>OX411741.1:19600369-20216825 GCA_948252205.1 Orthosia incerta
CAAAGATTTCTTAGTGTTATGAAATACAATTAATCTGTATATGTGTGAGTTTGGGTACGCTGGTTCCGATACTAATAAAGCTATATGCGATTTCTACTGTCTTCTCTGTTCTGTGGATGTCGGCATGTGCAAGAACTGTATTAAGCTGGGTGTATCCGGCACCAGTAGACATAATTCCGGACACAACATCCTGATTAATGTCCATTTTAAGATCGTCTTGCCGCATTGTTTGAAGTTTAAACTTTTCACCACACATTTTGCAGACGAGCTCAAATTTAGAATGCAGGCCATGTGTTTTTTCTTTATTTATCGTCAGATGCTTCACACCGCAATCGAAAAGAGAATTGTGGCTTCCTATATGGATTATTTGTTCAAATAAGTAATCAAATTCAACTATTCTCTTGCCTTTTGGCTTAAATTGTACTGTGCATGACATGCCTGTGCCTGAAAATAAAACAGGACTATTAGTAGGTACCTACGATTAAAAAAAATGATACAATGAGTAGACTTTAAACTTACAGATGTAATTTCATTCTGCTCATCATGGTCTAACGAGACATCTATGCTGTCCTCCCTGTTTTCAAAAAAACATAATACAGGGTCAAATTAATTTACCTAGCCAAAACATTGCAGACGTGATGGGATTGACATGTTACAACAAAAATACAAAAACAAATATATTTTAAACTATTACTTCAATTAACTAATTAACTACAATGTGAAATTACTTACAAAGTCTCATTACTTTTATTTACAGCTACGTTAGTAGATTTTTTTGGTCAATATCCAAATTGCCGAATCTATGTTAAATAAATGTTAAATATTAATCTTTATTTTTTTAGCCGAATCTAAAAAAATAAAGATTAATATTTAACATTTAACTAAAAACCCAAAAACCATGACGGATAGATGTCAATTTTTTATCGGCACCATCTTGTATTTTGGTTTTGACCCCATATTCGAAATAAGCGACCCCAAAAACCATGAAAATGACACCCATGACGAAAAGATGTAAAATTTTCGTCGGCGCCATCTTGCATTTTGATTTTGACCCCATATTCGATATAAGCGACCCCAAAAACCATGAAAATGACACCCATGACGAAAAGATGTCAAATTTTCGTCGGCGCCATCTTGTATTTTTGTTTTGACCCCATATACGATATAAGCGACCCCAAAAACCATGAAAATGACACCCATGACGAAAAGATGTCATATTTTCGTCGGCGCCATCTTGTATTTTTGTTTTGACCCCATATTTGATATAAGCGACCCCAAAAACCATGAAAATAACACCCATGACGAAAAGATGTCAAATTTTCGTCGGCGCCATCTTGCATTTAGGTTTTGACCCCATATTCGATATAAGCGACCCCAAAAACCATGAAAATGACACCCATGATGAATAGTTGTCAAATTTTATCGGCCCCATCTTGGGTTTTGGTTATGACCCCATATTCATTACTAGTAACCCCGAAAAACCATGAAAATGACAACCATGACGAAAATTTGTCTATTTTTTGTCGGCGCCATCTTGGGTTTTGATTTTGCCCCGTACTGTTCATACGTACAAACATACAAACCGCTTAAAATCATAACCCTCCTCCCACCCATCCACTTCCAAACCTAACCGCCGACATCTCAACCTTACCCATACAAATCGTAACCTTACTAAAAGCTGACTAAACCCACCCATCCATTTCTCAACCTTGTCAACAACTGCTTAACACCACCTATCGAAATTCCGATCTTACCCTTTAATATAATAAAAACAAAATATAAAGAAAAAAATAAAATATAGGAAACTCAAACTTACTTTTATTTCGCTCCGGTAAAATATCAACTCCTTTCGATCACGACTGTTCACGACAAACGACGACGACCGTGCGACGCGCGGCGGTACTTACACGCATGCACACTAAAATCTTTTCTATTACTTTATCGTATTTATTTTTTTAGAGAGCGATACGTCTGTCCTTCCACGAGCGCTTCTGAGCGCGGAATGGTGAGCCTTGAGTGCAAAATGTATGAAGAAGTCGGCAAGTGTTTTTATTTTAGCTAATAATTAAAAAAAATATTGATTTAGGTAAAAAATAATTAGCTGAACCTGTAAAGGACTATACATACCGCAATTTCTTATATTTTAGAAGATAAAAATATGCTCTAAATTTGTCTAAACTGGGACCTATTCGAACCCTACTTTTTTTATTTTTTTGCGATTATTGTGATGGGAAAAACGTATTTGTGAGAAAATTTTGTATGATGTCATACAATTTTTCTGATGCCAATCTGGAGCTGAATATACATATTATCTTTAAATTAAGACCATGACATCTTCACAACATCTGTGATTGCTTATACATTAAAATCGTACCTGAAAAGCACTGTTATTTGTAGAAAAATGTAATAGCGTCCTTAATTAAATGCAAATAAGTTCCAACAACAATTTATTAGAAACGTTTAGACTAAAAACCACAGACTATATACACACATTCAACGCGTACTTTTTCGAGAGGTAACAGGTTCAGTGTCATCCTGCCAGTTACATAATGATATTAAAACTCCATACTAAAGTCATTTCGTAACTGTTATTATGTAATTTTGTTTTTATTTTAAATTTTATAATGTGTGCCTAAATGTTTATACATCGAAACGTATTTTTTAGGCAATGTGTTACTTAATAGACAAGGTAGTGGAAAATAGTTATTTATGATACAAGTGCGGAAAGTAGGTGATTTCCGATGAGTGGTATTTTTATTCACGAGCGAGCGAAGCGAGTGAGTGGCTAAATCGACACGAGTCGGCAATCATCTTACGCACGTGTATCATACAACATTTTACTATGCATTGTGCGAGGTAATAAAAAAATATCTGAACCAAGCAAGAAATTAATAAAATGGCGCTTATTCAAGGGCGCTCAGCAAATCCACAGATTAACTAATAGTTCATAGTTCCTCGGGCATATCTACTGCGCATGTGCAAATAGCTGTCACGTCGCAACGCAAAAAGGCACGAGCAAAATATTCATTCTGCCAAACATATTGAATGAATATTTAAAATTAATTTATTGATCAAAATCTAAATCTAGAGTAATTTAAAACGCCTTAAATGAAGTATTAGTTTTGTTTTACCTTTTATATTAATGATAATCTGTACTTAACTAATTTTTAAAACTTTTCTCAAATAATAAAAACTCTATGCGGCGGACTGACGTTGGAGTTAATAGTTATTTATGCTACAAGTGCGGAAAGTAGGTGATTTCCGATGAGTGGATAAATCGACACGAGTCGGAAATCATCTTACGCACGTGTATCATACAACATTTTACTATGCATTGTGCGAGAAAATAAAAAAATATATCTGAACCAAGCAAGAAATTAATAAAATGGTGCTTATTCAAGAGCGCTCAGCATATCCACAGATTAACTAATAGTTCATAGTTCCTCGGGCATATCTACTGCGCATGTGCAAATAGCTGTCACGTCGTAACGCAAAAAGGCACGAGCAAATTATTCATTCTGCAAAACATATTTAATGAATATTTAATAGTAGTTTATGATACTGTTGCATAATAAGGGGTATTAAAACATGAGTGTGTGAAGTGTTTAAAAACCGAGCCGTAGGCGAGGTTTTTAATAGTATTCACACGAATGTTTTAATACCTAGTTATGTGCAGTTTCATACACTACTTTATCTACACTCATAAATTTTGGGATTGAACCTACTTAATATCTTTTTTTTGCATTTTCCATGCCATAAAAAACGTATGCATGGCGCCAAAACCCAGCACATCACCGCATTATCTGCGCATGCGCTAAGGCTTAGCACACGCACTGCGATATTTATTCGCGCGATTTTTTTCCGCCCAATCTGCGACCTATGGAATTGTATGAAGCTGCTCGAATTGCGGTAAAAAAATCGTGCGGCAATAATACCGCATGAAATCCGTGTTTTGCAACAGAATCCACAGCACCGCGGCGCGAAATTAATTCGCCCGAATATTTTGAGCTCTATGAACAGGTAGAAAGATGCAAAATTCGCGCGAATAAAAATCGCAGTGCGTGCTAAGCCTAAAGCGAGCATTGTCACAGACAATTTAAAATTGGAATCAAATCTTTTTATAATAGGTACTAAAATGGCATTACAAAAAAAATATTGATGGAAACTCCTTAGTGATTAACTTCTTGGATTTGTCCTGTATCGTAATAGAAAAAAAATGTTTTATAGCATTATTTTGTTAGATAGTGTTATAGTGAGATTCTATTTTTAAATTTCGGTATTGTGTTTATAAAGTATGTCAATATAAACTCGGTTTGAAGTTTATAATTCGAATATTATGATATGAGAGTAGATAAAATTAATTTATTGATCAAAATCTAAATGTAGAGTAATTAAAAACGCATCAAATGAAGTATTAGTTTAGTTTTACCTTTTATATGAATGATAATCTGTACTTAACTAATTTTTAAAAACATTCTCAAAAAATAAAAACTATGCGGCGGACTGACGTTGGAGTTAATAGTTATTTATGCTACAAGTGCGGAAAGTAGGTGATTTCCGATGAGTGGATAAATCGACACGAGTCGGAAATCAACTTACGCACGTGTATCATACAACATTTTACTATACATTGTGCGAGAAAATAAAAAAAATATATCGGAACCAAGCAAGAAATTAATAAAATGGTGATTATTCAAGGGCGCTCAGCATATCCACAGATTAACTAAAAGTTCATAGTTCCTCGGGCATATCTACTGCGCATGTGCAAATAGCTGTCACGTCGTAACGCAAAAAGGCACGAGCAAAATATAATACTTAAATAAATTCTGCCAAGCATATTTAATGAATATTTAAAATTAATTTATTGATCAAAATCTAAATCTAGAGTAATTAAAAACACATTAAATGAAGTATTAGTTTAGTTTTACCTTTTATATGAATGATAATCTGTACTTAACTAATTAAAAAAAAAACCCATATAATAAAAACTCTATGCCGTTGCTATGACGTTGGAGTTAATAGTTATTTATGCTACAAGTGCGGAAAGTAGGTGATTTCCGATGAGTGGTATTTTTATTAACGAGCGAGCGAAGCGAGTTAGTGGATAAATCGACACGAGTCGGAAATCATCTTACGCACGTGTATCATACAACATTTTACTATGCATTGTGCGAGAAAATAAAAAAAATATATCGGAACCAAGCAAGAAATTAATAAAATGGTGCTTATTCAAGGTCGCTCAGCATATCCACAGATTAACTAATAGTTCATAGTTCCTCGGGCATATCTACTGCGCATGTGCAAATAGCTGTCACGTCGTAACGCAAAAAGGCACGAGCAAAATATTAATTCTGCCAATCATATTTAAAGAATATTTAAAATTAGTTTATCGATCAAAATCTAAATCTAGAGTAATTAAAAACGCATTAAATGAAGTATTAGTTTAGTTTTACCTTTTATATGAATGATAATCTGTACTTAACTAATTTTTAAAACTTTTCTCATATAATAAAAACTCTATGCGGCGGGCTGACGTTGGAGTTAAAAATTAAAAAAGTACAGGAAAGTAAAAAGCACTAGTAAAAAAAGTGACACTTTCCGCACAGTTTGGCTGCTTGGAAAATGCTCTTTTCGAGGACATGCATTGTAAAACACTTTTCACGCGGGCGAAGCCGCTGGCTGAAGCTAGTTTCCTATACGTTTGTCGGCCTTGTTTGAATCCAATATTATTTGGTTACACTAGATACCCACCTTTACATGTAGGAAAAAGTTCAGGCAGATGATGATAATGAAGCTAGTCGGCCAAAGGGAAAACCTTCAGTCAGATCCAATACCACCTCATCAACCCATAAAAATCGATAGTATCTAAAGAACTTACCAAACTGACTAGCATAAGAATGCTCAAACAACGTTATCAAGAACGACTGCTTGAATTCGAAGCTACACGGGAACTGCTCCAGGAACTGTCTGATGCAGTCCAGTAGCAGCAGGAAGGTGGGTGCGGCACGTGGTGTGGAAGGTCCGTAAGGACCCACGCGCTGGCGAGAGTACCAAGGATGACCCGCCTGAATCCACTCGCGCTCGATGAGGGCTTGTAACCTAGAAAAATAGTAAGAAATTATTATACTGGAACCCCGGTAAACTGGCTCCTAACTAATCCAGCGCGCCCTGTAGTGCGATATATCTTCATGTACCTACATTTGTTTCGACAAATCGCCGTAACTGCGAGTTTGATAGGGATGTAACTAGTTTGCGCCATCACAAATGTAGGTATGTAATTTATCATATAGATACGGAATACCGCGTGTCAACTATAAAATAGAAAACTATGAGAAGTAGAGCGAAGATAAGCACGACTTTGGACGAAACTCATCAAAATCAAGTCTCTCATTTAGGTTTACGACGAAAGTCCAGGATTAGCCCCCTTACGCACTAGCGGTTAACCACGGGGGTGACTTACCGCGCGGCTACCCGTTTTTCCATTTGAATATGCAACCGCTTGCTCGCCGCGTATGATACATACGCAGTTAACTGCCAACCGCGGTGGTTGACCGCGGCCCGGTTCGCGGCTTGCTTGTTTAGTTTGCAGCGAGCCGCCGTTGATGTAAGTATGTACGCATAGTGGGACCCTCGACCCTGAAACTTTGCACACCACCAAATGATTTAGTGCTCATTTTGTGCTTGCCAAATTATTTGGATTTAGATTTTGTGCTCCAAAGTTGAAGGACTGGAGGTCACTAACTATTCCAACCACGTCAGGGGGTTTGCCGCTAAAATGAACTGCCTAGGCTAGGTGGGCAACCGCTGGTGCCTAAGGGGGCTTAAAGTTATTATGATGAGTTCATTCCGAGAAACAAATGGTGCTATGTGCGGTTACGCACTACATCCGATCCGTGTCCGTGAAATTTCGGTTCCGAAGTAGCCGTAGTACTTCTTGTAGGGAAGCTTATGCACTACATCCGAATTCTATCCGACATAATCACACTAATATTAAAAAAGACGAAAGTTTGTGAGTGTGTATGTTTTTTACTTCTTCACGCCAGAACGGCTGAAAGAGTCTGGATTAAATTTCGCACAGAGATAGTTTATAGTCAGGAATAGCATAGGAAACTTTTTATCTCGGGAATATATTCTTTCAGGATAATTTTGACTATCACGCGGGCGCAGCCGCTGGCAGAAGCTAGTCTGTCATAATTCTGAACATTTTGACCTCGGAACTGAAAGCACGGACTCGGATCACGGAAACGGACTAGTACATTAATACCTCAATGCGTGTAGTACGTAACCGCCCTATCGGTTATGTATCGCTCTCGAAATAAAATCACGACGGCATTAAAATGTCATAATTCGCCACCAAGACTCGGACAGATTTTTATACAAATTAAGTAACACACTTTATTATTACACTAAACGATAGGTAGTACACAAGGATTAGTATGGCCGTGGCTAAAGTTTGCTAAAGTCTTTAGTAAACAACGCACCTAGCAGTTTCATAAAGTGAGCAGTGCGTTAGTAAGCATATTTGCCTGTTGAACAGTCGTATGGCTTCTCCCAAATAAAATGGGTTTTAAAACCACCGCATAAGAAAAAAACCGGCCAAGTGCGAGTCGGACTCGCGCACGAAGGGTTCCGTAACATAATCGCAAAAAATGGCATTAAAAACACGTTTGTTGTATGGGAGCCCCACTTAAATACAAGGTGTTTCAAAAGAAAGTTTATATTAATTTAGCTTACTGCGTGAACGCAACGAATCCGAGGGGCGCGGGAGTTATGTCAATCGGTAGCCTGGCTCTTGGGAATTCAGTCGCTATGGAGCGTTTCTCGGGAGCAGACCGCGTGTTATGCGTGCGAGAGTTTTACAAAAACGGTGATTCGGCGACTGTAGCGCGTAGAAGATTCTGCAGTATTCGTGGTTTTCACCACTTAAATGATGCGCCAAGCATTCCTCTCATTCGAAAATGAATCAAAAAGTTTGAAGAGAACGGTACAACGCTGGAAAAACCAAAATCCGGGCGACCAAGGTCATCAAGAACGGTAGAAAACGTGGAAAGTGTTAATCAGTCTGTTGGTGACGATCCGAACCTTTAAATTCGGAAGCGCGCAAGTGCTTCAAATGTGCATTGATCATCATTCAGAGGCTTGAATTCGTAAATTAGGCAATTGAGCGCTTTTCAACGTTTACGATCTTGTTTCCGGATGAAGTTCATTTTTATCTTAATGGACACGTAAATAAACAGAATTGCCGTTACTGCAGTGCAACGAATCCGAAACGCAAGCATCAGAAAACCCCTTCATTCGCCTAAAGTGACCGTATGGGCTGCGATGTCGGCGCGAGGAATTATCAGGCCTTACTTTTTTGAAGACGAAAGTGGGCGACGGGCGTGCAGTTACAGTGAATTCAGAGCGTTATGTGGAGATGTTAGACGACTTCTTGGTGCCTGAACTGCAAAAAATTTCTGGTTATAACCAAAGAACATGGTTCCATTTCGATTGTCTGGCAGTGCTCAAAGCCCTAAGAAACAAACAAACCAACAGCAAACTAATCTATGAATGCCACCTTGCCCTGGAGTGTAATTCGACATCCAATCGAATCACCCTACAGTGGATCAAGGGACATAATGGGTCTTTAGGCAATGATGCCGCGGATGAATTTGCAAGGAGCGGTTCTGAGATGATAGTGCTACGCCCGTACCCACTTCTACCCCTGCCTTTCTCACAAATTCGTGCATGGATCCGCCAAAGATCAACCGAACTGCATAACAACATATGGTCACAGGCTACAGACTGTAGACAGTCAAGAACGGCCTTACCGAATGTAAAACCGCGTTTAACCAAAAACATCTTAGCCCAAGTAGAAATAACCTCAGAATAATCATAGGGACAATTACGGGTCATAGCCCTCTTAACAAACATCTTTTTAACATAGGCGCCACGGGCAGCCCACTTTTCAGGGGCTGTTTTAACGCCGAGGAATCAGCTGCCCACGTCATCCTGGACTGCGTGGCCGTGGTTTCCCAACGCGAAGAATTCCTCGGAACGGTGAGGTCACTCCGCGAAGCCTGTGAAGCCCCCGGAGGCTTCTGTGCTTTTGGACGGAGCTAGGCTGGCTACTTTAGCCGGAAACCCCACGCACAACGGACCAAATGGGCTAGTCTAAGTGCGAAAAAGGGAGTCCCTCTTCTATCTATCTATCTCCAGGAGAGGTGACATAAATTGGCCTCCACGCAGTCCTGATTTAACCCTTATGGACTTTTTCCTATGGGGTTATCTTAAATCTAAAGTTTACGCCAGTAAACCGACTTCCATGGCACGTTTGAAAGAAAATATCCGTCACGAAATGGCAGCCATCACTGAGTCCACCTGCCGAGCCACCATAAGTAATATTACTGTTCGATTAAATGACTGCCGCGAACGCGAGGGTCTACATTTGGACGATATTATTTTTAAGAAATAAATTCCCAAATTGTGTACTTTAATATATAATAAACATATTTTTGATACACGGCTTCCTTTTTTTTTATTGATTATTTAATATAAACTTCTTTTGAGTCACCTTGTATTTATTTTATTCTGTTTTAAGTAGCGGCAACAGAAATACATCATCTGTGAAAATTTCAACTGTCTAGCCATCACGGTTCATGTGATACAGCCTGGTGACAGACAGACAGACAGATGGGCAGTGAAGTCTTAGTAATAGAGTCCCGTTTTTACCCTTTGGGTACGGAACCCTAAAGAGCAATTTTATGTTATGAAAGCGTGGTTTACCCTCTTATAGTTCTGCAGTCAGGATTGAGTATTATCTGGACCAAAGAGCACACTAGTAACGTAGCATCTTCACCGCGCGTGCCGTGGATTAACACTGGTTCTGCTTTCTGGCAACACAAATAAATAAGATGAAGACGAGAAGTTTATAAAGCAAGTGGTTTTTTTTTATTAGAAGATGCTGTCCCACTGCTGGCAAAAGATCATTAAAACGCCCGTACGGTACGCGTCTAGGTCGTCTCCTCGCCACCTCTTTCAGGGCCAGCCTCGATGGTGCCGTCCATTTGCATGCACCCATTGTGTGGAGGCTTGCATACCGGTCTTTACGCATGTATGCGGCTGACGTGGCCCACCCAGAAAATATATCATTAATTACATATCATTTATTGGGACAATCCCACCGCACTTTGCCCAAACCACTGCAAGTCCTGAAAGACAGAATCAACAGCGGCAACTACCAGAAAACCGCCGAGGCAATTAAGCTCGACGAAGTCCCGGAGAATGAATTTAACGTCTTGGATCACGAAACGAAACTAATCAGAAAAGAATAACGGAGGAGTAGGATAAAACATTGCTAAATAGTTACATATCCACAAAATATTAGGTTGCGAAAAATTCGAACACTTCCTATTAATTTTTGCCACTTAATTAAATGTGAAATAAAAGAATGTTTGGGCCTTAGGCCAACAGTGGGACAGCAATGGTTAGACTCGAAAAAATGTGATCCTGTATAAAAGCTCAAACGGCACTTCGACTTGGTATATTTAGAGGTAGCTAAACAATTTTATCTACACCCATGCTATAATGTCTTGAAACAGTTAGCTTATTGCCAACATTAAAACAGCCTGTGGCATAGTAACCATAATATCATCCAAACGGGTGTTATAATGTTGTACTAAATTTCATAATGCAACTCCTTTTTTACTCATCGAACAACCACATTCTCATGGCATCTTTATGAATTTCAAAAAAAGAACATTGTCATGCACACGCGTTTCACTACCACAGCGCCGTAATTAAAAAAAAACTTGTTCGAATTTTTGAATTGACGTCGTATCCCGCCATTTTTGTTCAATAATAGTATTGAAAAATAAAAAATTAATTGTTGTTTACAAAAATGAGTGATACAAGCTTTGATACCACACCACCAGATATTCCTAGTACATCAGGATCTGCCAACATTCAGCAAGGTGCAAATATTCAAATGCATTTTAATAATTGTAAGATCCAAAATGTAAATAATTATTACAATAAATAATTATATTATTACCTATACATAGTTTGTTTGTATTAGATACTCAGTAATTAAACTTTCCATGAATTAACATATTCTTACAACACTGTACAATACCCTATGGTTTCAGAACCTTTATAGAGGATTCATATCATGGGTGTAGATAAAGTCTTGTATGCAACTGTTATAATTAGGTATTAAAACACTCACCAACAGTTGCATAAATAACAATTAACTAACTGAAAATCGACGAATTATGACAAAGAATTTCACCGATCTATATCGATCGTGTGGATGAAACACAAAAAAAAAGCGCATAGCGGAAGAACATGGCATCAAAATCTACTTCAATAACTGTATTGGATCATAGTCAGGGAAGTAGTATAAGATTATTATGTAACCTGATGTATGTGCTGCGCGACGATGCATGCAGTATGTAACGCGTTCCGCACGCTCTCAGGCCACCCGCATGATTCTAGCCGTGAGATCCATTTGTCACTCGATATCTCACGGTCGTTGCACGCTGGAACATTTCATTATTGTTCTTAAGTAAATAACCCTCCTTTTGGGCTTCACCGCAGTCGGGTAAAAATTCCTTGTACTATTTTCGGTACAGTATTACGGTATCCCCATTACATTTATTTCATACATAGTGGGAGCTAAACAGGGAATTAGGACGTTTTTAATAGGATAAAAGATTCCAAAGTATTTATCAATGGAGTATTTAAAGATTTGTTGCCCAGGCCAAATATGCATGACCGCCATTAAAACAAAATAAACTCTTCCCAATGGGCAATTTAAAGTATACAGAAATCTAGATTACCATCAACACCAATAAGGATGATTTGTCAAGTTTTAATGCATGCATCCCTTTGAATATTTAGTACCCCACCTCATAATATTTTGAAGTTATAGGTCGGTCAGATACAAGAGTACTGCTTGTCTCAATAAAATAAGGAACGAGGCCGGGGGTAGTGTGCGCCGCCCCGCATCTTCTGTCAGCCCAGGCCATGGCTCTTATGGCCTAATGGTAAATACGCTACTGGTATTTCTATTGTTTTAAAAGTAGTAAATGGTGATGGATGCCAAAAACATAAATATATAACTAAGAATGTGTTATGGAACTGTTTTCGAAGCATTGAATGCAGTAAAAGAAAATACTTCGTATAGATAGCTGATGTAGATTCTATACTTGTGAGTAGTTAAAAGAGTGATCCAAAGTTCCAATACATTACCATCGATTAGTTTAGAATAGCTATCTAAGAGTGGTTGTTGGTTGTCCACTTCATCCATAGATCTGTTGTATATTTTCCACTGGGAATAGTTCGAATTACTCTCTGTTCCACCACCTGAAATGAATAAAAGAACAAAAGGTTACCTACAGTTTGAAATAAATAAATCTTTACTTGAAGGGGCCAGAAATATAAATTATTTATTTTAAATTGGAATGTATGCAAATAAGATTTCGTTCTTCTTTTAGGCTGAGGATTAACTGTTTATGCATATACATTGCCCAAAAAAATGTAACTACCTAAAACTAATTCTCAAAACTCATACTGTACAATCAAAAACTTTTCAGGGCATTTAAGAAAGATAAGTTGGTTCATAAATTTAAAACGAGATGTTTGAAAAATAACAGTAGATAGCCCTTCGTATATATTACCTTTATTCTGCTGCTGTGATATAGAGTTAGAGCTCCTGAGGTCGTATATGATGCCTTTGGTGCCGACAGCCACCACAGCGTTGAGTATCGCTTCGTCAGGCCGACACCGCCGGTGCTTCGGACCGTATAAGGGCTGGCCGGCGCGCATTAGAACTGCCTGGTTGTAACAATCAAAGAAAATAAGTAACTTTTCATTTTAAACTGGATGAAGAAACGTACTTTTACATATCGAATTCTTTTGCTCGTGATACTCAATCACAGATCAAAGAATAGCCGCACCCTGGCAGCGTCTTGAGTCGGCAGTACTTCTAAAATTATCGATAGTGTGTTTAGCGCACCACTTGCGTCACAGACCGCCGAGGCGCCGAAAGAGCCTGGGTTTTGCCTCAGTGATAGTACCACCTAAAGTGCCGCGCCGATTGCGCACTATGATTCATTGATGATTTTGGATCATCAATGCACCATAAGCAAACTACTTGACACAGAATTACACGAATTACCATCGCGTATTTGAAAGAGAAGAGTCTTCAACAAACAGTAGTTAAACAATACTTACTCCATTATTATGTCTATAAGACAGTACAGGGAACCGTCCTCCCTGCCTGAACGTGGCTGCAGCAGCGAGGGTTTCGTCATCCACACACTTCGGCACCACTACTGCCTTCCCGTAACTAGAGCACACGGCATAGTTCTGATTGACGCGGGACACACGCCACTCCTCCGTGGCTAATACTTTCGTGAACTCGCCCTCTATACTGTAACACAAAACATAATGATAATTTACAATAATAACTTTTATTTTGTATGGAATTTTTAATTTTTAAGATTAAATATCCTGCAATGTTTTAACTTCATTTAATATTGATAAGACAATGAAAAATATAGGAATGCAACTATTTGTCTCTGCATCACACAAAGGTAGAAAATGCTTATGTTGTTAAGTCTGTCTCTGTATGTTTGTGTGCATGAAGTATTAAATAAATAAATGCAATTGGCGTCTTCTACAGCCAATTGCATTTGTCTGATTTTTGTACTACTATTTACACTTGACGAGTATGGCATTCAACAAGCATTTGATTGAGTATGGCATAGGGGCCTCCTACACTATGTAAACTAAAAAGTCTTACCTAGAGGATTGAGTGTTCCAGGTTAAATCTGGAGACTGTCTATCATCACTTTACCCATTAAAAGCCAAAAGTTGCGAGTGCCCCAGGGTTCAGTGCTAGGTCCTGTCCTGTAGACAGTCTACACTGCTGACCTACCAACCTCAATGCAACTTATACTTAACTTCTACTAACTCTATTTACATTTAGTATTTTAATACACAGTATCAGGCCACTGATAAGGACCATTAATAAAGGATGTTATTGACAGAATAAAATTATCACTAGTTTATACTTGTTTTGCCTAAAGTGTGATATTTCTAAAATTATATTTATTATCATTACTATCACTAATGTGATGAGAATGAACAATTTCCAATGTTCCTTATAAGTTTCCCTCACCTGAATTAGCTGTTTGTCTATTGTTTTGCTAATTATGACAGATGAGTGCAATTTATTCAAATTACTGTTGCCTTAAAATTCATAGGATTCAAATACTTTCAAGGAATAAAGTAGGTTTTATAGTATATCATAAGAAGATTGATAACTCTTGCATGAGCTAACTAATCTCAGAATCATTTGCTTATTATCATTATAGATAACTATAGACTGATTTCCAAGCTTTGTGTGTTTGCTAAAATCCTGGAGAAAATTGTACACAGACAACTTTCGTCTTCACTTAAATTGAGTTTCTCAGAACATCAACATGGATTTTTAAAAGGTCGCTCCACCACATCCAATCTCGTGGTCTGTAGTGACTATCTAACGAAACACATGTCTGGAAGGTCACAGGTAGACGTTATATACACTGACTATAGCAAGTGTTTTGATCGAATTGATCATGCGCTTCTTTTGCGCAAACTATTATTGGTTGGTGTGACGGGTGATTTGTTTAGATGGTTTTCATCATACGTGGAAAATAGATGTCAGACGGTGGTGCTCAATGGTTACACATCGAGAGCAATGTACATCCCATCGGGTGTTCCCCAGGGATCCGTATTAGGACCCCTTTTATTTAATATCTTTATAAACGACATTGCCTCTTGTTTCCTCAATTCAAGAATTTTATTGTTTGTGGATGACATGAAGATTCTGGGTCAAGTATCAACTATTGAGGATGCTTTCCGTTTACAAGACGATCTGGACCGGTTACATGACTATTGCGTTAGGAATAAGTTGGATTTAAATGTATCCAAATGCTATGTATGTACATTTACTCGTAAGCTAAACCCTGTTACGTATAATTACATGATTTCAAGCACCTTATTAGCCAGAGTCAGCGTTATCAGGGACCTTGGGGTAACTTTTGATTCTAAGCTTTTGTTTGACGCACATATAAATAACATAGTCAACAAGGCTTCTAAAGCTTTGGGTTTTATTTATAGGATATCTTCTGATTTTAAGAATATAAAAACTATGAAGATTCTTTACTGTGCGTTCGTCCGTAGCCACCTTGAGTATGCTTCTCAAATTTGGAATCCGATTTATAATGTTTATGTTAATCGTATTGAAAGCATACAAAGACGATTTTTAAGGTACACACAATATCGATCGAATACCTATCTCCCAAAGTACTCAAGTCGGTGTAAAAAATTTCACATTCTGCCTCTGCACGAGCGAAGAAAAATCGCAGATCTTGCTTTTCTTTTTAGAATTATGAACGGATCCACTGACGTTCCTGAGCTGGTGGGCAAGGTTGGACTGCGTGTACCATGTGCGTTTCTACGGCAATCGCGTCTCCTTCATGTACCTAAGGTCGGAACAACTTACAGACAGAATTCGTACATAGTAAGAGTTTGTCGTACGTTTAATGAGGTGTGTCGGGATGTTGATCTGGATTTATTCCATACTAAGATTAAAAACGTAAAGAATATTTTGAGTAAGCGTTACTTTGATATGTAGTATTCTTTTTATGTGTTTATTTTTTTTGTATTTGTTGGAGGCATTGAGTCATATCTTTTTTATTTTAAACTCGCTGATATGTATTTTATGCAAATTTTTATATGTGTGAAAACTTTTAATTGGCCTTTTTTTGCATGTTGTTTCTGCTTATTTACTGTATTAGCTGTAAGTTTTCCTAAACTTAATAAAATAAAATAAAAATAAAATAAAATTAAAAAAATATTTATCACCTGTATAAAGTGTAACCATTCTCAACTATAGGGTGCATATGTCTATAGAAGAATGGATAGAATAGGCCAGGATCTTGTAAGCCAGACAAGTTCTCAAGTGTTTGGGCCATTTGGTTCAACTCCGTGGTGCCCGCAATATCTAGCTGGAATATCCTCAAATCTTTGCATTTCAGGAACAGTGAGCCACCCTGAGCTATGCCAGCAATAGGCTTGTTTTCTTTCTTTTCTATACTGTCTATATTCTTGTGTAGAAGCTGAAATTAAATGTATCATGAGAATATTACAATTTGGTTGACAAAAGATACTTATTTATTTTAATTTTAACACTTGCTTCTGCCAGCGGCTTTGCCCGCGTGGTAGTCGAAAATTATCCCGAGGGAACATAATCCCGGGATATAAGTACCCTATGTGCTATGCCAGACTATCATCTAACAAAGTCAAAGTCAAAGTCAAAGTCAAAGCAATTTATTTCACGTAGGCCAGTTACAGGCACTTTTGAATTGTCAAAAGACAAAATAAAATATTACAAAATTATGGTGCTACAGTCCCAGTCACAAGACATAATAACTGTGAAAGTACCGTAGATGCCCATTCCAAGGCGTAGATCTCTATGGAGAAGAACGGGCAAGAAACTCCATGGACACTCTTTTTCAATTAGGTAATTATTACAAATCATTTGTTACATCATTCATGTTGAGATTACACATTATGTGAGAACGATGTAGAAAGTTAAAAGTGTCCATAGTAAATATAAAAAGACAATTCAGAAATAAAATTAGAATCAATTAAAATAAACCATGGCAGCTAAGAGATGACCAGTCCCAACCGACAGCGCCCGTTCACGAACATGACACATGTATCAGCACCATTCAGCTCAACCATTTTGAAGGGAGCTAAATGATCCGACACACGCGCCACCATCGGCGAGACATTTGAGTGGGCATGACATACTCTCAACCACCGGAGTCATTCAAGTCAATAGAAGACGTAGGTATCTAGACAATGATAGCTCTGAAGTACATGGTACTCACACAATGCTGGCTATGCTGCTATATAATACTAGAAAGATTAACTCTATATAATGCAAAGATAGTAGCAATCTTCATCAGCTCCGACAATAACAGTAAACGATACCTACGACAGTCTTACCTAAAAATAAAATTTAAAAATACACATAAAAACGAAATTAAAAATAATAATATTTAACCTGACAGCAAGCTAATTTTGGTAAAAGAACACGAACATTGTCTTGAGTTCAACACAGCGACCAACTATGCTTATCATCTAAATAATCATTAATAGAATAGTATGCCTTAGAACAGAGATTAGCTTTTACCTTTGCTTTAAATGCGTTAAATGGCAAATCTAGAAAAGAAGACGGTAACTTGTTGTAAAAAGTTATACCAACCCCAACGAATGAACTATGCACCTTATGAAGTCGATGAAAGGGAGCTCGTAATTTGTCCTTGTTTCTGGTGTTAAAGTTGTGAATATCACTATTGTTACTGTACAAATGAATGTTCTGCCTAATATATAAAATGTTGGCGAATATGTACTGTGAAGCCGCTGTGAGAATACCAATCTCTTTAAAAAAATCTCTTAGAGAAACACGCGCACCTAATTGGTAAATGGCACGAACAGCTCGTTTTTGAAGCACAAATATATTTTGAATATCAGCGGCTCTGCCCCACAGTAGAATACCGTAGGACATGATACTGTGAAAATAACTAAAGTAGACCAACCTTGCTGTATCAACGTCAGTGTATTGTCTAACCTTTCTAACCGGCGTAGGCGGCCGAGCTAAGCCTACCCGCTAGGCTTGATATATGTGGCCCCCATTGAATTTTTGAGTCTACTGTTATACCCAGAAACACAGCTGAATCAACAGTTTCGAGCTTCTCATTGCCGAGCACAATGTTGGGACCCAGATTTCTAACATTGGGCAAAGCGAACTTTATGCATTTAGTCTTCTTGGCATTAAGAACACTGTGCCAAATTGCAATGAGATGCATTCAGTTGTTCTGGCGTGATTAGAGTAACAAGCATACATCAATCCATCCAAAATTTCGCATTTATAATACTAATAAGAAGTAAAATAACACAATAGACTCAATTATGTAAGCCAGATCTTTTTAACACGCTTTTATTAGTTTGGTATGTATCTATGTAACTATGTATCTATGTATCAATGTAACGGAATCTTTGAACGTGATTTTCACCCACTTCAAAACGTTGGATTGTTTTGAAATTTTGCACACCTATCAAGGACCGATGACAATACAATAATTTAGTCAAAGTCTAGGTACTTTTGAAAGTCAAACAAAAATTAAAATTAACAAGTAATAAAAGTTGATTCTACCGTGTGCGTTTAAATTGTTTGTCCCATTAGCCTTACCAAGATCTTCAGGATTAGCGACTTTTTAGTTCAATTTACCATTAAAGCGTGTTTTTTTAGTTTTTAGAACTACAATTTATTGTAAAAGTTATTTTAAAGTATAGGTGACAACCTCGTGTCGGACAACCTTTGGCTTTGTGAATATGGACAAGCTATTTGATTATATTTGGTCCTGTGGGCCTCATATTAGAGTCGTGGGCACTGTACCCATAAGTAGTAATCAGATATTATACTGGCATTTTAATAGTCTCCGGCCATTATTAACTACTTAGTAGGAATTAGGTGAAGTAAAGAATCATATCCAAGAGTTCTACAAATTCTGGAATTTAGTTTTACCCAGTGACATGCAATGGAAACACTAACTTGTCACTATGGACACCAGTGTATTGACTATCAGCTGATAATAATCCCTCTGGAAATAAATAGCCTGTTACTTTATATCGGTCAATGGCTGGCATGATTATATTGTTATAGTGCAGAAAAGTATTTAAAACATACCCATAGTTCGTGAACGCCTTCTTTTCGTGAGCTCAATATAAGGTGATGCCCTGTGATACATACAGTTCCATCCACGTTTTCTTGGTGCGGGTACTTCAGAATAACACCGTCCAATTTATTAATATGTATTAGCTCTATAAACTCCATTTTTAGAAACACTAAAACGCAGTAAATAAATAATTGTAAAATAATAAATAACCATCTGATAATCTGAGCCAAAGAGTAAAATAATAAATATGGCAATCTGAGCCTTGCTTGACGTTTAATTAAGTTTTATTCCATTTATTAGTACTCTGTGTTTTATTCATTTCAGTTTTTTAAGTTGGCAATAATCAGTTGTACTAAGACAATTAAGACATCTGTATCATTCAATCGTTTAAAAATATTTTTTCATCAACAAAACCAACAATAATTTCTCGTTGGTAAATACTATAACGGCCAAAATACAAGACATATTAATATTATTATATTTCAGTATCAAAAATGTTGTCTGGTGATGGTGGCAATCTTAAATAGTAAACAAACTGAAACTAACTTCATTCTCCTAGAAGAGTTCGTGCAAATGTGACAACGGCCGTTACTGTTGTGTTAGAACGAGTTGCACTATATGGTTTCCTATACGAGCGAAAGAGAAGGACATTATGTGTAAAAGAGATGTAACATGAATTTCCGTACGTTTCCTGATGCTGAAGCAGCTCCATCTGTCGGTTAACCAAATAAACCAAACGTAGCTGTACGTGCGATGGCGATGTGTGGATTTTTTCGTTGGCTGGAGATATTTTTTGATCACAAAACAATTGCTAATTGAAACACAAGTTGAATGAGCAAGATATAATCGTTACTGCGTTCGGTGAATAGTTTATGGTGTTTTCGTGAAGTGCACAAAAAATAACAAACCGTGTGGTAAGCCTATGTATTTGTATGATTGTATTGAAAGTAGGTATGTAAGTAGCTGGCAGAGTGGTTGAGCTTGGGTAATGACCGGTTCCTTTAATGTTTAGATGTCTTTTGTTAAGATATATTACTGAAGTACTGTTCAAGTTAGAAGGACCACGTTTTCTTACATCACAAAAGGTCAAGCTAAAAATATCAGGTGGTTGTTTTGTCGCAGGTGATGGAGGAGAGCACGGAGTCCCACATGGAGACCGACGTGTCGTCCACCACTGATGATGTTCCTGAGACGCAGGAAGTCACAGGCTCTGACGGGAACGTCGAGATGATCATAGTTGTAGAGAAAATGGATGATGAACCATATGGTGATGAAGAAAGCGAGGATCATCCGTCGCTAGCTTATGAAGAAAGCGAGGAGCAACAATCGCCAGTTTCTGAAGAAAGAGAGGAGCAACCATCGCCAGTTTATGAACATATAAATGATCTTACAACAGCAGATGATAAAGCAACAGAGAAAGGAACAGAAATACCAAAGTCTCCAGCAAAATCTCCAGTAAAGTCGCCAGCAAAGCCTCTTATTAAACTTCCAGTAAAGTCCCCCATTAAGCTGTCTCCAAAGTCTCCAGCTAAGTCCCCTGTAAAGTCTCCAAATATAGAAGCAGAAGTAACAGAGAGCCAAAGCAAGCTTGATGAAGAGGAACAGGTGGTTGTGATTGTGGAAGCTGCACCTCAGCAGCAGATGGAAGTTTCACCTTCTGTTGAAACACAGCTAATAGAAGCTGCTGACTCTTCTATGGAACCTGTACCAATCCAAGCGAAGGATAGACAAACCCAGAGACCAAAAACTCCAAGGAAGGAAGTACAGAAACCTGTTCTGAAATCTCCCATTAAAGATCAGCCATCCTCAGACTCTGCACTAACAAAGGATTCTAAACAAGGCATACTTGATAAAATTATTGTCAATGGCAAGGTACAATGCAATGACACTAGCAGCATAGCTGACAAAAGCACTATGATTCCTATAGATATCACTAATGAAACTTCAAATGATTCTCAACTTGAAACAATATCAAATGTGTCAGAAAAAGAACATAAGGGCATTAGCAGGGAATTAAAATCATTGATAAAATCTGCAAAAGAGTCCAAGATCATCAGTGAATGCACCCTGCTGACAAGTAAAACAAGAAAATCAAGAAGTGCTTTAGACACTTCTAGTTCAAGCTTGAATTCTTCCCTAGTAGAGCCTCATAAGATACATGACACTAGAAGAAATAGTGATGTGTCCCAAAGGAGCAACTGTAGTGAAAAATCTGATAAGGTTGCTCCTAAAAGATCAATGAGGTCACAAAACCCAGAATTTGTAAGTAAGGTAAAACAGTTCCTGAACTCAGTCACTGGAAAAGGGAACAAAGACTCAGATGATGAGGAAGAGGAGGAAAATGTTGATCTACTTGAACCTGTTACAAGGCCAACTCCTCCAAAACTCAAAAGGAGTGAACCTACGGTAAGTGAAACTTAATTTATTTAATTGCCATCAATAGTTCCTCCATCAAAAAAAGCATCATTCAATAGCTTTTTTTTTTTCTTCAACACATTATGTCCCACTGCTGGGTCTCCCCCATTCAAAAGCTAATTTAGAAAAATGTGGTTGGCATAAGATCTGTTTTCACAACATTTTGCAATGTTTTTATGACAAATTGAAGAGTTGGTGACACTCCTGTGAAAACATTTTATAGTTTATTTTATTTTTATTTAATGTTAAAAAAGCAGTGCAAACTCTTTGCACAACATATTCAGGATGCCTGTGTTATCCAATAAGGAGGGGGTATATTGACATAATTTGTATATAGGCACAACAAAATGGCTGCCCATGCTTTTACTTGTCAATAATTTATTATCTGAAGCTTGGGTGTCAATAAAACCAATAGTTTTTATCTCCCAATGGTCAGTTTGTGTTATTATTCATGATAACAACTTTATGCAGATGCAGCAAATTGTGGCTATTATAATTTTTTTCATATTCTGCGTTTCACTAATAAAAAAACTGAAACTTCATTCATGGCGTAGAAAAACTAAAATACATAATTCTATTTTGTCATCAGGTTACAGAGAAGGGCAACAAGCTTCGGTCAGATGCATACTGCTGGCGGTGTCACTGGGTTGTAGAGCAGGTTACCAATGAGAAGTTGCATCCCACCATGCATTGTACAGTCTGCCCACGGTCCTTCCATTTCAAATGTCTGACGGGCACTGAGAGGCAAAAGATCAACTTGGAGAAGAACTGGGTCTGTCCGGAATGCATGCATGTTCTGCAAGCAGAGAGCTATGCCAGGTGAATGCTCACTAATTATGTTTTTTTACATGATTTTCTAATATTATCTATACAGCTCAGCTAATGTGTTTCATTAAATCATTGTTTTGCTCTGCATTTTGTTTCACAAGGTCTATCTATGGGTTAAAAATATCATTGCATACTAACACAATGATATTTTTAACCTATACTTCAAAGGCTTCTTCTAATACAGAAAGATTGATTTTGTCTTCCATCAACTTATTTTTTTTTTTGAGTCTCTATAATTATGTATATGAAATTTAAAACACATATCAAAGACCACTGCAACAATAGTTTTAAGTAAATTACATTATCACATCAATTTAATTAAATTCTTGTGAAACTGGGTTATCGCCTAGCATAAAATGTTTAAACACGCTTTTTATTGCACTGTTTCAAGCTTACAGAAAATACACACAATACTGTCCTTCCTAATAATATTTTAGCTAAGAAGAAGTTTGGTAATATTGCAAAAGATTTCAAAAAGGAACTCGCCCGGAATGCTTCCTATTTTTGCAAGGTATAAGGACATATATTTTTATCATACAATTGTTCGCGTGCGCGAATAAAAGGTCTAAGGAGGCACAAATTAAAGGATGGCTAATTCATACATAATCGGCAGAAGACAAAAGACCTATTTCGCCGACCCCAACCAAATCAAGATGAGGACGGGCAGACGATGGCAATAGGTTCATTATACTATTACCACAAGATGATTGCAACTGTTTGCATTTATTTCCAGGTCGCAATCCATGAAGAAGATCTCCCTAGGAATGCTCTGCGATCTACTGAAGTATGCCATGGAACGAATGATGGACCTAAATGGGGTAATTTATGCATTTAATTATCTTCTACCTACGTTTTTAGAGTTCTTTACCCAAAGGGTCCTAACGAAGCCCTATTGCTGTCACTTACATGTCCGTCTGTCACACGGAGAATTTTTAACTTCCCATTTACCTATGGACTTGAAATTTGATGATAATATGTATTATAAATGTGCGAAGTCCGACACGCACTTGGCTGGTTTTTATTTTATTTATATTGTTACTGATACTTGGTAGTCATACTACGAATGTCCTAATTTAAAGGTGAACGAAGTCCACATGAATTTGTTTGTTCTAGCCATTGTTTTATGTTAGCATGGTTTCTATGGTAGGTTTGCGATGGATATGTAAATCTTCGAAAATGTCGGTACAAAATAAATATAAATTATCCCATCAAATTATGAAACATCCCCTTCATAGTTCAGAGACTAGCAAGCTAGACAGAAAATCGATGGCAGATTAGCTCTAGCAAAATGTTGAAAAGGCGTGTTTCTACGTATAGCTGCTGTACATCTTTAAGGCATTATAGTCCGCCTTCGGTACTTTCACCGGATTAACGCATGGACCAACAGCCGGACAGATATTAAAATGTATGTAGCGCTCCTCGAACGCGCGGCGACGGCATCGGGCGGGTGGGAGTCGGTGAAATGACCTTGCCACTTATCTACGTAGCTGCGCGGACCCCGCGTAACGCCACGTTCCGTCTCCCTCTCACACAACAATCGATACCGTGGCGTCACTATTGCTGTCTCTCTCTACCGCCTCTAATAATAAACGTGTGCGAGTGTTGTACCTACATTATGTATTGTCGCTGTAATTTGTGCTGCATTTTTCTTGATTCGTAATTTTGTCATGCTTTTCTATTCGCAGATATTGGCTATCGTACTTCGGTATTAGCGATGATTTCTCAAATTTGTGAGCAATTTCACAAAAGTAAGCATGTGCATTTTAGATGCATAGAAAATATTATAAACAGCAAAGACGCTCAGTTATCACCTAAAGGGCCTCTTGTCGTTGCTCGTACACCCCCATGCAATCAATCATTTGCGTACCTACGTATAGAAACAGTGTGGTATGCCCTACATCGTCTGGCGCGACTAGCTAGACAATATTTTGCATTGAATGAACGTAGGTGCAAACCGTGTTCCGGTTTGCATGCGCCTGTAGTTGCATCAGTAATGAAAAAGTTCCAAGTAAAATAATATGTGAAACATAAGTTGCTTGAGACAAAACAATCCAAAGTTTGCACAGCGAAATCAATAGAGGTTTCCGTTAACAAAACAAATTATGAGATTTTTAGATCCTAGTTGTGCTCTCAAAACGTGTCTAAAAGTTGAGATATGCTTGGTATTCAGGGCAATGCTAATCAATAAAGAGAAATTTAAATAAAGTACCGCTAGTTATTGCGCAATAGGGCAACTCGTACTGAGGGCTATTGCACATGAAATAATAAGCACGAATATATAGATTTGCAAAGGCACATAATATAAGAATTAAAACGGGAATAAAATTGTGAGGAGAAAGGCCCGACTTCTTTATTCAAGCTATTGAGTTAGAGTAGTTTATGATGAGTAAACACTCATCATAAACTAATGATTTCCTCAGTTTTTGTCGACAAGAATTGCTTTATTAGCTTTCATACATGTCTCGTAATAACCCGCTGTGTCAACCACTCGTAACGAAATTAATCATGCCATTAGTTTGTATGTTCTCGAATATTGAACAAAACAGAAAGCAGACTCAACATGCTAGATATTTGATGTTAGCAGTAACAGTGGACACAAGACCTGTCAGTAGATGCTACAGCTTGAGTAATAGACAACAAGCCCATAATCACCATGTACAATAATCCCCAATCTTTTGAGTCGGACTGAAGTTGACTACAACGACTGCGCAGCAATAAATCTCATACTAAAACAGCCGCGCGCCATGCCATGCGCATCGATAAGCCTTCCTTCAGTCCGGCCAAAAATATTGGGATTACTGAAGTTTGTAGTTTGTGTTTCTGTCTCTTGTAAAGTTCAACTTTTTACAGTAACCTACACCGTCAGTCATTCTTTCGCGTTAAAACAAATATCTTTTTCAAATATTCGTTATGATTGACCACAGACTGTGGTCTGTGCCTATGAAAAGAAATTAATATTCTATAATTTTTTTCAGGTGGAGCCATTCATGCAGCCTGTAGACCGCACCGCCTTTCCTGACTACGACAAGTATGTGGTCCATCCGATGGACCTATCGCTTATGAAGGACAACATCGGCAACGGGCTATACGGGAGCACGGAGGCTTTCCTTGCCGACGTGCAATGGATATTGCACAACAGTATTATCTTCAATACGTGTTAGTATTGTAGGTTTTTTTACGTAGAAAATAGGGTAGATGGTGTAAGAGAGACGGGCGATGTAAGTATGGTGACATCCCATAAGAATAAGCAGTTTTGCCACACCTGGTGCATACTCATACTGCATTATCAGAGATGTGGCCTGTGTCCTGATTATATCAAGGCTATGTTTTCATGCAGTATTTTATTACGTAAAGTGCCATTGGAATTTATTACATCTATTCATTCATAATTATTATAAAATATGGGGCAGAGAACAGTTCTTATAAATAAGTGCCATGATTTCTTCTTATCTTCTAAGTCAAAAGATTTGTGTGTAATCTATACACTTTTATATCGTATTGACCAACGCAGATATCACATTGATAAATGTAATGGGGAATGCAGACTCTTAAACAGAATTAATACTTTTTTTATCTTATTTTGCCTATTTGTACTCATCATTAGGCCTATGTGTACTCATAATTTTAGAATTTATAGCAAACCCTGATTTTGGATTAGCCTAAAACATGGATCCACGCAAGACATAATGGCTTTTTAGCCAACCGGTTAAAACTCGTTTAACAGACACATAACTAAACTTCTATCTTTTTTCAGAGTAGGACGAAATTACAGAATGCCATCTGCTACGAAAGGAGATCCATAAGTTCACGGAATAGATTCCAAAGAAAAAAGATGTACATTAAGCAAAATATTCTGCGAATTTTGACCCTCCCTATGTACAATCCTTACAAACTCCTTTTTCTTCATACCTGGCGCAAATAAATTCTTCTTTTTTCTTTTGCTCGTTATTCAAATAATTTTCTTTTAAATCACTTAGTAAACCGTGTTGGTTCTTCAGTGCAGTCGAAGTTGACGGCGGGAGCGCGCGCGCTCGTGCGCTCGTGTCGCATGGAGATGGGCGAGATCGAGGCCTGTCCCGAGTGCTACGCCGCCGCGCATGCGCGCAGGCCCACGTGGTTTACTGATGTCTGTACCACGCCGCATATACTGTTCTGGGCGAAGCTGAAAGGTATGTTTCGTTTGATAATTCACAATCTTTTTGGCCGGGTTGAACGTAGGCTTTCCGATGCGCTTTGCATGGCGCGCTGCTGTTTTAATATAAGATTTACTTCTGCGCAGCCATTTGTAGCCAACTTCAGACTGGCCAAAAAGATTGTGGAAAACAGTACTTACTTATTTGTAGCCAAATTCAGACTGGATAAAAACATTGTAGAAAACAGTACTTACTTATTTGTCCTACTTTCACGTCTCAACCAGTGCATGTGTACTGGTTGAGGCGTGAAAGTATAGAGGCATAATTTATGCCTAATGGTAAGACAATGTCGCGGCGTTTGCTGATGGTTCTAGCATACTCCATAGCCTAGCTGCGAAAACGAAATCGTTCTGAAATTTATGGGATCATTTACCTATGCATGATATTAGGTACTTAAAACACAAACAGTTACATTTTTTGCATATTTTCAACAATGTTCTTTGTTTAAATACAAACTTAGCCCAATGTGGACATACTTTAGTGCGGAACTCATTTAATCATCAAATCGCATCCCATATTCTTAACCGATGACCACGTTATGGCTGCGGGAATCCATTGGATGCGAGACGCTCAGGACCGATCGTTGTAGCGACTTCGGGGAGGCCTATTCCCCAGTTGGAGGTCGAGTAGTGGACGTCTTTGGGCTGAAATGATGACGATCCCATCTTGCAAGACGCAGATCTAAAACAGCCTACTTCTAATTCTAGGTTTCCCATATTGGCCAGCAAAAGGCATGTCAGTGAACAGCTCTGGTCTGGTCGACGTACGGTTCTTCGGCGCTCACGACCGCGCCTGGGTGCCCGCTAAGGACTGCTTCCTGTATTCTGAGAAAGATCCCAACAACTTCAGGACTAAGCGGCAGGATATTATTGATAGCATGCAGGTAAATATCAGATTTTTATTTGCATGGTTAGGATGTAGATTGTTGTATTACCTAATTTTCCAACTAGCCATATCGGTGGCGATGCGCCAGCGGTACATGGTGGACAACACACACATACGCACAAAAAAAATTGGGATTTATTTCATTTCGCGTACAGCTAAGGAGTGGAATTCCCTACCGGAGGAAAGGGCCGGCCAAGAAGTTTGGCGAGAACTCTACATAAGTTCTCGCCAAACTTTTTGGCCGCCCAGCAGTTGGCTACAATGGCTGCGCAGTAGTAAATATCATATAAAAACAGCACCGTTTTGTGTCTCGCGCATCCGGTAAACCAACTTCAGGGCGGCCAAGAAGTTTGGCGAGGACTATATTGCCTGGAAGATATAACCTGACGGTCTTCAAGTCAAGAGTGAATAGGATACTTCTAAGCGAGCGTGCTTCACCCTCGACCACATCATCGCTTACGTGAAGGTGAAGGTGAAGTAGTGGTCAAACGCGAGTCTAAATTAATAATAATAAAAAAATTGAAAAATCGTAAAAAGAATAGAACATCTCCTTTTCTGATATCTTGTTTTCTTTTCTGCCCGTATCGTATACGCGCGAACTACATAAGAATAGCTTATTTCAACACAGTGGAAGGCGGTGTTTTAAGAAGAATGTGTCTAATAACCTTGTAATTGTTATATTTCAGGAAGCAGAAGAGCACATCCGGAACATATCAAGAAAGTATGGTAGATTCGTTTACCCGCCTTTCAAGACTCAATTCGACCCCAGCAGAATGTCTGAGCAACTCAAAATGATGGTAAGTGCAACATTATGTCCATAGTTCTTATTCTCTTGTGATCCAGAATAGCTGATAAGGAATTGCAAAACAGGAGAAGTCCTTTTCAAAAAGGATAGGCAATGCACCTGCGGTACCCTTGAAATTTCAAATTGCCTGCTTGTTTGCACTCCATGGCATAACAATTATAAAATTTCGTGGCGCTGCTGGACGTGTATTTACGTTTTGCCACACGTGGAATTTCTATCATGTTTCCACTGTAAAATAATACTCCCTTTGTGTATATTGAGAGGTCTGGCTGGACTCACTCTTGTACTGAAATCCTGTTTCACCTGCACAAGCCAGGGCAGCACTCATTTTGTATTGAAGTGAGTGTTAAGTCTATACTAGCAACCCACCCCAGCTTCGCACGGGATAAATTATATACAAAAACTTGCCTCGTTTTTGGTCTTTCTATGAGTGAAAACCTTATCAAAATTCGTTGCATGGTTTAGAAGAAGTAAGCAGAGAAATAGACTAAGTCAGACAGCGAACTTGTTTTATACTATTTAGACTTTAGAGATTACAGGAGTGAAAATAGGCCACATAAGTATCAATAAAAAGCGCTGGTGTGAACCAACGGTTGGTTCAAGGGTAAAGTCATTGCTTTTGTTCATAGGACAAAAGTTGATTATTGACTGTTATTATGGCCACTGCTGACCGGCCTACATACACGGTTTTATTCGTTTAAAAATCTATCATAATATTCAATGCTGCATTCGTTCTGCATTGTGTAAAGGACATTTTGAAATTCTTGAAGTCTTATTCACTGTATTATTATTGTATTATTCTATACTCTGTATTGTAAGTGAGTTTATTTCGTAAAGTATATAGCCCAATCGAATGATTTCGTAATAGTTATAGTTACAGAATACGAAAACTCGATGTATTATTAGCCGTAGCATAGGCAGTAGGTCAACTTTGTACCCATAATATGAGTGGCAAACACCCTCACCAAATGAGCTCATTCCACTCAATTGACTTGCAAAACCGTCCTTCTTACTTATTTCTGTATTACAGATCCCAGAGTTCGAGGGTGAAGTAATATCTGTTGTAAAGGAGAAGGCAGTTCGGCCACCATCAGTCGCCGACAAGGCGAAGAATCGCAGGTCCAACTCCAAAAGCTCCAAAGAGTCAATCAATGAAGGGTTCGTAGACATTGTATATCTTATATCTTGAAAACCTATACATTTCATCGATACATCACTCTAGCCTTTGTCAAAAAGCCACAAAATAGTTGATATTTTAAAATTTAATACTCTATAAAAACTTGTTTCAACTGCTATATAGTCATCGGCACGTAACTTGGCAAGGTTTTGGCGTAGTGGGGGTAAGTTCGCGCATCGTATACTTATTGCCACAAAAAAGTGGTCATTTTTATTTCTTGTAAATTTTCAATGGTTATGGCAATCATTTATTTTTAATCATGTATGTTTAGAAGAAAGTTAAATAAAGGAGAGGAATTCGTGAAGTTTATTAGGTGTTATAAATAAAATATATACAGATAAATATATGTCGTCATTGGCATAAATTATAAAACGTTCAGTGATTGAATCGATTATATTGTCGCTTTGGATGTATGTAGTTAGCCTCATTTTTTCTATAACTTTCATTATCAAAGCAAATTAAAACAGTAACACTCGTAACAAAAACTAAATTTAAAACAATAACAATAGTTGTTATTGTTTTAAATTCCTAACAAAAACAAAGGGTACGTACTTTCATGCACGCAAGTGTAATCGGGAGCGAACGGAAAGAATACGCGGTGTGGGAGGCAAGGGTCGACTGAGCCACCAATCGCGCGCTCGGATCGGAGCTACCTTGTACCCCGCGTCCCGCTTCACTACCAAGGAGACCTAAAAACGACTTCTGCGCATCTAAGAACTCTTGCCAAGTTACGTGCCGATGACTATACTTAGTTTTGTTATATTTTAATATCATGGATACTTGTAAAACACTTTGTGTAAATCAATGCCTGTATTGAACAAACGCTAGTGTGATGATGAAATCCTAATCTTAAACCCTACCTCGAAAGATATTATGCACCTCCAATACCGTTTTTTTTTTTGTTGCAATACCTCTTCCGTACTTTGCGTACGAGTGCAAAGTACGCGCATGGACGTGGATTTGCGGACGCTAGCCCGTTTATCCTTATTTTTGGTTCCGGGGTGGAATATCCTCATTGTATGTCCTATGCCCGCAGGGGACTCTTACTGACTAAAAACCATCCCAATGTTCCATCTCATGACATCGCCGGGGATCGCGGTAACGTACGTAAGATCCTTCCACAACCCCCGGCAGCCCGTTTAACCTAACCCAAGCACCTCCTTTTTTAAGTCATTTTTGTTAATGAAGTCACTTTTAACAATATACGGTATGGAATCTCAAGGCCTGTTCAAATGTAAGCTTTATCCACTCATAAGATTTTAAATATAGCCAAAACGAAACAATACAAGATAATATTATAAATATCAGGTTGGTCCTTCACTCGGATAGTTCAGAAAGTGATGGAGAGGAGCTACGGCGACTGTATGCACTTCTTGAGAAAGACAGGTACGTAGCTCTAACGAAGGTTAGTACTAGTTTTATGAAATACCACGAGTGTTTATAAGGACTATACCATATTACTACGTAAACACTTTACTATTGTTAATAATGTACTGGCTTGTAAATAAATTATCGCCGTATTGAATATTGCTTATATCTGAACAGGCCTTTGTGGTGACTTTTCTCATCTATCTGCCACTGCTAAACTTTCAACTACAGTACTACATGGCTCAAAATAGGGATGATAAATAAAAATGAATTCAGTAGGTAGATAATAAACAGTATTGGACACGTATTTTTTATTTTCTGACGTAAACAATAAATGGCGAATATACAATGCTTTGAAATTTGGTGTGACGTCATTATTTTAGTACATTTATACTCAAAAGTGACATCGCATGACCCCACTCCTGCAGCCTAATTGCGTAATTGAATTCGGCAAGGCTTGAGTATGAACAATCGACCAATCACATGAAAGATGAAAGTCGCGAAGTGTATTTCCGTATATGTGATTGGTCGATTGTTGAACTTTGATGCGCTTTATCTTTGTCAATTTTTATAGATTAGATAATGCAAAAAAATACGTGTCCCAAATTATTTTATAATCTTACTGACGGACTAAATAGAATTATATTTTTCTTCGCAGAAATCATCCCTATTATAAATCAATGCTTAAAACAGAACCAACATTAAATTAACTAGTTTTGTCTGGATTTTGACTTGTTTCCTTCACAGAAACCACTTATACCAAATTCATTTAGAATAGATTTTGGATCCATGTAGCACTGTCACTTCTTTTATCTTATTATGATTTTGTACCTATCACCCCTATATATATTATTCAAAACTATTCATCCAGCCTGGTTTGTTCCATTGCTGGCCAAAGGCCTCCCTTACTTCCTTCCGATCCTGCAGGTTTAGGGCAATTGTGGTAACATTTTATCTTGGTTTAGTATTTGCCAACATAAAATTTAAATTGTGATACCTATTCGACTATTGTTTCAGCGATGGGAGTGACAATGAAGATACGGATACCACAGCAAGGAAAATGGCCGACGGAGCTGAAATAGCCCAAATGGAAGAGGACGATTCTATTATTCTGGATAAGTATGTTACACGTTCGAATAAGAATGTTCTCATCCAAAATACATTTTTATTTGCGATCCCTTCGTTTTATTAAACACTATTTCACTGTTATAGGGATCTGGAAACCAACACTAAAATCCAAGAAGATTCTCAGTCATCTACCTCAACAAGTTCTTCTAGAAAGCGTCGCCGATCCGAGCTCGAGGAAGCGGTCATAACCATCATAGAATCTAGTGGCAGCAGCTGCAGTAGCACCAGCGGGAAACGAAGGAAACCCGACGATCCCACAGAAGGCAAGAAAACTGACGAAATTGTACTCACCAGTGACAACAATGAAGACAAACCAACAACTAACAAGTCTGAGGAAGGAACAAATGAAGCCACTCAAGCTGGGAGTGAAACATCGCCGAAACTAAATGAATCTGATGTAAGAAGGAATGATGAGAAAGACCAACAAAGAGTCACCCCAATAAGGATAGCACTAGTGACAAGGGATAAACGCAAAACAAGAAATAGCACCTCCAACAAAGATACTACCGCTAAAATTATAACTCCAAACAAAGACAAAGAGAAAGAACCAGCCAAGATACCGCAAAGACGGAAATCTACAAGATTTGAAAATAAAACGCCCTCTACGACACCTGAGACAGTCGTAAATGTTACGCCCAAAAATGAAAAAACTCCAGTCTCAAAATCAGTAAGAGTTGACAAAACACCTAAATCTGATAAAGTTGAAAAAACGCCTAAAGCTGATAAAGTTGAAAAAACACCTAAATCTGATAAAGTTGATAAAACGCCTAGCGATAAATCTTCCAAAGAAGATAGATCCAGGGATGAGAAACGAAGAATTTCTAGAAGCAGCAGGTCAACAAACAGCACCAGTTCTACAAGATCCTCAGACAAAACCGAAAAAAAGTCTGAAAAGAATAGTGTCGGGAACACGAAACAAAAAAGAAGAGCAAGCTGCGCAGCTAAAGAGAAAGACAAAGATTCAGATGGCGACAAATCGAAAACAGAAAAGCAGATGTCACCTAAATCAACCTCAACACTAAGTACAAAAACTGTGAAAGATCGGTTGCAATTCGACGATGATACGACCTTAGCTGTCCTAGCGCGTGAGAATAGCAACAAGACAATAGTATCGACTAGCATTACCGGCCTGCCAACCATCAGTAATGTGGTGAGCCTGTCGACCACCGCTCAGATCACCGGCATAACTATGACTAAAACTACGACCAACGCCAACACTATAGATATCACCGAGGAAGCGACTTCAGACTCCAGCATCTTCACCCCCACTAGTACGGAGAACGTAAAAACTATGCAAGATGCGGTAGCAAAGCTTCAAAGACTACGCAATGACGCGGAACAACCGGTCATAGGGCGCGTCGGCGTGCGCGCGTTCGCAAGGATGACGTCACCGGAAAGACAAAGCGTAAACGATGAAGTACAAGTAGAAATCAAGGCTGAGCCTATCGACCTCGACGACGCTGATAGGCATATGGAGAAGATGGATCTCATGAACGCATTCAGACTGCGGCCGGTGAATCCGCAGAATGTGTTGCCAAATCCGCCGATGAATTTGCGGGATGTTAGGATAAATAAGGTTGTGGTTACGCCGTTGAATAGTAGGAAAGCGGTGCCGCCGACGGCTACGGTTTCCAAGACCCCTGAAATCCGTCCTAAGGCGAAGAAGACGTTCCCTCAGCCGAAGAAGCCGGAGGAAGGTCGCTCGGAGCTGAATAGTAAGAACTCAATGGTGTATATCCCGATCCAGCCACCGATGACGCAGGCGCCTATACGACTGCCACGGACGACTAATACTGCTCCGCCTTGTATTACGTCCATAATCAGACCACCTGTATCATCTGTTGGTAAGTCCTATAAATTTATTGATTGATCAACACAAATAGAGAAGTATATAAGTAAAAACACGCTAATCTAGAGTTTTAGAAAACTGAAAGATAGATAATGAATGCATTGCCACATTCGATGATTCGATTTTTAGTTTTGCCAAACTTCTTGGTTATAATGTCACCCAAATGATACAATAACATCTGTTTATCGGGATACCGAAAAGATCCATTGAGTGAATCTTATTTGGTTCTTAGGCTTATTTTTGATACCGTGATATTAAAACATATTATGATCAAAAACTATAACAATACTCTAATTTTGTTCCAGCCAACAACCTAGTAAACACAGTAACAACACCTCTAATGCAGCCCTCAAGCTCCTCCCCTTCGTCAACAAGCGCTACGGTAACCAGCACGAGTGTGGCGTCCGTGCCGACCGTGCACACCGTGCCGCTCATGACGTCCGTCAACGGACAGTGGATGTTCAGCTTCCAGCCCGTCATGTCGGTCGGCGCTATCGATGTGAGTAGACCATAGAAACTGTTGTACAGCATGAATGTGGCCTCCATGCCGACCGTGCAAACCGTGCCACTCATGACGTCCGTCTACGGGCAGTGGATGTTCAGCTTCCAGCCCGTCATGTCAGTCAGCGCCATCGATGTGAGTAGACCATAGCAAAGTGTAGTACAGTGCCACAATGATGACCAGCATGAGTGTGGGCTCCGTGCCGACCGTGCACACCGTGCTGCTCATGACGTCCGTCAACGCAGTGGATGTTCAGCTGCCAGACCGTCATGTGATCGTCGATGTGTGTAAACGACGTCATTGTTGACAGCCTAAGAACTAAAATATGGTACTTGGATTGTTGTTGTTCAGTAAAAGCGGTTTTGCAGTCATCAGTTGAGATAAAATTACCTAATAATCTAGGGAAACAAATGATGCGCTCTTTGACTTTTAATACACACTGAAACACAGTTGTCAAAGAAATTGATACCATTATTAAAAACTGACAGATGTCCACAGCTGGACATTGTCATTGGACCGATACTTCGAAGCGACTTCTCTCATGTTAGATGACGCTAATATCTTGTACAATTTTGTATCGAACAGAGCACCGGCTCCCCTCCGATGCTCAACGGCATCGCCGAGCGCGGCAACACGACGGCGACGCTGGTGCCGAGCGCTGCGGGCGCCCTAGTAGTGGCGGGTGCCAACGTGTCGGGAATCCCGGCTGTGTCCGCGCCGGGCTCATTCCCCGCCCCTCGCCCCTTGCCTCCCGTCGCTGTGGTTCGAAGCACAGCCACAGATAATGGCCCTGGAGAGGTATGCGATTGTTTAAAAGAAAGAAAGTAAGCGTAAGTTCCTGCCGGGCGAGTACGGCCTCTGTGATAGGCTTAAGTCACGCATTTTTATCACGGTTTCTGCTACCAAACTGTGATAAAATAGTGTGACTCAGGCCTGTCACAGTAGGTCGTGCTCGCCCGGCTGATAACTCGACGCGATTCGATTTATATCACACCAATAAGCAATTTATACTAAACAACATTTCAGATGAGTTCACAAGGTAGTAATGCGATGCAATTTGACCGATTTTCACTTGAACGTTTCGTAGAAAATACTTGTACGATATCGCCTATTGACTCAATTATTCAATTTTTGTTGTACCATCAGGAAGGTCCCTACGTTTCCAATACTTGAAAACTGGCTACTTATTGCACCACTTTTAGGATCATAATCCGATGCCATATTGCCTGCGAACTTTTTCTATATCCACATGAATTAGGAAAATTGATTCAGGACTGACCCTGAAAATTCGGCCTCATGAATAATCACTGACAACCTATTATAACAACTACAGTGTTAGCGTTATTTACATCAGTTTTTTAATACAAATGTCACTTTTACAACTGAACAGTTCTTCCATTCTGTACTTGTTGAATTTCATTGTGTAGTTTTCTTAACGGGAAACGGAAAAAAAATAACTTGGAATTAGCATCAATGGTAGATTTTGGTTAAACTTGTTATCAATTAGGTAATAATACTTGAAACTTATCTACAAACCTTGTATGACACTGTGCAGTCATGTCACCCTTTCACCGTAAACTCCTATGGACTCCAGCCGCCGCGACTGCAGCAGAGGCCGCCCCAGTTTCTGCTGAATCCCTTGGACCCCAACACGCCCATCGGCAGTATGCCCACACCGTCAACAGCTGGCCCGATCACCGCCAAGCTCAACCAGAATGCTGTCAAGGTAACACTCACATCATAATAAGCATTACTTTTATACCATTCCCCCTCTAAAAAGCTTATTTTATTCACTGAAAACAGTGAATAAAAAGCACTTTTACTCACTGTTTTGGAGTTTGAATTTAGAACACACCAATATATATCGGAAATCACCCACCCAAATCCTCCATCCAAATGCTATACAACCTCTTTGAGCATAAAATACACGATTCAAACTCCAAAAAACTGCTTGTGCAAAGATATTCGATTTTCAAACTCCTTCATCGATTTAATTTTGAGTTTTTTTATATTTCGGTTTTTAATTTTGATTTTAGTCTAGGATGTTTACTGAATACTTATTTGGATTGTAATTCTAATGTTAATTGCATTGGTGTTTAATTAATTATAATTATGTAACATAAATGAAGTGGTCACTGGCCGCTAAAACACAGGTCTTACCTAATTCAGCTTCAAAATTTAAACCCTGAGGTTTCACATTTTTTGTAAATTTTCAAGGTAATAAACCATTTATTTATTATCATTCCTTGTGCTTTTCGCTTAAATCTTTCTTTTTCTCGTAGTCATGGTATAAAATATAGTATGCAACTCTTGAATAAAACGGATTTATATCGAGGGCCATGAATCACTCGCGTCGCTCAGGATTCTAACACTTGAATTACTCGCTATGTTCGTGATTCAATCATCATGAATCAATTAAATTGTTAGAATCCTTCACTTGTTCGTGATTCATCTATGGCCCTCGCTTTAAATCCGTCCTTTATTCACTAGTTGCATAATATACTATTGTACTCTATTTTTTTATATGATTTTCTGTATGTATTATAATATAGTTCTCGCCAAACTTCTGGGCCGCACTGAAGTTGGCTTTCCGATGCGCAAGGCACGGATCGGTGCTGTTTTTGTTTGCGATTTACTACTGCGCAGCCATTGTAGCCAACTTCAGGGCGGCCAAGAAGTTTGGCGAGAACTATATTGTGTGTACGGTCGACAAGATTTATTTGTAACCCGCCCATATAATTATTTATGCGACAAGTGCGGAAAGTAGGTGATTTCCGATGAGTGGTATTTTTATTCACGAGCGAGCGAAGCGAGTGAGTGGATAAATCGACATGAGTCGGAAATCATCTTACGCACGTGTATCATACAACATTTTACTATGCATTGTGCGAGGAAATAAAAAAAAATATCTGAACTAAGCAAGAAATTAATAAAATTGCGCTTAATCAAGGGCGCTCAGCATATCCACATGCGCTGCGTAAGCGGATAAAGTTACGCAACATTCATGTATGTAGGGTAGGGTAAGTAGGTAGCCAGTTGGCGGAAGCGAAGCCGCGTGGGTCAGCTAGTTATGTTATATTCTTATAATATAATACCCTATTGCTGTTATCCAGTGATGGATCTAAATTCCTAGCTGCTATAGTGAAAAAATTTCATCAAAAGTATGTAAAAGAACCAAACCTGGATGACATTAGAGAATTAGGCTATTATCTTTCCCTAGCAAAGAAGACTCAGCAAACCTTCTATTAACTTCTAATAAGTGAAAAATGCATGTTTCCATCCAGTTGACAGACTTCTTCCGCTCACTACTAGAGGACTCACTAGAGAAGCTGGACGAGCCGTGGTCGAAGGTGACGGCGCTCAAGCTGCACCTGGAGCAAGAGAAGTGGAAGCACGAGCAGGAGCTCAGTGAGGCCAAACATAACCATGGTATGAATGAGAATGCTTTGTTTGGAAGTACATCTTTAAAGACTTCGCTTTTAGGGTTAAGACCGCCCATTGTGACACCTATTAACTCTAAAGATCAGGATTGTAATTTGTTATAGTGTAAATTAAATAGTATTCTGCCTAAAAATATGGAATACTAATCAATGCATAGCAGATGCATATATTTGAACATTCAATAATAACGATGTAATAATTTCAAGAATAAAAATGGTTTCATAGATTACGTATAAAAATATGTCAAACCAATTGAAAAATCGGCTATTACACATAAGATTACTATTTCGTTGCGAAAAAGATATTATAACGATGTTTACAAGTGGTTTTCTATAATCGCACGGGAATAAGCCGTGACTTTATGTATTTATGTGCGTCACTCTGCGCAAGTTAGTTCGCCTGGCTAACTTAGACAAACACCTTAAATAAAATCAATATATTAACGTTACAGATCTGATAGTATCGGAGATGCGCGCTTCGTTCGACAAGGAGAAGCTGCGCGCCGTGAGTGAAGCGAGGCGGGTCGCGCAGGTCGAACTGGAGGCCGCCGTTAAAGCCACCAAGACTAGATTATGGTAAGGACACCAAGCAATATTTGCAAATGGTATTTATTTAAGTGCTATCACAATTTATATATTTTAAAACAATGGATACAGAATCGCCCGCAAGTCACCCTTAGGTCGGATGAGTTTTGCATCTGCTCTTCTCAGATTACTAACTTCCATTTTTAGGGTTCCATAGTCTACAAGGAACTCTTATAGTTTCGCCATGTCCGTCTGTCCGCAGCTTAGCTCAGTCTCTTAGTACTAGAAAGCCATAATTTGGCATGGATCCAAATTAATCACGCTGACAAAGTGGTATAATAAAATCATGAAAAATTATTTTATCTGGGTACCTCCTCTACACGAAAAGTGGTGATGTATTTTTTCTCGACTTCCCCATGGTGTGGGGTATCGATGAGCCATTCAAAAATATTACGGGTCTGTGAAAACCATTTTCCCATTCAGGGATCCTGTCTGCGTAAAAGTAACTTTAAATTGCTAATTTTTGTTGAGTCGTGTTCTCCTCCCCAGCCAGCTGAATGGTTGCTTTTGGATATGTGAAAAAAATCACAGCAGTAGTGTATATAAAAGGAATGCTAACACAGCTAAGTACACTTTACAAGTAATAGTCGTAACATATAAAATTTACTTGGAAAAATATATTTTTTTTACAAATTCCATAGAAAAATTACTTACATAACGTTGTTATTTGTGTAAAACGGTTACCATCGTCCTATGTGGGCCCGACGTTGTCAGCCGCCGAAACCGTGTAAAAGTTCATGAAACAATAGTACATTGTGATACAAGGGTGGAAAGTAGGTTATTGCAAACGAGCTGTCATTAACAAGCCCGAGCCGAAGGCGAGGTTTTTTAATGACACGAGTTTGCAATAACCTACACACCCGTGTATCACACGACGTTTTTCAATACAGTTGTGAGAAACAGTAAAAACAAATCAAAGAATTAGATTTGTTTATTCACAAAAATAAAATTTTCAATATGGCGTGTTTTTGCAACTGGACATATTTTTTTACAAAGAAAACAGCCTATACAGCCTATTCGATTTTTGACAAACGTTGATGTGAAAATAATTTACTTAAAACTGGTAATTAAACATATTAAACAACTTTAAAAAAAAAAAGAGAATTCAATGCTAAAACGTACGGAATCATTAATTTTTCCTCGCATAAAATCGTATCCCATTTTATTTTATGTATGAAAACTCCTTGCTACTAAACTTTTTTAAATTGACTTATGGCGCGTTTTTGCAACTGGACGTATTTTTTTACAACGTTAACAGCCTATACAGCTATACAGCCTATTCGATTTTTGACAAATGTTGATGTGAAAATAATTAAATTAAAACTGGTAATTAAATATATTAAACAACCATTTATAAGACTTTTGAGAATTCAATGCTAAAACGTACGGAATCATTCATTTTTCCTCGTAGAAAATCTATCCCATTTAATTCTATGTTTGAAAATTACTCCTTGCTACTAAACTTTTTTAAATTGACTTATAAATTTAAAACTAAACTGCAAACATAATGATCGAGCTCGTAAACAAAAGTCACGACCGCGTAACAGAAAGATGCCTATGCGTAAGATTTAACTTTCGAATCATAATAATAGCCTCTGAAAGTACGCCATGTTTAACAACTGTATTGAAAAAAACCCTTTTCTTAGTCCGCATTACTATGCAACTCATCATCTTCGTACCCTTGTCCCATGTTATTTGGGATTGTTGCACCACCTTTTCTTCTTTCCATACCGTCCTGTCCTCCGTCACGCCATCACTGACTCCCTTTTCTTTCATATCACTCCTCACACAGTCCATCCATCTTTTTTTTGGCCGTGCCCTCCCTCTCCATCCATCCACGTTTATATTCATAACTCTTTTACTCGTAGTAGCATGCTTTTCATCCCTCCTCATCACATGACCATACCCAAACGGTTTCCTTTCAACTTTTCTGTCACTGGCGCAACTTTCAAACTTTCGTTAATATACTCATCTCTCACTTCATTCATTCTCGTCACTTCGCACATCCATCTCAACATTCTCATCTCATTCTATCTACGCGTGAGGAAACTAAATAAAACCACAATATGCAAACAATAAAAAAGAAGCAAAGTAAAAACATACAAAAAGTATCAAATATGTAGATTTATTAAAAATGATTAAAATTGAGTACTTATTGTATTATTTTTATCTTTTTCCCCACTAAAAAAGTTTGAGAACCGCAACGCAATTGATGACGTAGTCTTAGGCCAATCACGTGACCCAGCTGTCACGGGAAGTGAATACCATGTGTTATTATACCATGGGTGATTTTAATAAGTTAATAAAGCTAGTTATTTACAATTACAAAATATAATTACAATTGAAAAATAAAACAAAGAAATTAAATAAATTTTCTTTGATTTTAATAAATAATTGATTTCTAAATTAATTTCAATTCAATGGTAAAATATGAAAGTTATTTATTTACATATGTACATTATTATTTACAAACTAATATTAGAACTAAAATAAGAATAAACATATGTACAATTACGGAGCGTCAAAAAATTCGTCCACATCGCTGTCAACAGGAAAAGTGCCTAGAAGGCTGGCAGCATATTGCCACGTTGGATGGCAATGCTGATTCTTTGGCCAAAAAAAGACCAGCCCTCTGGTCTCGTGAACAGTCGACCAACCGCTTGGCGATATCCCGAAATAATAGGTGTGCACTCGGACCCCATGGCCCTAGTGTTTCAACCCCAAACGGCTCAAACACATAATTACCAATTAAGTTGTTGTATTTGCGCCGTTTGAGGTTTTTAGCACCTGCAGCAGCCGCCCCAGCGCAGCCCACTGTGCTAGGAAGATGGGATGGTGCAAGGGTGTCGACACAAGTTGCATCCCACACCAAAGACCTACCCAACTTCCATGGCATTATGGTCATACCATCTGGTCTCTTCCCATCAACGCGTGCCAGGCCATTGGGTTCTAAGACAGCTGGCACTCCGGCGGTGGCAAGAGCACGACGGATGAGATCATTAATGCTAGCGTGCCGCGCAATCCGACCTGCACTCTTACTACAAGAAAGGCCATAGTGTCAGAGGCAGTCGACTGCTTCACCGCATTGACAGCGATGTGGAGCTCCACAAGGAGCGCCCAATCGCAGGCATGTAGCGAGTCGGAAGGTTGTGTCACCTAGCATAGTGGATGGTGGCACAACTGATGCTTCCTATTCAATGGTTGTATGCAATATGTATTAATATAAAATTAATAATGTATTAATTTAGTAAATTATAATGTTGTACATTACAGGTGTATATTGTGCGGTCAGGAGGCCCTGTTCTACTGCTGCTGGAGCACGGCCTACTGCACGCTGTCGTGTCAGCGCGCGCACTGGTCGACACACTTCGAGACTTGTCAGCAGGGCCCGCGGGTAACACCACATAACAAGCTTATCCTACTAATATTATTAATGCGAAAGTTTGGATGGATGGATGAATATTTGTTGCTCAATGACGCCAGAACGTCTGAACGGGTCTGGATGATTTTTTTCACAGAGATGGATTATAGTCTACTCACATATGCTACTTTTCATCCCTATATCTTGGGATAAAAAAAATACTTCTAAATGCGGGCGAAGCCGCTGGTAAAAACTAGTTATAAATAAACTGCATTGAAATTTGTCTATCCGTTTGGTAGATACGAAGCCAGGCAAATGCTTTAAACTGAGAGGAGGTGCACCCCCTGACTTTTAATAAAATATACAAAAGTATTCAAAAATTTAAAAGATACCACAAGCCTCACTCTAGCCCAGGGATGGCGAACCAACGGCACGCGTGCCACAACAATATAATTCGGGCAATTCATAGCATAACAATAATAGATGAGTCCAGTTCAGCTTGCGTTCGGCATAAAGTATCAGAGTTTGAGCCTAGTTTCTATAAGATATTTAACATCTTATTTGCAGCAGTAGCAATTACATATTAATGACACGCCTATATCGCCTTTCGATAGTGACTGGAAAGGTGCCGAAGGCTTGGCAGCAAGCTAACGTTCAGCCCGTGCCCAAGAAGGGTCGTCGAGCTCGAACCTGGACAACTACAGACCCATCTCGGTAACGTCCATCCTCTGTAAGAGTATGGAACGTGTGCTGAACAATAAGCTCCTGGCATACCTAGAAGACGATGACATCCTCAGTGACCGCCAAACGGCTTCCGCCAAACTCTGGCTACTGGGGAGCTTCTAGCGTATGCCATTCACGTCTGGAATGAGGCCATCGAGAGGCACGGGAAGCGTGACCGGATTGCTGACTTCCTAAGAGATCGGTCCATCCGAGTGGTTAGCGATGGCTGCTCGTCCGGTCAGTTAGGTATTAACGCCGGAGTCCCTCAGGGGTCGGTGCTCTCGGCTACACTGTTTTTGTTGCACACATAGGAATATAAAATACAGGAGAAGTGGCAAGGGGGCGTGTCAGTGTCCGCGCGACGTGGTCTGACGGAGCATGTCATAGACAAATGACCGTCACCGCGAACTAGTGCGCTTTCGACCGTGATCGTGAAAAGTTATAAGTATTCCGTGTAGTTCAGTTGTTTCTTGTAAAAACCGAAGCCTAAATCAAAACTTTGTAAATCATGGAATCACTTACCATATGTAATTACAAGTATTTTATTATATTTGTCTTTAAAATCATGAAAACCAACAAATCGTAAAATATTTCTTGCCTCTATTTTTGGTTTCTTATTATATTCTTTATTGTGCACAAAAAGGTTTACAATACAAATTTTAAAAATTAAACTTGTTCACAAAGGTGAGCTTATCTCTTTATAGAGATCTCTTCCAGCCAACCTGTAAAACTGATGTACGAAATAACAATACGGGGACAAGGTTGTACACACAAATAATTACATGTTATTAATATATATAATACATAAATATATAATGGAAAAAAAAGGAAACCTACACCAATAAATATATATATTACATAAACCTATATATAAATACATAAATTAATATCAAGGTTGTTGCGAAAGGAGGTGCTCTTTCAATTTATTTTTAAAAGATGTTACAGAGGGAGAGTCTTGGATTTCTTGTGGTAAATTATTCCAAAGTTGTGTAGCTCGAACAGTAAAAGAATTGAGGAAAAATTTTGTATTCGCTCTAGGACACTCAAGTTGGTACACCTTGGTGTTACATGCACGCCTAGGCCGGGGATTGGAAGGTAGAAAGCGGAAGCGGGAGCGAAGATAATCAGGAGTGGACGGGACTTTGAGGATCTTGTAGAGAACAGATAGGATGTGCACATCACGACGAAGTCGGATTGGGAGTCATTTTAATTGAGCACGAAATTCAGAGATGTGATCAAATTTGCGAAGTCCGAAAATAAACCGAATAGTAATGTTATTTTTGGTTTCTTATTAGAAACCAAAAATAACATAATATGCTATTGCACAGCGACTGTACTATTTTTGCATTAAATACATTGCTTCGCAACCACTACCTAGTTTGTCGCTGAGTGACTGAACAAGCAATGTAAAAATCACAAAACGATACTTTACTAAGCGGATGCATCGCGTAGTACGGCTGCTGCTTCTTGCGACGAGTTAGTGCTGTGCTTATGCAGATCCACTAACGCAGGCTATCGACAACAACGTCGATTGACGAATGAAATATTGCTTTTATAGTTTATTTTTCAATTTGCCAACCATTTTAACCCGGTTGGAAGATCGATGTGAAATAGTGTTTATTACTTATTTTGATTATTTTACAGCGTGGTAGAGAAATGCGTAACTAACATTTTGACAAAAAATACCACCCCAGTAATACCAAAGTGTCAAGTGTTGCACAAATACCTCCACTTTACAGGTCTTTGACTAAACACTATAGCAGGGTTCAGCAATACCTCCTGTTTCAATATGCTATGGCAGCCTAAACTAACGTAACCAGATTTTTTATTGTTTGAATTTATTGATGTACTTAATAATTTATATTTTTAGGTACATATTGTTTATTTTTATTATAATATTTTCTGGGCAAGCTGTTTTTAATGTATTTTATTTACAGGACTACAAAAAAAAAATACAGTAAATGGGAGAATCGATAACTTTCCGATTTAGTCAATCACTAGCGTAAATGTAAAATAAATTGCTTTTACACAGCACAACGATAGCGACCGATGTTTTTGTGTGCGTAAGTTGTACGGTGCATGGTAAATACACGCTGTGTTGATGAGATAATAGTAGATTATTGCATCGAGCACAAAGTAATTTATTATTGCACCGAGTGCCTGATTTAGAGCCCGAGCGCTAGCGAGGGCTCTAATCTAACAGGCACGAGGGCAATATAAATTACTTAAGGCGAGGTGCATAATCTACTTTTCTTTCAACTATTACCTATAGGAATAGTAGATAAATCACTTTTTTAAATTTCTTTCATTTTGAAATCAGAGTTAGCAGCAATCATTTTTTAAATTTGGAACAAGTAGGTTAGAAATGAATAATACGTACGTAAAAAAAAAAGTATCGAAAAAGATATCGGCTGGCTGAATAGAGATTGAGATTGGCATTGAGATTGAGATTGGCAACTTTAGGTGCGATTAAAAAAAAACAGTGCAATAATGAAATTTCATACATTTTTATTGCTCTAGAGCATTAAAGACTCGCTTTGTACTGAGTTTTTAGTGTGATTGTGATGCAATTAAAGCATAGTTGGAAGAAAAGTTTATAATTGACTGTGTAGTACGTTCTGATTTAAGAAATGCGGGTGTGTGCGCGACTGCGTATCTATTGCCTTTACAGAACTGCATGTGTAGTAGTTGACGTGTGGTAGGAGCAAACTGGAAACACAGGTTTCCGATATATTTTCGTCTACACGCCATATCTCCTTGTTTAGTATATCTATGGCTGCACATTAATGACCTGCTAAAACCTGTACGCAGACGACAGCACGGCTGCTGAGAGATACGTGTCCGGCGCACGGGCTACGGAGCCTGAGATCCGGTCTCGCCGGGAGGCCATGGTTGAGCGTTTGAACCTGTCTCTGGAGGCAGTCTCCGAATAGGGTGATGCCAATCTAAGCAGTTTCATTGCTGCTAAGCAGGCGTGCTTTTTTTTCCGCAAAAAAGAGCCTATACCACCAGGCTCCATCTTTCCGTGGTGTAACCGTGCCGATAACGGACCATCCCGACCTTCTTGGTGTTACGTGAACATCGACCCTCAATTTTGGTCCATTCATTGAGGCAAAGGCTCAGTTGGCTGCAAGAAAGTTGGGGATCCTTGCATAGGGGAGACACGCCTGAACAGCTGCTCAAATTGTATAAAACACAAGTTCGGACATGCATGGGGGACTGCTCTCACCTCTCGGACGGATCTGCCAAATATCAACATGATGCATTTGAGTCGATTGATAAACGGGCCAAGAGGCTTATCGGCAACGATGCACTGGTCGCCTCAAAGCTTCAAAACCTTGAATATCGACGCCGAGTGGCCAGTCTGTCGGTTTTTTAACGGTTACAGAGTGTGCGATGGAACTGCACAATTTGATTTTCATCATCCATTTGAGCCATTTTCATCATCGGACTACAAGATGTACGGCAATGCGACACCGGTACATGGTGGACATCCCACCCATACGTACAAAGCGTGTTGCGAATACTTTAATTGTGCATTATGGGTTAAGCTCGCCTTTGTGCATAAGTTGTCCATTGTATTTGTATCTACATTTTATGTTTTGTGTGCAATAAAGAATTGTGCGCACAGCTAAGGAGTGGAATTCCCTGCCGGAGTCTTTGTTTCCTGATAGCTACAACTTTAGGGTCCTTAAGTCAAGAGTGAATAGGTTACTTCTAGGCAAGCGTGTCACACCGTCGACCACATCATCGCTTACCATCAGGCGAGATAGTGGTCAAACGGAAGCATATCGAAATAAAATAAAAAACTTATTTAAAAATATTGTTTGCTTGTTGAATCACATAAGATTCTTTGAGGGCATGCAATAATATTCATTTTGATCAAAAAATGGTTTATCCAATTCGAGGTGTTAAGATTTTCGAGTTTGCTCGCTCTTGCTTCCTTCTTCTATAGTACTCAAGGTTCTTGCGCAAGTGGACAAGGTTACTTCTATCTCTGTATGAATGGACAAAAGCAAACAATAATTCGAAGGTGCATCTTCAGCACCCCGCAGTAGATGCACCCCCTTGATAATAGTCTTGCTGGCGCCAATGCTCCCTAACCTATCCTCTCCGTAAATAATCGCACAAATATCTGCGTCGCGTGCGACATGAATAACGTGCTTTAAGGGTGCCCTGGTCGGCGCAAGGACTATTTTATGGGCGGGGTTAAAATGCATGCTATCTCATCCGAAAACACGTTCCAATGTGGATGATGATTTAGAAAAAAAAACAAGCGAGCGAAATTTTATAAACAGGCCTTTCCATATTCCCATATTCAAAAAAAAATATTTGCATTTTTGAACTACTGATCTATCCTTGTATGGTGACTGTTTTGCAATCACCCCTTGCCCTATGCCCTTAAAATAGAAATACAGAAGAGTCTCACTAATCGAGCACTTCAGTATAGTTCTCGCCAAACTTCTTGGCCGCTCTGAAGTTGGCTACAGTGGCTGCGCAGAAACAGCACCGTTTAGTGCCTCGCGCATGTGGTAAACCAACTTCAGGGCGGCCAAGAAGTTTGGCGAGGACTATACTTCGGCACATCCAGTAGTCCTGAACTCTCCGCCCGCATTTTCCCCACAATTTCCTACATATTCGCTACTTAAATTGGTACATTATGACAGCTTTATTTTATTTGTCTTGTTTTTTATATACAAATCCAGTAATCCGGCACCCCCTAGTTTTCAATGGTGCCGCATAAGTGAGACCTCTACTATTTGTTAAAAATTAAAAACTTTAAAATATTACCATCTTTTGCAGAACGGAGAACCGCCGACTTTACCAGAAAATAGGCTACAACAAATCCCTGAGATGCCAGTAAGTTTATAATAATTTTATTATTATTTAATTTCTCATCATTTATAGCTGATAGCGCTTCATTAGTAAAGGCTCACTTCAGAACAGAACGGCTTCGGCGACATAGCCCTATAAACGTAACGGTAAACGGTAGAATCAACTTTTATTACTTGTAAATTTTTATTTTTGTTTGACGTTCAAAAGTGCCGCTTATTGGCCTAGTTGTATAAATATATTTGACTTTGAAATGAAATAAACTGCATTGGAATTAATTAGTCCATCCGTTTGGTAGGTGCGATGCCATAGGCAGACAGATACTTCAAACTGAAACATTACAAAAAAATACAACACTATCTATGATATAAGCGCCGAAGTAGAGAGAGGGGCTTTCAATAAATAATATACATAAACATGAAAAAGCCTTATATGAGAGGACCTAGCGGATCCGAGGCGACGTGCTAAGTTTTTGACGCCGGAGACGGTCTGCTCCGAAGTGATGCTGAAGAGATTCGAGAATAGCTATGTTAGAACTAATGTGATATGGTAGTTAGAAAAGTTACACATAAATCTGATAGGGTTCATAATAATGTTATCTATACATTGTTGTGTTATAGCCAGCCAACAACATAATTATTATTTATTAACAAAAATTATTACAATAAAGATCTTTCCAAAATTTGTGGCTCGTCTTCATTTGTTAAAAATTGGCCATCCATCAACATCGTTGAAACTTTAGTAATATGATTTATAGTTAACAATAAATAAAGACATAAGACCATCAGCTTTTCAACCCTGCTTTTAATCGTGTCTTGTAAATTGTATTTAATGTAATCAATCATCTAGTTTGCTTCTTAACCTTCACAGTATAGTGAACAGAGGGCTTAGTGTGAGTTTTAACTTGCGCTCATTCGCATTAACGTAAACCTTAATTTGTATTGATACTGGATAAACGCCATCTGGTGACATTAAGGAGAAACCTGTTTTTTCGTACAAGTTGACAAAAATACGTTATCACGATCGAATACGTTAAACAACTCGGAATAAGCACACTGATGTGGTCGGAGTTACAAAAGGCGCACATATTTTTTACACAGCGGGGGTGTATTGGTGTTACAGAAAAACCCGTCAGCGCCGACCCTCACGGTCGGCGGCAAGGTCGCTCCCTCCCGCGCCTTCAACCCAGACCAACATAGCACACCGAAAGCATCTATTATTGGTTGGTATACTATTTTTATATTATATGAATTTGAAAATGAAGCATAAGGAGTATGCAAGTGTCGTATCAGGTGGCTTTCTATAGGTTCTGCCTACCCCCATGGGTAAAGGCCACAAATTGATTGGAACACAGAACAAATTGGGCCTAGGATAGACCACTAATTAATAACTTCAGTATATATTTACTCGTACTGTATTTTTACTTCGTGGGTCAAATGTATATTCTGTGCAAATGTAACGCTTTCCTTTTTCGGAACAATCTAGCCTACGCGATTTCAACCCACGCCAGAAGCCAACTCATCTAAGTGTTATGTCAAAGAATTATGGGTCAACGTACACTCGGACTGAGTCGAAGCGGATCGACGCGTCAATCACACATTTCACCATACACATTATAATTGCTACTTCACATTCGCGCATATCTTACAGAATTTGACGCGTTGCTTTGACTCGACTTTACGTTGTGGAGATAGGGGTCAATACGCTGTGTACATTTCTACACCGACGCGTCGCTTCGCTTCGACTCTGTCTCGATGTGCTTTGATCTTTAGACAGTATAACTGCTTTGAGAAAAACAGGTTTGTAAAAGATAAAGACTTTGCTGGGTCAAGCAAGACTAAATTAACTCTATATAATTTTCTGTCTATTTCTATATATGATTCTCTTTATATATAAGTTCTAGTGTAACTAACTGTATTTACAAGGGTGTTTTTCTCATGCTTTTCAGTAAGCATGGTAGAAGACACGAGCGGCAACCAGACAGTGAAATGCGTCGGCACATACAAGTCTAATCAGTCCAACCATGTGCAGCCCATCATCATCAACAAACAAGTATGTATCTGTGAATGTACAATCTGTTTATTGAGTGACAGTAAAAAACGCTTTCATCAGAGTGACGAGATATATACCCAGGTACCTTCATATAGATTATACGCAAAACACGGTCCTCTTAATTATGGACCTGACGCTGTGACGTCACTCTGACATTCGATACTCGCTATTGGCGCGCGCGAGGCGAACGCGGGGCGCCACCGCTAGAGTAGGCGGGCGTGCGGTCGCATTCTCGTGGGGACACAGTTACATTGACCGAGTAGTAATGTAAGCAATCAACTTTAAAGTAACGTCTAGCAAGGCGATAACTGGGCGAAATTTGTGATCATATCACGTTGAATGTAGCAAGATATTTATTGCAGAACTTTGCAATACAATAACTGGATATATTAATAACAAATTACGGTACGCGCCCATTGATAAAGCTCGTAAAGATTTTTCAGTGGGTGGTCCACAAAGTTGAGCTTTTTCTAGAACTCGATGTCCCGTAATAACGGCTGTTTATGCCCACTTTTAATAAAAAACGCATTTTTAACGTTTGACTAGGCGCCCAGAGTTGAAAATGCAACAGTGCAAAAATATTTAGGTTTGCCTTTAGATGTTTCATATTGTTAGTCAAAATGGGCATTATTACTTGTAGTGCTAGCTTCTAGTGTGCCACAAATGCCCTATCATCGATCTTTGGCCATACTACGGTATACTGCTCACAACTTAGTTTATCAATCATGTTTCCCCCAACAGATAATGACCAACGAAGAGAACGCGAACAAGAAGGTGGTCTCATCATCAGGCGGGTACCTCATTGTGGGTCCGCCTAACAACTCGTCGGTGGTAACACCCGCCAGGAGGACACACACCATCCAGTACTACACTTGAGAGGAAGCCACTGAGCCGTGCGGCGCCCGCCGCTCACACTGCTACTCTGCCTGGTTATCAATAAAGAGTAAGTAGTGCCGCTATAGCACTAGAAATAGACGTGCGTTCGTACAATCATGCTCCATTTATCATAAGAAGTGCCCATCCGGATACGAGCCATTCGTTGTTTAGATCAGTTCGAGTTTCGGATCACCTTCATTGAACATTATACTGTGTTGCATACCTACTGGAATTAAACTCACAGATCCCTTGCTACATGAACTCTTATTAGTCTCGTAATGTTATAACGAATGTTTTATAGCTTAAATATACTCAGTGATTATAATGTCACATTCAAATAGGAAAGACAGTTCTATATTTCAGATCGATGAGTCGTATATAACGAATATATTAAGTGTTGTGTCGATAGGCAATTTAAACAGCAATAAACACCATCATTACCTCGAATTTGCAAACTGATATGTGTCGATGTCAGTAATGTTGTTATTTTGATCGCTAGCTATAATTTTGTTGTCATCTTCAATTATCTCTAAAGTTGCAATTGGCGATTCCCATTTATCGCTCCGTTCGTAAGGATCTACACAAAACAATGGACGCCAATAAAGATACTAATGTTAAAATTCTAAACAAATTTTAGATGAAATAATCAACTGCCTATAGTAATAATTAAATTAATACAGTGATTCGATGTTTGGTGGCTAATTTTAGTAGTTGTTTATTGACTTTGATTACTGAGATACATTTTAGATGTTGTCTTCTACATTTAGCATAGTGTACACTCTTTACAGATGTTTTCAGTGGTATAATCTTAGCGCATACAGGTAATTTATCCGTGCGCGGTTTTTGTGCTTGTATCGTGTGAAATATGGAATATTTATGTAACTAAATATTGAAGTGGTTAATAGTCAGTCTTTGCGATTACGTAGCTTATGGGTACTGAATGAAGGGTAGTGTCACACATGTTATAAACAACTACATGTGTGCAAAGTGATTAGATGTTAACAGTAGTTTCTGTAAAGCAAAAAGAAAATGTGTGCGCTCAGCTGCAGTTTTAAATTAGTCTTCGGCTAGATTTTTCATTTCAATAAATGATAAAATTGAAAATAAAAATGTAAATAATTAATTATCTATGTGATTTTAAGAAAATGTGGTATCCGTTTTGTTTTTGCATACGTATTTATTTTTATTGAGCAAGTCTCCTTTGAGCGCCGTTTTAATTAAATATGTATTGTATAAATAGTTAGACAAACGATTTACAAACTAAAAAGCCGATGAAAGCAATAATGATAATAAATAAAAAATTGTAGTGCAGGATGGGTATTTTTTATTTAATGTTTTCTTTGAAACTACTTGCAAAGCGCACCTAATAATGAGTGAAGCTTACTGTAATAAGCATGTTTCAAACATAATTTTAGCTTTTATTGTCTAGTTGAGCCTATTATTTAAGCTCGAAAAGGGATTTTAATAATTTTATTTCAACCCTTAACCTAGTTTGTGTAAATATTGTAAATTGATTGATCGATTTAATATGGTTAATTCATTTAACTTCGAATAATAAGTTGCTATGATAGTGTGGATTTTTTTAACATTGTCATAATATGGCATGTGAATTTAATACAGGATTTACAAAAACGTAAAGATGAATGTCAAGGTGAATCATAAAGGTGCGTATAGATATAGCGAGGCACTCATTTCTTTTACTGAGAACACAAACGGAAAAAAATAAAAGCGATAAAGCTACACTTGCAACGCTATAAGAATCGAAGGGCTCAAATAAAACAGATACGAAACTGTGCTCATACAATGGTCGTGTGGGTGCAAGTAATTTGAGTACACATGATATAATTCTATAGAGTGGCATGCACTATCTGTTCCCACCTTTTTTATCAGGTATTTTCTAAGAAAATAGCACTATCCCTATCATTTCATTAGGATTTAACTTTCTACATCTATTCTACATCTACAGTTCTCACCAGTACCTTTTAACGGAGTAGTAGTTTGTTACTCAAATTGTAATGACTCAATTTATTAGCTTATGAATCCAACGTATTGTTTACCTACAATAATTTTAAGACTGTTAATCTTAAGTTCACTTATAATGTGCATTTTTTTTCTTATTCAGTACCGATACTAGTTGAAATAAGTCGGTATGGGGCGATAGCTACGTTTATATAATCGTGTTTGTATATAATTCTGACAAAAAGGAGGCAATCCAAGTTCGTGACGATTTCATTCATCAATATTAAAAGGTACCTTTAGCTTCATATCCTTCAGATATGGCCACGTAAAGAAATCAGGGATTTTCATCAATATTCATGTATTCACTTCGCATCTTGGATTAAAGCCTGATGTACACGGCTAGAGTATCACGGTAAACGGTGATACTACTTTACCGTTAACTCTACTCGTGTTCACCAGGTTTATGTGACTTTTAGGAAGTAGGAACATGCAATTTTAAAGATTATAAACCTCTCTAAGAACGGAAGTAGACGATTGTCAAGTGATGTCTCTTTTTGTAAATAGTATTGTTACGTTACTATTAAGAGCTTTTAGTACATATGGTACCTACGAAACTGTTTCATTCAATAAATAAATAATGAAACCGATTTCATTCTTTTATTTTATTTTTATGTATATTTTTTAACACATGCTAAACAAAATCGGCAAAAATATTAACAACATATTTTTATTTATCAGACTTTCTCAAGATAGTGTTAAAATATCGTCGACTGTCCAAGGACCAAATATTTATTTGACCATATATTTATTGTACTTAACCAGATGTTGATATTTTACACTACCTACAGCTTTTTGTTTGAATGGTAAACAAAAGAGTGACCGTCGTAAAGCCATTAAAGACCCCATATTCCATTTCGTTTTGTGCAATACTCGTTGTTACGGTTCATATAAACTCCTACTTTTTCTCTGGTAGTAAAAATATTAAACCAACTTCCAAACCAAAACACTACAAACTAAAAAATAACTTTCTTTTCGGAAGTGTCTGGCGTTTTTGGTACCTTTTTTTCGTTATTGACACCATTTTGTTTTGGGAGTCGGTTTAATTTTTTTGTTAAAAAGATTTTTTGTTTTAGTTTTGGTACTTTCCTTATAATTAGGGTATCTACATAAAAAAGCCAGAGGGATTCTCATAATAATTCCAACAAGACTAGGATACATTTATTATTACGGATTTCCGGCGTCTACTTTCCGGCTTCATCACCAGATCAGTTAGATTCATCTAATCTAACTGATATGGTGATGAAGCATTGAGATGTACCATTTCCATTAAAACCATTTATTTCAATATGCTTTACCACAGTCATTTAACTATTAGAGATATCTTATGCCCAAAACAAACTTATCATTGAGAAGTGCCAGTACTTCCAATAGCCATCTGTGGTCTTCTTCATCAGTTCCACTTCACCAAATAATACTTTCCGAATGAAAATGCTTGTCATTTACATTAAAAATACCAAAATCACTACATGTTTGCCTATAAAATTTGAGGAGTTACCACGATTTCCATGAGATCTCCTCATCAGATACAACGGGACTACGAACAATGGGACTACCTCCACCCTACCCTACCCTCCACACTACCACTCCACTATACCCTTTCAAACAAATAAAGGATTTACAGGATCTGTCCTTAATTGCCGGAGTAATCGCGTAACAAACATACAAAAAAAAAAACAGTCGAATTTAGAACCTCCTCCTTTTTGTAGACGGTTGATAATTTTTTCATCATTATCAAAGTTTTTAATACCTAAATATGTGCAGTTTCGTACCTACACTAATTTAGCTAATCTCGACAAAAACACAATTTTTAACATCGTTACAATGGCACCATAAGCCATTTTTAAGAGGGGTCTCTATTGGTCCTTTCTCCATACAAAAACATTCCGCTGTTTTCTTCGTGGATAATGCCTCCAGAGCTATGATTTTTTCCCATAAAATCAAGGTCTAATTTATACGTGCCCCTATCATTTCCTTTTTTCGAAAACATAATGACTAAAAGAAATATGACAATCCAAAAACCAGAAAAAAATGCCCGTTTTTACCGCCATGTTCAGACGACTTTCAGACAAAATTGATAAGTTTTTAACAAAAAAGAAAATAATACAAGCATAGATATACTTTTCCTCTAAATTTTGATATAAGAATTTTTAAGATCAGGCCAGTTTTGAAGAAGAAAACAGCGGAATACGAAACGCCTTTTGGTCAAGGTTTTTGTAGGTAAAATCAGCCTGAGCTGCAGTTGTCCCTTTCGCACTTTACGGGGGGAGGTTGGAGGTGAGGGAGGGTAAGGCTTACACGTACACTAATAGGGAAGTGGTAGTTGGCGATATTTTTATCGATACTCTAGTGATATACACCGATGTCGATATTTACACTATACAATGATTTTATTTAATAAATCGTGTGATTGTGAGTATTACTTATTATTGTTGAAGGCACTTGTCGAATTAACTTAGGTATGCATAAGATCTGGAAAGTGCACTTGCAAATACACGATCAAAAGTTGTTAAGAAATTTAAGCCAAGATCCAGAATAATGCTCGGTACAGACCAACCGAACGAACTAACAAATGTTGTCGAAAAGAAATCGCTGATTTTTGTTATTATAGATAGGCTCGCTCTTGACCACTATCTCACCTGATGGTAAGCGATGATGTGATCTACGGTGTAGCAAACTTGCCCAGAAATAACTTCACTCTTGACTTAAAGACCCCGAGGTTGAAGCTATCGGGCAACACAGACGCAAGGCATTCCACTCCTTGCTGTACGCAAAATTAAAGTATTTCCAAAATGTTTAGTGCCTATGGGCGGGATGTCCACCTTGTACCGATGGCGCATCGCCGTACGTCTTGTAGTCCGATGATGAAACGGGCTATATGGAATTAGATCATGCAATTCCATCGCAAAAATCCCCGAAATGCAATCGATAAAAAACCGACAAGCTGGCAACTCTGCGACGATGTTCAAAATTCTGGAGCTTTGACTCGACCTCGTTGCCGATGAGCCTGCTGACCCGTTTTTTGATCAAATCTAGTGCATCAAGCTGGTATTTGGCAGATCCGTCCCAGAGATGAGAACAGTACTTCATGCAAGATCGAACTTGCGCTTGATACAACTTAAGCACCTGTTCTGGCGTGAAGTACCGTCTCAACTTCTTAGCAGCATGTTGAGGCATTCCTCAATATAATGGTAAAAAATTTACTATCGATGTTGACATCGACACTCAATTTTTGACCATATCGGCACGGTTACACCACGGAAAGATGGAGCCGGATGAAATTGGCTCTTTTTAGTGAACAAAAGACGCTCGCTGTATAATATAAATATAATAAATTTATTTTTTCCAAAGGTTCCCTTCTAGAAATAGTATTTGACCTTTTCCGGTGCAATAACTTGCAAATAAAATGTTACTTTAAAATTGCAATATAAAATTACAAATTCATAATACGAATGGTATATTGCATCTTATTTTTTAAAATGGCTGCGTACGTGCTCACTGCCCTCTGCGACCAGTCTCCCGATACATCCATAACAGCGTGAGTCTGGCCGGCCAGCCATCAGTGGAACAGCTATCTCGACCCAACTCCTCTAATGGCTGCACCGGGCAACGTAACCGGATCACGGCTAGGCCACGTGGCGGTATGTCTTTGCCCGCTATGTGGTCACAAGCCCTTCGGTCGAAACCTATGGATTCAAAACGCTTATTTGCCTACGGACGCGGGTGACCCGGCCCTCAAAATGATGGCTCTCATGAACTGAATCGTTCGCTCACCTTACGTCCTGTTTGCTGATTTGCATTCTTTCGGTTGGTCTTACACCCAGTATCATGCAAACTAAATTTTGATTTCTTATAAAGCAGATACTTATAAAAATGTTTTATGAAATTTGGAGAAGTAGGGTTTGTGGATATTTAAATTAAAATATAGAATTTCATTAAATCATAATAAAAAAAACACGCTTATTAATTAAAAGCAATTTTTGACAAGGTAGCTTGTCGAAAAGTGAATGAAAAAATTTAACAAAAAAATTAAAAACAAGCGAAATGATTTTTGTGTTGAATGGGCTCAACTAAAAACCAACCTTTTCAACGAAGTCGGGGGACCTGTAAAAACTGATCCAAGGAACCGTCCCCCGACTGCAAGGCAGGCCTGTTTTAAATTATTTTTAATGATTTATTTTTTATATCATACCTCTTTTAGTAATAAAACGAAATTTTTGCAAAAACAAATTATTTTATAAGTTTTCTATGGGATATTGAATAGTACCTACTCTTATATTTATTTAATTTCCTTTGGTATGTTATTAGGGCACGAATGATTATTTAATACTACTGTTATATATTATTATATATACACTAAGTAAGCTCTAGACTAGCTAGACGATGATAGAATAGGTAGTATCATTTTTATGTTTTTTGTTGCCCATTAGATTTTTTAATTTTTTTAATAACGTTAAGCTTCTAAAGATACCACATAAATTGATACCGGTTAAGCCGTTTAGAAGTTATGGTGGAATAAAGAAACTCACAAACATACATGAGCCCTATAAACATAATAACACTCCGTTTTTGAGCAGTCATGTAAAAATGTGGATTAACTATCGTAATTTCAATCCTTTCACTTGCCGGTAAATTTCGTAGTATACGACCATCAATTATTTCTGGCGGAAAGCTTTTATAAAAAAACAACATTTCTCCAAAATACATCGCGTCTTGAAATTTTTTCGTAAAGTGTAAAGCGGCTCGGAACTCGCGGTGAGGGCGCGTGCACCGGAGTCGATCGGCCGCTGCGGCGCGCTCTTACACACACAAATACACTACTCGTTCACACATTGATAGCTCGCTTGGTCGGGCGCAGCGCGACGGCAATAGTTTCTTCAAATACCTATTTTTCAAATTCTTGTTGACTAGAGTCCGCTCTTAACACGCTTTTATTAGCTTGGTATGTATGTATCTATGTATCAATGTAACAATGTATCAATGTAACGGAATCTTTGAACGTGATTTTCACCCACTTCAAAACGTTGGATTGATTTGAAACTTTGCACACTTATCAAGGACCGATGACAATGCAATAATTTAAACAGTTTGTCCCATTATCCTTACCATTAAAGCGTGTTTTTTAGTTTTTAGAACTACAATTTATGTTATTATTCTTACGGAGCCACAGACAATGTAGCAAGTATAAAGTTTGTCATTACGTTATTGCTTTTTCTTTCAACTACGTAGTAAATTAGTAATGTTTATCATTAATCACTACAAAACAGATCACAAAGGACGTATTTTTTGCTTAGAACCAAAACAGTGCAGAAATGTTATATAAAATCTCATTGTTGCAGTTTTCCAGCACTGTTTTTTACTTTGATATACCATAGAGGTTTAATGTTTCCCATTAACTTTAATCACTGACCTCTATCATAAGAGGTCAGTGACTTTAATAGAAAATGTAGAAAAGATACTGGCTGAAAATAAAAATCGGCTGAATTAAATCGATTTGATGAAAAAAAAAAAAACTATTTGCGCGCATTTTGTACCATTGTATAACTTTGATACTTCATAATTAGAAAAGTAAAAAAAAAATGGAAATAGACAGCGATAGCGAAAGCGCATAACCTATCGCCGCAAAAGTCGCGGGATAACTTGATTTCGTTGACTTGAGTTTTTATTTTGAGTTACTAGGTATATTTTATCACGGTAGGTTGATTGGTAATTGAAAGAAAAGTAGATCACGCAACTCGCTAAAGTGAGTAACTAATCCACTCGTGTTAATTTAGTGCAACATAACACTTATGCATTAATAACTCACTTTGCGCTCGATGCAACAATCTACTATTGGATCTCATATTTAGAAGATTAGGTACGTTATGAGAGTAGATGAAGAGACTTTTGCCGAAGTAGCTAACGCCTGTATGCTTGCTTTGTTTGTAAGTTACATAATTATTATGCATGGAAAGAATGTTAACTGTAATCAAACAAGTCACGTTACGAATGCATATGCTCTCGCACACTATGCTAATTCATCAGAAATATAATACCGTATGGGAAATTGGTAATGTCTCGGCTCTCAACGATCTGTGGGCCTTTGTTCTTTAGCGAAGCGTAAGTACTTCGATTTCCGTGTTTTTAAATACGATCATGACTCGATCTGCCCAATGTTGGCAAAAAGTTAGTAGACTCGACAGTCTAATCGATTACGATGAAAAAATAACAATTATGAATTAGAAAGAATAAAAACGAGAAAGATTCGCGATTGACGATTAATAACTACATTTAATCGCTACATATAACCAAAATGTTATTTCCAGGCTATCCACTTTAGAAATCAACTTACGGTAAGTTGGGTACACCACTGAATTCATATAGGACAAAATTCAGCCGAATCTTATCGTGAAGCTGAAAGGCGTACCTACTCGAAGTCTATCGCTAAATTGTGTATTTTTCTATGTAGTTAATAAACTTAATCGCGGCTTAGAATATTAGACTATTCACTACGCAGTAACAAATTCAATTGAGCCCCTTTACGCCGTTAGCAGTCAGCACGGAGCACACAGGGGGGCGCCAGGGGTACTGCGCACTGAATCGCGAACTTCATAGGCGCCTTTAAGTCTGAATCAACTTATACCGCTATTATAAAAAGAAGTGCGTAGCGCCTCGATGGGTATCCATCCATTCATCTATAAACAAACCATCCAGTGTTGTAGTCGAATACCTTTTAAAATCTGTCATTGACGCAAACTGAGCATGGTTTTGATAGGCATATATTATATCGTACCTTCTTAATCTATCTATATAAATAAAAGAGTAAGTATGTATGTATGATCCTTATAGACTCCAAAACGGCTGGACCGATTTTAATGAAATTTTCATAAAATATTTTGATTGACCCAGCGGGTAATCCTGTAGTTTGGTGCCGATCGGAACTTTTTTTTTTGAACTTTGAACGCGGGCGAAGCCGCAGGCAGAAGCTAGTAATCTATAAAAGAAGGACGATTGAAGATTTCACGCAACCGCTTATTGAAACAAATTGAAGAATGAATAACTATTCAGATCATTATTCAGTTCAGCCATTTGAGATTTGAGTGAACAAAGTGGAATTAGTTATAATCTGATCAAAATGAGAAATTGTTTAAAAATACCAGCCATGTAAATACTTCATCCATTGATGTGATTACGCAAATAATTATATCATTGTTAATTTATTGCCTTAGTAGTCTTAGTAGGTACCTAATTACCTCTTGAAACTTTTAAGTGTGTTGAGGTAAGGTGGCGTCTAGGAGGGGTGTGCTTGACATTTCTACAGGTAGGTAGTTGGGATAATTTCAAGTGGCATGGCACTTAAAAATATTGTGCCCTGATTACTGGTTTTGAAAAGTTCAATAAAACGAAATTTATAATATGAAATTAAGTTTCATTTCACAGTTTTATTTTAATAAACATGTCCTTACAGTTATGTTAGAGTTAACACCCTTATAAATCAAGTAAAAAAACCAAAACAACTTCTAGTACTTATCTTCAAAACAACAGTTCTTAAACATGTTAAACTTACTTAGTACATACTCTGGTTTACACAAAACCAGCTTGTTATTTGATGAATGAATAATCTTACTTCTATTTAGTAACTTCTACTATTGATTAATCATTAATCAATAGGAATGTTATCTAGCACACAATATACCTAAACATAGGTAAGTATTAATTGGTATACAAAAACTCAGACCAACTTTGTATGAGACAAAAAAAGATGATACTTTCATCCCTATCCTAATAATGAAGATCAAAAGAAATACTTTTATTTAAGTAACAAACAAAATAGCAACAGAAAAAAAGATTTAGTCCACATTCTACATCCCACTTAATAGAGTTAGATCCCAAAGCCCCCAAGATGTTATTATTTAACAAGAACAAACTTAAAAAATATGTTATGTCTGGGACTCTGGTATCTTGGGCATACATGATAGTGGTGGAATTTGGACATGTTTTTAACCACAATACTTCATAGCTCCTTCCCTGGCCAATCGGTCAGCCATTTCGTTACCGTATATGCCATGATGTGCCGGCACAAACTGCCATCTCACATGAACATGGCGCATGGCATAGTCAAGCTGTTTGAAGTCTCTCTCATTCTTCACTGGTTGTCCTGATTGTAGCGTCCAGCCATTTTGTTTCCAGCCTAAAACATAGACAATACATTGGTGACTATTACATATTACCTACTTGATAAAATTCAAAAGAGGTAATGGGGATGTGGTCCTTGCTCAGTCAGGGGATAATTTAAGGGGAGTCTATTTTATTTTAAATCACATTTTAATGATTCTAAAGTAAATTAAGAAGTAAATGAAAATATTTTTTTACAAATTTCTTTGTAGGGTAACTAGTTAGGTAGGTAACATTTTTGTCAGTTTTAAGTTAGACAAAGCTTAGAATGGAAAAATACCTAACATGATTATTAGTTAGGTACCTGGCATCCATTTGGTAACAGCGTCGATGAGGAATCGCGAGTCTGTGTTGATCTCCAGTTTTCGGATGCCATTCTCGTTTGCAATCTGCATAGCGCGAGTTGCAGCCTGGATCTCGCCACTGTTGTTCGTGGCTCGGCCTCCGCTCACCGGTGCACTCACGTTCAAGGGATGATCATCTCCCCAAAATACGCCGAAACCAGCCTGAGCTCCACTTCTGCCGTTTGATGAACAGGCTCCATCGGTGAAAACTTGGACATATCCACCGTGGCTCGTCGTAAACGACATCTTGTTTGAAGTATTTCCTGGAGCAGTTACTACCGCGGACGAGTATCCTACACCTACAGCACAGCTGAACGGCTCGACGAAGCCAAGTATCAAAGAGTATGTAACACTACAAGTATAATGAAATTGAGAATAATTGAGATCGAGATACCCGACCGCCCGTGCCCGTGATGCCGTCAACCGTCAAGTCAAGTCAAAACAAAACAAATGAATACATTACGTTCATATTCATTCATCGGATTCTTTGGCTGCATGTGTGTGCTACCCCGAGTCCCCGACCTTGTATAGGTACTTGACACTAGAACCAATCAGGAGTCTGTTTAATTGTGTCATGGCAAATCATCCAATGAAACGAGTTTTTTTTTACCCTATGGTAAACATAAAATGTAAGTGTGGATGATGAGATTGTTTTTTGATGAATATTTTGTAGATGTATGAATGTGAGTGAAGCAAAAGAAGTATGTAAGGATCGTAGCAGGTGGCGTTCTGTAGTTTCTGCCTACCCCCATGGGAAAAAGGCGTGAGTTTATTTAAGTATGTATGTATTTTGATTGGAGACTTGGAGCCTGCCTCATGGCGGTCATAGAATCTCTATACGAATATTATAAAGAGGAAAGATTTGTATTTTTGTATGTAGGTAAGGCATAGCTAACGTGACCAGACGTCCCGTTTTGAACGGGACTGTCCCTTTTTATAATTACGAGTCCTGAAGTCCCTGAAATGGACTCTTGGACACAAAATTGTCCCGTTTTCTGAAAACGTGCGATAATTTTAGTAGTCGAGCCGGCCAGACGGCCGCCGCATGTGTTACCGAAATTACAACCATATCTTAAAAAGCCATTAATAGGTATTGAATATGGAGCCCATGTTATTCACAATGCAATAAGCAGAGAGGCTACCCTTAGATTACGAAAGCATTATTATGTATTTCTTTTTATATTTAAACGATTCGATTTGAAGCTCTAAAGGAGTTTTGCGCCGAAACTGAAACGGAATATCAACAAATGCTCGGCTGTAGCAAAAACAGATGGCTTGCTCTTATGTCTGCCTTGGAAAGGGTTTTAAAAATGTATCAGCCATTAAAAAAATACTTTTTCAGTATTAAAAAATGTCCCCTGTTACCTACAAAAAAATCTTTTTTGAAGATTCCACTTGGCCGACATTGTGGCCAGTGTCCCGTTTTGAGTGAAAGAATAAATGGTCACGTTAGGCATAGCAAGCACTGCGATTTTTATTCGCGCGATCATTTTTCCTCCCATTCTGTGATCTATGGAAATGTATGAAGCTGCACGCATTGCGGAAAAAAAAGGCTCATATAGTACTGAAAAATTCGCGCGAATAAAAACCGCAGTGCGTGTTAAGCCTAACGAATTATCTAAGAATAAAACTAAGAATTAAAAGACGACTGGTCCAATTTCAAAAATTCTTTCACCGTTCGGAAGCTACACTAAACCCCGGTGACATAGGCTACTTTTATCCCTGTATTCCTACGGGAATTACGCGGGTGAAACCGCGAGGCGCCCGCTAGTATTATATAGAAGTACTCTGGGCGACCGAGCTCAGCTCGGGTGAAAATAGAGAAAACGACGTTTTCTGAAAGTGAAACCTAGCTTATATCGTCCCCGAAACTCCCTGCATACTAAATTTGATGTAGAAATTATTATTTTTCTTCTCTAAATTATGTTTCTTAAAGTAATAATGGCATCAAATCACAGATCAAATTACAAACCTATTGATCTCAAATTAATTATCTCAAACAATTTTTAGGGTTCCGTACCCAAAGGGTAAAAACGGGACCCTATTACTAAGACTCCGCGATCCGTCTGTCACCAGGCTGTATCTCATGAACCGTGATAGTTAGACAGTTGAAATTTTTACAGATGATGTAGGTATTTCTGTTGCCACTATAACAACAAATACTAAAAACAGAATAAAAATAGTATATTATGCAACTAGTGAATAAAGGACGGTTTTAAAGCGAGGGCCATAGATGAATCACGAACAAGTAAAGGATTCTATTAACTGAATCACGACCGCAGGGAGTGATTCATTATGATTGAATCACGAGCATAGCGAGTGATTCAAGTCTTAGAATCCTGAGCGACGCGAGTGACTCATGGCCCTCGATATAAATCCGTGTTATTCAAGAGTTGCATAATTTTATACCATGACTACGAGAAAAAGAAAGATTTAAGCAAAAATCACAATGAGTAATAATAAATAAATGTTTTATTTACTTCAAAATTTACAAAAAATTTGAAACCTCAGGGTTTCACATTTTTTGTAAATTGAAGCTGAGCTAGGTAACAGCATCTGTTTTTCAGGGGCTAGTGACTACCTCCGTTACGTTACATAATTATAATTAATTAAACACCAATTCAATTAATATTAGAATTACAATCCAAATAAGTATTCACTAAACATCCCAGACTAAAATCAAAATCATGAAAATCATTATTGAAATCCTAAATATTAACAAACTGAAAATTAAATCGATGAAGAAGTTTGAAAGTCGAATATTCTTTGCACAAGGAGTTTGTATCGATTTGTTGTTGTTTTTGCATTGAGATGGACGTCGAATATATATTGGTGTGTTCTAAATTCAAACACTAAAACAGTGAGTAAAAGTGCTTTTTATTCACTGTTTTCAGTGTATAAAATAAGTATTTTAGAGGTGGAATGGTATAAAAATATTTAAGTGGTGCTCCCATACAACAAACGTGATTTTTGACTTGGCCGGTTTTTATTAAAAACAACCACCATCAAATTTCTGATCTTTAAATTACTTTTTTTTACTAATATTATAAAGGCAAATTAAAATGTCTGGATGTGTCCACAAAATTCTGAATGTATTTTAATGAAAGTTGGAATAAAGAAGATGGCTTATACCTTGGCACTACTTTCCTAATGTTCTTATGTAATCAAGTGCCAAGTCACGGAAACAGCTTGTAGAATGTACCTAATCCTATAATAAGTTAATTATTTTAATACTTTTCTACCTCAGTGTACTCAGGCACAACACGTTTCAATCACGGAGCACGAAACCAGTGGAGAGAGCATCGGCACGTTTTTGTTCTAAACCAAAGTCACCAAATAACGGCGGGGGCAGAGGTAAGCTTCCTTCGCTGTGATTGGGCGACAGATTTACAACCAAATGACAGCCGATTCTTTAGGGATTCCAAGCAAGAAATTAAAAAAATATCGATATCGATAGTTGATTAACTTATTAATAGTGTAAGGATTTCTTTAGGATACAGAGATTACGGGTTCGATTTTGAAATAAAACAGGTGTTTAATAAATTAAAGGTATAGTTAAAAAATAATTATGAATTTACTGGTTTTTAAAATGAATTAGCTTTGAATATGTTTTTCTTATGTAATCTTTTGGACTTGTATTATTTTTCGTAATGACCCGACAAACTTTGTTTTGTCATAAAAACACCAAATACCCTACCTACCCTACCCTATTGTGAATCTAAAACATCCGGGGCGCCACCCAAACGCATACAAAAAACTTCATTCAAATCGTTCCAGTCGTTTAGGAGGAGTGCAGTGACATAACACGTACAGTAGAATTATATATATAAAGATACATATATACATGAATTGCTCGATTAAAGGTTAGATTTATGATATGGTAAATACGGGCATGACAATAAAAAACAAAAGAACGTACACAGCTGCAGTTCTTATTAATTTCGGAAACAAAGTATTGTGTAATACTTAATAATAAACAATGCATTCTGAGTATTTTTTTCGCTCGACGAGTTTTTTCCGTCTTGGAGCCTAACATATCGATATAATCGTCGTGGTGCTGCGATGCAGCACTATCGAGAAAAAAAGAGACAACGACTAACGCGCGAATCAGTGTACCAGAAAGAGACAGCAGCGGAACCATCCAGAAATAAAAATATTTGATTTTACTTAATGAAATTGATTAAATGGAGTAGAAAAACACTTACCTGTGAAATGTTATCCCATCTTTTGTGTAACTTGAAGTAGTAGAACACTTTCTACACCATTTAATTGCACAACTAGGCATTACTTTTCAGTTTATTTGTTTTAAAGACGGAAGCGCGTGACGTTCGTACGTCCTACCTACGAATGTTGCGACTGACTATAATTTCGCCGCATGTGATTGATACTGCATACGCTTGGCGCCCGCGGTAATACCGGCACGCTCTCTCCACTGGTTTCGTGCTCCGTGGTTTCAACCGATTCGTGAGTAAAGTTAAGAAGGTCATCGTTATGTATGAATCCGTCGCATTTTTGTAGTCATTCGAATTTGGTCGGATAACCAGCCTTTGATTACATGTTTAGTTTTTTGTTTAAATTTACATAATGCGAAACATTCCAAGCTGAATATTTTCACTATATATTTTTGACTAAACTCTCTTATTTGTGCTTTACACCTACCATCTTGGGTTGAGCCGGTTTCTCGTATTTTGCCGTCAAAGTTATGACACCGTCGTTTTGACTTTTAGCAATATTATTCGATAACGCAAGCATGTATACTTTTGAAACTTTTTATGGTTAATACAAGCGTCAAGATGGACTGAATACAGATTTCAGCGAGCTTATAAGTTTTCTCATTTAGGCGCTGTGATTTTTTTTCGGGTTTTCAAAAAAGTGCGATTTCTTGAAAACTATAAACACATATTTCGTGTACGTTACCCCAACAGGAAAGTGGCTCCTGGAGTGATATGAGTGGAACGTATAATTAGAGCGTAATCTGCTGTGAATGTGCGCTACTTAAAAAACTTGTACGTGTCGTCGTTTTTGAAAAAAACGGAAAAAAACTATTCCTGCTAGGGTAACGTTGTTCCAGCAGGAAAATTCTAAACGAATGATCGGAGTGAGAAATATTGTGCATGGGCAGAGAGCTTATAGTTGTGCAAGAATGTGCGCTGAAAATATAATAAGTGCGTAATCAGGTTTTCGAGATATTGCATTTCCTGCTGGGGTAACGTTTTGCAGAATCCTGTATCTCTGAAACTATTGTATGTGCGCCTGTAGAATAAACATACACGAGTAGCTCTTGATTTGTGCGTATTTGTGCCGGAATTAGATTTAAGAAAATATTTATAGTTTTCAAGAAATCGCACTTTTTTGAAAACCCGAAAAAAAATCACAGCGCCTAAATGAGAAAACTTATAAGCTCGCTGAAAACTGTAATCAGTCCACCTTGACGCTTGTATTAACCATAAAAAGTTTCAAAAGTATACATGCTTGCGTTATCGAATAACATTGCTAAAAGTCAAAACGACGGTGTCATAACTTCGACGGCAAAATACGAGAAACCGGCTCAACCCAAGATGGTAGGTGTAAAGCACAAATAAGAGAGTTTAGTCAAAAATATATAGTGAAAATATTCAGCTTGGAATGTTTCGCATTAAGTAGATTTAAACACAAAACTAAACATGTGAACAACGGCTGGTTATCCGACCAAATTCGAATGACTACAAAAAAGCGACGGATTCATACATGACGATGACCTTCTTAACTTTACTCACGAATCGGTTGAAACGTGTTGTGCCTGAGTACACTGAGGTAGAAAAGTATTAAAATAATTAACTTATTATTGGATTACATTCTACAAGCTGTTTCTGTGACTTGGCACTTGATTACATAAGAACATTAGGAAAGTAGTGCCAAGGTATAAGCCATCTTCTTTATTCAAACTTTCATTAAAATACATTCAGAATTTTGTGGACACATCCAGACATTTTAATTTGCCTTTATAATATTAGTAAAAAAAAGTAATTTAAAGACCAGAAATTTGATGGTGGTTGTTTTTAATCAAAACCGACCAAGTGCGAGTCGCACTCGTGCACGAAGGATTCCGTACCATTATCGCAAAAAACGACAAAAAAATCACGTTTGTTGTATGGGAGCACCACTTAAATATTTTTATACCATTCCACCTCTAAAAAGCTTATTTTATACACTGAAAACAGTGAATAAAAAGCACTTTTACTCACTGTTTTAGTGTTTGAATTTAGAACACACCAATATATATTCGACGTCCATCTCAATGCAAAAACAACAACAAATCGATACAAACTCCTTGTGCAAAGAATATTCGACTTTCAAACTTCTTCATCGATTTAATTTTCAGTTTGTTAATATTTAGGATTTCAATAATGATTTTCATGATTTTGATTTTAGTCTGGGATGTTTAGTGAATACTTATTTGGATTGTAATTCTAATATTAATTGAATTGGTGTTTAATTAATTATAATTATGTAACGTAACGGAGGTAGTCACTAGCCCCTGAAAAACAGATGCTGTTACCTAGCTCAGCTTCAATTTACAAAAAATGTGAAACCCTGAGGTTTCAAATTTTTTGTAAATTTTGAAGTAAATAAAACATTTATTTATTATTACTCATTGTGATTTTTGCTTAAATCTTTCTTTTTCTCGTAGTCATGGTATAAAATTATGCAACTCTTGAATAACACGGATTTATATCGAGGGCCATGAGTCACTCGCGTCGCTCAGGATTCTAAGACTTGAATCACTCGCTATGCTCGTGATTCAATCATAATGAATCACTCCCTGCGGTCGTGATTCAGTTAATAGAATCCTTTACTTGTTCGTGATTCATCTATGGCCCTCGCTTTAAAACCGTCCTTTATTCACTAGTTGCATAATATACTATTTTTATTCTGTTTTTAGTATATTTTTTTTTTTTTTTTTTTTTTTTTTTTTTTTTTATTATTGATAGGCTCGCGCTCGCTTATTTGTTGTTATAGTGGCAACAGAAATACATCACCTGTAAAAATTTCAACTGTCTAACTATCACGGTTCATGAGATACAGCCTGGTGACAGACGGATCGCGGATTCTTATTAATAGGGTCCCGTTTTTACCCTTTGGGTACGGAACCCTAAAAATTGTTTGAGATAATTAATTTGAGATCAATAGGTTTGTAATTTGATCTGTGATGTGATGCCATTATTACTTTAAGAAACATAATTTAGAGAAGAAAAATAATAATTTCTACATCAACAAGCTCTTTCATTTGTTATGGTCACAAGGTGCATTTAATGTATTTTTTAATTATCCCCCAAAGTAAGGTCAAATCACCAAACGTTTGAACGCGACTGTACGGACAACAGCTTAGGTTTAATACGTCCAATTAAGAAGGTCATCAATATGTATGAATCCGTCGCTTTTTCGTAGTCATTAGAATTTGGTTGGATAACCAGCCTTTGTTTACATGTTTAGTTTTTTGTTTAAATCTACTTAATGCGAAACATTCCAAGCTGAATATTTTCACTTTAAATTTTTGACTAAACTCTCTTATTTGTGCTTTACACCTACCATCTTGGGTTGAGCCAGTTTCTCGTATTTTGCCGTCAAAGTTATGACACCGTCGTTTTGAGTTTGACTTTTAGCAATATTATTCGATAACGCAAGCATGTATACTTTTGAAACTTTTTATGGTTAATACAAGCGTCAAGATGGACTGAATACAGTTTTCAGCGAGCTTATGAGTTTGCTCATTTAGGCGCTGTGATTATTTTTTCGGGTTTTCAAAAAAGTGCGATTTCTTGAAAACTATAAATATTTTCTTAAATCTAATTCCGGCACAAATCAAGAGCTACTCGTGTATGTTTATTCTACAGGCGCACATACAATAGTTTCAGAGATACACGATTCTGCAAAACGTTACCCCAGCAGAAAATGCAATATCTCGAAAACCTGATTACGCACTTATTATATTTTCAGCGCACATTCTTGCACAACTATAAGCTCTCTGCCCATGCACAATATTTCTCACTCCGATCATTCGTTTAGAATTTTCCTGCTGGAACAACGTTACCCTAGCAGGAATCGTTTTTTTCAAAAACGACGACACGCACAAGTTTTTTATGCAGCGCACATTCACAGCAGATTACGCTCTAATTATACGTTCCACTCATATCACTCCAGGAGCCACTTTCCTGTTGGGGTAACGTACACCTAAATTTTATGAAAATCGTTGGGACAGTTTCCGAGATTCAGATTATTTACATATACAAAAATTGCTCGTTTAAAGGTATTAGATAGATGAGAATGGCGGTAACCGACAAAGGTTAAAAATGGGTATTACACTACGGCTACACGGTATGCAGGGCAAGGATGGGCATGGTCCCCGACCAGGGAGCCAATTATTACACTAGCTACATATAACATATAGCTTTAGCAAGCTGGGTACGATAAATAGGTATATACATACATATGTATGTATCAAGGTTGTTGCGAACATCAGTATCAGCATCCGCATTGATAGATGCTGATCTTCTTCTTTATCGTGTGAGGATATGGACACCTCAGGTGTCAGAGTTAATTAAGCCGCCTCTGCGAACCCCACAGGCATCTTACTTGGCTATTTCAGACTTACCTACATTAACTTTAGAAGTCCGTTTTCTCACGATGTTTTTCTTCACTATTGCCTGTGATGTCAAACTTAGAAAGAACATATGAATTTGAAAACTCACATTGGCAATTGCCCTTATTTGAACCTACGACCTCGAGCATGAGAGACGAGGTCTTAGCCACTGTTATGATAACCTTTAGGATAGGTATGTGTTGGCAACATTGGTCGGTGGTTAGAACCTCAAGATAAAAGTTGTAGGAATAAGTACAAATTAAATCTGTTTCAATCATGTATTACATGATTTTATTTAACACCTTTAAACAGCCACTGGGCTACCATCACATTTTAATAGATATAAAGATGCTGATATTAATGCTGAAGTTCGAGTTGTGATATCACTGCCTGCAGACAGAGCGGGCACAAGTTTATTCGGTTGCGAGTTTTGAATATATTTTTGTACAAACCGCTTTTCTATTATTCACTGAATTAGATCCTGGATCTACCTTTGTTGTCTGTTACGTCATGCATTTTGTTTAGTGGGGCTTGGGCACCTTTTTGCCATACCTTTGTACTTCACCAACTTTTCTTTTCATTTCGATTAGGAACGTACCTACATATCTAAGTACTTACATAATATATTACCTACTACCTATTTATGTGGTTAATGTGGTATCTACCACTCATAGCCATACATCTACATAGGTACCTACATTTATCTGTAAGACACTGGTTCAAGAGAGAGAGAGAGATGAGGCCGATGAGAGTTACGAGAAATGGTTAGTGCTACCCAAGCCTAACCCAACACAATACCTACGATGAATAGGTTCTTGCTCTCAAGTTCGCGTCGGGTATTCATTGATATCTGTATACAGCCGCGACGAGAAATGAAAGGGGTCACTCACTGTTCAGAAGGATAACAAATATAACCAACCTACTTGTTCTTTTTTAAATAAAAAGGCTGTTCCTAAACAAGTTTTTTAGGTTATCTTGCATTGTAATACACACCAAATGTGTAGCTCAATCAGTTGGTGATAACTGTTTTAAAATTCAGTTGCCAGAGTTCCCACATTTACTAACATACCTACAATCAAAGTTAAATATAGCTTGTAAAATAAGCAATGCCATACTTATCATCACACCCTGCCTGTATTCCCTGAGGGGTCAGGGCTAATTCTACCTACAATACAATAGGTAGGTAGGTAATAATTTATCTCTTTTTGGATAATATTTTTATTTCAAAGAATTAACATGATATTAGAGATATTATATTCAGAAGTGATTCCTAGATAATTTTTGACATGACATAACAAGGCTATGAGTAACGCGTCGTTCACACTGAACCTTGCACCAGTTGGGAGTTTGGGACACAACTGCAAGAAAGTGAGAATAATGCCTACAGCTATCTAAACAGCGGCAGCTCTAACCGCCGGGCAAAGCCGGCGTCCACATCTTGAGACGATCATGCCGGGGACAGCTTGCGCCCGCGCGATTTTCCTTGTACTATTATTAATTCTGTGGTATTACCCTGCGGCACGCCTCTCCGCTCGTTGAGATCATTCACTAATAATAAATTATGAACGCATCATGCCGCGACTGTCGTGCCGCCGGCAATATTCTCCGACTCGCAACAAAAACAAAGCCAGCAACTGCTTGTGCCGGCAAGAAAAGAGGCTGAACTTTATGTTATCTAGTCATTGCATTACCATATGGATACTAAATACATAAATTTTAATACAAATACTTAAATAAAATCACAGAATCATTTACAATAACTACAGTTTTAAACAGGTCCTGAATATTTTAATAAAATTAATAAGGCTATTGCTATCAACACAAAATGAACCACTCTTATACGTGTTTCAAAGAAGTTTGGCTTCTAGCAATAGATCAATGGACTGCAGAGAGTGTGCATGTTCTTTTTTTCATTTATTATACATCATGGCGCCAGCCTTCGCCAGCTCATCAGCCATCTCATTGCCGTGTATTCCTCTGTGTGCCTCTACATAATTCCATTTGATCTGTAACTTATGCTGTACACTATCTAAGTCTTTGAAGTCTTTTTCGTTCTTCACTGGCTCCCCAGATGCCAGCTTCCAGCCTTTTCGCTTCCAACCTGAAAATGAATAACAAAACTAATTGTTATTAAATAAATAAATATATGAACTCATAATACAGATTAAAATACAAAATAAAGAAATAAAATTGCAATGATCAATAGATTCATTCAATTATTTACTTTAAATATTTCTTAATTGGATATCATGATTTAGATAAGTTTATCATAAGGATTTTTGATAAGAAAATGCATTGTTATCAGTTAAGCTATGCAATTTACATGACTTAGGGCCGATTTTTCAATAGTCTGATAACTTTTAACTAAGTAATATAAAAAAGCCGTCTGACATATTTTCTATACAAAAGCTGTCAAACCGCCATATTTATTCCTCAGTTAAAAGTCATCAGACTCTCGGCCCTTAGTAACTTATATATTTAAATTAAAGTATTACCAGGCATCCACTTGGTTACAGAATTAATCACAAACTTTGAGTCTGTGTTGATTGACAGTTTGTTGACTCCATTCTGAAGCGCAACCTTTATGGCTCTGGTGGCAGCTTGGATCTCGCCACAATTGTTAGTGGCCCGTCCTGACACTGGCTCACTGATGTTCAGGGGGTGGCCATCTCCCCAGTACACTCCGAGTCCAGCTCGTGCCCCACTCTTGCCATTTGCTGAGCAGGCCCCATCCGTGTACACTTGCACATAACCATCATTATCTGTATCAAATTCTGTTCCACCACTTGTTTTCTGTCTCTTATTCTGGGGTGGCTCTATAAGAATTGTTTTCTTGGGCCCCTTTTTTATTATTTTATCAACTCCTTTTTCAAATGTTTTCAGTCTTTCCTCTATGTCATCCATTTGTTTTGATAATATTGTGTTCAAGTCGTCGGAATCGTCAGAATTATCTTCATCAGAATCATTTTTCTCCTTCGCATAGCCAGGACTAGAGGCAGTCTGAATCCTTTTGGGTTTTTCTGATACACTTTGATTATTACTAGAAGTGGAAATAGTCCTTTTAAGGTTATTTGAAGATTTTGAGGCTTTTGGTTGGTTATTAGGTTTCATAGACTTGGCACTATTGCTTGGTCCACCTTCTGCACTGATGAAATCTTGTGCACCCGTAACAGAATCAAACTTTTTATATCTGGCACCAGGAAAACCTTTCACTTGAGCTTCACAATCAGGCCATGTCATAAATATTCCTGAAGTCCGACCTTTCGCTACTGCGTAAAAGGGCATTTTTGAAATTATTAGAGGCACTTGGGCAATTAATTTAATACTTTTCAAAAGAAAGTTGAAAGAACATACCCGCAACAGTGACATTTGAAGGTATACAATACAATACATTATACAAATGTACAGTACAGCAGTGTTGCCAGTGACAGATAGTCAAATATTAAATGAGACATCTTAAAAAGTTAGATTTTTAGGAGCAAAGTTACATTACATTTTCTATGTGGCAAACGACACTAATACGTTCACTCGCTCTTCGGCGTAAGCGGGATGGTAGATTTAGAGTACACGTGACTCGTGAGTAAGTGAAAAGTGAGTGAATATGCAATACGTCAATACACAAAATCAGGTGCGACAACACGACGAACGAAAACTTTCTTATCCGTTTCACGATTATTTTTTGGTTTGCTGGTAAATATATTACTTAGTATTTTTATTAATTCCTAAAAGTAACTTAAAAGTTACATTTTGAGTCTTATTACATGGCGGTTACATGGGAAGGTCTAAAGTAACGTAAAATATAACAAAAGTTACATTCTGGCAACGCGGAAATGTATGTATATGACATTGACATATAAGACGTTTTATTTGTTTTTGGCACTGACTTATAAACCTACCTCATTGGTTTTTGGTAATTCAATGACCTGGCTACCGAGGCCTTCAAGTCAAACTGTAAGTTTTTCGATACAATCCTATAATTTGTTTTGCATTGGAATGCGGATGTTTTTTTGGAATATTTGGCATCAAATTTCTATCCAGTCAGTCTTTTTTGCAAGCTTCGCTGAGGTAGTCCGGTAGTCCATACAACAATCAAATTCTCTACAACAATCTCACAGTCTCACAGAGATCGCACCTATTTCAAATGACATTACGCGAAGCTGATCCAGCACATAACGTCACGTAAATCTTGTGTCTTAGTGCTTATGCCCACGAGACAGTTTTTCGTCCGGTCGCGTCGTCAGTAAAGTATGGGACAATATAAACTATTCACACGACGCCGGCGCTAAGCGTCGTAAAGTATGGCACTGCAGTGTATGAGCGCATTTATTTAGGTACACGAGACCGGACTTAAGCCCGGCGCGTGCCGAGTACCTACGCGAAACGCAATATTATGGAGATCAACCACGAATTATTAACATTTTGTTAAATGTTTCTTGTTTCATTCGAAAGTACTTCTCAAATTTCTCGTCATGTTTCATTAGTTGCTTCTGAATGAGCGTATGAAATGCACCATAATCTTCTCTTTCTTTCTGTTAAAATGGGATGTACCCAATATTGTCTTACCGGGTCGTGTACAAACTGTCTTGTGTGCAAACTGAGACGGTTTCTACCCGGCACCGGTAAAACACCGGGCCGTGTTAAAACCGTCTCGTGGGCAGGAGCCCTTAGAATACATATTGTACTCTTAGTAACATTATAGCGATACTTTGGATGCATGGATGGGATGTATGTTTGTTACTCAACGCCAGAATGGCTGAACAGATGTGGATCAAATTTGCCACAGGGATATTATAGTCTAGCTTTTCATCCCGGTATTACATTCCTTTGAGATAAGAAAACACGTTTTACGCGGGCAAAGCTAGTGATAAGTTGATAACATATATCGCGAGAACTCGTTCTTCTCATTATGGGACAGATATTTACCTAAACTAGCTGCCGGCACATGGAATTCATACAATTATTCTGATATTACTGTAAAGTTTCTTAAAAATTCGGTTCAATATCCAAAACAATTCCACATGAAAATAGGTGCTTAAAATAGGTATTTGTCACCTATTTGTAGTTTCACATTATGGTGATAGTTTGTAAAAGAGATTTTTGGCAGAAAATTTAAATGACAATATAGTATGCACGAAAAATTTGCGCGCTTACCTATAACGTTAATCAAAAGCATGTACCTATGTTCTGTATTTAATTTTGTAGGTACCATCTTCTAAATATACGATTGTACGAGCACGCTCGACAATTTTATGCTGACGCCCGCGATCACATGTATTTACTTTTATTCATTATTACTTGCGCATTACCGCAATTACTTCAGTTCAATAAAGCTGCTTGGTTAATACACATGTCGGTGTTTTCTTCCACGTAACACATTAGAAATCCCGGTACACATCGCACCTGAGTGGCTGGACTCTACATCTTTTTGGTCCTTCGACTTTATGTGAAGTGTGAGAGAAGGTGTTTTCATCAATAGCGAATCGCATCGGCTGGCCTCCCACAAGCGGATCTCACCAGTCAAGTTGAGAAATCGCACATATTGGTGACGGGCATCTGCTCACGCGGAACTAACAGAACCAGTGGACATACTACAAGTCTACTACATATTCTTCTTGATATTTTTGCCGATTTTTGCTCGATAATAATAACGGCAACAGGTAGACGCATTTCAAGCGTCTACCTGTTGCCGGAATATGTTCACAGAATATTTAGTTGTATATTCACTTCAAATAATAGTAATGATTAAATTAAAATACAATGAATTAAGGGGGGCTCTAACAAACGTGATTTTTTTTTGCCGTTTTTTTGTGGTAATGGTACGGAACCCATCGTGCGCGAGTCCGACTCACACTTGGCGGGTTTTTTTTTATAAAAGGTTTCGGAAACATCCGGAATTCTTTATCGTAACGGCGACATAGCGAGAAAAATCCGTAGGCCGTAGACAAGTGACATTATTAGAGACACAAAGATTCGCTGAGACTATTATTCTGTCTGACTAATGTCAGTCTGGCCGCGATACGAACGTACGTTTGAACAGTATGTTTATCTCTTTCAGACAATGGGGTCCTATATATATGTGATCTGTTTCTTTATAATGAGTATGCAGTCTCTATTGGTAAAATCTCATAGTATTCAGTACGGTCTTTTCCTCCTATTTATTTGCAGCGATTGTCACATCAAAAAGTCATCTTCATCGGAAGACGATCGCACATATAGCGTTATAGGTGTGCGTGTGCGCAAATGCTTCAAGATGCAAATGTTGGGCAGCAAATAGTATGTAACATGGCTTGCTATTCGCTTGCTTCTCTGGTGTGCAACCTGGTTAAGGCGCCTCCCCGAGCAAAACGCCGCGCTTGTTGTTTTTGTGCAATTTTTAAGAGCTATCACTCTTTATTTAAAAGGAAATATCAAAAAATAAAAATACATTTCTACTTAATGTTGATTCTAAAATGGTAGTACACAATTTTTTTTAAAGATGTGTATGTTTCACTAAACTCCTTCTTATATTAATAATTATTTATTGATAGCATGCATCTCCTCTTAAAATGTTCATTAATTATTTTTTATACCAACAGTAATGGATAGACAATTTGTTAACGAACATTTTGTAAGTTTTATTTTTTTCAAAAGACCAATATTCGATTTTATAAAGATTTTATTCTAAAATCTGAGCGTATTCGCTACCGTAATTCATGCGCAACCAGTGCCGCTAGGCCAATAGGAATGCTCATATCTCATGCCGATTTTTTGGTCAGGGTACGGCCTTAAGATCGGTGCTGAAAAGTAGTTCTTATTGTGTCCAGTAGGTAGTCTTGCATAAGGAAATGAAAAGAAAGTCAATATTAAATACAGTTATGTACTTTATTAGGAGACTTAACAATAGGTCTGTCATCGTTTATTAAATGTTAACACACCATTTCCTTTGTCACCACTAATGTCTGTAGAAAATCTTATATATAAACAATGATTCATTGTGATTAATCTTGCGGCACTAAGTTATTGAACTAATTTGTTAATGACAGTCTACAACTGTGCATCATATTGACAATAGTGAAAATACGATTAATAATTTGCGTCTAAAAATAATAATTTGCAAACAAGAATATTTTAGACCGGTACCGATAAATATAAAAAAAATATCGTACCTACCTATTTTAAATTAAGGAAATCTTAACTTACTTATAGGGTTACAATTTTGTTGCTACATAGTTCATTAAAAGATTAAAACTAATTTTAATTTAGGCTTCTTAGGAACGTCTCTATTTCGTTCCACACGCGTACATTACAAAGTTTCCAAGATAGGTACATTTTTCAAATGCAAGTAATTATTATTTGAATGATAGAGAGTAGGAGGTCAATGATTGATTCGAAACATATTGCAAGTGTTTTTGATATTAGTCTAATTACTAATAAGTAATAACACATTGACAACAAAATGGCACTATTAAGAACCATGGCTGAGAAGGTGTTCAGACACGAACTATTCACGACTTTGCAAATAAGATAAAACATTAAGAACGTTCACCTGGTTAAACATTTCTAACAAGATTATTCAACTCATAACAACTAGTCTACAAAGAACACTACGACAGTCAATCTCTTACTAAAAAAAATTACCTTAAAAAACCGGTAACTTAGATACACAGACCTAATCTAAATTAATTAACTAAATTATTCCAACTTTAAAACAGCTAAGCTCCAAACTGGTAGGTATTTAAAACATACCTCAATAAAATTATTCTAATATAACAGTACACAACATATTAATAAAATTTGTTAAAAAATGTGAACAATCGTTTTGGTTAATAATTGGTAAAATTAGTTCAATTGAGGATTGTAAATAGAAATGATTTATACTTTATGGAAATGACTAGTGTTAACATTAAATGAAGCAGAGGATAGGTAGGTACGGCGGAGTCCGGTGAGCTACTGTCGCAGATCGTGATAAATGTAATCAATGAGGCACTATTTTTTATAATTATGTATGTTAAGTCATACATTAAGTTTTTGAAACTACACACTTGAAAACAATTGGATTTAAAATCGTAATTAACATTATAATAATATTATGAAATTCTCATATAACTTAGCAATTTATCCTACCGAGAATTTATAAAAATTATAACTGAAATATAAAATCCGTGAATAATAAAACTCAATACTTTAGGCGATTATAAATCTGACAACCGATTCTTTGGCTGTGGCATACTTGTTGATTTGTAGACTTGAACAGATTAAATGGAAGTGGTAGACCGTCAGTTGGCTTGTTCCAGCACCTGTAGACTAGAGCATAACATAATCTACCTAGCATTACCTAGAAGCTTTTTATTTATACAGCTGCCGTCGCTATTTCGCTACGTTCTTTTTTATTATGTCGATACAAACTCCTCCTTTTTACGAATATCCATTCACTCGCTTCAACTGGCATTGTCAAATATTCAAATTAATGTTTAATATGTTATACAATTCATTAAAAGATATATTTAATTTAAGTTTCGAATTTGATCGAATAAAACAATTCCTTTACTCCGACATGACTCCAACATGGAGGCAAGAGCGACGCTTCTAAACTTTTACCAACAGTTCTATTATTTAACCTTGTATAATACTCACAACGGATCTTTGTGTTTCTGAATTGGCTGCAAGACCCTGCGCAGTAACTATTTTTATGTCATTCTTGAAGGTGAAAATAGCATTATATAACTGTCTCTTTCACTCACTAACGTTTGTCGCATCGTCCTATCTCGCTTAGGTACTGTATGCAGTATACTCGATGACAAACTGTTTCTTGCGCGATGATTGGCAGAGCCAACTTTAGAGACACAAAGATTCGCTGTGACTATTATTGTAATACCTACATACTTATTTACTAGCGTCAATGCTCTCCCTGTATAGAGCTCTCAACAATACAATTTTGTTGCACACAACATTTACATACACACTACACACCACGTTTAAGAAATACTTCGAAAAAAGAAGGGAGATGCAGGATAGGAGTCAACCCCTTATCAAAAATATTTCTATCTACTATTCTAAATTAATCTGTGCGTGTTTATTATACTGACTTTTGTCATGATAAATAAATAATAAGCTCTATGGACGTCTGATTTCTAATGACAGTGATTCTGTTATCAATTTGAATTTTATGAATATTACAAATAATTATTACGACCTGGATGGAGGAATGATATGATTTTGTAATTAATTGTAGGTAACAAATATATTTTAGATCACATGACAAGAATTTCGTTAAATAGGTTACATAAATATAATATCGAAATCAAAACACAAACTCCTGCGCAAACAATAATACCATTGTTTGATATGGTTAATTTGAGACGTAAATTAAAATAATACATACATAAATACTACGCTATTAAAATGCTGAAACTAGTCTATGCGATACTAACACAAGGTTCCGTACAAAGAACAGTTTGTTTTGTTCACGGATAATGCACTTTTTATTCTAAATCCACTAATCGACTAACAACGTTCGAACGCGGAATCGTCTAAACTCGCTACACCGACACAAGGCACGTATCGACCACTAGGATACGCTGAAAAAATATTTCTCTGTTTCGAGACAATATTTATTACACACTATTCTAATTTGATATCAGGTAAGGTAGGTAATCTAACGTTTTCACGAACTGCACGTTCATCGTGTAATCTTTGGTGTTCACTGAAATAAAACCGTTTGATTAATTATTGCATATGGCAACATCACTGGGCTCGCAGTCGCGTCTCCTATATGGAGCACTCGTCGCTGTCGCGCGCGTAGTCGTCGTCATCGTCGTCGGCTCGCGCGGATTTCTTCTTCACCTTGCTGGAGACGACGCCCGTGTTCACTTTACTGAACAGACTGCTGCGGTTCAGTCGCGAGATCTCTCTCTGCGGGCTGAGGCGCTCGGCCACGGCGCGCTCGTAGTTGTCCGAGATCTTGTTGACTCCGTTGACGGGGCTCGTGACCGGCGACTTAGGTTTGACAGGCGAAGTGACAGTCTTCATGGGCTCGCCTGACTTGTCGAAGAGTGCACCGCTGGTAGCGGCGGTGTAGGAGGGCGGGTCCTTCGCGCGCGCTCCGCTCGAGCCCAGCAGCTGTGAGTATAGGAAGCTGTTGTTGCCGAAGCCGGCGTATCTGTTGTCCATCTTTCCGTTAACCATCATCAGGCTGACAGGCTTCTCGGGGGGCACCGGCTTCTCTGGGAGCTTTTTGTCGGAGAGGCCGTTCTTGGCGGGTGGGTTGGCGTTGTTGGCCCAGCGGTCGCCGCCGATGGAGTAGATGGAGCTGAGGTTAACATAGCCCGCGCCGGGAGCACCGGGCGGCCCAGCGTGCGGCCCGGGGCCGGGACCGGGGAGGCCGGCGGGGCCAGGAGGGCCGGGCGCCCCGGGCCGCACGCGCGCGCCCACGCCGCATTCGCTGAGCGTGGACTCCTCGACGCTCGAGTCTTCGATTACTTCCGTGTTGGTGATGTCGTCTAGGTTTGGCGATAAACAGTCCTCGTCTGTCTCATCGTACGAGCTGCAATATTAAAGCACAAGTTAATGATATGCGACGCCGCTCGATGCGACTGATTCGAAATCATATATGTACTGAATGCAAGTGAAAAAGTTCATCTTTGTTAGTTTCGCTCCATGCGTTGCAGAGTCTCGTATTATTAACAAACAAAAGCTCAAAATGTTCAGTTGTGTACGGAGTGGGAGGGAGGGGGGTTACATATTTACAGGAATAATAAAATATGTATTTCATCAGTAAGGCAGACAAAGACTTTCAAGCAAAATCAACAGCAATGAATTCTGGGACAGGAGAAGATTTAGAAGTTTCTTTCGATATCTTTGGTTTAATGTGATTACGTTTCAGTGCAATGTTCATTCTAAGCGACAAATCGTAAATGAGCAAAATGCAGATGGAGGGCACGCACGCGCACGTGACACTCGCACGTGACACGTCAAGCTCTCAGTTAGCGCCGCGTGCGCAGTGCGTCGTGTGGCGCTCACCGCGCAGCAGTCAACATGGTGCACAAAGTATCACAATACATACACTGCAAATCACCAACACAGTCTTACCCTAGCATAGCCAGATCTGTCTTCCTCCCTGATGAAAGAAATTACAATATATAATGAACGAAAGAAAAATATAGAGTGGAATACATACATACATAGAACATAGATAGATATAATAACAGAAATTAAAGTACTACATGAGTCTAATATCTTTGTGATGTGTTAAGATGATGTAAGAGGTAGGAATGTTCCCTTGAATTAATAACTGCTAGGTGATATTATCGTTTGCATTCAGAACATATCGCGGCAGTACTAAGGAGTCTATATGATGGTTACAAGGAGTCCAGTTAAGAGACGAGGGAGAGTGCGGGTCCTACAGTCGTGACGCGGTGCCGCCCAATGCTTCACAATGCTTGATGTTACTATTACAAGTAGTTCTAGTGCGAGATGGGCCAAGACATGTCTTATCTATAGTCTACGTTACCACCGAGTGACAAATTATTTATTTGTATAGTCTGAATCCGTTCAGCCCATTAGCTCTGCACAACTCTAAGAATCGATTCATACACTTCTTTTTCTCCGCATCTTTCATTATCCTATATAACTGCCTGTTTGTGGTAAGAAATAAACATTATTATTGCATGTGTGTATATAAGATAGTATAATATATAGAGATGATGGTGGCAGTAACACTGGAGGCTTACATTTGGTCTTGCGCGTCGCTGCCACCTTCCTCGGCGACTAACAGCTCATACTCTTCGGCTGCGAATCTGTCCCATTCAGACATCTGAAACATAAACAAGAATATGATGATGCTTTCAAACATGGAAATGAAACAAATTAAGATATAAGAAGAGGCACATGAGGACTGAGTTGTTTGATAGAAACCGTTACACCAAATAATATTAGCGCTTGTGTTGTCTGTGCCAGTTACATAAATAAAACAGTGCTAGGTACTCCCAGTTGGGTTTAAAATAGCCTCAGTTAGAAAATATTCTCGCCTGGCGGATCTAGATCTAGCCTCATCTAAATAGTGTCTCATCTAACGCACTCAGATAAGCCAGTAGGTCCCACCAGTTCATTACCCAATGGATTAACATTTCTATTTCGTCATCAGGACATCATAACTACATACAGTTTATACCACTACAAGAGCAGAAGGAACCAATATCTGTATCTCCCACTACCAGAATCCCCAGTCCCTCACCTCACAATCGGAGTCGCGCTGCGTGGCGAACGGGTCCCGCTGCTCGTGGTCGAGGTACTTCTCCAGGTTGAAGAAGGTGTCGAAGAAGATGGGCGTGAGCTTGCAGCGCTTCAGGTCCGACAGCGTCACCTTGCCGTCTGTCGCGGGGTGCACCATGTCAAGCATCTGGGAGTTGAAGAGGATTTTTGTTAAATCTGAGCTTTTGTTTATCGGAGCTGTATGGTAAAGGTGTTATTGTTGAAGCACCAATTGCTGTCCAATTGAAGCACCCAAGTTCCTAAAAGTATTGTGAAACTAGAGATGCATGCAGCTTCGGAACACGTCAACGATCCACTAAATCGTCAATATAGTAACTAACACCATATTTTCAAAACCTTCTTTTGTGCGAGGCCTCAGAGCCATTTCTGTCGTTTCATCTGAGTCTGTCAGCGTTTGCTCTGATAGCGTTACAGGCCTACCAAGGATTCACTGCCTCTAGATTTATATAAAAAAAATTGACTAGAATAAGAACTAATAGTAATAATTGTAGGATAATTCAGGGAAACGAAAATGTCATAAGCCTAGAGCAATAATTTAGGTATACAGTTACATGTTGTCTTATGTCTTTGAATATCTCGGTACCCTGAGGTTCCAGACTTTTGGAGGACGTACGAGGACCGAAGTACTAGCACGATCAAATAATCAATATTTTAGTGGGCATTTTGATACAAACATACCTACTACGTTAAATTGGAAGTCAACTTCAATACTCACTTGGCACAAGCAGTCGTTGAAGGGCAGCGTCTCGATGCCGATGGCCTCCATCCTCTGCATCTGTTCCTCGTAGAAGTACTCCAGCTCATACATCGAGATGAAGCCATCGCCATCCACGTCCATACATCTGGGGAACAACAGTGTTTATAATTAGAGTTCCTGTCTGAATTGTAGACTGACTACACGGGACAGCTACAAGAAGAAAATGTATTTGCCAAAGTAGGAAGAAAATTTTAAATGAAATAGGTAGCTATAGTTTGCCCTTTTTTCTTCCCTTTTTGTATAAATGTGGTGCAATCCGTGCAACATAATAGAAGTTGGCAAGAACGAGCACTCGTTCTTTCCAACTGATGCACACGAGCTGTGTCATGACCATGAACAGGAAGATCCTGTTTTGTAGGTAGAGACCCCACTTTTTGCCTTACAATTGATTCATTCAACCGGTGTGAGACGGTGATGGCTACACACGTACACCACTACCACTACTTACCTGAACCAGTACTCGATGGCTGTAGGATGCGTCTTATCCTCCTCCGCTAGCAGGAACCACACGAACTCGGTGTAGGACATGCGCGGCTCTCCGTCCGGTGTGACACGGTTCTGGTTGCCGCGCGTCACGCAACCGGACAGGACGCGCTCGATCATGCGGCTTGATAGGGCTGCAATAGAAGGTAGAACTAATGGATAGAAAATGCAAGAGTAGATATTTATTCATTTTTTTATTATTACCTACTTACCTACCTACTCTACCCTGCCTACCTACCTGCCCTATAATACCTATCAACCTTCCTACCTATCCTACCCTACATACCTGCCTACCCTACCTACCTACTAATTTGTTAAACTATTTATTTGAATAAGAATTAATACTACGATACGAATGTAACGAACTTTTATTACTACCAGCGCAGCGGCCTATTTAAATTTTAAAGCACAAAAGCTGCTATTGTGACCTAACTATGATAGATAATGTATTCCCCCGCGGACTATTTTGTAGGTAATAATGAGTTCTTTAATAATGTAGTACATAATTTATATGTATCATCATGAAGTGAGAATAGCGGATAAATTACAAAAGATTTTTCGTGGACCGGGTATTGATAGAGATGCTGATGAATTTGATGGGGTATGGAATGTTGTAAGTGTTGAGAAAAGTAATGAGAGAAATATTAAAGGTTACTTGATTTGTTTAAATGTCTTGTCTTGCTGTACAATAAGGAATTCAGAATAGGATGGATGAATTGGAGTGTATTTAAAAAAGTTAGATTTTGTTTATTTATTAAAATACTTGTATAAATCAATGTAGTTTTATTTTAAGAAGCTTGTTTTACTTTAGAAAATACGTGTTAAAAGTAGCTGCTCCAGCTAAGTATTTCTGAAACTAAGTAGCTAGACGGGGAATCCCCGATACGATGCATTTGAATATGTACTGAAATATCTACATCCAAAATTGCTTGGAAACAAATAACACAAGAGTAGGAAGTTATACACATCACTTAAAAGTTGTTCTAAAGCGTACCGGTACGCATGCAGATAACTTTTTGTTTGATCAAAAATAAACCATATTTCCGTCCGAAGTCTTCTCGAACCAATAAAAGTTTTAATGTAACATGACAGGAAGTTTTTGTTGTCTTCCACGAAACAAAAGTTGATAAGTTACTTTATTTACTGCATGAATGATGATTCGGGGTACCTACCGACTTTGAAGCGTTGTTTCTATTTTTTTTTTTTTTTTTTTTTTATCCTCATCGGAGGAGTTTGGCTTCGCACATCTTGTGCATTTGCCAGAGTCAAGTTATTTCTGATTTTGTCTCTCATTTTCAGTTCTTCTATATTTTTATTAATTTCTTCTTGTGAAGTTAGTCTTGATCTCTCAGGCTTGAGTTGCATCATCTCTTGTATGGGTAGGAAAGACGAGGAAATGCAGGGGAAGAATAGTTTTTTTTTTTTTTTTTTTTTATAATTAAAACGGGGAAACGTATGGGTAAGATAAAGATCGCGGACGGACGGGAATAGAACTAACATTCAGAGAAAATGATCAAGGAAGGAACAAAGGGAAGGGAAAGAGAAAGAAATGAAATGAAATTAATAAACAAATTAATAATCTAGAAATAACTAAATACAATTATATTAAACTATTAAATAGTTACAGTTATAATTTTATGTCATTAGCTTCGATAAATGAAGCTAAGACTTTATATATCGGAATGGAGTTATCAAACAGTAAACACGGTATGCTAGTGGGAAATGGGACTTCTAAAATCGATAGTCTTGTATATAGCAGAGTATGATCATACAGTGAACATCTAAGAATAATATGATTCGTGTCAGCATCCTCCTCCCCGCACTCGCAAGTATCATTGTCGATAATGCGAAACCGAGCGAGATGTGCAGGACTGCACACGTGACCCAAACGCATGCGTATCAATACTGAAGTAGCTCTTTTAACAAACTTTGTTTTAAAAAACCAAGGCTTAATAGGGACTTCAGGTTGAATAGAAAAGTAATACTTGCCTTTCACTTGACTACTGCTCTTCCAAGCCTCCCCCCAAAATTCCTTGAGACGGACCCTGGGAAGAGCATTCAAGTCCTGAGGGTAGATTTTAAAATAAAACGTATCGCCACACGCAATGGCCTCATTAGCTAATTGGTCCGCTTTTTCGTTTCCAATAATTCCACTATGACTAGGAATCCAAGCGAACGACACCGAATATCCCTTACTTTCACACTTTAGTAATAAATTTCTTGACATCAGAGTAACCGGGGAAAGATTGTTTGATTTAAAGGGAAATTTTGCTAAAGCCTTTAATGCACTCATGGAATCTGCGAAAATTACTGTTTTGGAGAGTTTCATTAGAAGGACGTATTCTAGGGCCTTAAAAATACCAAAACATTCGGCAGTGAAAATTGAAGTTTCTGGAGGTAGTTTAATTTTTTGAACTATTTTGTATTGAGAATGGAATATGCCCACACCAACATTTTGATTTCCTGTGTGTTTTGAAGCATCGCTGTAAACATGGTGCCAACGAGGCCAAAGCTCGTCAACTACAGCTTTAAAAGAGAAGTTGGCATTAGCGTCACCTTTTATGATATCATTATTCAAATGTATTTCAGGTGAAATTATTAACGCTTTAAAATCTGATTCAAAAATAGGAAAAATTGAAGAGTGGTGTGTGGGTGTAGTTATGATTGTGTGTGTTCTGAGACTAACAACTAGATGCGGTAAAGGTTTATGTACCCAGTATGGGGATGAATTGATGAAATCTGAAAGTTGATGAATTTTGATGACCAATGGGTGGTTGGAAAACTGAAAGATGCGGTAGAAAAATCTGTCTGCCAGGTACTGTCGACGTAACTTGAGGGGAGGATCAGCACATTCGACCTGTAATGCGTTTATGGGGCTAGATTTCATCGCACCAGTTATGATTCGAAGGGCCTTGGCCTGGACGTCATCCAGTCTCTTCATACCAGCAGCGCTACACGGTTCCAGTAAAAAAGTGCCATAATCCAATACACTCCTTATCAGTGCATTATAAACTAATTTAAGTGAAAAAGGATGTGCACCCCACCAGACACCTGACAGGCATCTGAGGATGTTTAGAGCACGTTCACATTTTCCAGCAATATAATCACAATGTGGATTACCAGTGAGTTTAGAGTCTAAAACTAGACCTAGAAATTTAACATGAGATTTTACCGGAATAGGCTCTCCATTGTATTTTAGAATAATTGGAGGAGGCTTACGTTTTCTAGAAAAGAGCACCACACAGCACTTAGATACAGAGAGTTCTAGTCCATCTTTGTCCAAATAGATCTTAAGAATATCTAAAGCTTTGGACAAAGAGGCACAAGCGATATTAATAGATTTGTCAGTACTGTAAACAACCACATCATCGGCGTACTGCAGAATTTTGCATGTTGAGGCCAGCGAGCTTTCAAGGTCATATGTATATATGGCATAGAGAATAGGGCTGAGCACGGAGCCCTGTGGAAGCCCTTTCCATAGCATTCTGGTCAATTCATTAATTGTTATTTTACGACCAGACAAAAGATTAATGATAAAACGGATTAGGTTTGGAGGAACTTGTAACTTATGTAACTTTTTCTTTAGTATTGAAAGGCAAACGTTATCGTAGGCTGATTTTATATCCAAGAATGCGGCTACCACAGACTCATCTCCTGAAAATGCCAGACGAATATCAGTAATGAGTAAACCAGCATTATCCATGGTGCTCTTTCCCTTTCTGAAGCCAAACTGTGAATCTGGGAGTAAATGATTGTTTTCTAAAAACCATTCTAATCTATTTTTTATAAGGTGCTCAGCTAATTTCGCTATCACAGGAGATAGAGCTATGGGGCGATAAGAGGTACTTTCTGATGGATTCTTATTAGGTTTTAGAATGGGCAACACTGTCTGTAACTTCCATGATTCCGGAACGTCACCTGTCAGAATTACGGAGTTTATAACCTCTAAATAATAGAGTAAACTATTATCACCAAGATTTGAAAAAAATGAATAAGGAATTCCATCTTGTCCAGGAGAAGAATCCCGGACATAGGATAGGACACCTTTGAGTTCTGCCAGAGTTATGGGCCCATCAAGGAATGAAGTACAAACATTTGAAGAAATTTGAGGAGGAACAGAAACTAAATCTTGTTGTGGAACAAAAGGAGGAGCTAAATTCTTTAAGAATTCCTCGGTTAAGGACGAAGGAATAGTATTAAAAGTGTTTGGAGAAGTTCCAGTGCGGAAACGTTTTATGTTTGTCCATATAACTGAAGGAGGTGTTCTAGGAGAGATGGAAGCACAGAAGCTTCGCCAACTCATAAATTTCTTTTTCTTAAGGAGAGTTTTTGTATCAGACATTATATCCATTAAATTATTAAAGTTTTCGTTGGTCATGTTTAATTTGTATTTATCCTCTGCCTCTTTCCTTTTTTTAATAGCCAATGTACATTCATTATCCCACCAAGGAGGTGAAGGTATTTGGCCCTTAGAAGCATTTTTTATAGGAAAGTATGTATCAGCTGCTTGTATCATTAGTTTGGTAAATTCTTTAGAGCATATTTCTGTGTCACTATTTTTGGGTAAGTCTGAAATGTTAGTGTCCATGTAGTTTTTAAACTTAGGCCAATTGTCATTTACAAGTTTATATTTAAGTCTGGGTTTGATTGGAGTAGCTTTGACTTTTTTGCCAGGGAAAGATACAATTATAGGAAAGTGATCACTGTAATAGGTAGAAGAGAGTGTGTGCCAAGTAAGAGAAGAAGCCAAGGAAGGTGATGAGATTGAAAGATCAACGGAGCTGCGATGTTGGGAAGGATTTGTACGGCGAGTTGGAGAACCTGTATTAAGGAGGCAGAGATTGTGTTCGTGAAGTAAGTTGAGAAGTTCCTGTCCATTGATATCTGATTTTGTACTGCCAAAAGATGTGTGATGGGAGTTAAAATCACCTAATAGAATGAGAGGCCTAGGAAGAGTCTGAAGAATGTTGCTGAGCTGTTGGAAACTAGAAGAAGAAGGCTTTGTAATATATATAGAAACGAAACATATATTAGTAATAAGTGCAGCAACTGCTGTAAAATCATCATGAGAGGGAAGAGGAATAGGTTTATATAGGATATTGTTTTTAACAAGTAAAGCTACTCCAGCATAACGGTCACTCCTGTCTTCTCTAAGACAGGAATAACTTTTTATTTTGAAGACAGAACCTGGTCTAAGCCAGGTTTCTGATAAGGCTATTATTGTGGGACAGTGTTTATTCAAAAGGTATGAAAGTTCTGCTTTTTTGTCATTTACACTGCGGCAGTTCCATTGCAGCACCACATGGGGGTAATGCAATGAAGACAATACAGCGCTAGCATTATTAAAGTTATTCGGCACATTGTTGGTGGCAGCCATTATGAGTGTGTACGAGTTTGTTCAAGGTTTCAACTATGGATGCAACGTGGTCAGGTTTAATAATTGTTGAGTGTGAAAGGGAGCTAATTAGGGTCAAAATTACATCAATTATAGATGGAGGATTTTCTTTGTTTGATTGGTCTGTATATGCACAGCCATTGGCTGGACAGGGGATTTGATAGTCTTTGGTCAGTTCTTTATGTGAGGACAGGTGATTGGATGGATGATGTTGACGTGGACTGGGTTGTCTAGTAATTGTCTTTTTGTATGATGTCGTCTTTACTGGAGATAACAGTGTGGGGGATGAGGTAGGAAAGTTGTTAGAAGACCGGCCTACACTAGAAGCATGACTTGATACAATGTCAGCATATGATCTTACAACAGGTGGGTGTATTTTATTAGCCTCAGCATATGAAATGCAGGACTCAGCCATGGAACGTTTTATGCGTTTTTGTCTGTCAAGCTCTGGACAACTTTTGCTTGTCGCAAAATGAGACCCTGAGCAGTGACAGCAGGTAGCCTTGTCCTCACTAATCTTACATGTTTCGCCTGTGTGTGCTTGACCACATTTATAGCAGCGGGGCAAAGATCTGCATTTTACTTTAGTGTGTCCAAACCTGGCACAGTTGTAACATTGTATTGTAGGGTATGTATAAAGTTCAACCTGGAGAGCATTGTAGCACATATTATATTCTCTTAGGCAACACCTGGCCATCAAATGTCAGGACTACTGTTTGTGATGGCTTCCATACAGGAGAGCCATCTACAACAGTCCTGTAATTTAAACGCCGGATCTTCAGGATTTTTCCGCAACCAATAGGCACTGAAATGTTGTCACATACCTCTTCTGGAGACCATTCTGACGGAACGCCCCTAACGAGGCCCATGCGAGTGATATTAAATGAGGGTATAAAGGTTCTAAACCCATTATTTTTATGGCTCTCATGGTTCAAAAATATGTTAGCTTTGTCGAAATCTGTAAAAGTAAGGGACATTCGATTCCTTCCTATTTTTTTTAAGCTGCCATTAACTATACCTTGGAAATTTTCTTTCCTGAGGAATTTTCCAAAGGTCACCGGGTGCAAGGATACTGAGTCATTAGGGTTATTGTATTCTCTTTGAATGTGGACGATGTAAGGAGCTAGATCAGTATGTTCGTAGGTTAGCCGTCCTACTGGCGTAGGTTGCGGGCGGGTTGGTTTTGAAAAAGCAATTTGTTGATGGTCTGATAAAATATTTTGCGGTGGATGAGAGATTTGAGAATTAGGAATCTGGTTCTTTTCATTTATAGAATCAATAGCGTCACATGTACAGTCCGTTTCTTTACATTCCGCAGTTGAGTTGCGTTTTCGCCGGCGTTTGTTGCAATGGCGACAGGTTTTGTGAGTGCGGGGACGTTTTAATTTGCGTGTAGGATTAGCAGAAACTGTGTTATTGGAACAGATCGATGTATCTGTTTCCATGTCTGATTCGTTTGAAGGTAAAGTTATAAAACATGTTGCTTGGGGAACTGAGCCCCCTGGGTCAGGGGGCTCCTCCATACAAAAACAGAAAATTCAAGGACTTACCAAAGAAAAAGATGAAATAATGAATTAAATACTAAAAATAAAATAGTTATATACAAACTACACCCTCCTGACCACTATTTACAATATAAATCAATTTTTTTGTAATAAGGAAAAAAAAATCGCGCCTATCAATTCGAACGTTTCCCGCGCTTTTTTCGTTGTTTCTATTTTGAAATTCGAACTATCGAATTGACAACAGCTGTCATAAGGTTGTACCTAATAGTGCTAAAGTGGAGTTTACACGGGTCGATTTTCGCCGTGCGCCAAAGTCGGATGCTACCCAACTTTGGGGATTGCGGCTTTAGTCTCTTGCGATCTAGCCGAATTGCCATTTAGACAGTGGATTTACGACGCGCGGCAATAAGCGTGCGGCTTTAGTCACCCGTGTAAACACCACTTTACGGCTACGAGTGCTATGTCATAACGAATGCCTAAAAAAAATATCGATACAATTGATCGATGACTATATTATTAATCTTGAACGTCGGGTCTTAGCTCTGTCGTAGCATCGTCATAGGTCACTTCAGAGGCCCTAGACAATTGGCATTCTATCATCGAAAGCGTGGCGATAGCCATTGTCAAAAATACAAAATTGTATGGGATTGACAAGCGACATCGAAAAATCACGTGTCAATCAAATCTAAGGCATTGATGCCTTAGATTTTGACATATCGACTATCGCCTTCGCTGACGTCGAATGCCACTTGTCTAGAGCCTCAGGGAGGCCAAGAAAATTTAGCGAGAACTATACCAGTGTTTAGATTTTTCGTAGCAACGTCATAGCTTAATCGTAGCAGAGGCGTACATTGGCGTAGCATTGTCGTAGCACTGTCGTAGCTGTGGCGTAGCATTGACGTAGCAGTGGCATAGCAAATGCGTAGCAGTTGCGTAGCATTGACGTAGCATTGTCAGCATAGTTTAGTAAACCCGAAAAAAGGTGCTATGGTAAATTTTCTTTCTATTACACCCTAGAAGCCTTATAGTTAGAAAGTATTTTATTTGATTTACTTTGCTGTCAACATAATATAATGTACTTACCATGGTCATTGTGCCTCGCGAGGTCGTGCTTGTCTATGAAGAGGTCGTGGTCTCTGTCCAGCTCCCAGAATTTACAATAGATGACGTAGAAATGCTCGTAACTGAAAATTAAAACAAGAACGTTTTACGGCAGGTTATAAAAGTTCAAAAGTGGTCTTTTATTTATTTTTTAAAAGGAAGTTCAAAGGTAACGAGAGTTCAAATCGGTTTTTTAGAACTGCTTTACGAATTTAATTTAAGCTTTAATTATTTTATAAAAAACCGGCCAAGTGCGAGTCGCAAAAAACGGCCAAAAAATCACGTTTGTTGTATGGGAGCCCCCCTTAAATATTTATTTTATTCTGTTTTTAGTATTTGTTGATAAAGCGGCAACAGAAATACATCATCTGTGAAAATTTCAAATATCTAGCTATCACGGTTCATGAGATACAGCCTGGTGACAGACGGACAGACAGACAGACGGTTCGCGGAGTCTCAGTAATAGGATCCCGTTTTTACCCTTTGGGTACGGAACCCTAAAAAAGCTCAACAAAGTAAGTGACAGTTTATTTGCAATTTAATTGGTTCTGGTTCCGTGTGACAAAATAACGCTCGGAAGTTCTCCATGGACTTGACTGAAAATATTTTCTTAAGTACATAATTACCTAAAGTATTGTGTAACTTGATTAATGTCTTCTTCGTCTTCCAGCAGCTGTATCACTTGCAGGAGGTTCGATCTTCTTAGCTCTGGGATCGATATTCTGCCGGACCAAGTTCGGTTCACGCAATAAAAAATCCTAGCGATCACCTGAAACACAATACATTTTTAATGTTTTTTTAAATTGTTTACACGCTAATTTATGAATACGAAAACCAATAAGTTGGTATAGATGAACATTGAAAGATTCATGATAAAGAAATAAGACTTGATAATTTTACTAATATCACACAAATTACACTAATATTATAAAGGCTGTGAGTGTGTTTGTATATTTGTTACTTCTTCACGCTCGAAAGGGTTGAACGGATCTGCATGAAATTTGGCACAAAGATAGATTATAGTCTGGAATAGCACATAGGATACCTTCTTTTTATCCCGGGAATGTTCCCTAGAGATAAGAAAACACTTTACACGCGGGCGAAGCTGCTGGCAGAAACTAGTAATGTAATAAAATAAGACCAATAGACCAAAATATTGGTGTGATTTGATCTCTTTAAACAACATTTTATTCACGACAATTGGCCATGTTGAGTTAATGAATGAAAGGCGACTAACAAAAAGGGTTTACAAGGAGGACGTGCGTGAGTGGAACAGCCGGGCCTGGAAGGACATTCATAGACCTTATTGGTGATGTTCTTCAGTAAGGTCAGGTGCGCAGTACTCATTACCAGCGTGCTTGTATGACTAGATGTATGAACATAAGTGAAGCAAAAGAAGTATGTAAGGATCGTAGTAGGAGACGCTCTGTAGTTTCTGTCTGGGGGTCCATGGGAAAAAAGGCGTGAGTTTATGTATCTTTGTAATATTTTAAGTGCGATGTTCAGGCATATATTTTCTTTCACAATGTTCGAATAAGGTTCGAGTTTGAACCCTTCTAGAACTGAAAATTTCCTTATCGTTTCCTTACATCTAGAAAGTTCCTAAGTCGCGTGCGACTAATTGCCCTCTGCGCAGTAACTAACAGCAAAAAACCAGCGAAAGTGATCGATTAGAACAACTACCTAAGTCCCCAGTAATAGCTGTAAGTGGAAGAGGACTGAACAAATATGTTCAGGTAAAAGTGTCTAAGTATAAAATAAATGCAATATACTCCGCGGTCCGCTTCCCGTAATGTGGGTATCTTTTAGTATGCACCGGGAAATTTCCCAAAGGGCTGAGTTACCGATGTGGCGCACTCCAATGTTAGGCGCTTCCTGGTATTCTCGACTGCGGAACAAAATACGCATTTCCTAAAAATGATTTTGCAACCGTTGAGCTTAATTTTCTTCGTGTAATAATGTCTTAATTTAGAAAAGCTCTCAGAAACTAACAAATTACTGCATTTTGGCCAAATCTAGTATAGACTAGATTTGGACGATATGGACTAGACTAGACCTGAAGACGCTTTACCTGCCTTCTACCTAGATATAGATCTAGGTAGAAGGCAGGTAGAAAAATCACAGGATATGATATGAGTGGACTAGACCCTAAAGACCTCTAGGTAACGTCGTCTGGTAACCCTAGTCTCGCCTTTATCCTCCAAAGGAGAGTCTTTTATTTCAATGGTACAGTTAGTCAGTCTTACCTGTGTTGGTCTTGGTCTCAGTTTCCCGGTGCGATAGCTTAGCTAGATAAATCTATCGCCATTTGCTGACCCCACTCCAATCCACAGATAAATTCGAGAAATTCCTTTCAACGACAATAAGAATTGTGAACTTCGCGCTCGGTAGCGCATTTGAAACATATAGGGTTATTAAACATAAGTTCCTCATCTTTTATACTATTTAATGTTTTTCTCGTTTATTGAGGTTGTTATATTGACTGGCTTGCACTAGTAGAAAATATAATTGTGTGGAAAAGAGCAAAGGATGCCCTGCAGTGGAAAAATAATGGCATAGGCTAAGGCTAGTTGAATTACATATTTTACTGAGCTGATTCGAGGTGGCGGAAGAAAACAGGTACTCGTACCATTCGAAAATAACTTCGGGTAGTCCTTTGCTCAGCAGTGGAAACAGGAAAATACAGACATTGTAATTATTTTAAGGGGTACTTACAGTATGCACATATCGTGAGTGGAACTCAGTGGCTTCCTTGAGGAAGGACAGACCGGGGTGAGTGTCGACGACGTCTTGCACGAGAGGCACGAAGTCTTCCGGCGCCAATGTGTTGCTCTTCCCTCGAGTCAGGATGTACACGAAGCGGGACGCCATGTCGTGGCATTGTGTTGCCATTCTGGAAATGAGATTGTAGAAATTAGTTAAGTATGTTTTCAAAAGTTTTCTAAGATAACAAGTGAATTTTGCAAAAAGAAATCATGGTAGCAGGAACACCAATGCTTTGGACATGACTCTCCTTCCTCCATGACGGATTCAATCACCGGACAAGAAATAATGTCTGTTACTCATAGCGCCGTGAACCATAAGCACACAGAGGATTCACCGTCATGACCAGATGACAAACACGGTGTGGCCCGTGATTGTCATCACCTACTACTCCGTCATGCACTCGGAGGGTCTCCAGCTTTTCATAAGTAAGATTCTGTAAGATTTTGTACAAACTTATCTTTTTGAAAAGGCGACTATCAATTGTTACTTTCAGTAAAAGACAACTGCGTCTGTATCTCAACTCAATTTTCATCCTTTGTAAATTAAACCCAACATTTAGACATTCATCTTCGTCTCGAGCACAGCTCTTATCTGTTCCAGATGGATGCATCCATCAACAATGCTCGCTTAGAGTTGTGTGTCACTGAGCATTTAGGGCACCAAGACACGATATGCCAATATTACGAAACTATAATGGAGTCTGGCAACGATTGCTGGTTGTCAACTTTAGTGTTAGTTGATACTTATAAAACAAAATACGAGTGTACTTTGACTGAAGATTGCTTCAGGGTGGGTGCCAGAAGGTGGGATTTTTTTTAGGACAATCTTATTCTATTTTGAAACTTGATTGGTCCTCGTTTGATCCGAATACATATACAACCGAAGATACAGGCCGCGATCGTGATGATAAAGCACGGTTACCTAAAAGTACTTAACTTATTGACAAGATAGGTATTCGAAAAACACAGATTTCAGCCATCGTTTTGGTGCGTATTCGTAGAACATTCTTTAGGTGGAGATCGATTTCTTAGTTAACAGTGTGTCGGCACAATTAACTAACTGTTGTGACAACAGTTATGGAAATTAAACCTGAAGACGCTTTACTAAATATCATTCTTAAAGAAAATGTACTGTGTACTTAATTAAGTTAACCTATTACTTTCAGGGGAAGACTTAATTCTTTATTTGTTTAATTATTTTCACAGCTTTATTTTCTACAGCTTTATTTTCTACAGCTTTATTTTCTTAGGATTTTCCAAGTGGAACGCAATTAATACTAGCAAAAGTAACAATGCCTGGCGGGCTCGTTAGATGCCCCTAAACTTTTTCAGCCTGAAGAATTTGTGAGATTTATTCATTTTCTTTATGATATTGCTGAACTTATATTAATTATTTAACCTTGATGTTATCGCCCTTTCAGAATGTTTCAGATTACGGTGACGGCCGGAGTTTTCGTGATGTTTTAATAGGCGGTAACCATGTAAAGTAGGCTGGGAAAGAAACTAAATCATATTATGCTAGAACATTTCTAAATACACATACCAACAGTACATAGCTGTACATGCCAGCTTATGTATGGCGATCTGTGATCGATTAATCGACGAATCGACTTTTAGGACCGGTAAAGTCGATTTTTTTAAATCGATTTTTGGTACTTTATCGATCCAGTGAATCAATATTTCGCACTACAAACTCGAAATTAGATTTTTCTGTTTTAATTTAAACCAAAATATTATCTAAAATTCGTTGAAATATTGAATGTACTACACAAACACATATAAACTAATGAAGATTTTTCAGTTTAATTGAAAAACTTTTTAATGTAACCGAAATAAATGTCTTATTCTAAAGTTTTTTTTTACAACTAAGTGAAAGTATCAGCTTTCAATTAGTTGTAAAAACCACTTTAATTAGCTAAAAATGTTAAAATATCGATTATAATTACGGTTTTATTTTTGTTTTCGGTAGGTAATTTGATTTAAAAAAATACAAACACGAAAAGCAAATCGAAATAAATATCGATTTTTGGGAAAACGATTTTTTAGACGTCTATTTTTTGAGGATCGATTTTTCTGCTTTCGATTCGAATAGATTCAAGAATCGATCATTTTGAAAAGAATCTCCCATCCCTATAGCTCATGCCCCATTCCCGTGGGGGTAAGTGTTCTTATACTGAAAAGGAGCAACTTTTATTTTTTACATAATTATCGTTTTACTCCTGATTACCTAACGTATCCGCTGTTAGAGCGAAAATTTGTTTAAATTAGGTCCGACGACAGACTTTAAAAACTTTAAGAAACATATTATCGAATTTCTCGCAAAAGACAATATTGTTAGATTCACCACCATCATAATATTGAACCTATTTTGAATAGTGCTTTGTTTAGCAAGCTTGAAAGGAACTGTTAATGCGATTGGAAATAAAGACCAATAAAGATCATCTCAGACACTAATTTGCATAGTCCTCTTATGATCTATATAACCAAGATAATGCCGGTCTTCAAAAGAAAGTTCTGAGTTTGTTTCGGTATTTCTCAGGGTAGTCGGATAGGGAACACCGATTTAATCTAGTTTTAGAATATGAATTTCTTTACGTGTTTGTTCAACCTTTGATAAAGCGAACAACTTGGGTTTCTTCCCCATTCCTATCTCCAGGAATCCGCAACTATGCAAGTCCTGAACAACTCAAATTATGTAGTTCCCACATGAAACTCAAACAACTTTGTAGAACTTACTCTCTCCAGAAGTCAATGAACTTGTGTCCGTCGACGGGCACGTGTAAGTTCTGCTGCGTGGCAAGGAACAGAGGCATCTTCCAGTACAGCGGACACTCGCACGCCTTCACTATGTGCTTGAAACTATCGCGGGGGACCTGGGAACAAAGAACACACGTGCTTTTAGTACTGAGACAGCAGAGAATAGAATGGAATAAACGTTTAATTTCTGCAGTATTTAATACCCTACGGCTAACTACAGGTAAGAGATGAATGGTGTGCTATTGGAGAGGCCTTTTGTCCAGCAGTACTGCTGTAGGCTGATGCTGACCATGATAACTTCAATGTAATTCTTTGATTTCTCAGAACTACTCATCAGGAGTATAGTCGTATAGGTTTCGTATTGCATATGTGGCAGCAAGGTATTTAAATTGGAAATTCAAAGTTCTGAAAACAACTTCTACAGTTCTAGGTACAATAACGAGCACCGACTGGTTCTGAAGATTATACATGAAGTAATGGTTTCTGTGAACATTATGAAGGTCCAACGGAATGAAATTAGAATCGTATAAATGAAAAACCTCTTTAACCTATCTATAAAAAAGTCTAATAAAACTTGAAGTCCTGAAAATATTTTATAGTTACTCATATAAATCCATCTAAGTATGTCGTAAGGATGAGTTTATATAAGTAACGGAATTTATTTTTCTCCCGAAATGGCGACTAGTTTTTCTGCTCCCAAAATGGTCTAAAAAGTGTCACTAATGGTCCATTGTTGTCCAAAAACGTGCAGTGTCCGACAGTTACGTGGCCCAAACCTTCGACAGCGGTTATCTTTCGTGTTTCCGTTGCCTTCAACTAATGTCAATGGTCATGACAGGTGGAATGAAGCCGCCTTTATAATGCCATGCGTACTTCCGCAGTTAAGGAATATGGGCCAAGAACCTGACATGTGTTCTGCCTCACATGTCTGTACGAGATCTACTTACAATGAGAGGACGACTATACGACAATATTTAAACTTTGTATAAAATCTAATAACGTTGGTGCAGCCTGCATACCAAAATTCAACCAAATAGGTATTAGGTATCTATATCCGGTGGTTTAGTCAATAATATCTAGTCAATGATCCGCAAAACCCAAAGTCGGGCCATCACTAGTGGTGTGTGACGATCAATTTTGATTGCTTCAAAATACTAGTAGGTATTGTCAGTATTGTTATGTACTGTCGTCTACCACATTGATATAGCTTAGAAGAGTACGTAGCTTGTAGATACCTGCACGCTGCGACATGTGCTGGATATCCGCTGGTAGTTAAATAATTCGTGCCTACATAGAAACGCCAGTTTTACTCTCATAATCTCAAAATAATAATGTTTGACACAATAGCATTTTTATTGAATCAAGTCTATTGATACTCGTTCTTCTGAATTTTTTATATAAAGTAAATACATCATAGTAGGTTCGGTCTCCGTATACATAAACAAAACGTAAACACAAAAAAATCCATAAGTTGATGTCTGTTTTTCAACCCTACCCCACATAAAGGGTACACAATAATATGAGTGGAATCCCTTTACTCGCTCCAATATTCCGGGGGAATAAAGAGAATGAATAGGAAAGATCAATACATCCACATATCTAACTATGTATATGATATAAGAACACTATGTCTATTCGAACTTATTCGATGCCGCTACTTTACCGAAATCGGTTTTTATTTGAAAGTGTGATGATAACGCTTTTTTACCAAATAATTTAAAGAGTAGTAACAGTATACTGTGTAAAATATGTTTATGTTATGTTAAATTTTCTTTACCCAATTTCAGAAATTAATTCAGAAATGAATGAAACCAGTGGTTACATTTGATAGTGGTTGTGGTATTCTGCTGTGTATCCTTGGCTTATGTTGAAATGACAGCTCTCTTCACGCTTGTGTCACCTAAAGGTCCATCCACAAATATCAGGGCTGTGCCCGGGACGTGGACGGACCGTGCCCCGTCAGGCTTTAAAAAAAATATCGGTGTGCACATTTTATTCACTTCTCTGCACGGGCCAGTGACGGAGCTTCAATGCCTGGGCCTGGCCCTGTCACGTTCCGGGCACGGCCCTAATATTTGTGGATAGACCTTAAGTTTTCACGGTGGAATTATTGCAGAATCAACTGGCTGATTGTGCCCTTATAAATTCCTATCAAATTCCTCTTCAGACCGTCGTCGTCGGCGAGACAGTCGGGCGCCTGACTTACTTTATTAGTAGAATTTAGTATCAACACAATGCCTGTGATTCTGTTTATAATGCCACGATTGGATCGATTTTCACGTAGTTATAAACTTTTAATGAGAAAGTACGAAACGTTTGCAATTTCTCGACCTGAGACGCGTAAGGCTGGCTGGATCCCCGACCTTATGCGTCTCAGGTCCAGATTTATTTTGAGAGTTCTGTGTAGCTTTGTAATATTTGCACAGTGAATCGAATTACTTGCTTTTGTACTTTATTTCGTTATTTGCTCTCTAGGTTTTCATAAAGAGGACATAGGCTGTCTGAAAATAGCTCTGAAAATCTGAAGAAAACTCAAGATACATCAAACTTAGGTAATCAAAGCTAAGATAGCCCACAATGCCAACACTCCTTTATGTGCTCACTCAAGTTCTCATTCTAAATTCACATAGGAAGGGCGCCGCTCGGCATAGGCCACGGGCCGCGGGGCGTCAAGCCGTGTTGTCAAACCTAGCCGTCCATCGCCTATAAATAGTCACGTCAAACCGGCTTGACCCACTTACGGCCGGTCGCTGACCCCGCACAGGGCTCACTTGTCGTTTGAATTAGGAATATTGGCCCATTAATGACATACCGCCTTTTCCGTCAACTGTTTGAGAGAGAACGTGCGGAAAAATCTTTGATGTTTGTGAAAATTGTATTATCTATTTGTTGTAGGGCTACGGTTACCTACCGCACGTATATGATACTTAATAAAGTATATTTATTGAAGCAGGTATTTTATGAATTAATTAAAAAAAAAACTGTTTATTGTTGGGGTAAGTAAGAGCATAATTTAAAAAAAAACGTCGTAGTGTGACAGATTGCGCCAGGTCAGGCGGAGGTGTGAACTTCAGCGCGACTATGATTCTGATGCCAAACATTAGATAGACAGTACAGTCGAGATTTTCGTTTACTCGCTGTTGAGGGCTTGAAGAACTAAAGCACAAAAATATTCATATTTCATTCAGCCCATTTCATTCTTCCTAAATAAGTACAAAGACTCAAAGTTTGTAAAAACGAAAATCTTCGTAAAACCTAGATAATAATTTAATAAATTTAATATTTAGTTAGGTAGATACTCTAAGTTCCTTATGGTATTCAATATTTATGGACTTTGGAGAATTAAAGTACCTACATACAGTTATTTTCCTGGATACGACATTTCCATGAATGCCTTTGTTCAAATTATACTTTAATGTGGCTTTACAATATAATGAATGCAGCAAAAAATATTAATTTATGTGTAGAATGCGGATCCGGTTCATGAACGGACTTAGCTGTATGTCATTGTCGCCTCTGCATATGTTGAATGAAACTGATACACAGTTGACGCAGTATTTCTCAAAGGACCTCCACAGTAATGAGTATGAATTATTTATATAAATATGATGATTATTGTAATAATTATTAACATATTCACAGCTTTAAAGCATATGCCCGCTTCATTTTATGCAGAATTGGCGACTTTACGACTAAAATTAACTTTAAGAGTCCTATAAAATCGACGTAAATTTTGGCTCAGCACGTTAATCATATAGGATTTATAACATCTGCTTGAACGATAGGTAAAATATTAAGGATTTTATGAAGGCACTAAACCTAATCCTGCATATGTTGTACTATCTAGCTAGGGTAAGTGAATGAACATTTGAGGGAGCATCGAACTTCTAAATATTTTTACAGTATGTTAAGCTATATTTTGGTAAATATTTAATAAGATTATATATACAAAAAATAAGTTCGGTTTACGACATAAGCTGTATAATTTCTTAGATATTTAGTAATAAATTGAAAAATACCCTAAACCCCCACCGTCTTATTAATAAACGTGGACTAAGGTAAGAATAACTTTATTCCAAGCATTAGGTTGGTACTAAAAAAAATCCGTATTAATAAACACGGAATAAGGAGGGATTATACTAATCTGACACTAGTCTCGGACTAAAAGTCAAACCATGGTGCCAGCTAGTTTAAGGTCGGAATAAGAGTAGTGTAACTATGGCAACCACAATTTTTTTAATTTTTTTGCATCGCCCTATTCGGGCAGGCTAAGGTCTTAGACAATACCGCCTCGTGTTCAGTGCATAATAGCCTTCTTGAATTCTTTAGTATGCATTAGAATGCGGATGCAACAGATTCTAATGTTTTTTGGAGTATTTGGCAGCAAATTGTATCAAGTCAGCCTTCCCAGTAAGCCTTCCCAGTAAGCTTTGCGGGAGGTAGTCAATACTACGATAAAATTCTCCGCTCCACTATCCCGAGATCGCTTCTGTCAATGCTTTCACAGATTGACCAGTTGCGTAGACAGTTGAGACATAAAACTACACCAATTTAATATCACAATATCCACTAGGCATCAATTTGCAAATAATATTAACAGCCGCTGAACTACACTCGAAAAAATCCCGCCAAAAACTCTCGCAACCACAGTAAAATTATTACATAGACTCTGATTTTTTATTTCGTAGATGTGGACCATTAAAAAAAATAAGGTCATTGGCAGCTGTTTAGCTTTAGTCAACGAAATTACAAATTAATTAATTAATTAATCATCATTTTATGTAATTTTTAAGTTTAAAGGTAATACGATAAAATTTAGAAGGAGGGATCCTTCACCTTTACTGTCAAATCTCTATGGCAGATGTCATTTTTAGTTTTTTTTTCTACATAATGTCTTCAACTTGCTTATTTTTCATTCACTAGTTCATTCTTTTTACTTTTAAATTCAACTGGGTTGCCAGAGCTTACGCGTAAATCCAAGACTAAGAAATGAATAGTTAGTCCGAGGTTATTCCATGTTTATTAATAACATTGCTAGATCTATGTTAATCCTTAGTTACTCCGGGATTAGCTAGTCCAAGAGTAACTTCGGAGTAAGCTGGGAATACGCCATTTTTATTAATAAGACTGCCAGTGAATGAAGATAGTTTCTAGTAAATGAACTAAATTAAACCAGTAAATGTAAAAAAAAATTGTTAAATTAATAATACAGAAAAAGCCTTATAAGTATAAAAAATGACTATACTAATAACTATACAAACATAAATACTCTACCTCAAAATTTATAAAAAAAAAAATTGTCAAAGGGCCCAAAAATCTGTTTTTGTTTACTTTTACTGGCATTTGTACTTAGAGGAAACGTGTATTCCTTTTTCAATTAAGCACAAACATGTTCTACATAAGATTAACTAATGTTCATTAGTTTTCGAGATGTGTTGTATTCTGTCTGTTTTTGAAGATCCAAAGCCGGGGTTGGCGTCAAAACAATAGAACAAATAGAACTTATAGACACCAATGTTTCCCAGAATCATGGATAAATATTACCATAGTTTTATGGCCGATAAAAATTGTATGCGTTGATATAAAACCCTAGGAACCATAGCCTCTGTACGTGCTAAGATAAAAATATGTAGGTAATAAAAACTTTAGGGCAGAAGGGCTTCACATCACACCGCCTAATGGATAAGTAATATCAAGAACATAAACTAATGAAACAGAACACGCCATATAAGTTTGGAACCAGTTAAAAAGAGGTCGTAACTTGAAAGTAGTTTTTATTTTATTTTCAAACTTCTAAGGATAGATCGAATGTCCTTTGTCTTTGAAACTTGGAACTTTGAAATTCGGTTGCTTTAGAGTTCGTAATTTACTTGAAAATTGCAACGAAATTGCACAGGCTATCTAAAGAAATTGGAATGAGGTCTGCCAAAAGTAGGACTGCACAGGCTGCCCAGAAAATAAATACCAATATTCTGTATTCGAATATTTTTCAATTCAAATCAGTATCCATAGATATGAGTTGCTCTATTCTCGTGAAAGTTGTTGGAATCGATTAGGGTTTACGGGTCAGTCCGATACTTACTCATTAGGGTTGGGCCAGCTACCCGACAATTTTAAACATGTTTCACTGTGCCCCAGGTGCCACACTATTTATTACCAAGTTTACTTTGCTTTAGTTTTACCGAACGAATATTTTGCTACATAGTTGATTTATTATTCATATCAGTACGTCAACACATAGTGCTGAATATGGGCGTCAAAATGGACGCTACAATTAACGATAAAAGAGGGCAAAATCCTCATTTAATGATTAAAGGATTATCACCACGTCTGGTAGATGGATTAAGTAGTTATCAAAGATTTTGGTTTTAGTTTTAACAACCTACTGTGAGACTTCATGACTTAATTAATCTCTAAGTTTTCTTTCTCAGCACCCAAAGGTGAGGAAGTTGCGGCATTTTCTTTACAGGAAAATTATATGCAAGACTGCTCTTAAACCATGAAAAATTTACTAGCATAAGCACAAACAATTATAGCAACTGATACAAACATGATATTGCCTGTACAGACTGACGTATAGCGTATTCAGCATTAGTTACCGCCATGCTTCATCGAAGCGCAACCATCACTGTTTTGGTATTAACCGCCACTCAATCTTTATGACAATGTGTCGACATAGCTTGCGCATTATGATAGACAGCTGTAGTGCACTACCGTATGCAGCCGTCGATGGATGTCGAACATAGCGAAGTATTGTGTCGCCTCGTTGATAGGACTCTAATCATCCTTGGATTTGTGATGGGGGCACAAGGTTAAGGTAATAATGGAAACGTGTAAGAGTCATAATAATTATATGATTTCTAGACTATCGTGTCGATAGCGTTAGTTAAACAAATCAATTCAACTGAGGCCATTGTTTGTAAGTCTAGCTTTTTTCTCTGAAATGCAGGTGGCAAATGCAAGAGCATGCAAATCATATAATGGAATACTGGCAGGGTTTGTGAAACAGTAACAAAGGCAATTAAGGGACGCACGGACGTCTAGATGGGCCTTGATAGTCTGTACTGGTGAATAAAGTCGCAGACGGCTGCTGCTGCTGCAAATCAGAACAACACACCCCACCGAAAATTTCGCCGAAATGAAGGCTTTCTGGCGATGGGAAGATTCAAAATTAAAATCCATAGTTTTAAAATCTGAATAGATTTGAAAATCAAATTAAAAGCTCTAGTTAGGTTATTAATATCAACGTGTAACAAATAAATTACCTTATAATCAACCGCATTAATGTACGCTCATTTTAACTTTCAACAGCCGAGCTATTTTCCGCTCAGCTTAATAAGACGGATTAAGTTATTCCATTTATTTAGCACTGTTGATACCACGGCCCAAGCGGGTATTAAATTAGAGCAATTTAGTTTAAATCGTGGAGCTCTTCTATTTAAGAGATGCTCGGCGGCCGGTATGGGCTGTAGGCTTATAGGCGTTTGTCGTTGGGATAGCGCAGTGCGGTACTATGCGATGACTGTTTCATGATACCATAGCTTCACGCTTGTTTTCCTCGAAGGGTTAGGCAGAGTTGTAGCGATAAAAGCACACCAGCAATTCGCAAATGTTTCATGGGCGATTTGATTGAAGTTCAACCAATAACACTTGCCCGACCCAGGTACTTTACTCTAAACATGATTTGTGACTAATGAATAGTGTGTTTAGCTATATGAGTGGTATATTTGAACACACTAGAAAGTTCAGGTTAATAGTTTTTTTTGCGACTATCCCACCGCACTATTCCCACACCACTGCAACTCCTTAAAGCCAGAATCAACATTGGCGACCACCAGAAAAGCGCAAAGGCAATGAAGCTCGACAAAAGCCCGGTGAATGAATTTAACTGTCTTGAATCCCGCAACGAAATTAATCAGTAAGGATAATGGAGGAGTAGGAAAAATACAAATATCCACTTCCCTCCATATCAAGCAGGAGATAGAACAACAGATTTGCAGGTTAACAGATTGTCATTAATGGTGCGATGTAGGTTGCCACCCAATCTTACGACTTCCCGTTACAAAATGGCTTAATTTGACTGTCGGACAACATTTTTATCATAAGCTTCATCATAGTTGTTTTGTATCTTAGCTATTAGCCGTCAACCTGGATCATAGTTTTAGAGAGACTTATGATAAAAATCATACCTGTCAAACAATGTCATCCTCTCATAATCCTTTATTACAAGGATCATGATGACAAAGGCGCCTTAAGTTTACGAAGTCTGCGTTATGAAGTAGCTTTACTGTTATTACGCAGTAAAGCTATTTTACTGCACTGTTCTTCAGGTTTCTTACACTTTTATGAGAAGTGCGAACCCCTTGGGTATAATGAGCACTTTTCTTCTTTTCTCATATAGACAATTCGTTACCTACAACTTATCGCTGTTTTCTGTGTTGCAGAAGTGCAATCACTGTATAAACATATACAATTGGGTGATTCAGGACGAGTTTCTCACCTCTAAATTATCGCAGAATTACGCGTTATCTGCTGTGATTGGCTGTTGAAAATTCATTCAACCAATCACAGCAGATAACGCGTGCTTGACAATTTGTCACATTGATTCTGCGATAGTTTAGAGGTGAGAAACTCGGCCTCTGAGCTTTACAGTGATCTAGTCTTTGTATAGTAAATAAGTTCTTTATTATCCTGGATATTTAAATCATTTGTTGTTTAATCCACAAAAACGGCACAGAACGGCGACCACCGAGCTTTCTCTGAAGTCGTCATTGATTGAATGTGCAGTTGATTGGAAAGTAATCGTCCGGTTTTTAAATCAATAGTTTTAACTTCAATGCAATCATGCAATCACCAAACAATACTATTATCCATTCATCTGGTACTAGGGCTTTAGATATATTTCGACGAGCGCCAACTCCTAAGAGGCCATGATAGCCACTTACCTACAAGCAGGAAGTGACCCAGAATTTAAATAGATTGCAGGCGCGAAGACTGTTTTTAGAGTAATTTGCTGAAGATATTGTTATGATTTCATCTTTTTATCATAACATAAGACTCCTTTAGATGTTTTCCAAAGGGATAGAAAGGAGTGCATCTTCACGACAACCACATATCACATCATCAATAGCCTTTTAATGTTCCCACTGCTGGGACTCAGGCCTCCTCTTTGTGAGAGGGAGTGGGCCACCACGCGGGCCCAGTGCTGGTTGGTGGATGTCATATTTCTTCGAATTTTTGGTTCTAGGACATACCGGTTTCCTCACGAAGTTTGCCGGCACCGTTTTGAGAGCAGTGGTGATGAAATAATTTATACAAAGTAAAGCGCCTGTCTAGGTTCGAACCCGCGATTTACGACTCGTAAGTCGGGGCCGTTACCACTGGGCTACCACTGCTCTCACACACCACAAGTTTTAGGGGGGTAGCTTATCGCCATAAACCGGACTGGTGCTGAGTATCTTATGGAGCAACCCAATAACATTTATCTGACGGTACCCCGGACCGGTTCATACTGCATGGGGACCATTCTAGATCAGGCCAAAATGGACTTGGTAGAATCGTTTGATGTGACATCGCTTTACCAACAAGCTTCGTCTTCATATTCATAAATAAGGTTTATGGTAGGCGTTTCTTTTACAAGCATTTTTTTTATTTATTCAATATGCTAACTTTATATTTGTGTGCCAGAAATGATTTTACAGATTATTTCTTTCATATCTATTCAATCTATACTTGACCGATTTAAATTTTATGAGCTCGCCCTCGTAATATGCATTTATAAGGCATAGTTTCTGGTGGGTGTCTTTTATTGGTTTTACCATAATCAATCATTTTATACGATAGTGTATTTTGCTGTTCAACGCTTGCCAAAACTCCAAACCAATTTGTATTATCATCTTACACATGACTGAATTATTCTGAGTTACATGCTTGATTAAATCGTTTAACAATACAGTGACGTGATATCTAGTAGACACGCAATATTCATATCCTCTATTGATCGACGTGTTCATTTAATTTTGGTTTCTGAACAGTCAACTCTTTTCAACTAGAGTAGATAGATAATCATAAAATTCATTAAAGTGGAAAAAGAATACAGTAACTAGTAAAATTGAATGAGTATCGCTTGATTCGCTTGCTCTTTTCCTCTGTGTGCATGCCTAATGAAGCAAGTAGTTATGCACCCTTTGAAATCTATTTTTTTGAATTCATTCTTTGAAAAAATCGTTTTGATCCGTAACGGCATCATCGTTGTTTCTCTATAAATTGTTAATAGAGTCATTAGTTATTTCATACTAGCTTGTCTCCAAGGCTTTGATCCCGAGGCATATTCTATATAAACCGTTGGTTTTACCGTGCAAATACTCAAAGGTAGTGCAGCCGTTTATTTTGAAATAATAATCGCATCAGTAATTCAAGAGCATACTTTTTACAAAAAAAATAAAAATAAACTTAACAATTTCGCCAACATCGTTGTGTTCCTCTATAAATTGTTAATATTCTTCCTCTTGCCTGCAGTCTTTTAAATTCTCGTACAAGCTACAATACATCCATTCATAATTTAGGCGGTTCATAAGTCACAAAAGGCCGCAAGCTGTAACGTTATAAATATCACGTTATACTTTAGCTGCACCGTGCTCTGATTGACCCAAATGTGTTGAATAGGGAAAGAGGTCGCGAAACGGCCCCAAGTGGGCTCGGCTTCGAACAACCGACCCTTTGATGGACTCACTCGTCGTGATGGCGTTTCCGATACCGAATCGGGCCACAATGACATAATTCTTAGGAATGCGTTCTAGAAACAAATTGCAGGGCGATTTCTTAAATCAATTACGTTCCTTGATCGTGTCAATTTGAACGCTTTGATAAATGATTCGTTATTTGAAATCGGAACGCTTGAATAAAAATGTTCAGAAAGAATGGGTCTTTTTGACAGTTTTAACGAGTTTTGAAAATATTTTTTTTTTCGAATGTTGCAATTTATTAGAATCCTTATTACTTAGTTTTTTAGAAGCTATTTATCCAACGGTTATTATTATTATTAATCCATTTATTTAAGGCGACAGGGCCCATATAGAGTAACTTAAATCTTAACATACATAATCATTATAATCTAACAAATTCGACGATCTATGCTGGCTGTTAATAAAAGTTAATTAGCATAGACAACACAAACAAACATTGGCGCGGAATAACACGGCTTAGATGCGCAATGAAAACGATACCCCAAATTAATTATTAGATAACGAATGTTTTATGCCAAATCTCGTAGCGCATCAGGCACAAAGCATGTTAATTTGTATAGAAATCGCAATAAATACTTGAATAAAAACCGTAATTACTTGTAATTACTTCCCGTCGTCGTAAATACGGAACAATGGGTATGTGAGGACGTCATTTGCATTATGTTACGTGAGGTAATATCCGTGAGAAGAGTCCCACGTCCTCCGACAGCGCAGACACGCTGACAAATTGTTCTAAACTTAAGATTTTGATTTGTTGTTCCTCTGTTTTTTGAGGTTAGGTTTTTGTGCAATGCTTTTTAGGCTGCCATTTTTTGCCCGTGTGTGTAATTAATGATGGCTTGACATTTTTGCGACCAGTTTTTTGTTAACTTGACTTTTCAAGTTTTTTGCCAGTGCCTGAGAATGCGTTAAAACCACCACTTTACAGTGTATAAATATGTACTAGGTAGGTAACTACTTACATTAAATAAATATTTACAGGGCTTTTATTACCTGGTACAAACTACAACAACTGTTGTTCTTGAAAACACAAAACGTGAAGAATAAACTTGTTTACGGACTAACTACAGTAACAGCGAGGATAATAATCGTAATATCTAAATAAACGTCGCCGCTCGTTGATCATCGGCCATTGTCGGCTTTTAGCGGAGTGTTGCCTATTTTCAGCCACCTGGTATGGGTATGACTTGACTCAATAGGGTGCATACGGAGCCTAGAAATATGATACAAGTGGGTATAATTTAGCGAGCGCTTACGATGCTACGAGTATGTGTGCCATAAGAATAGATGACGGATGGATTGTTCGACACAGTACGTAGGTAAATTCAGCACCGTGTCTTATGCTAGAGAAAAATGTATGATACACGAAAAAAATTGCTTATGTGCAAATTAAGAATGGCATTTTGTGTGATATTTTATTTTGCATGGGTTTTGTTTTCTTGCATTATTCCATTGATTAAATTATGTATCTTTAACTTAAAATGTCGAGTTTCATAGACTACAATGTACCCATGTCGGGATTCTTATATTGATTTAAACTCATCGAGTATATAGTTATATTTAAGTGTGACCCACACCGTGGACTGAAAAAACATAAGTGTCTAACTTACCTAACATTTTTGATAGTGACTCGAGACAACACGCCTACAGTCATTGAACGCTAGAGATATTAACTTTAGTAATAGGCCATCTTAAGACCAGCATACTAATACCATTGCACAGAACCAGCAAAAGATAGCATCTTTGTTTTCCCCGCTTTCCCCAGTGACAGCTGCGGTGGTTTGCCACACAGCCATGCACATAATTATACAGCGAGGACTCGCAACTGCAGAATTTTAATATCTTCGTCCATCAGCCGTATTAGGTCTTAACAGGATGGTCTTGGTACTGCCAGGGATGGTGAACCTTATTTTAACAGAATTCTCAAAAAGGAGGAGGTTCTCAATTCGGATGTTTGAATTTGTTTTTGTTCGGGCATAACTCTGTCATATATAGACGAACTTGCAAAATATTTTTTTATACTCTTGAGATGATCCCATTGTCACCAAATCCGAATCTGATGATGGCATCCCATGGAAATCGAGGGCACTCCTCAAATATTATAGGAAGGCACATATAACGATGTTGGTATTTTCAATAACATGGCAAGCATTTCTTATACTTATCTTTCACTCAGAAATATTTGGTGAAGTGGAACTTCAATAGTAAAGCGACTATGATGAAGCACATATTTATAAATAAATAGTACTTACTGATGAAAATGGTACTATCGAACAGATCTGATGATGAAGCCGGAAGGTAGGCACTGATACTCCCTAATAAAACAATGTGTCCTAGTGGTGCTTGAGCTTATTGGAAATGAGCACTGATACTCCCTAATAAAACAATGTGTCCTAGTGGTGCTTGAGCTTATTGGAAATGAGCACTGATACTCCCTAATAAAACAATGTGTCCTAGTGGTGCTTGAGCTTATTGGAAATGAGCACTGATACTCCCTAATAAAACAATGTTTCCTAGTGGTGCTTGAGCTTATTGGAAATGAGCACTGATACTCCCTAATAAAACAATGTGTCCTAGTGGTGCTTGAGCTTATTGGAAATGAGCACTGGTACTCCGTAATAAAACAATGTGTCCTAGTGGTGCTTGAGCTTATTGGAAATGAGCACTGATACTCCCTAATAAAACAATGTGTCCTAGTGGTGCTTGAGCTTATTGGAAATGAGCACTGATACTCCCTAATAAAACAATGTGTCCTAGTGGAGCTTGAGCTTATTGGAAATGAGCACTGATACTCCCTAATAAAACAATGTGTCCTAGTGGTGCTTGAGCTTTTTGGAAATGAGCACTGATACTCCCTAATAAAACAATGTCTCCTAGTGGTGCTTGAGCTTATTGGAAATGAGCACTGATACTCCCTAATAAAACAATGTGTCCTAGTGGTGCTTGAGCTTATTGGAAATGAGCACTGATACTCCCTAATAAAACAATGTGTCCTAGTGGTGCTTGAGCTTATTGGAAATGAGCACTGATACTCCGTAATAAAACAATGTGTCCTAGTGGTGCTTGAGCTTATTGGAAATGAGCACTGATACTCCGTAATAAAACAATGTGTCCTAGTGGTGCTTGAGCTTATTGGAAATGAGATGTAGGTACTCTGGCTATAAATGATTTTCATGGTAACATGAGGTACCAACAATAAAAAGAATAATAAAAAATACACATAAATTTAAGCGACTTCTAAAAGAAAACACTATAAAGCGAAAAATAACTTTGTTTTCCGAAGTCGGTGACAAAAAACGAAAAGCAATAGGTACCAAAGACACCGACTTTGGAAAACAAAGTAATTTTTCGCTTTGTAGTGTTTTTTGAATCTGCGTTTCGCTTTCAGTGTTATGGTGCCATTGATTCTGTGAAATGTAATATTATTATGTTACTCATACCTATTGTAGAGAAGACTTGGCAGGTTTAGATCATAGTTTTACTCAGAAAAGGTATTCACTTTGTGCAATTTTGTGGTTTGTATCACCGCTGTTCGTATAAAAGTGAAGGAAAACATTGTGAGGAAACCGGCATGTCCTAGAACCAAAAATTCGAAGACATGTGACATTGACTTATTCCCATTGGGTCCGCGGTTCCCTCTTCCTATGAGAGGGATCCCATAGAAAGAAGCTATGTAATTCTATTAAAAGTAGGTATAGTGCGCGACACGTAAGTTTACCCAAAATGTATTATTGTTCTATTGAAATTATACGATTTAAACCGAAATACAAATTGCCAACGGTTAGGTCATAAAGAAAAGATGCATTTCGGTTTAAATCGTTTAATTTCATTAAAACGTTAATACATTTTGGTTCAACTTACGTGTTTCGCACTATAAGGAAATACAAAGAGGTAAGGCAAAGAATTAATTTTTGCAGAACACACAATTCATAGTGATGGAAAAGGAAATCACAAATAAATAAAAAAAACTATATATTTTGTAGACACTAAAACCAAAACAAGCTCAGAATGATCTGTCGCTTGCCATAGGTTTACCATCCCTGGTTCGTGGACCTCGTGCATGTATGTAGGATGGACTTGCCGACCATAGATATGTGAATAGATACGCACAATGTCCTTGTTGTCCTTGTAGAGGTGTGAATGTGTTATTTGCATACGAGAATACATTTCAATAGCTAATTGGTCAATAGCGACTCATTCATATAATACACTATAAGTAGGTAATGCTATTAAATATACTATTAAAACAAAGGCTGTTAACTATTCATCAACATAACGACACAGTAAAAGTTTATTTATATAGAACCTTTAATTAAATTTCTAGCCACAGGATTTTTATGAGATCTCTATGATCTTTATTCTAGTAGTGTTCTCGTAGACTGTTGGTTCCTGGGTTTGATCATGTAAAGTTAGGCATTTGCAGTAGCCGCCCGAAGTATGAATGTGTACCCAAACAATGGAAATATGTTCTTTTTTTTGATATATGAATTGACACACACACTCTTCTGTTGTTGTTGAATTAGATATTTTACCAATGTTTGCAATGTTTGTAAGTATGTGAGAACCATGTTCCTATTTAACCAATTAATGAATTTACATGTTAATGCTTTTAATACTTTATACCTATACGTAGTATAGTATGTAGTGCTATTCTGGATACATCGTCCCATCACATATATTAATTTATTAATGTATGTACTTATGTAAATATTGTAAAAAACTTATATAGTTTCTTCTCCGTTCTGCTCCATAACAAGCCACTTTTCCGAATGGACGGTAGAATCAATTGTTATTACTTGTAAATTTTAATTGTTGACGTTCAAAAGTGCCGCTTAATGAACTAGTTGAAATAAATATATTTGACTTGGTTTTCGAATAGAAATAGTAACGAATGTTATGTTTTATTTTGTAAAAGAAAATAAAGGCGTACTTTACGATGTCAAAGAATTTCTTTCACGCTTGCAACAAGGTAGTTATATCTACATTGCCTACACAGAGTATAAACAGCGGTCTGTGGTAACTTACTGTGCGGTTAGTGGCTTACTTAGAACATAATGTGTAAATGACTGGAACTACTTACTCTGTTTGTAATAAAGAACGGGGAAATCCAAGGAACGGTGCACCGCTACGATTTTACGACCGGGAGTGGTGAACCGAATTATGTGGTTATGTGAGGTGATTATAATGTGGTTCGTCAATCGCTCGATAAGTAACAATAGCCCCACGGAACGATCTTTAAGTTTAGGCAACGCTTGCCGAGATCGGCCCGTGGATAAAAAATGTATGGTGTCTATGTGCCTTGAAAAGTATGGTCTCGGCTGTCATTTGTAGATGACAGTCATTATCGTAGACAGAACTCATTTAAAAAAAAAAAAATATGATCATCTTCTCGATCAGAAGTCTTTTCGTGGGATACATAAATAGGATTTAACATTCTTTAGTATGCGGATGTAACAGATTCTAATGTTTTTTGGAGTATTTGGCAACAAATTGTATCGAGTCAGCCTGCCCAGCTTTGCGGAGGTAGTCAATACTACTCGTACAATAACATTCTGTGCTCCACTCCTCCACTATTCCGAGATCGCTTCTGTCATGATTTCACATGTTGTCCAGTTGCGTCGACAGTTGAGACACAAAACTACACCAATTTTATATCACAACTAGCTGTCCCACGCGGCTTCGCTCCCTTCATCTGGCTCCCTACCTACCCTACCCTACATACATGAATGTTGCGTAACTTTAACCACTTACGCAGCGCACGCAACGAAAGCTCTGAAAAAGGTATAATTTGTCCCGTTGCTGCAACATTTTTCATTTATGCTGCGCTCCTATTGGTCCTAGCGTGATGTTATATAGCTTATAACCTTCCTCGATAAATGGACTATCCACAAAATAATAATTTTTCAATTCCAACCAGTAGTTCCTGAGATTAGCGCGTTCAAACAAACAAACTCTTCAGCTTTATAATATTATTATATTATATATTATATATTAGTATAGATATCCACTAGGAATCAATTTGCAAATAATATTAACAGCCGCTGAACTTCACTCGAATAAATCCCGGCAAAAACTCCAACTCAAAAATACTGACACCAGTGTAACCAGTTATCTGTATCCAGTTAGGCTGGCCCGACCATAATATAGTTGGAAAAGTTTAGGTGGATTGATTTTGTGAGGTGTGGTTGACAATGAAGGCAAAGGTGGTTTGTTTTATGTAAGGATTTTGTTTAAAATCAGTTTAATATAGTGGTGTTGCTTCGAAAGTGATTAAAAAGAAATATTGTATTCAATTCAAATTGTAGAGCTCTGTTGCAGTCTATGCAACAAAGTCTAAAATGTGACTTCAATATGCTGCTGTTTATCATTAAGTAAATACTTTATTATTATTTTAGGGACCAAAGAAGTCTGGCCCCTTAAATACTCAATGTACACTGTAGCATTAAATCTGTTTGTAATATATAGGTTTCTCGGTAGTATGGTGGCTTTTCAAACTGTCTGAACTTCGGCACTATGCCGGCTATTAAACCCAGCGCTTTACCCTTGTGAGTGGGCTCGAACAGAGCCTAATTTGCTCTCACTATACGGGTTAGAGTTGATATGGATATGCAAATAAATTTTGTTTATGGAGGAATATTAGAGAACCAAAGACTGCTGAGTCTCTAGACAAAGTGAAAGTTTATTACACGTTAATGTACATCAAGATTTTAATAAACTAATAGGAACCTAATAGGAAACCTTAAACCAAAATCATACAATTGGCGGCCTCATCGCTGTAACGATTGACAAAAATACCATCGCATTAATTTGAACTTTTGACAATCGATGATAGTAGATATGTCATTTTATCAAGAATCCCTTGTGAATTCCTCTAAAGCTCTGCGGAGCGTAGCTTGCAATGAAATTTCCAATGCTCTAATTTAGACTTCAATGCGCTACGTCGATCGGATTTCTTTACTTAGTTGAACATCGAACGACATTTTACGTTCGCAGACTTCGTTGGCGTCCGTAGAAAAGCACGAACGCAACAATGCGACAACAAGTTTGCATAAAAAGTGTTCTGAACAATAACCACAACAACACATATACGAACAATTTCACAATTTAAATACAATTTTGAAACATTATAAAATGCGTTGTCGCATCGATTACGCGCCTTGCAAGCAAACCATGTCTTGCCCTCTTTTTCTTTTGTCGACAAACGGTTATAATCAATAATGCTCATAATTATAATTACTCGTATATAGGCAAGGATCATAATACCTACAGGAAAGTTGTCAAGTCAAATATCGATCTTTATTACTCCAGCCATGCTATTCTCTAAGAGACAGTTTCTTGGCTGTGCTCGTTGACGAGCTCGTCTTCGAGACAGTCTCGAGATCGACCGATCGTGCAGCGCTGATTCAAACGGTATTCTCTAGCGCGGTTATGGTCGTCGACGAACTCTAAGGCTGACATCTCGTGTCACAATTTCGTAGACGAATTAGGGCTGGAAACAAATTCTTTAAATTACAATCGATAAATCTCGACTGACAGTTTTATAGGCTTAAAATGTATAGTATAGGTCTATTTTTAAGTATTTTAATTAATAGAGTGAAACTACAAACGATTTCATAGTTATAAGAGTTTAACTAATGTATTTTTATTATTGCATCTTAAGGCTGAATGACAATTTCTTTGCCTATTTCGTAAGTAAAAGCAACGCGCTGTGACGCCGCCACAACACGCAAAATCGCAACCGACTCTTTTTGTTTGATTTTGTTGTTTGTTTTTATTTAAAACTATTTACAAGTTTTTACACTGGTACTTAGCTGAATCCGGTAAGACTGGAAGCCGACCCCAATATTGTTGGGAAAAGGCTAGGTAGATCATGATATAGGTACAGTGACAATGTGACAATATTATTATTGTAAAAAAGAAAGTGAAGTCAAGTATAGTATGTTTATCTTTAGATAAAATATAATAGTACTGCGTTGAAATAAATTTGCAGGATGTAAAACCAGGGCTATCTTGGCGTAAGAACAATATTACGATGAAAAACCATCCGAACACAAAACAAGTGATGAAGATTTTCAGAAAAGTCTTACTAGGTATGTTATAATTTGTTTATATTTCGTATTACACTTTGAGGCTAGATCTCTGCTTTGAGGCACTGCAGGTGATAGTAGAGATGCCTCAATTGCCTATTCATGCATTGTAAGAAGCTCTAGATAATTAAACAGTGTTCTCACTTTTCATTCCCAGATTGGACCAAGTTGTTGGTATTTTTAAAAGTAGCCAAAAAATCAATTAACCTACAATACTATAATTTGTCTGCCTATGATATCTGTTCCTTCAGAAAGAGAGAGTGATGCTGTTATACATAGTATCCTGCATATTTTTTTACCTATAATAGTAATTTGTTTCATTTTTATGTTCACAGCTCCTCGCAGGCGTCGTTTGCTAACGGTATGAGGCCATCTAATCCAATGCTCATTTCACAACAACCTTCACAAAGGCAGTCACAAATGGAGACACACTGAAGATATTTACAGGATAAAAGTCTATTACTGGAAAATAGTTCAATAAATAAATCTGAGTTTTATCATTTTGAGTTTTTTTATTAGTCAATATGTATGTTATGTCTAATTATTTTCCATAATAAATTATCCCATTAATCCTTTTTGCAGTCTTAATGCACAATTTTGCTTGTACAAACAAGAATTTGGCCTATTAAGATTGAGCATCTAGCCGGAAGGCAGGTTGTGAAGGTTGCGGTGTTCCGCTGGATGCGAGATGCACGCGACCAGTCAATGTGGCGACGCTTGGTGGAGGCCTATGTCCAGCGGTGGACGTCATTCGACGTATATGATGATGATGAAGCCGGACCAATAAACATGATTCACATCACAACAAATATTATTTAAATATATTTATGACATGTAATTTTAATTAAAGAAGCTACTAATGAACTTATGCAATCCATACTAATATAATAAATGCGAAAGTAACTCTGTCTATTACCTTTTCACGCTTAAACCGCTGAACTGATTTAAATGAAATTTGGTACCTATGGAAACGGTTTGAGACAGTAGGTAACTAACTATCCTATGTCCTTCATAGGATAATTTTTATCATGGAAATATTCCTTAAGTTTGTATGATGAATTAATAATATATGTAGTAAGGCGGCCCACAAACCTACAATATTATTTCCTGATATAAAAAAATGGCTATTCGAAATACTAATGCTACGCAGACTTAGTTGCAGTCAACAGCTAGTTACATAATATATAAATTAAAATTCACATTAAACATTTAACACCCCTCTACGCTAAGAGCTAAGTCGTTTTCCATTACCTAGGTATGTTATTAAATCCTGAGAAAGCCTGAAGGTAACTATGGATAAAGTGTCTCTATTCCGGGATATTGTTATCAACGTTGCTAATTCTCTCGCCTGTCGAGCTCTGTTAAAATCATAAATTTTCTTAGCTTCTTTTAATAAATGTAGCTTTAGTTAACCAAGCTGGCAAACTGGTAAAAACTTATTTTATTAGCTTCTGCCAGCGGCTTCAAACACGTGAAAAGTGTTTTCTTAACCCAAGGGTACATTATATTGGGAAGAAAAGTATCCTTTATGCTATTCCTTTACCTAGCTATAATCTATCTCTATGCAGAATTTCATCCAGTGCCGTTCTGGCGTGATTCAAAGAGTATGTAACACTGGCGTGATTGAGTAACAAACATACATCCACACACATATTCAAACCAACAAAACTTCCCATCGAAACTTTCACATTTATAATATTAGTTAGATTAAAATCCAAGAAGAATTACGTTACGCGCAAAAATAGTGGCTTTTGGATTTGACAGATAAAAACGAGGCTGTAAGCCAGGCTGTGAGCGTCTTCGACGCTGTTTTTTCTTACGGAATACCAAAATGTATGAAGAACTATCAACTTGCTCGACATTGAGTAGTTCTAACTCACGGCCGCCACAGCTTAGAGCGCTAGTGTCGCTATTCGCGGCTTAGCGAATACCAAACTTAGATTCGTCGCTGGCACCAGCACTGCGCTCAAGGCTGTATCCTTAGAGAATAGCACTGCAGCATAATTAGTTTTCATAACACGATTGTTCACTGTGCAGGACGTAGCGTGTTCATTGGCCCCGAGAAAAGAAGGGCGTAAACCTTCTGGCCATTGCCGCTGAACGCCCCATCCACATCAACGAAAACAAAGGTTCTTGGATGCCTAGCTGCAGCAGTGACGTAGGGTTGCAAATCGACTCTAACGATTCAACGATGTGTTGGCTGTACTTGAGTTATTTCCAGATTCCGGGTTGCCTACTTCTGGATCAGCACTCCTGGTGTCCAGGTTCCGAGGTTCAGCTCGACAGGATCGAAAAGGGATGTCTTCATAAGGGTTGAAGTCGATGAATTAAATGAAACACTAAGTTATTCAGTACACGGCACGATTCTAGGGCTCTCAACAATTTCTGAGACGTGATTCTATATAAGAATTACTTCTTATTTACTAAGACAAGTACAAGCGACTAGCTTTGGATGACTACAAATTCTATTTTGGGCCCGGGGGTTCTTTATACCCTCGCATCGTGCCATTATTGAGAGCCCCGCAAATTCTCGCCGAAAATAATTTTTATTTATGTAAAAAACCCTTATACATATTTGGTAAATAGGGTTACCGCACCCCTTCCATGGTGCTATCAATAGCTGGATTCCTTCGTACTGTAACACAGTAACGCCCCCTATCTATGTATCTAATCAATATACCTAATTTCCAGGTATTGATAGCTTCCCTAGACTATTTCCATGAAATAAAAGGACAATTCCCTTTATTTCCCAGTTAAAACCTTAATAGCTTTTAACCTAGCCTAAGGATATCTATAGGTTGGGTTGACCTGCTGGTGCCAATAGCAGGCTGTCTGTTGACGTCTAGAAAAAGCTTATTTTCGGGAATCTTCTATGGGATATCATCCCTTATGTAATGAATCTATAAATTCCTAAGTCATTTCACCGACTTTAGGACTTCCTACTTAGGCTAACCAGGCAATCACCGCCTATTATGGGGATTCTGGTAGCCAATAGACCACACTTTACATTTCTAGTGTTTATGTAAGTCTATCTAGGTCATATGCACATAAGGTGCCTTGATATGTACAAATTTGATAGCTGGTCACTTTCTTTGCGCCCAGCTATCAGAGAAATTAGATATAAAAACACTAATAAGATTGGGACAACACGATGGTGCGTTTAACGGGCCATCGGGAGGTCCCCAAAAATTCCTTATTTTCGGAATTCCCAGGGGTGTATAGTCCCGGGGAGTGCCAAAAACTGACTAAAAATTACATTTCCAGAAACCTATTTTCTGGAATTGTACTTAAACTACTTGAGCGATTTTCGCTCCAAAGTGATGGCTTGGTAGCTAGTCCAGCAAGCCATCCGAAAGTACTTACACCATGAGTACATCTATTCCCTTCATGGAGTTATTCCACCTGAAGGGTCTACAAATTTCAACGTTTTACGTTGTTTACATTTTTCACGACTGCTTATCTCGTTGACTATCCAAGCGATTCTTCCCATCTAGAAACCGCCTGGAAGCCCTTTTAGCAGGCTTTCCAATGGTAGTACTTTTACCAGTACACCTATATGTTTCTAGGTACTTAGGGCACCTAAAACCGTAAGCGATTGCCCAAAACCAGATAAACAGCAGTTTTTCTATTATATACTGACTTGATATCTCAAGTAAATGGGCTTTATATAAAAGACTACGCTAACTATGAGGTGTATATAGGCTTCCTGTCCCGGTCTAGGTCCCCCATATACCCTAAAATGACCTAAAACCATATATTTGGTGTTTGAGATATCAAGTCAATATTCCTATTTACATAGCAGAAACTATGTGGTCTTCACATAGTTTCATCATTATGTACTGATTTCATGTCCAGTACATAGGATAAGCCCTTAAAAACATGATTTTAATTACTATAATATTTTCAAAAAACCACCAAAACTATAAATAACGTGTGGTTCCCTCTCACGGTTCATTCGGAACTAATCCGTCGCCGAGCACAGACGTATCGTATGACAGAAATTTATGTTTTTTACTATGATAACTCTTATCAGTATGCTTTCTAATGATTTTACTCTGTTAAGGGTGAACTATTGAACCCTATAACATACTGACAAACACTAAAAACATTATACTACTATCTCAAAAAATGTAGGTAAAATTTTAGTATAAATATAAACGTGCCTCTAAAATTCATTTTAGTATCAGGTGGCGCGCCGTGGTAAGCAGACATGTCTACACATACAAACTTCAATTTCTATGAACCATTTAGTATGGTTGATGACGCTTCGTCGCGAACATATCTCCCGCCGTGCAGTGCTGTGTCGACTCGCTGTGTCGACTCGAAGTGTTGTCGGCGCGGCGCTGCATTCCTTCGGTGAGCGACGGACGGCATTTCTCGGCTGCCGGCCAGGCCCACCGAGAGGACGGTCGCCGCTCCGGCATCTCTGGTTACTGGGGCAGTGGGACGAGTTTCTTCACCGGACGCTTCAAGGTACCGCCAAGCGTGCGTACCTCAGCGGTCCGGATTTCTCCGTCGATTCCTGGATACACGGCCACAATGCGGCCTCGCGGCCACGTATTGCGGGGCAGCTGGCCGTCGGCTATCAGGACAGGGTCACCCACTTTAAATCTGGGCCCGCTACTATGTGGCTCCCGCCGGTTTTGGAGCTCCGGCAGGTACTCTCTGACCCAGCGACTCCAGAACATATCAGCGAGGATCTGTGATCGTCGCCATATTTTCCTGCTGTCTATATCTTGCTCGGTGAACGTGCCAGGTGTAGGTAGTCTGGCTGACCCACCGAGCAAGAGGTGATTCGGTGTGATGGATTCATCATCATCACCATCTACCGACACGTGTGTCAATGGTCGGCTATTTACAATGTACTCTGCCTCACAAATCAGTGTGGACAACACCTCTTCGGTGGGGTGTTTTTCTGTAAGTACATTGTATAGTGTGTTTTTTACACAACGAACTAGGCGCTCCCAGGCGCCTCCCATGAATGGCGCTGATGGCGTTATGAAGCGCCATACGATGCCTCTACGACTTGCCTCTGTTTTGAAGGCGTCTCGCAGCTCTCTGTCGGCGCCGTGCATGTTGGTGCCATTGTCTGAGTGTATCTCAGCTGGGCATCCTCTGCGTGCGGCGAATCGGCGCAGCGCCAATATGGCGGAGTCTGCGCTAAGGCTGGCGGCGATTTCAAGGTGCACCGCCCTTGATGTGAGACACGTAAATAGTGCTACGTATCTCTTCTGATGCTGCCGACCGACGGTGACGGATAGCGGGCCGAAATAGTCGAGCCCGGTATATGTAAACGGCCTCTTATGGTGAGCGAGGCGCGTTTTCGGGTGGTCGCCGGTCGCAGGTACTGGTGGCTGTGCCTTGCGTATACGGCAATGCAGGCATCTTGCTATCACCTTCTTCGCTGTTGGTCGCATCTTCACGACCCAGTAGTGCTGCCGTACCTCATTAATTGTGAGTTCGGTGCCACTATGTTGTAGACTGCGATGTGTCCAGTCTATGTACAACTGCGTTATGTGATGGTCGCCATGTAATATAGGCGGGCGCATCACTTCTTCAGCTACCTCTTGCGTAGCTGCTATGCGACTTCTTAGTCGCAGCACGCCGTCGACGACCTGAATTTGTAAAGGTCGCAGCGAGCTATTTTTATTTATTTCTTCAACATTCGCTAACTCTGAAGCGAACGATTGTTGTTGTGCGACCTGGACAAGTATTTTCTCAGCTTCTTGGAGAAATTCTGCTTCTATGATTTGTCTGTTGACCTGGGTTGGTGCTCTGCATGCCTGCTTCTGCTTCTGTGCAGGTACAGCGGGCTTCTTGCGCCAGTCTGGGTCCTTTTCAGCGTTTTTTCTCGTCCGTTTATAGGACGTTATCTCTGTTCTATTTTTGCAAAGAGATATAAAACGCAGAACTGTGGCGGTCGCACGAAGCAGTCGCTCCCATCTGGAGAATCTGCTTGGCTCTGGAACGGCTTCTATGAAGCTCTTCTTGTCCCCTTCTGTGACAACGAAAGTTTTTTCTTCTCCCGTGTCGTTTGTAGTCGGAGGTTTCTCTGTGGGCCATAATTCGGGCCCAAGAGACAAAAAACTCGGCCCGCAGTACCACTCGTGGTCCGAGTTGAACCGCAGTGGCACGTCACGGGTTGCTGCATCAGCGATGTTCATCTTGGTGGGTATCCATCGCCAATCTTCGACTTTGCTATTGTCTTCAATAGCAGCTATTCGGTGAGCAACGAAAGGTTTGTATACTCTCGCTCCTCTTCTAATCCAGGTCAGTACGGTCTTGCTATCTGACCAATACGTTACTGACGTGGGCTTGCAGTCGTGTTCACTCATCACTGCTGCGGCTACGCGGGTTCCCAATACCGCGGCCTGAAGTTCGAGTCTCGGTATCGAAAGCAGTTTCAGTGGGGCCACCCGCGCTTTCGCCATAACAAGGCTTATTAAGTGCTTGCCTTCCACGGTCGTGGCCCGCCAGTATATAGCGGTAGCATATGCCATCTCGCTTGCATCAGTGAACACATGCACCTGCATTTCTATAGCGTCGCTATATCCAGGATAGCATCTTGGTACGCTAACGTTTTTTAGTTGGCGTAAATGTTGTACCCAAATTTTCCATTGTAATGCTAGGTCAACATCTAGCCTCTGATCCCAGTCGACGCCTCGCCTCCATGCTTCTTGCAATATTTGCTTCGCCTTGATGGTTACTGGCGAGGCGAGTCCGAGTGGGTCGTATAGCGACGCTACTATTCTGAGCGCCTCTCGCTTGGTGGGCGCCTCTCGGTCCAAGATACCCTCAGGCAGACGCGCGAGTGTGAGGTTGAAACCCAGCGCGTCTTCGCCTGGCCTCCATATGAGGCCGAGTATCTTTTCCGACGTATCTATATCTCCAATGGATACCATCTCAGTTTGTATATGCGATGGGTCCATTTTTTCTAGGAGCTGCGAGCTATTTGAAACCCATTTCTTGAGTTCAAACCTCGCCTGTAGGTGTATTTTTCGCACCATACTAGCGACTTCTGCCGCCTTCTCGATAGTTCTATAACTATCTAGGTAGTCATCCATATAATGACTACGTAGTATAGCATCCACAGCTTCAGGGTGCTTCTCTATATATTTGTTTGCGTTCCAGTTCTTTGCAAAAATTGCTGTGCAAGGCGAACTGGCTGCGCCGAAAATGATGGACGTCATTCTATATTCTTCTGGCGCTCCTTCTCTGCGGTTTCCCCTCCACAGGTAGCGAAGCGCGTCTCGGTCTTGGCTCCGCACCTTCACTTGCATGAACATCTCCGCTATGTCACCGGTTATTGCGACGCAGTGGCGGCGAAACCGCATCATTACGCCTGGCAGCGACTGTAATAGGTCGGGCCCAGTTAACAGGAAGTCATTCAGTGACATTCCTCTCGATTTGGCGGCAGCGTCATGTACGATGCGAAGTTTGTCTGGCTTCATTGGGTTGAAGACATCGAAGTGTGGGAGGTACCAAGTTTTGCCCGGCGTGCTAATTGCGGGTGCCCTTTCAGCGTACCCTTTCGCAATTAGCGAGTCCATCTGGTCTGAGTATCTTCTTAGAAGTTCCTGGTTCTTGTCCAGCTTCTTTTCTGTTGAGACGAGCCTCTTCAGAGCTGTCTCAAAGCTATCTGGCATCTCAGCATGCTCATTACGCCAAAGCATGGCGGTTTCGATGTGTCCATTCTCTAATTGGACAGTTGATCGATTCAAAATGTCCTCTGCCCTTCTTGCTGGGTCAGAGGCGGGTCGCTGTGGGTTTATGCACAACGATTCTATGGCGAAATGTTCGCGCAACTGATGATCCAAATTGTCATCAGTTGTTATTCTATTGACATGATGTACTTGTTGTCGTAGTAAACTACTGTGCGCGCCATGTAGTGTCCAACCCATCGCTGTAAGTGACGCAATTGGTTGGTGTCTTGGACCTCTGCGAATCTCGCTGGCCAATAACAAATGCCAGTTGTCTTGGCCGACGAGTATTTTTGGCACGCCATTGTTGTACATCAACTCTTTTCTCAAGTCGGTTAAATGCTTGCAGCGTGCGACAACCCTATCGCTCACTGTTTGTTTTGCCAAGCTGAGTTTAGGTATAGTACGTGCTTTAAATTGTACCCTTCTCTCTTGCGGGCTAACCAGCGTCACCTTGACTCTTCTTGAGCATGGGGTGGTGAGCATGGTGTTGCCTATCGCACCGATCTTGAGCGGGTCCACAGGGCCCTCTGCCCCGACTTGCCTCGCGATGTCTTCATCCATCAGCGAAACGGTGGACCCATCGTCTAGGAGAGCGTATGTTGCTACCTCTCCCGCCGGTCCGATTACCCGGACCGGCACTATCTTGAGGTACGCCTGGCTCGATGGTGACCCGAAACTGGCCACCGTTTCCTGAGGATCCTTGCGGGATTCAGGAACATCGGGCTTCTTGTTGGCTTCCCTCTGCTGTTGCTTCTTCCTATGAAGAAGCCGATGGTGCGTATCTCTGCACCCGTCTTGGCCACACTGTTTTCTCTTACAAGTGTGGTTGCCTCGTCGATGTTGAAGGCAGCGATAACATAGATTGTGTTTTTTCGCTAGCTCCCATCTTTTCTCGACAGCTACGCCCCTGAATTGTGCACATCCAGTGGCGTAGTGATGTCCCACGTCGCAAACACGGCATTTTCCTACCGGTTGGTCCGTAGCTATATGCGTCCTTTGTGTGACGCGTCTGTTGGTGTTCGCCTCGGCCGAAGCGATGCCTTCGGGTGGGGCGAATGGACTACAGAAGTGTGCCTGTTCAGATATAAAATTACTGAACAATGAAATATCTGGCACCGATTGGTACTTCTCCGAATATGATCGGTACCATTGTGCTCGTAGCGAATTGGGTAACTTCTCTGTTAACAATCGCATAAGCTCCGCGTTCATAAGGTAATGACCCTTTTTTAACGCGCGGAGCGTGACTACAGCACCTCTTACGCGACTTGCAAACGCGCAGATGTCTCTTGGTGACTCACTGCAGCGCGGCAGTCCGCGTAATCTATCTGTTTCAGCTTGCGCTATGGAGTCTGGACGGCCGAACTGCAGCTCGAGTTCCTTCATGATGTCATCGGGCCTGGCATGTCCGATGAGTTCTGAGCTGACGGTTTCCATTGCACGTCCATGTAAGCTTCTCCTCAGCCTCGCTGTATTCTCGATGTCCGTAAAATACGCTCGAGTTGTCTCATATATGGCCCGAAATGATAGCCATTCAGTATGAGAACCATTGAAATTCGGCAATGTCATGACGAATTTCGACGCAGAGGGGTTCGTTTGGTCCCGCTGTTCTATTTTCCTGTCGGCTAGCGACGCTATAGCGGACGTCAACTCCGTCAAGAATGGACGGAGACTATCCCTCTGACCTCCTGTACACTCAGCTGACGCTGCAACTGGAGGCTTTCGCACTTCTTTCTCCTTAGGATGCTGACCTTCTATTTGCGATTTGGTGGCGGCCGCAGTCAGGGGTCTATGCATAGAATTTCTGGTTCCCCCTTCAACGACGTTATCCTCCTTCTCAGGCTGAGGTTCTGGTGCCTCTTCTAGCCATGAACGCACGTACTCGTCATTCGAGTTTCTGTCATCCAAGTATTCAGCTTCGGAACCCTCTTCCTCCGCTCTCTGAAGTGCCAATTGTGCAAGCTCCAACTTAATTTTGAGTAAGTCTTCGCGAGCTTTGTCTATGTTTTTTCGTGACCGAGTCACTCTAGTTGACGGCGGACGGCTATGTTCGATACGGGCGTCACCCCGGGTAGTCATCGGCATCGCTGTACGTCTGTCTTCTTCGGAAATCTTCTCTTTCTGAGAAGGTTTCAATGTTGTGTCTGAAGCTCCTTCTAATCTGGTTACTCTGGTAGAAACCGCTTGATCAGTTTCTATTGGTTGATGCGTCGGAGTGCTTTCAGTTTGAGGCGCTAGATGGCGCTGCTCGTCCGACGGCTCGGTCCCTTCGGTTGTGGAAGGTGAACACGGCGGCAGCTCATGTCTGATGCCAGCTGGCTGATCCAACTCCACGGTCCATGCCTCCGGCGTCTTGCCTTTGGATCTGGTTATCGGCATTGTTGTTGAAATATTTTCTTTTGAAAACTCGAAGTTAGTTTTCAAAGATAAGTCCCAGTTCCGGGCTTCAGCGTTCAAACCGACGATCTCCAGAAGTTAACCTCCACTTCGATTGACTATAATTCAATCTTCAAATAAAAAATCACTAAAAACTTACGGTCAGTGATAAGTCTTCAGGAAACTTCAGGCATTTGCTATACAAGTTTATTTTTCCCATAAACGTGTATGTTCTATTTGATTGACTATAATTCAATCAAATTCTAAATCACCGAAAAGTCAAGGTTACTTTTCGGTGGTGATGCTTCATGAACTGCTTGTCCAAAGCATCAGAGCCGTGCATCAATCTTCAGAGCACGTATCTTGCTTGATTGAAGAAAATTCAATCTTCAAATAAATCACCGAAACGTCAAAGTTATTTTCAGTGATAGTGCTTCAGGACCGCATAGTCAGTACATCCGAACCGTATCTAAGTCTTCAGAGTACGTTTCTTCCATTCACTGACGAAAATTCAGTCTTCAAAATTTTCCTGAAAACATAGGGGTTGTTTTCAGTCATAAGGCTTCAGGAATTATTCTTCAATCATCAAGGATGCACATCAGCCTTCTAAACGCACGTCTTGTATTTTTCTGACGGGCGCTCGTTTTTTAAACAAATCGCTAAAAACATAAGGGTAGTTTTCAGCGATAAGTCTTCAGGAACTATTCTTCCGCGTCAAAGACGTAATCCAATCTTCTGAACGAGTATTCTTGGTTGAATAAACAAGCGTTCAGTTCTAGAACAAATCACTGATAACATAGGGTAGTTTTCAGCGATAAGTCTTCAGGAACTATTCTTGGGGCTTCAAGGATGCGCATCTGTCTTCATACAGCATTTTGCGGCTCACAGAAAATTTCTTCTATTTTCTTACAATTATTGAAAAAATAGGGTATTTTCAATAACTGTCTCCAGAATTTTACCTCTTGGATCCAGCGGCAAATAGGGCACGTAGGACTTGTTCCCTGCAGTGCACGTCGATTTTTGGTTTATTTGTGAAATTAATTTCTCCAAAATTCGAAAAATTAATTCCACCACTGTTTCTTCCTGACGTCCTGGGGCGCTCCAGACTTCGAATTTCGGCTCGAACGGGTCAACGTTGTGTTGCACGTAGCCGACTTAATATGCAGGCACCCAGTTGTTTTTTCTGGATCTGCTGTTCCCGACGTCCTGGGGCTCTCCAGGCTCCAAAATTCGGCTCGAACGGACCATTAAATGTGCAGGACGTAGCGTGTTCATTGGCCCCGAGAAAAGAAGGGCGTAAACCTTCTGGCCATTGCCGCTGAACGCCCCATCCACATCAACGAAAACAAAGGTTCTTGGATGCCTAGCTGCAGCAGTGACGTAGGGTTGCAAATCGACTCTAACGATTCAACGATGTGTTGGCTGTACTTGAGTTATTTCCAGATTCCGGGTTGCCTACTTCTGGATCAGCACTCCTGGTGTCCAGGTTCCGAGGTTCAGCTCGACAGGATCGAAAAGGGATGTCTTCATAAGGGTTGAAGTCGATGAATTAAATGAAACACTAAGTTATTCAGTACACGGCACGATTCTAGGGCTCTCAACAATTTCTGAGACGTGATTCTATATAAGAATTACTTCTTATTTACTAAGACAAGTACAAGCGACTAGCTTTGGATGACTACAAATTCTATTTTGGGCCCGGGGGTTCTTTATACCCTCGCATCGTGCCATTATTGAGAGCCCCGCAAATTCTCGCCGAAAATAATTTTTATTTATGTAAAAAACCCTTATACATATTTGGTAAATAGGGTTACCGCACCCCTTCCATGGTGCTATCAATAGCTGGATTCCTTCGTACTGTAACACAGTAACGCCCCCTATCTATGTATCTAATCAATATACCTAATTTCCAGGTATTGATAGCTTCCCTAGACTATTTCCATGAAATAAAAGGACAATTCCCTTTATTTCCCAGTTAAAACCTTAATAGCTTTTAACCTAGCCTAAGGATATCTATAGGTTGGGTTGACCTGCTGGTGCCAATAGCAGGCTGTCTGTTGACGTCTAGAAAAAGCTTATTTTCGGGAATCTTCTATGGGATATCATCCCTTATGTAATGAATCTATAAATTCCTAAGTCATTTCACCGACTTTAGGACTTCCTACTTAGGCTAACCAGGCAATCACCGCCTATTATGGGGATTCTGGTAGCCAATAGACCACACTTTACATTTCTAGTGTTTATGTAAGTCTATCTAGGTCATATGCACATAAGGTGCCTTGATATGTACAAATTTGATAGCTGGTCACTTTCTTTGCGCCCAGCTATCAGAGAAATTAGATATAAAAACACTAATAAGATTGGGACAACACGATGGTGCGTTTAACGGGCCATCGGGAGGTCCCCAAAAATTCCTTATTTTCGGAATTCCCAGGGGTGTATAGTCCCGGGGAGTGCCAAAAACTGACTAAAAATTACATTTCCAGAAACCTATTTTCTGGAATTGTACTTAAACTACTTGAGCGATTTTCGCTCCAAAGTGATGGCTTGGTAGCTATTCCAGCAAGCCATCCGAAAGTACTTACACCATGAGTACATCTATTCCCTTCATGGAGTTATTCCACCTGAAGGGTCTACAAATTTCAACGTTTTACGTTGTTTACATTTTTCACGACTGCTTATCTCGTTGACTATCCAAGCGATTCTTCCCATCTAGAAACCGCCTGGAAGCCCTTTTAGCAGGCTTTCCAATGGTAGTACTTTTACCAGTACACCTATATGTTTCTAGGTACTTAGGGCACCTAAAACCGTAAGCGATTGCCCAAAACCAGATAAACAGCAGTTTTTCTATTATATACTGACTTGATATCTCAAGTAAATGGGCTTTATATAAAAGACTACGCTAACTATGAGGTGTATATAGGCTTCCTGTCCCGGTCTAGGTCCCCCATATACCCTAAAATGACCTAAAACCATATATTTGGTGTTTGAGATATCAAGTCAATATTCCTATTTACATAGCAGAAACTATGTGGTCTTCACATAGTTTCATCATTATGTACTGATTTCATGTCCAGTACATAGGATAAGCCCTTAAAAACATGATTTTAATTACTATAATATTTTCAAAAAACCACCAAAACTATAAATAACGTGTGGTTCCCTCTCACGGTTCATTCGGAACTAATCCGTCGCCGAGCACAGACGTATCGTATGACAGAAATTTATGTTTTTTACTATGATAACTCTTATCAGTATGCTTTCTAATGATTTTACTCTGTTAAGGGTGAACTATTGAACCCTATAACATACTGACAAACACTAAAAACATTATACTACTATCTCAAAAAATGTAGGTAAAATTTTAGTATAAATATAAACGTGCCTCTAAAATTCATTTCATTCACCGCCAGCCGCCGCCCGGAGAGGTCGTCTCGCTGCCCGCTGCCGTCCCGCTCGCCGCTGCGAGCCCCCCACTCTCCGCCTCGTCTCGCTCCTGCGTGACGTCACTGCGGCCGGCGCGCCCCCCGCCCGCCGCCTCACCGCTGCGCGCCCCGCGCCTCGCCCTCGCCCCGCCGCACATCTGCGGGTCGTCGCCGCGGCCGTCGCGTTTTCAAATCCACTTCTTGGGTGGTCCTTGGCGGATACCTAACGGTGTTAACTAACCCAAGGGGGTGCCGACCCAAGCACCCGCCAAGCCCCTTCAGGGCACGGCAGTCATTGGATTCGGGAGCAGGATCGTTGGCCTTGGTAGATAGCCTAGTCAACCCCTGTCTTCGTTCCACAGCAATCACCTGGCACGGTCGGTGTTTCTACCCCGACGTGCCAGACTTTCGGTACACAGTGGTGGGTGGCCCACCTTCGGTGGGTTTACCGGTACCTCAGGGCCCCTGTCACACAATAAGATTGGTGCAGGGTTTACTAGCTTAGGGCTCACCAGGCACACACCTCCCAGTCTAACCCGGCTGGGAGGGTAGGACCACACACCCCGGGCCCACCTACCCGGGGACTCTCTCTATCCCCTTCAGATAGATAAGATAGGGTATTGTTTACAATACCTTATCTTATCTTGATAATTCTTATCTTTCTCCTTGATTAGTTACATTAGCAACTATGCATCCTGTAGAGTTGCTGATGTTCCTCATCGAGGATCTGCTGTCGGATGACCCCAGCCCGCGCAGATTAAATCAAGAAAGATACGCCACCATCCGGCAATCACTTGCCACCTGTTCTGCCTTAGGCACCCCGGCCCCCGATTCTGACGACGTAAGTCAAACCCCTTTTGTTGCCGACGGCAACAAAATCAAATTTCCGATAGTGGAAAATGTCCGCTCGAAAACCGTGTTTTCGAATCCCGCCTCCCCTCATGTCGACGTTCCAATCGACGCTCCCATGTCAGATGATGAAAACTCTGACAATTATTATACCGACGCCTCCTCCGCCTCAGAAAGCCGTAAAGCTCCCTCTGAAGGTGCCAGGAAGAAGAGGAAAACCAAGACGCACCCCAAGGTCTCTAAGGCCAAAAGGGTAGCACCGTCCGCTTCCCCAGCTCGGCCGTCCACCTCCGCCGACGTGCAACCCACCCCCGCCACCGCTTCCCAGCGGTCCAGGCGCCCGGCTCGCTCCCCCACCCCCAGGAGCCGCTCCCGTAGCCCTCTGACTTTGGCCGACACTACCCCAAAGTCGAGCCGCGCCCCCAGTCCTGCTCCTACTAAGAAGCAGAAAGTTCCACCCATCTTCGTCCACGAAAAATCTAAGTGGACCGACTTATCAAAAGTTTGCGTTGATCGCAAAATCAACTTTCTTAGTGCCACCTCCTGTCAGGCGGGCATTAAAATCACTCTCCAAACTCCTACTGATTTTAGGAACCTGACCAGGCTCCTGAAAACCCAGAGGATCCCTTTCCACACCTACACGCTCCCCTCGGAGGCTCCCGTACGTGTAGTGATCAGACGCATCCCGAAAGAGATCTCCGCTGAGGACATCTTCGAGGATCTCGTCGCTCAAAAGGTCCCAGTAACTGCTGTCCACCGCATGCGTAAAGCTAGAGGTGGACAAGAGTATGATATGGTTTCGGTCGAATGCGACCCAACCGAGTCCTACAACCCGATTTTTAAAATCAAATCGTTGTGCTCTCTGTCAGGGATCTCCATTGAGAAACCCTACCGTCCCACTGTTGTTGGTCAGTGTCACAACTGCCAACAATACGGCCACAGTCAAAAGAACTGCTTTGGCGTCCCCAGGTGCGTTAAGTGCCGAGGCGACCATAGCACTAGGGAATGCCCCCGCCCCAAAAACCCGGCCGATTGCACGGAGCCTCCCAGCTGCGTGCTATGTGACCAGGTCGGTCACACGGCCAACTTCAAGGGTTGCCCGAAAGCCCCCAAGCTGGCGCCCAAAATGGCCAAGCGCCACGCTGAGCGCCAAGCTCACACAGCTCCCTCCGGACTACCCCCCGCCCGGCTAGCCCCTCAGAGGACTTCGCCATGGGGCAAACTAAACCACCAACAGGTGGCTCCCCAGACCGTCCAACAGCCAACCGCAGGCTTGCTGGAACAACCCACTCAGGCCCCCCCTCAGGCTCCTGCCGTCCCCAAGCCCGCTCAAAACCGGCAAGTGGCTCCCACCACTGTCGCCGCTGAGAGCCTGCCCCACCAAAACCCCGCTGACAGACGCTGCGTCGCTGATGTTATCATCAGCGCGTATGCCGTCTGGATGACGGATGAGGCCAGATCGTTGGCTGCTGAGATCAGAAGGATCGAAGCAGCCGGTGATATGCCCGCACCCGAGTCCAAAGACTTGTTTAAAAGGTACCCCAACATTACCGAGGTACTTGATAGCCTTGTCTTCAGAAACGGTCAATGGGTGCGCATATAAGTCGCATTCGTTTACCATTTCCGTTAGGATTTCGCCAACTGAGGCTCATCCCCGACCCCCATGATCTCCACTCTGCTCCATAAGAGCCTAGGGAGTAGGAACAATGTAGCATACAGACCGATTCGTTCAGTCCTCGCCGCCGAGGCCCGTCGCGTACTCTTTCAATTAAAGCCCGCCAGCCCGCGAAGCTGAGCACTAGTTAAATTATTAGATCTCAAAAGGAGTTTCTTGTCCGTTCTTCTCCACGTAGGTAGTTTCCGAACGGATGGTAAAATCACTTGTCAGATCCAGCATTGCCTGCCCCCCCAGCGACGCCCTGAGCCGAGGTTCGACCCCAACTGGGGTAGCCCTCAGCGTTGTCGCTTAGTTTTAGAAATTTGTGCCCAGCTGGAGGCTATATAGCTTAGTCTCCACAGGGAAAGTCCGGTTAAGTAGTTGTCAGTCACTTTGACCGAACTACGAGACGCCCCGCAGAAAAAAAAAAAAAAAAAAAAAAAAAAAAAAAAAAAAAAAATCATTTTAGTATCAGGTGGCGCGCCGTGGTAAGCAGACATGTCTACACATACAAACTTCAATTTCTATGAACCATTTAGTATGGTTGATGACGCTTCGTCGCGAACAGTTCACTTAATAACGATACTATCTCTATTAAAATATAATTGGTTTCTTTTCATACTACAGAACAAACTTTAATCATTTAGTTGATCTAGTGAAAGTGAATGGCTGTAATACATTTTTTAAATACCTTTTTAATAAGTGATAGTTAATTTTTTATGGTTTAATAATGGTATAGGTGGTGTTTACTTACATGGGAAGCTTCAAGCAGTTCCCGCTGTTAATGCTTTTCTATGGTAGATATATATGGAAGATGCAAATATGGTAGGTATATGCGGTTGGAAGGAACGATAGCACGCAACCGTCACTAAGGGGCAAATCCCGTATTTTAAGGAACGTTGACATTCGCATTTCAGTCGCCTGACAAAAATACCTCTAATTGACAGTTTGAAATTGGTTGTCGCAGAGACGATATTGCGACTTGAATTCAAACGTACCTATTTGAAGTACGAGAAATAGACCTTCTAATGAGTTGACTTCCCTTCCATCCTATAAGTGAAGTGTATGGATCTATTACATAAATTACTTTCGGAGGATAAAACAAAATTATTAATGACTGTAATGATGTGTTGGAAAACATTGCAACCATACAATAGAAATTTATAGCATTCTAAATTTACATAATACTGGTACGATTTTGCAAAGATTGGCATAGTTATTACAACATCCAAGTGTTCTTAAATCTGCCGAAGAAGTCACAAACACAGAAGACGTATTTTATGAGAACTATAATACCCCGTCCGTAAAGGTATCCCTGTGTACCGGGTAAGGTGGTCTCTCCGAGTGTAAATCATTGTTGCGAAGTTCATCCCTATTTACCGGGTATACCGAATGACTATCCAATGGACGCGGGTTATAATTTGAGTTTTGGAGTGCGACACAAGGGTTTTGGAGTGCGACACAAGGGATTTGGCGCCCAACCAATAATATTGCTATCTCGTAAATAATAAATGCAGATGCCTTGCCATGTCCAGGGGTTATATAAGGCTGTAATTTTTAAAAATTTAATTTAGGATGAAGCAATTTAAATTTCGAAAGTAGCCGTTATGGACTTTAAATAAACAACTACGCAATTTTGATCTTAAGCATCTATTATGAAAAGCCGATGAATATTGGTAGGAAACTGGACTAGTAAAGCAAATAGTTAGTTATCCGAGCCATTGAAGGCTCCAAACAACATTTTATGAACTGCGTACTACGCCATACAGAACAAAGGCCAACTTCAGTGTTCTCTTTTTAACTTGTCTGAATTTTTAACAGCTTTTTCGTAAATCTACGCTGGCGATTGGATTGGTGTAGAATTGAGAATCGAACTCTGAAAAAAGATAAATGGTCCGTTTAAAACATAGGCTATGTTGACGGGAAATCGATGATTGTGACGCTATAACGAAACATTTTGAATGTTTTCCTCCTATTTGAAAGCATTACGATACTCCTACAATTTGTTTACACAACAGGCTTACTCGGTAGTTTAGAAACTAATCTGAACTAAATCTAATTTAGTATTTTCTTTGAAAATACTCCACAAAAACATTTTCAACAAAAAAAAACTAATTTCAAGTTCTTCTTTATGCCGCCTCATTTGAGACTAACTAGAGTACAGCGGCTGCAAGAATAACATAAGTTCAGTTCTGGCGCGTCGCCAAGTGCACTAGCACGTTGGGCCGATAGCCCGATGTAGCTCGATGTACACGAGTGACCGAATCTGTTGTTCCGTGCGCGGGTGACTGAAACCGAGCGAAAACTTTGGGCTCGCCTTTTATACGAGTAATGGTCCATCGCACACTGATGTATTGCTATTTTGTGTGACGGGAATTCGAAGAATTGTGTGAAATTAATGAGTTTGTGAACAAGCGACGACGTTAAGCAACTAGTGACAGCGAGGTTTAGGGATTGGGAAATGTCTTTTGGAATGCAAATTCTGTACATGATTGAGTAGCCTTCTAGCGTTTTATTTTGCATGTAGTCTTGGCACTTTTAATAACACTATGTTTTTCAAACAATCCAAGTAATTATGATGTCCAGAAAAATAAAGATTGAGATATGATTATTGTTTAATACACTCATAATTTTGAAACCTATTTGGAATGGTAACTTTTCAAATAGGTAACTGATGGAAACGATTTGAAAATTATATGACAAGAAAACACATAATAGGTAGTTTTTAACTCTAATTTAGATAGAAGTACAAATGAATTTTACCAATAAGGAGGTGAGCTTATGTACCAATCTCGTTCGAGGAACCAGCCTGAGTGTAAGCACTTGAAGCCGTATGCGAGTATCGTTAAATCATTGAAATAGTGCATAATCTAATTACAGTCGCCCATTCATGAACACTACAGCGACCTAATTCCATATCCTTTTCTGATAGTAAACCATTTCTTCATACTGGAATATGTACACTAAGAACCTATAAGATTCATACAAGAAATAGGACGTTTAGCACTAGGTACTGTACTAGGTAATTTATCACAACAGATTTTTTTTTCGATTTCATGGTAGTTCCCTTAGTAAAAGCTGTTTTTATTCATGAGTACTTTAACCTCTCTAAATGAATTAATATAATAAATTTAAAGTTGCCAAGTTTGTCTACATTTTATTGCACCAATTATCTTGCTTTTAGAATCGATGTGAGAACAAAAAACTCGACTGCTTAAAAAGCGAACTAAAAAACGTAAATAAGAATCAAATCACGCTGTGCAATCGGAGGATTCATCTGGTTTTGGTCAGCCAGCTCGCGATGTATCCTCCGACTGCACAGCATAATTTTCTTCTTATTTACATCTTTTTATTCAGTTGGGTTTTTTGATTTTTAGAATTAACTATTTTTATTTATAACTTTTTAGATAACATTATTTTTTTCGAATTAGGTACATTTAAACATATAAGAGTTATACATTTTTGAAATCAACTCTTAAAACGCTTTATTTTGATACCCCACACGATGGGTTTGGGAGAAATTAAATTGGCACTCCACAATATGGCGCCCAAAATCCGCCAATTTACTATTTTCCAATTTGAATGTAGTCAGTGACACTTGCAAGGATAAGACGAATCGATTGACGTAAGAATCATCAAAATGGGCCAACGCTTTTGGTCTCTGGAACGCCACATAGGAACAAACATACATACATACAAAGACTTATAAACACATTACCCTCCTTCGGCAGTCAAGTAAAAAGAAAACTCCTTGACTTCATTGTTGTTTATTCCGAGTTCCTATTTATTTATAAATTGATCTGCAGAAAAACAAAGCGCTCGACAATTTGTCTATTACATAAATAAAACCATTTCAAGTGTAAGCTTGGTGTCTATCAAGCAACGCAACAGTATAATCATTCTCATAAATACAAGATGGATAACCGCAATGATCATACTAGTTTCGCAATGTATTGATGGGTTTTAAACTGTGATGGACATCTCTCTCTGCTTACTGTATACGACGGATGTTATAGTGTCGGCAGAATGGGCCATAACTGTGGCATCCAAATTTCATTACTATGGAGAGAAGTACTCGTAGATCGTCTAAATTTCAATGAAATTACTAATGTCGATCTTTGATGATAACCTTTCCATTGATGAGGTGGCCTATATAAAAAAATGTTGAGAACGGGCGACTAACGGTGTTATAATCAGGACGCTTGGCAAACGGATTGATGATCACAGCATGTCATCTACGTAGACGACTGATTTTGTCACTGCGATCTTTGCTCGATTGAATTGCGATGACCTGGATAAGGTTGCGAGAATCCGTTGGAGCCGAGACGCACACGACCGATCGATTTGGTGAAATTTGGGGAAGCCTATGCCCAGCTGTGGACGTCTTTCGGCTGAAATGATGATGACGATGTTCTTTGCTCACGATATTTACAATTAAAACAGCTGTGCCTTTTACCTAAATATGAAGATAATATATGAACATTATAATAATTGTAGTAATATCAGTGTCAAGCTGTCACCGCTTCGCTAATTTGTAATTAGCACCGCTTTATTTGGCTCAAGTCCAGCTGTTTTGGACACACGTCAACATTAACGCCATTAAAATTTAATTTCAACTTTGACGCTAATAACTAAACTAATAATGAACTTTGTTTTGTCAAAGTCTACAAAATTTTGATATCTTTCTGAACCGGTTGATAAACATAGCTGCTTTATTTGAATTTAATAGAGATGTGCCCTCTGATTCTGAAGAATGGAGGGTGTCGAATTCCTATTGACTAAAACTGGGTGAATTACATTCCTTCTGCTGTCATGATCCGTGCTGAGGCTCTTTTGGCCTTACTTGAAAAGGGAAACACCAAAAATTTATTTGTCCTGTGCCACTCTCACTCCTCATCCTCTCAATTTTTTCTACAATTACATACTCCTCCATGTTAAGAGGAAATAGGGGCACAGAGCGCCGACTGAATTTCCTAAGTAAAAAGTCATACTTCGAGGTTTGGCTCTCGCCTCCAATATTGGACCAATTTAAAAGATATACCATATACAGAAAATGAAAGATATACTATGCCCCTATGTTTTCCTTTTTGATGATTATCTATAGAAGCACTAGAACCCTCAACAAATGCTCAAAATTGCGCCGTGAACAGAGGCTTGGTGTACAAATTTGTCAAATATAAATGAAAAAAGGAAAGCATAAGGGCATAGTATATATCTTACTTTTCCAGTTTATGGAATATCTTTTAAATTGGTCCAATATTGGAGGAGTAGATAGACGAGAGCCAAACCTCGAATTATGACTTTTTACTAAGGAAATTCAGTCGGCGCTCTCTGCCCATATTTCCTCTTAAGCCTTAGGCCCTATCAATAGTAAGTAACTACTGTGACATTCTACTACTTTGCCAGTCTGGTGGAAACATGGTATTTACCCAGAAAAACCATATGAGGAGATAATCTAAATGTGGTCCTTAATGGATTTATTTTTGCCCTTTTTCTTTTATTTATTAATTAAAAACTTTGGAATTCATATTTGACCAAGATTTCCAATATTTCATGAATTTTGAGGTCTCTTGGCAAAGATCTCATAAAAGATCGTGGGCCTAGTTAATTTTGACCGGAGATACGAACCAAAGTTATTATTAGGAGCCGAGACATGCTTCAATAACTCAGTCTAAAAAGTCTGACTGTTTGCCTAGATCATTTGCGTCAATGTATTACAGGATGATGTCGTAAAATACAATGTTGTATTTCAACGCATTCATATTAATATTCGCTGTAATTTTTCAAATCTGTCGCAATTTATTTTATTTAGTGGTGATGATGGCATACAAGTATTAAAATGTATCTCAAAACAAAAGAAAATGAATGGATGTTTGCTACAAGTACGAGACTTTTAATAGATTTATTTTACGGATTATAATGTCAATGAATGGAATGGTGGACGTGTCATATATATTTCTATAAGTACTAGTAAAAAAAACATTTCGACGAATTGAGAACCTCCTCCATTTTTTAAAGTCGATTAATTATTATACCAAATGATTGCCATAGTAAAAGGAGACATTACCATGATCCTTCAACACAATTCAAAATGATCTCTCACGATCGCTCAATTTGACAATCAAAAACGATGAGCATATGAGCCTTAAAAAACAAAAACCAGTACATATTAAATCGACTTCAAGTAACTTTTATCCAATTATATTTTACAACGTTTTCTTTTCCCATTATATCTCAATGCTCTTTCAACTAGCCGACATTGTGAATCTCCGATCTTTCTCCAGACCTCCACTTATTAGGTTACCTAAACATTTGACTATTGGCATACCTTTTGCGGCAGACAGTCGTGCCGATACCCTTGTAAGGAAACTTAGCTTCAACAGATAAGTATTTCTAGCCATATTTGCATTTCGAAGTATTGAAGCTATTTCTAGATAGTTCTCCTTTACTTCGGTATGTATATGATTTAGTATTGTATTTTCTGTGCCTTGAAACTGTGCAAATTGAGTTAAAAATAAATAAGTAGATGCATCTGATGGATTTTCTGGGGTTAAAAGTCTTTTATGTTTAATTTCAATATACATAATTTACAGCGTTATCGCATTTTTTATGTTTCATCCAGAAATTCTATATTTTACATAATAATAATAAATTGTTTTTCCATGACATAATTAAGTAGGTATACATCCTTTTCTAAGTCGGCCATGTTATCCAAACGAATTTCATCAGCTATTTATGTTCGAAAACATCTATAATGTATCCAATCTGACCATATATCAGATATCTATGAACGAATCGGTTGAGGTAGGGCCATCCAATAACGTGGCTAACCAGGTTCGGCCTTCTTCGTCCAATTACATAAACTATCCGCTAGTGCTGTGCCCGACGGTAAAATGACCAAATTTGGAAGTCGCCAAGATTGTTTTTTTTCGGCGAAGTTATTGAAATACGACGGAACCTCCGTCCGTCTATGATAAATGTCGCATATATTTGTCACGACCCCGTATTATTGAACGATATGTCCCTTTGTCCGTTGTTTCTGAGCAATGCTGGCAGTTTTTGCGGTCATTTAGCAAGGATTGATGTTGTGCTGGTTATTTTTTACTGTGTAGATGTCATATTACATTTAGATTTCTCGCGATATTGTATCACGCCGCAAAAAAAAACAATGACGCAATATGTGCACGGTAGATAAAATTGTGACGTAAAACTTTATTAATCCCTTCATGAATTACTTAAAATAACAAAATAGTGTCATAAGGACTTAAAATATTATGACATGACACTTTAGCAAAACATTGTAGCCGAACAAAATGTGCAAAAAGATTAGAACATTTGACGCAGTAAAAGTTGTGTTCACGCATATTATTATTTCATTTAGACGTGTAACGTAATTCGCGTCAGATTTTGCGTTAACATCGTAAATTCAGCAAATGCAAATCCGAAGCTTAAATGGAATTTGTACTAGATTGGATTTATCGATCGATCGGTTTGGGGCTGTTTGGTAGGAAAATTGTTTTTTTACGAGCCCGTTGAGGTTTCGTCGATACTCTCGCTCCATCGAGCGTGCAGATAACATTTGTATACTTAATCCGACATTACCCTTAACGACTTAATTTCGAATAATGATACGATAAAACTCAGACACCGTTATATTTAAACCGATCAAAAGGTCAGTGTATTGCGAAATCGAAATTGATTGTTATGGCGTCTAAATTTAAGTACGTAGGTACATAAATGTCGCGATCGTGCCAATGATATTAATGGATAAGATAGATATAGGATTCGTTTGACTGCATCGATTAAGAATAGACACTAACAGAGAGTAAATTACGTCTTGTCGATATCATCATTGTCATAGGTACTCGTACATTGTTTCAGGAGTATCCACTTCATGTTTGTATAGGTATGTCTGTCTACCGTTAGCAGCGGTGAAAATAGCAAAATCAATTAATGGACTCACATGAATTTTACGTTCGCGATGGCCATTATAGCTCGTTCCTCAAATTGAGATCGATATTTCGATTTTAAATATTGCAATTAGTTGTGCATGTTGATATTTTGTTACTATCTTGCTTTTACATTTCAGTATATATTTTCCCTTATTCTGTTCAGACAGCAAAGGATTTTGGATTTCTTCTGTAAACAACGCTATAAATCTTGCATATATGGACGATACATTTCTCACACGGTTACAGATCGGTCCACTCACGTAACTTATTTACATGTATTGCTTTGAATAGAAGAATTTCTTGAATGTCTCCAACTTTGCTCTTCGTCGTTATGTATGAAGTTACATTTTCAGGAATGACGAAAACTACTTTGATTTTGGACCTAATGAAAGTAACTTCAGTCGTGCTTGCATATCTTAGCAAATATGGTTTTGGCGCTACATTGTTAAAGTTGAATAGGTGTTTAAAAAGGTTATTTACGATGTAATGAAAGTGATTAGAGGTTAAATCCAAAGAGAATATGAAAAGTAGAATTACTTAGTCAAGTACTGACGTATAGAGCAGTCGCTACATCATACAGACTAATGAGTTAATTCAGAAAGCATATAGGTCAAAATGTACGAAGAATTTGAACAAGATTTCTACATATGAATTGAAAAGTTTACGTCCAAAAGTTCTCGTCTCTGGAAGTTTCAGGGAGAAACTTCGAGGCCTTCTTAAGCCGAGAAAGTAATTTAATGATACAGAATCTTCAACGTCTTGTCATGATACTACCAAATTGGTTTCTCAGAATTCTTTTACGGATTTGCGAAGTTCTTCTTATTGTAAGGGCATAATTAAATATTGACGTGAATCCGTACGTTGCTGTCGGCGTCGGTAGCGAATAAATTAATCGTCAAACGCTCAATGGAAAAGTTTGGCGTCGAATTTGATTTACTTGTAGGTGTTCGTAACAAGACGTAGTTTGGAAATGAATAGACGGATGTGATTTTTTAAACAAATCTGATTTTAGACAACCAAAATTTGAAAGTCGAGAGTTGTCAAATTAAAGAAGAACGACAAAATCCCAGCAAATTGACTAATCCAAAAATATTTTTTTCAACACACTTGCTCATAAAGTGGCTCTAATTTCACCGCAATTAGGCATATAATGATATCTGTAATCAAACTGTGACTTTTTCATTGCTATTATTCACTAGTGAGTTATAGTTTTTTTTTTAATGGCTTCCTGCCTTCATTTTAAATACTTTTAAATTAAACTAATTTTAAAAGTGTCACAAATCAATTCAATGAAAATTAATAAAATAAGTCATTAATTCTAATCCAGTTAAAATTGAAGTATTTTCAATATAATAAAATGTAACACTGTTAATCAATTAAAAGTGTCCCATTCGACATTAATCTCTTTCTATTCCTGTCATGGAAGTAGTACTTACTATATCCATAACATGATATGGGTAGTAATTACTATTTCCATGATATCCATTAAATACATAAAATGTGGCATAGCTTCTAGTCAAACAATTCAGCAAAATGCTAGAACCTAACATATTGCTTGCTCACTTCATGCAACTTCGTATTCAACTATATAATTTCAACTTGTATGTGTTAAATAAATAAAATTTCCCCTTAAATATAACTTTTGTTTCTCTGCAATAAAGAAAACTTGAAATTCCCCATTTTGTACGTGGCTAAAACGCTATCCGCAAAAAGGTTAAAAAAAGAAAGTAACCTCATTGTTTTAGTCTATGGCCGATCGCAATTGTTAGATGCGCGCGCATAGGAAAACTGATTTAATTTACCCCGCCATTGTGAAAAAAAATTCACAACTCGTATTTACTGATGAAAATGATTTTTTAGTATTATTTTCTTCACAAGTGTGTTGAAAAACGTCGTATGATACACGTGTGTATTGATGATTACCGTCCTCGGCTCTCTTAAGACCCTCACCTACGGCTCGGGTCTCAATGGCGCCTCAGCGGTAATCACCAACATTGCACACTTGTACCATAATGTACTATTACCGCATTGTTGCCTTCATAAACATTTAATGAAAATATAGCTCGTGCCAGTCACCATGTGTGTTATCCATGACCAGGTTTAAAGTCGATGTTTTGTTTTGAGTTTGACATTAGACGGCAACGTCGTAAGCCAGGAAATGAGTTTAAGGGCTTGCCATAGTGTACAGTTACTTTCAGGTAGGCGTTTAGCACTAAACTTATAGTTTGCTAACTTGCAGTATTATACACCTAACCTAAAGCGGTTTTTAATAAAAACGGCAGAAACTTTTTACTATAATTATCACAACACAGAGCTTAAAAGTTTAATCATACATTAAACCCATCAATAAAAAGACTTTGTATCTAGGTAGATAACATATTTAAACCATCAACTTACCTGACTATTGGGGAAGGTTGCAAACGCAGATTGTACTTTATGAAGCGCGTGGTCCTGCTGATGACCAGGCGGAGGTCGTCCTTTGGGGAAGTGGAAGCGAGGGATGACCCGCGCAGGCACACCACTGCTGGCTGCTCCGCGCACACTGCGCTGTAGCGTTGTGTGAGGGGGCGCTGATGATGGCTTTGGAGGTGCTGAGGCGGCATAGCTCTGTGGAAGATAATAGTTGTATAAGTATATATGACCAACGCAAAATACGCGGTTGGACGTGGAGGACAGTAGACAAATATTGTAGCAATATAGATAAAAGTTGTGTGAAAGTGGTTTGATGCAGTGAATTTCCCAATTTAGTTATATCCCAATTCAGTAAACTCCAGATTTGCATATTTTTATTTTGATAGGTAATTCAATTTTATACAGATTTGGGACATAAATTCGTCCCAAAACACTCAACGTAGGTGTACAACCAAAATCGTTTCGCCTACATTTTTCACTTGTATGAATCTCTAAGTTATCTCCAAAACTGTGCTATGGGCTAACGTAATAGAAATAGAATATATCGCAGGCGTGCTGAGTGAGTCGGAATTATTTTGATTTATTGCGTAGTGGATTGTTGATATTTTCGCAGTCCGTCTGTCGAGTGAGCGATGAAAAGAAATATTCTGATAAATGTCTACCGTCGTTTCGTTTGCAGTACATCCGTCGGGAACTCGGGATGAGCGACAGTGAGAATTTTTCTATTTGTAATGTTACTAAAATAAATTGATTTAGATGAATCAACTGGTTTGGATTTAGCAAGATTAGCTGCAGACTTTGTGGTTGGTGGATCCAATATGGGTGAATGGATAAAATATCAATTTTTTTGTTTTCATGAACGGGAACAGTTTGTCAGTTGTAGTTGTCTTTAGATTTATTTAGCGATTGCCATATTTTTATTTCTTGAGTAAATTACTTGATTAACATATATAAATTCTTGTTAACGAGTCTGGTTATCTCTGATTTTCTACATTGTGTTTATTTTGTTTACTGCTTGTATATTCAGAGCACTAGCATATTACGTCAATATAACTTATCATTTCAAACGCTTTTATACACTCACTCAAAAAGATTCTCTTGTAGATATTTTCTTTCATGAATACAGTGTTCATAATAATGTTTTCCTATTAACATAGCCTTTATATCTTCAAGCATATACACAGGTATACCACATATGCGTGAGTATATAATGTTTTCATTTACTCGCGGCTCGGTCGTAATAATGCAAATACTTGATATTACCAAGAATACGAGGCAAAAAGTACTTTGTCTACTGCTTAATAACTTTCTTTCATCTTTGTAACTTTTATAGTACAGACTTTAGAGGTTATAAACTCCTTGGAATAAATTAGTATGGTGACGACGTGATTGTCTCGTTTTTTGAGGTTTAAGTTACGTCACTTCTTTCGTCATTGTTATTGAGATAACTGGGATAAAGCTGGCAGAATAGAACTACTAGCTGTGCCCGCGGATTCGCTCCCGTCAACTTTCCCTACTTACCTTCGTACCTACTTACAATTTTTATTTCTTGGGTCATTCTTTCGCGGCGAATCTTAACACCACCATTCAGAAAATTACATCAAATGCAGAAAATTAATCGAATCGCCATCTATCGGATATGAAGTTCAACTGGCCGAGTATCTGAATTGCATGTATTGTGATATTTTACTTCTTGAACACTTTAAATTCATCTAAATTTTGATAGAGTGAATCGAGTGAACCGATTGCGATGCAAAAATTACTAAGTACCTAATACTTCAAGTTACGCACAATTGTTATGTGTAAAAGTTATCTACATTGGTTTCATACATTGTACGTGTAACGTGATGCATGCTCAACTAAATAGACCATCAGATAAACAGACAATATGTCCAAAAATGCTGGAAATGGGTGCTGTTGGTTAAAACTTTAACAACCTGGCAATTTTTTTGGCAATATTTTCGATGTACAAAACGACTTTTCTACAGATTTATTATATGTATTGATCTGTTTTTGTCAGAAAGATTGAGACAACGGTGTCATCTTAATAAAAACAAAAGTAACAGATATGTTTAACAGCGGTGAATTCGTGAATAAATTAATTCAATATTTGTGGCAATGTCAGAGTTAAGTGTCGACTGTCAACGTGGCAATACTGCTAGCATTTTGGGCAGAACAAACAGCGACTTGAACAATTTTTTAACACCAAATGAGTTCTGCCATACTTTACCTGCTTGAACCCACATATATCGTATAATTACTTGTATAATATTGTTCCCAACAAAGATAAGAACTAGACACATCGAGAGAGAGATACTAATTCAAACTCTCGTTTGGCTCGTTGCCAAATTGGCACGGATGCCAGTTAACTATATAGAACCGCTTTATCTGATAAAAAACAATGAAGTAGATTCAGTAACCGAATGTAACTTGTTGGTATTTAATTATAAACCAACCCAGTAACGTTTAAAAAAGATGAGAAATTAGTTAAATCATTTTTAATCTGAACAGTAAATATGTCTAGTTTTAATTCCTTATATAAAAGTTATCAAGACTATCGAAAAATCAGCCTACTATATTAACTGACAAATATACATTTTTCCTGCTTGCGGAAATCGTCGTGAATGTTCTCTGCACTGCGGCAGGTAGCTGTCTGACTCTTACCTACTGACTTAAAACCACATACACCCGTGTTCTTTCAACTTTATAAACAAAAAACTATTTTTCAACTTTAAAACTTTATAAATGGACCTTTCACGTTTACTCTTCTCCTCATCAACATCAACATCATTCTCATCATCATTCTATGAACGATTTTTTACCAAATCTATTAAAAAATAGCTAGTTTATTCTTCGTAAACAGGGACTAAAATAGCTCATTAATCCCTAGGGACTAAAAGTGATTTGAATTTGGCATGTGGATATTATTAGTAAATGTTCCAATCAGCAAAGAGATGAATCACAAACTATGCGGTCCAAAATAAGATTACATTGCTAAAATCGATTACGACGATTGTATGAGGCGAATTGCTAATGAGCGATTGTAATTCTATTTCGGACCGCACGGGAACATTGTATTACATACAAACATAGATAAATTAAAATATTAATCTACAATTGTAATGGATGGTACTAATAAAATTGTTACGATACACTTCTATAATTTTAAAATATAAACAATAGCCTCTTATTATTTCTGTCTTCAGATCTTATGGTTCCCAATTGTATGTAAATAAACAAACGTAACGTTCCTGATCATAAGCTGCACTTACTTACTTTCTCTTAGAGGTTGATAAAAAGTAGTGGCCACCTCGGGACCAATACTATTTAAGCTCGAGTGACGTACTTTGTATACCTCGCTGCACTTAGGATTCTACTTTAGAATCCCTCGCCAGGATCGGGATTCAACTCTAGAATCCTTCGCTCCGCTCTGGATTAAAAAACACTCTCGTCTTTAAAATAGTTGTTTGCCTGACGTTTTGTTGATATCCGTATGATGTTGTGTGCAAACAAATGAACATCGCTAGCCCGAGAAGTGATGGGGTCGTCTATTTGCAGGCGAGGCCGACCGCGAGCAATATTAACACAATTATGACAGAAATATTCTCGTTTACTCTTCACACAATTTTCGCAGATAATAGTTTGAAAGTGACCGCTAGCACGATACACCTTGGCTCCGACTACCCATAACGACTTTCAAAGATCTAGGAATGAGAGCCGGGACCAAAAGCTTAAGGTGCTTTCCGAAGCAAGAAAGAGATCAGAGTATGTAGGTAATGAACGGTCAAAAAATATACATACACGGACCTCGGCAAGCATTGCTTAACCTTGAAAAGCGACCCGCGCAAACACTGACGGTCCGAGTTACGATAATATAGTGAAAATAGAAAAGGGAAGAAAAGGCACAAAAGCCCCGGCGGCAGTGATTAGCCGAACACAAAAAATAAGTTTTCGGTCGCTTTTTGGCCGGCCAACATCGTAATTAACGCACAAATTAATTCTTGGTGACCTACGCTCATTCTGAAAACTCTTGTCAACGACACTGATGAATGGTTTTAGTTCGCGCAAAATCCTAGAGAATAGCCCTACAAAGTAAACAACGCTAAATGACTGGTGTAGTTCCAAGTTCCAACATTCTGCCAGGAGAAATTCTTGTTGGAATAATTCATGTTTTACAAAAGTAATTTTGGCCCTCGACATTTTCTGTAATTGCTACATAATTTTCCATTCTGTGGTCGCTTTAGTGATTATGTTTTCGGCACAAAAACTGTTGTTTAGAGTTAGGGTTTCTTTTTCAAACTTGTTATTCCATGCAAACTTGAAGATTATGAACTGTTTTCACAGTAAAAAAGAAACTATATTTTAAAAAGTACATGAAAAAACTATATTCCCACCCTAAGCGCCTTTACTTATTCTATATCAGCTGCCGTACCATGACGTGTCAAAACTATCATGGTGCTACTGGGGAAAAGGGACAGATATATTAAAGTCACATACATCTGTCCCTTACGCACACTCGAAATAACCTTACTCTAAGAGCTTATGGCTATCATCCCCAGGGTCGGTTTTAAAGAATAGAGATTACTAAGAGCTTATGGCTACCCCCCTAGGGTCGGTTTTAAAGAATAGAGATTAAAATGTTCATTTGCCGCCATTTTTTGTACGGTAATACCAAAAGCAGTTTGATTGTTTCTTCGATTAAAAGCAAATTTTAATGCCTTTGAGCAACTTCAAACATACACAGGAAACTACTTTCATAAAAAAATAAAAATAGAATCTTCACTTCTTCAATAGCTTCGCACTTGACCCGTTTCTTGTAAAGGCGGATTGTAATAATGGTTTCATTATACGGACGCCCTTTGGAATATTTTTTGTGAATATCTTATTTATTCTGTCTTCTTCATAACTGGCATTATCCAGTGCGACCTTTGTCTTGATTTGCTATTGTTAAAGATTTTGACGACGACGTTTCTGGCAAAGGCGTCATCTTACTATGCCAAAAGTCACACCTATATTTTTTCGTGAATTTTGTAAAGTCGATGAACTACTTGATTAGAATAGTGAAGAACACGTGTTTATGTGGGCCAGTCACGTACCTGTAAAATATAATTGGCAAGAAGCAAAACAACATCTAGGGAATCGGAAATGAAAGGATTTTGCCCTGTCTACTACGAGTATCAGCCATAGCGACTGTAAAAACATAAAAAATGGGATTGACATGCGGCTGTTAAAATTATTTGCAAATTGATTCCTAGTGGATATTTGTGTCTCAACTGTATGTGCAACTGGACAATATGTGAAATCATTCAAAGAAGCGATCCCGGGATAGTGGAGCGGAGAATTTTATTGTAGAATTGACTACCTCCACAAAGCTTACTGGGAGGCCTGACACGATACAATTTGCTACCAAATACTCCAAAAAACATTAGAATCTGTTACATCCACATTCTACTGCATATTAAACAATGATATTATACACTGAAGACGAGGCGGTATGGTCCAAGACCTTAGCCTGTCCGAGAAGGGCAAAGGAAAAAAAAGAAAAATGGATTGACATGCGGGACCGATAGCCAAGTCTGTAGAGCCTCAGGAGTTGGACAGCTCAAGATGTATGTACCTAGTTACGTAAAATCTATAACGTTCATGTAACAGCCAGCTTACTTACATTTAATTTCAATAAATGCCAATACTGTATATTCTAGAGAGGGCAATTGGTATCCTACCTTCTGAAGTCTCTATTCAATTACTTTGAAGCCGATATCCATATCATTTTCCCTACTAATGTAACGAAAACAGTCGGAATATTCCTTTTTTATAGAGATTATTCGGGTCGGACTACCAACCTTGGAGCCTCACAAATCCTCTTAGGTATATCTAGCCGTAAGTAGAAAGTATTTATCTTGAAAAAGATTTAGTTTTACCAAATTGTAAAAAACTCTTTGTTTTGTGTATATTCATAATCAATTTCGGAGGTACTTCTAATACATCTGCTACTTGTTTTTCTCTAACATTGTTAAACATAATTTCAAGAGCAAAAATCCCATTTTATCAAAACCTATCAAGCTAAACGCTCTGCAGACTACCTGCACTCCCAATCATTGATAGTCGTAAATGTGGTTAAGTTTTTTGAAATTATTTCGAAAATAATCATAAAATCTTTATTATAAGTAATTCCATAACATAGTCGTCTTTAACGCGTAAGAAAACCAAAAACCAAAACAAAAAAGAATTATATTTACTCCACCAGAATCGTAAAGCTGCCCACAATATTGTAACCGCAGAGTCTGGCTAACGAACTCATTTATCTTCTAAGCTCCTGTTAACCACAAAAGGTAACTCGACAGCCTCAGATATTGTTTTCCAATATAATGAACAGAATGCCGTAACATGTTATATGTTTTAACAATAAACTAAATGACCATCTACACCTACACGGTTGGTGCCAAAATGAATATTAAGACCAGTTCACACGACTCTGCTAAATTTAGATACTGTAAAATCCCACGTAAAAATTAAAATAATTCTGAACTATGCGGAAGTTTTTCTAAACGTACAACGTGTCATTATAAACAGACATTGGCGAATAAAAAAGGTAATTTAGGTACCAGGGTTTCAGGTAAATATCGAATATTTGGGCAGAGGTGCAAGCTCTAAGGTAATGAGAAAATTTGATTTTGCGACGTCATGTCCAGTGTGGTTCAAATAGGACAATACAGATAAAAATGGGAAAAAAAAACTCCTTCATTTACATCACATCACAATGAGAATGGACAAAATTGCGCTGCAGAAGATGATGTTGACATTAAAGATGCAATCGGTATCAAAACAGAATCGTGAGAAGCGAGCTTAACTCACATTGTCGTCTCACGGAACATAAATCAATAACACCTGTTTCTCGCCCAAACAACAATTCAATTATTCCAGTGTCCGATTGATTTGACATTATAAATGGGCTCATTTATAAAAGGCATAATCTTAATCATATAGTCGATCCATCATTGATTTCTACTTTGATTTGAATTATCTGTTTATCAAAGATGAAGACTCTGAAGAACCCACAAAGACATAATGATCTTTGGGTAAGAATTCCCATACGAAGCTTGTTGAAAAGTGGAGTAAAAGCTTATAATAATATTTTAAACCTATACATAATTTCCGGATAAAAAAAATCCGAAAAGGAAGTAGACGGAGGCTGAACCAAAAACTTAGTCCCGAAATTTTATAGAAGAAAGAAAAATGAGATTCTACATTGAAGGTTAATAATGTCAAATCGTTATAGATTTGCCAGACAATAGTGAATGGTTTGATTATTTTCCCCTTTAGCCTAAGTAAGTAGTTTATTGAAAACGCAACCAGTAAAATTTGCTTCAGACATATCTTGTACTTATTGTTTAGCTGTCTTAACCATCCTAGTTTCAATCCCTATGTTTCCAATCCGTCTATCTTGCGTACTCCAATGTGTCACCAGTCCTTGTTTAAATCTGTTATTCAATTCGGCAAAGATCGTTTAAATTTTCGCTTTCTCGGTTCTAGTAGGTTTTGTTCGTTTTAACATCATTACTTATTTGATTATGCTACGATTTTCTCTCAGTTATTTACGACTGGTCAAGATTGTTTTATTACCGGGCTTACATATTTTATTATAATTTACTTTTATGACTTTAGTTTACTGGAAGTTTGATCGATTGCAATAAAACCGATATCTTAGCTAATGTCTTCTGCAATTCATTTGAGCTTTCTCTTACAAATGATAATTAATATTGTAATGAACAAATTAGTAACGTTTTCACATTATCAGTAGTTACACATTAGAGTAACTTTAATGATTTATAGTTCCTAAACGATATGTTTAGGAACTATACGGTGTTAGGAACACCTCAGAGTAACAGCTTGCCTTTTCATGTTCTATCTATATCTTCAGTCTCCACCCCTTATTATAATTTATTTAAGGTCAACGTAGCCTGTCTTCTTCCATCCTACTTGCGGTATTTGCGGTCATCTCAACTAACTCAACTGTAAACTCTTTTCTAGCCATATCATTGATCTATCTTCTTCTGGCTCCATGTTTACTTGGGGTCAGCTCTCCTAGTACTTCTGCGCCACGCCATACTTTTATGGATTGTTACTTTTGCTGTGTTGCTTGCCGTCATCTCTTTTAAAATCTATATCTACATATATATTTTCAAATATTTCCTTTTGCATTCGAGTACATCCATTATGGTAAAACTATACAGGAGTTTCCAGCCGTGCTAGTGCTTAGTGAATAATTTAATGCATTATACTACTTTTTCCACGTGGATGAAGCTGCAGACACAATCTAGTTTACAATGCGACAGATTCGCCCATGCGAGGGACGGTAATTAATTTAATAAGCAATATAAAAGGGTGAATATGATGTTGTAGCATTGTATGTTGCACAAATGTTTTGTATTTTGGAAAAAACTAATTCGTGCCCATGATTAGTCCCGGCATTGGATAGCCTTGATAGACTCAATATCCGTGATTGACTAAGGGATAATTTCGCAAGGTGGGAAGAAGGTATGTCATGTTCTCCGTTAAGCACAATGCGATTCCGTCTAGTTGAGTTGTATCGATAAATAATAATAAATATGCAGCCTTGCATTATTATTTGAAAAACGTCCTTCTGGTCTGCTGCCGGCGAATAAAACGTCGTACCATCTTCACCCGCGACTTTTAAGAACATACAAATGAAACCAATGTAAAATAAATTCGTCGTAAAATAAAATAAATTAGCCCTAACATGTCTGTTGAGTTTTTGTGGGTAGTCGTAAAGATAAATCTTATTATACACGGAGAAATAGTTATGAGTCAGGAGAGTACTGAGGAAAAAGGTTTAATTAGCGTCCTTATTTTATTTCTACAAACACTGGCTGAAAATAACTCGCTTCCACGATTTTTTTATACTAAGCTACCACTTTTTTAAATTTGCTCTATAATGATAGATGGGATACGACCAACGATGCAAAATTTAGTGGTCCAAGACCCGAGCTTTTGGTAGCTTTGAGGCTCATTAAAAGCGATATAAATGTAGTACTAAAATACTACATGGCATAAAGGGCAATCTTATTATATATTGCCTTTTTCCAGCACACAGAGGAATTTTCAACAGGGTGTAGAATAACCATTTTACTCAGTACATATTATAGTAAATATTTTCTTTTTAGGCTTCTTTAAAATACTGGGTATAAAAAAGCGCTACCGTAGACAGTTTATAAATACAATTTTATAGAAAAGCTTACTTACTCTGAGAGAATCTTGTGAAAGTTGTAACTTTATAGCTTACCGAGGAAAACTCTAGAGCTTCTTAAAATGACTTTGAAAATTGAAGAAAAGATTATTGGTAAACATTTTTAGGCTTTCTTATAAATTGATGTATTCATTGAATCTATGTCAGAGGTATACATAAAGGAGTAAAAAGGAGACCTGTATCACAGTCGTGGAAAAATTATAGGCTGATTATGATGATGACGAAGCAAACTATACCTACATGGTTGTTATTTTACAGCATTTAGAAATAGCTACACCTTTCTAACGTATTGCTAAAGAAGATAATAATAAACAATCTCTCATAACACGGCATCAAAATGAGGTAACCATAGCATAAACAGTGGTATAGAGAAGAGCTCTTAGTCATAAACTTCACATTGTTATCTTAAGTAAACCGAGTTATGAAACAAGGAGAAATGCGGTCGAAGATGTATTAAATTTCGTAAGGCAGTAAATCTTAGATATTGCTCCAATTACTGATTCTGATTTAGAACAAGACTCTGCTGGCTTGCTTAGATTCCTCGGTATTGAATCGGATATTATTCGAAATTCAAATTAAAGTCAAATTGACACTACTAGGAGTGAGCTAATGTGAATTTTGATGACGATTGACGATGACTCGATTATAAAACGAATAATAATATATCGATGCCAAAGGCTTATTCTTGAAAAAATTCTTCACATGTTAACAACTCGTAGTTTTATCTTCATCAATAGTTACAAGGAAGTCGTCAAGAGTTCAAGACATAGAATTTACGATAAGTATTTTGACTGTAGGCATGGCGTATCACAACATTGTGCAGATAGAAACGCCGTATCATAAAACGAGTTGTATAAATGGAAGCATACATTTTAATAGTGTGATCATTTTTACAACAATTTGTCGATATAAAAGTTAAATCAGAGTCCACTGATATAAAAAAATATTGAAAACCATTATGTGTCAACGATAAATTCGAGCGAACATTTTAAAAATCATCCGTATAATTGACTTCTGAATCAGGTAAATCGGATAATGGATTCGTAAAATAAACTTTTAATAACAATGAGGACATGCTCCACTGTTGCACAGCTTTCCAATGTCATATAATATTTATACAGGATCTATTACAAAAACAGGGTTTATTTTTTGACTGACAGTTGTGATTTTTAGGAAAACAGCAGTAACATCTAGACTTTTTCTAAGCCTTTCATAATCCTTATACGATCTGCAGGCAAGCCAAAGGTTTTCGCTTGAAAACTCGATGAAATACAAGGCTAATTTCCCAAATTTCCACAGTGCTAGCAGAAGAAATAACTTTTACCGCTTCCCAGCCATTCCTACTGTTAAACATCACACTTTTAAAAAAAGCTACTTTAAAATTCAAACCATAAATACTTCGTTACGTTTACATACGTTAAGTCGGATTCGCCTTCTATTTACAATTTTACCGTCTGACTCACGCGCTTTTGAACATTGGGAGCATCGATACTGTAGCATCGTGGTGTACGTACAATTCGCAATGGATTCCCTCGATCTATATATATCAGAAGCGGGATAGACGAGAGGGGTAAAGGGGAGGGGTTCGACGCGCCCGAGCACGTGGTATTAATAGTCGTACGCGCATGTCAGCGCGCACCCGCGCACTCGCGCCTCACCAAATCGGGAAACGAGAATAGCCAAACGATGTTTGGGTTCAATGATAGATCTTCTGCTTAGTAAAATTCATTCATTCTGTTGCTGACAGATCACGCACAGTCTAAACCGTTTTGTTTAGAAGCAAGTATGGCACCACAGTTCCATATAAAAATAATGAAAGTGCAACACACTTTGAAAGAAAATCTTTGAACATTCAACCCTTCGAAGGATATGATCCTATATTACTATTAAGAGACTAGATCATGAAGAAGTTAAATTTCTGACAATCAACAGCGGCAAAGTCAGCAGATAAATATAAAGAATGGAATCTATGGCAGTTCATTTCTGCCAATGGGAATAGACACACGGATTGTAGAACATAAATCTTAATTCTAGTTCAGTACTTTACGAATGTTTGTGAAGCGTGTTCGTCTCATCAAACGCTGAAACTTTGTAGACAGCCTGCAAATAACGCCAGACGACGAGGTATGCTAAATTGATTGTTTTTCAACGTATCTTGTCTGCGTTGGTTAATCCTGGTTGGTGTTCATATTTGCTCCACTATGACCGGTCAGAAACATCTTCGGTCTGTAGTCCTCGGCTTAGCTCTTGTGATTTATATAAGGACCGATAGTTTTATCTGTCGTATATAGTAAGTTTTTTGTAATTACCTTTTTCTAATATGTATTGTAGTCAGAAATGTTTACGTATAATATGAATTTATATATGCTAGCACGGAAAAAACACGAAAAGAAACCTCTTTCGAAAAACGTTCCAATGAAGCCAATATTTGTATTAGAGATTAACAAGAATGAAGACATTTTTGTTATTAGAAAATAAATTGGAAGCTGGGCTTATCTCTACGCCTATAAATCTGATGCTCTTTATAGGTTTAGTTTATAGGGTAATGAAAAAGATGTTGACAGACAGTACCTTGAAGAAATAATTACACTATTTTCTAGTTGCTACATTGTTACCATTTCAGAAAGAAAACCGGTGAAAGAAATAAAGTCTTTATTCAGCACGGACATAACGAAGGAACAACTATGGCAAAACCAGCAATGAATAAAAGACGGAAATGAACTAGATCTCCAGATGGTGGCAAATGTAACCGCGCACAAAAACAACAACAAACAAACAGGGTATTGGAATGTCAATAGACTCTCAACATTCCTGAAAGCATAAAAAATCGTTTTGAAATCTCATCTCAAATGATTTGGATTGGCTGTCTTTAAATCAATCATTCAGTCACAACGACCAACAACAGATTTGACATCCATTTTTCTAGTAGAGTTTGACAAGTTCTCAATTCAATACCGGGTTAAGGACTCCGAAACGATGGCACGAGCCATAGACACGTGCGTACCACATGCAAGACTTTTTACATAAAACTCTTTATTGATATTCCGTAATGAGGTCATGTGATGGTAGAAATTAGGTCGTGATGTGACTACACATACTCGGGTTTAGTTTAGGTTAGCTGTTTGGAGGTCACGGCCTTTATAGGGGAAACAGATATTCTATCAACATTATGAAAGCGGCTTTGCTTTATCTCAAAAGTTGCGTTGATAATAGATTTGTTTTGTTCTATATTTTGGTCATCTTGTAAACTCCAGGACGACTTTTACAAGATCAGTAAGCTAGACTATACGAGGAAATTGAGGATCAGGTGTCATGGCAGCGTGCATACAGTAGAAAATGTGACTCATTAAAATGTTTCTATGGTGTTTACGGATTTCACAATAAATATAGCAATTATTTACGTCTGGATCGTAATCGTAAATAGGAAGTACTTAGCTGGTAATGATCACACGGTCTGGATTCCTTAATGGTGGTCGCGCAACTACACAGACTAATTTGATTTTACACATTTCAATCTATTTAGTCTATAATGTCCAACTGCTGGGCAAAGGCGTCAATGTCTCTATGCCACACACATGTGTCCTCTGCCATTGCAGGCCAGTTTTTTAGGTACAGGCAACAAATAAATACAGCTCGCGGAAAAACAACTTCCATGCATTTTCACACCTCATCACAAAAACATATCAAGATGAATTCCACTGTAAACCGCATCCCGACTCCGTTCCACCGCTTTCAGGTGATTAAATAAAACATACGCAATACAAACATTGCCTTTCACAGGCTTCGGCGTGCATTAATATGTAAAAGGAACGTGAAAATGTACTTGTAACGCGTGGTTGGAAAGACTACCCCCCTTTTCCCACCTTTGGGTGGAGGATAAAGGAGCAAAGATAATAGGCAGAGGCGTCGCCCTGTCTGCGATTAATAACTGTGATAGGTCTGTCTACCATGATCGGCGATTCATAAGAGTGCATGCGTCTCTGCTAGGTATTGCAGATGTCCTTAAGCGGGTGGACTCCTTACCTTCAACCGGGCTGCCTGCTTATTTGCCTTACTATTATATAAAAAATATTCTGGAGACCGTAAGTCCAGCGATCATTAGATGGGCCCACATTCTTCCGAGAACGTGGCAACTTTAAAATAATTCCCCTTTCTGAGTGAACCGTAAAACTTAGCAGTAATTCTGGATTTGTGACGTACACAAAGACGATTCGGGCACTCATAAAAACGTTTAGTATTAGGTCTTTCTTCAGGCGGCAATTACTGGATTTAATTCCGTCATTATTGGAGTTTTGTGACGGGAATTTAACGCCTTCACCTTTGGCAATGTCAAGAGATTTGCAACTATTGCTCCAGAATTGAAGTACTTCGTAAGTAAGAGAGTATTTGACGTTACTCTGACTCTAAGGAAGGCTTATTGCGACAATTAAAAAGTCGTGTTCTCACAAATTTTACATACTTATTATTTTCATAAAGTGCGTAATGTTTAATGTTCTTCTGTATTTGGTGGTCGAATGTATATTTCGATGATTTGTAACTTATCTGACCTCGATTATGACAGAAACATTCGCACAACATTCGCGCCTTTTTTGGGCGCCATTTTTTCAAGGCTTCTTCGACATTAAAAACTTTCCTACGCTGTCGTTGACACGTAGTGGCGATGACTCTTCATCTGTTTTGGTAGGAGAATGTAACATAGCTTATGTACTGTATTCTTATGTTGTTTTCCATAGATTGTAAATGCTATACAGATCAAAGACTATTTATGTAGCCTCAATTTCTATCGCCCCCGATATTACTAATCATATTTTGGCGAAAATATAAAACAATAAAGACTCATATTATTTATCGGATGAGATGCTCCTTTACGTTTCAGGCACAAGCGTTTTATTACCTTTGAAAATGTAAATTATTATACCTCATTAGCATTTAGAAAAGCTTACGTACTTACATAGAATATATTTGGCACGTTAACTCTGCTACTTGGGCTTGTAAATTTATCAATAAAGAGTGTCGCACAAGGCTTGGGTTCCGTGGAGCTTCTTTGCATATTGGCCCTTGTTGGTCGCCACTATTGGCCATCGCTTTAAGAACGAAGTTATTTTTGTTCTCTACCCACTTGGAATTGACAATAGAAGTTGGTTAAGGCTATGTATCCAAAGATGAGGTTGACACGCCCCGGTGGGAAAAAAGAAAGGAGCGGGCTATGTTCGCATGGCATAATTGAGCTGACGATGATGAATCGAAGATGATCAGTAGAGACCTCCTTTGTATTCATGCAATCTGTTGTCTGCCAAGATTTTTGAATTGGTGATGAATGTATATTTGTAGCAAACCCTTTGGAAGTTAAAGTTGAACTAGTAAGTATTTTTTTCTTTTATTAGCGCATGAAAACCGCTACGTTTAGAAAATCAGCGATATCTTCATTCATAGCTATTATGCCCAGTAAACCACGTTTAATAAAAACGTGATTTACTTCCTATCAAATATATATCACGTTTCCTCCGGACAGTCCTGCTAAATGACGTCAATTCCATTGTTCCGTTAGTGATATTAGAATTATTGAATGTGATAGCTGCCGTTCAAACACCTGTTCAGTGGACTGTCAGAATAGTGTAAACATAATGCTGGAAAGATCGAGCAGAAAAGATTTTTGTAGCACTATCCTGTCAAGTCTAGCCATCACTGCCCGAGATCATTAATTATAGAATCCATTTCGGGGTCGTAGTTTTTAGCACCCTCTGCACATAAGAGTGTATTCTGTTGTGACTTATGACATCATCTATTCTTCAGAAATGTCAGGTGTGAAGTAGTCGCAACAGGGGTACGTGTATGACTAAAAGTATTAAAGTAAACGAAGCAAAGGAAATATGTAAGATCGTAGCACGATAGCGTTCTGTAGTTTCTGCCTACCCCATTGAAGACCTCGGTTTACGGATGTATGTATCATCATCATTATCTGCCTGTCCTTGTCCCATGTTACTTGGAGTCGGCGCAACACGTTTTCTTCTTCCATACCGTCCTGTCCTCCGTATCTCTAACTCCCTTTTCTCTTTCATATGATTCCTTACACAGTTCATCCATCTTTTCTTTGGCCGTCCCCTCCCACTCCTTCCATCCACTAATATTTGTGTAAAATTCTGTACAGAAAGATGTAATGCGAAAAATATTTGGTCCTATTCGAAAGGAACCCAAAAAAAGAAACGTGGGTAAACAATAAAGTTTATAATAAAAGAGAATAAGATAGCGATACACATGGCAAGTATTTTGATACTTTTGTCGCAAATCTGACTGCCACCTGTTATTCGCTTTGATACTCAGTGATTGTGCCTCCCGTTATAATAAAATGGCCAGGTATGCGGCCGTATGCCCCAAGAGCAATGTAAAATGTTTTTGTAGCGCCACTGAAATACAGAGTTTTACGGCTCTAATTTCTGCGTGTGAAGATTTTTATAATGTTCTTTTTATTTATTTTATAGTTGGCTGATAGTTTTATTTAGTCCACTTTTAATCTACCCAGGCGTATCGAGAACAAACCTAAATTCAATATTCTTTCTCATAAAAGGGTCCCTTTTCCCGTGGGATGTATGTGTACCATCGAGAATGAAATGAAATGATACTCGAATTTATTTTTGTAAGTAAATAGATCGCAAACTTTTACTTAACAATGTTTGTGGAAGGAATGGTCCAGGGAAAACAAACCATTGTTATTATGTAGAAACTTTTGTGTTTAGAATAGTAGTTAACTTTTCGTAGCAGTTACTTAGCAGCTTAGCATACAGAGTAGCACTTTACACCTGGTTTCTGAAAGTCTGACTTTGATTACCGTTAGACTAGCCCCCGATAAGGCGCCTATTCGTAAAAGTGGTGACGCTGTTAAGGAGGATTTTATATAATCCGTGCTGGATTATTAAATAGTAAAATGTTTGGTCTTTTGGCGTAGTAATTACTGAAATAATCTAACTATAAAAAGTCACTATAATTATACACTAGTCACTATATTTTCTCTGCAAGATTAGATCGAATGCCGATCACTTCAGGCCGTCTTAAAGTCTTAATCAGACATTTAAATTCCAAATCTTCCTAATTAAGATAGAAGTTTGTAACTATATTCCCAGAATATTGAGCCTTTTATACCTAGACTTCCTTCCTTTTTTATAGAAAGCCTACGGAGACCGTTCTTACATAAAATTGCAATAGTTGCTAGCTTGTTGTCTATCCACAAGGATGCTTTTAGCTTTGTAATACAAATTAAAATAACTAGAGGCCGGAAAGCCAATTTGCGAAAAGGGTTTGCAGGTAAACAAGATTTTTAATTATTTTAAAAAGGTGTATCGCTGTTCCGTGTTTGCATTCGTGCCCGGTTTATTTGGGTTTTTACCCAAAATAAATCTTGTTGAAGTGTTTTTGTTTTTGAACTGCTACAAGGCCGTGTCTACACCTCCTTTATGTCTCTAGTCCCCCTGGTATCCTTACACCAACAAAAATAAAAAATATATTCAGAACTTATATTATAGAGAGGAAAATGGTTTGTCAGCAGGAGTCGATGGAAGTACTGATCCGATTTCAACAACAATTACAATGATACCAACAAAATTGAAATATATATTCAAAACTTATTTTTTAGAGAGGAAAATGGTTTGTCTGCAGGAGTCAATGGAAGTACTGATCCGATTTCAACACCTTTTACAGTGATAGTAAGTACAGTACAGTAAATAAACACTATTAAAAATACAAGTTTTCTTTGTTATAGATCAAGCGAGCAAAGCCACGGTCAAATTCTAGTTTTGTAGGTAAGACCAAATTCAGCACACATCAGTAAAATCACCCACTCTTTTTTTTGATATATCGGCTAATTTCTTCGTAATCCATCGATGAACTTCCATCAGTCAAAAACTAGGTCATTGTACCTACCAAAGAGTAATTAAAAGTATAAAACTAAGGCGAACAAGGAAACGTAACAGCCGTTAGTACTGGCTAGTGGTTTATTGAGGCGGATACAAAGAGATTAGTCCTAAATGAAGATTAACCGCCTAAAAACGAGTGTTACGTGTTGTCCTTTGTTCAGTGCAGAGATGTGTTTTTGTTTGGTTTGCAACCTTCTTTTTTTTTTTTGGTTGGGAAATCATCCAAAGACTTCTCCTGCTCTGGGTGAAGCGGGAGGGCGTGTCAGACTTTTACTGTCTAAAACCCACCCGTGTTCCTTCAGTTGCTTGTGCCAGGGCCGCGGTAACTATCTTTCAAATTTATCCGCGACACGTTCTATATTTGGTTTAGTACTTACTACAAAAACAAGGCTTATAAATATTTTATTTCAAAACCTACATGGAACTTCAGCATCAACCTCTACGATATAAAACTACTATTTTAGATATCGTGTATTTGATTATTTTTGTTTACTACAAGCATAGTTTTCAATTAAACATTAGGGTATTGCACAATCGTAATTAGTAGTTATAACAATTTCCCATTAAATAATTTGCTTGCCCGTTTTATGGCATCAGGCTCGCTCTCTGCTCTCGCCTTTGTATGTTTAACCTCATGAGGTTCCTTTTAAACTTATACATTATGAAGAAAACCTAAGGTCGTTACTGGATAATCTACATTACGCAACTTATTACATACTATATTAACTTTAAAACTTTCGCGTTTCATAATTCAAAAACAATATATCACGGGAAATAAGGTGCAGAAAAAAAAAACGAAATCATTTTTCCGTGATATATTGTTGTACAATTTGAGGAGCTCGTGGCTAAATAATTACAGCCGCACGGGTCGATCATCAAGGTTAAGCAACGCTTGACGAGGTCGGTCCGTGGATGGGTGACCATTTCAACATACCGAGTTTCCTCCGTGCCTAGTAAAGCACGTTAAGCCGTTGGTCCCGGCTGTCATTTGAAGATCTTTGACAGTCGTTACGGGTAGTCAGAAGCTTGAGATCTGACGCCAGTCTTGCCAAGGGGTACCGTGTTACCCAGTTACTGGGTTGTGGAGGTCAGATAGGCAGTCGCTCCATGTAAAACACTTGTACTTAGCTGAATCCGGTAAGACTGGAAGCCGACCCCAATATAGTTAGGAAAAAGGCTAGGCAGATGATGATATTGTTTTACAATTATTACATACTAGCTTATCCCAAGGGAATATATGCCCAGCATAATCAGTATCCTGTGTGCCATTATCTATCTCTTTGCCAAATCCAGATACTTTCAGTAGTTTTTCCGTGAAAGAGTAACAAACATGCAAACAAACTTAAACACTCACAAACTTTCACCCTTATAATATTAGATTGCCATTATACAATTTGCTTTTCTGATTTATGACAACATACTCGCCCTCTCTAAACATACCTATCATGACACCAAGTATGTTAACTCAAATATAAAACTAAAATGTTTAACCTCATGCCTAAAACCTTTACCCTTACCCATTATGGCTCTATCAAAGTCTTAGGTCATTACTGGAGAATCTTCATTGCGAAACTTATTATATACAAACGATACCTATGCAATCCATTATATTAGTCGTTACACTGATTTCTATCACACCTGTGATCTCTTTCACTTTTTCAAGTGTCTGTAGAAAAGGGAATAAATATTGATGATATTTTTATCGCGTGTTATCGTAATTGGGTTATTTCTCGTGTATAAGGGAATCGGCAATAAAAGAAACAATAGGAGTAGGTACTCCATCGGGAATTATGAGCCACGAGCAACGTAAGTGATAACAAGAAGGGCTTACGTGGATTATATTCAGTTGCCTGGCTCCTGCAATACTTATAAGTAGATAATAATTATAGTAGAATACCTTTGTTTGATATTATATTTATTGTTGATACATTTTGCCAATCGGCCACTGTTATATACAAAGATACACGAATCTAAATGTAGTGAAAAGTGCTGGCCAAATACTTAAAAGATTTAGTAATCTTTAATTCAAACCTTTGTTTTAAATTTTGTATCAAAAAACATTTAGCTCAAATATTTACAACATCTCTATTTATTACCAAGTTCTTACAATACTAAAATCTTCCAATTACCATACCATGGCTACCTTTAACATTCAAAGATTACACATAATAATTGTGAAGTAATGAGGCTTATGACCATAAACGAGTAATAATATAGGAGGTAATTATTTTAGTAATTCAGTCCACGAACGAGGCAAAGGCTAAATGTCATGCAGCCTCTGTAACGAATTACAAGTTAATTATGTGGCAAGATAACTTGTTAATGCGATGAAACCAGAAAAAAAAATCAAAATAAAGAAAGAATGAAAAATTGTTTATTGACACCAGAAATAATGCATAGGTACCATAAAAATACAGCTTCTACTAATAGGATTACTTATTATTTTTTAACAAATCAATATTTTGAGGATTCGGTAAAACTAAATGTTAAGCTTGACTATTTTCTGATACTTACCTTTGTTTTCTCCAAAACACGTCGGAGGAAAAACATGGATGACAAACTTACCTCTAATCTTTAACTTTGACCTTTTCAAATATTTAATTTGTATTACTAACAATAATGTAACATTTCTGAATGCAGATCTTGTCTGTTTGTTTTTCGATTAATCATCGCATTTATGAGTTACTTACAAATAAGATTTTAATTGTCTCTTTCCTTTCTTTGCATTTCGACAATGATCGCACCTTTTTTACGTCTTGTCACCGCCTTAAAACAACTGTGGAAATGAATGATTCGAGAAACCATGTTTATGTTTCTTAATTGACATTACATTCACTGTTTCATTAAATGGGAGAGAGTTTCATTGTTTATAACTTGTTTGCAACGTTTTTATGACCTAACTAACAAAAGTTAGGTAAAAGAAAATTCTCGAATCGTAACTAGCTACTACCAAGTTAAAATACACATTTCTATCAAATTTCTGGAATAACTCAAACCCTATTTAATATTCGTATCTAATGAATACGTCAAAAAAAGATGATAATTCAAATTTTTCGGGTATCACTAAATGTGGACTTACTACGCGATTTTTTATTTATTTTGTCAGTTATATAATGACTTACGTTCAAATCTTCACAAGATACCTCTCTTTTATTTAGGTTACGATGAGTAACAATGACAACTCCAGCGTGACATTGGTTGCCCCATTTTCTTTTTATACCACATTGAATATCATCGGTGAAAAACGCAAGCATCTAACATTGTTTTATATAATTCGCAGTGAATACATAATGGGTTGATTGATGGAAGTGGCGAGTGTCCCCGATACTCGCAAGGTTGCTGCGCAAGCGTGGGCGCAATGGACTCAGCGCACGCGCACCTTAGCGCAACAGGGCTGCGAGAGCATAAATGTTTGCGCTGATTTAATTGATTTAATAAATCGCTACCAGTTGATATTGTCATATTTTAAGTCTACCACTCGACTGAGCGACCCTCAATATAATTGATAGTTCATCATTATCATCATCATATCAGCCGTAAGACGTCCACTGCTGGACATAGGCCTCCCCCAAGCGTCACCACATTGATCGGTCCCATGCGTGTTGCAAACAGCGGAACCCCGCAACCTTCACTAGGTCATCGGTCCACCTGGTGGCAGGCCTTCCAACGCAACGGCTTCCGATTCGCGGTCGCCACTCCAGAACCTTTTTGCCTGATCGGCCATCCGTTCTGCGATCAATATACCCTGCCCACAGCCACTTAAGTTTGGAAATTCTTCGGGCTATGTCGTTAAACCTTTTAATTGACAGTTATAACTTGTAATTTATTGGCATCAAAGTCCTCGACTCGAGAGATTTGTCTGTTGTCATGGCGACTGAGTCGACAGCAGTTGCCTTGAAAATGCTTTAGAATATAGATAAGAGTCTTATTTTGGACTGTTTTGTTCTTGTGCTTGGTGTAGATAGTTAAACTATATTAGCTGCAATCTGAAGTATAATTTGCTGAGAACCATCTTAATGAAATTAAATGTTAAAATCAACATCATTGCTGGGTACAAGAATCTTTCTTTCTGCTTGTGCCAATGTAGACGCCTTCTGCGGTCGTGATATACGATATCTCCTACAACATATTTTTTGCATAGAGGTCCCTCACTAAGAGCGTCATTTTAAAGTTGAAATGATTCAATTACTTACTATAAAACTATTTAGTAGGTACTTAGCTCTTGGAATTTTACAGAGAGTTGAAACTCGACAGCCCTATACAACTTGAACGAATAAATGAATGTCACTGTTAGAACACCTTTTTATCGCACAGATTATAAATATCATGTCGTCAAAAATATTCCGTGCATCATAATAATTATGTGTCATATACTGCACGTATGTGTGTTGTGCATGGAATTAGTACTTACTATACATGCTGTGTATGCTGCATTCATTCATATTATGATGTGATGACTGTTTTTATGATAGTGTTGATGACTTCTACGTATGTTTCTTGCGATCTAGTCATGATCGTTTGTGGGTTATTAAAGTAGGCTTACAGGTCAATTGAAAGGCGTATGTAATTTAAGTAGGTAACTACTTAAGTACCTACATATTGGATACAGCATTAGATAAATGTGTAATGCCGCCGCTTACTTACTTTGTCGTAATGCTGTGTTTTTTTATCAGGATTATAAAAAATTTAAAGTTCTATGACGACTAAAACAGACACAGAACTAAACACAATAACACTATTATTGCGCAATTTAGTTCCCATCATACACCAATACGAACATAACACCGCAGAAATGACTACAAAAAATCTGTATTATTAGTCAGTATACAAAGACTAGATACATAAGTACAATAGATATATCGACCGTAGGTAAACTTTACCAATTATGACTCGTAATTTAATTAGTACCACCACAAACAGACTGATTAGAGTCTTCGCACCAGGTTCATGAACTTACGGGAGCCAATTTGTAACTAATATTCTGTTACCAAAGTCTGAAGGAATATAACGAAGTTATGAAGAAGTTTGGATGTTACTTTATTGACTTAATAAGTAAAGGAATTAAGTAGGGCGATGTTCTTTTGGATTTGTGGAATCGTGGTTCCACGGAAACGTCGGATTTGCGATACGCAGCTACATTGTTTTTTTTGGGTTGGAAATCATCCAATGACTTCTCCCGCTCAGGATGAAGCGGGAGGGTGTGTCAGACTTTTACTGAATAAAACCCACCCGTGTTCCTTCAGTTGCTTGAGCCAGGGCCGCGGTAACTCTTTTTCAAATTTATCCGCGACCCGGACAGGATACGCAGCTACCTAAGGATACAATACAACTTTAGGATACAGTCAGATTTGTTGAGGTCAAGAGATTTCAGGTAGCCCAAAATAGAGATACCTATTCAGGAAAATTATAAAATTACTAGCGGATGCGGTTTCACCCGCGTAGTTCCCGTTCCCGTGGGAATACAGGGATAAAAAAGCCTATGTCACCCGGAGATAGTGTAGCTTCCCAACGGTGAAAGAATTTTTGAAATCGGGCCAGTAATTTTTAAGTTTATTCGTAACATACAAAAATACAAAACTTTCCTCTTTATAATATTAGTATAGACATAGATAATGTTTGCAGGAGGCGATACCTAATCCCTGTAAGCACGGATCCGATATTGAAAATCCTTTCACTGATACAAGTCTAAGACTATCACGGAAACTGGATTCAGGTTCTGGGACTGGTTCTTGTAAGATAGGTCAAGGTAGGACGAGGTTTTGTTACCAACAACAGTAACTGCTTGATACGGTAGAATCAGCAACATTCCAGATAACAACAACATCTTCCAAACAAAATCTCTTATCGAAAGCAGTACCTAAATCCTTCCCAAGTTATAATTCAGCAATTAACTTGCAATATCAACTGATAGTTAAACAGTTCACGATTTAATTGAGCCGATAGTCGAACGAGAGCCAGCCTGGGCGTGGGAATAGGTCATGAATAGGTATCTAGGCACTCGACAATAATAGGTGACACGATTCGCAAGTTTGCAGTTTGCACGACAATCACAGCTCGTTAGGGCTGTGAGCTGGTGAGTTATGGTGATAATGGTGATCATTTTAATAGGAGTTGTTGATTAGTTGGGTGAGCTACTAGAATAAAGACAAAAATTTTGAGCAACTTCTTCTTCCCAGCTATCTATTTATTTACATGAAGCTGATAATCAGTAGTTTTTGAGAGTAAAATTTACAAAAGACAGTAAGCAAAACGCCCGCGAAAGATAGGATGCGTGAGAATTTTCGAGCCAGTCTGCTTAAATGTTATCGTAGTAAATTTGTTGATTTTCAAACGTAGGAAGGCTTATGAAAGTCTTCATTACTCTTCATATACGGTCATGGTGTTTCTATGTTAAGATCTTGATGACATGAAAAAAACAGATGCTCTGTTAGTTTAGTCCTCTCTCACAGAGAGGAGGCATGTGTCCCAGCAGTGGGAACATTAATAGGCTGATGATTTGATGTGTGTGTGTGTGTGTTAGTTTAAAACAATAAAGTCCAAATCTTTACCAAAACTTAGAATAAATAGGGATAAGCACTTCAAGTATTTTCTCGTACAATATATTACTGTTCTCATAAATTCCTAATTAAAACACAGGATCAGATTTCAGGCCTATTTAGGCAATTAATTAGACAAAGTTTCAGAGGTTACTCCTCAATTTACAATTACAATACCACAGAATCCTAAGTACGCCCAGGCCCCATGGTCTGTAATAGGGTAATTCAGTAGGGAACTAACCTTGAGAACGGTGGATGGGTAAGGCTTTCGCAGACTGTCGCGGTTCGAACAACCCTATTTAGGGTGCCATATGAAAAAATAGAATAAATAAAGTTCACACGTCTCTTTTGCTCCAAATCTACTGCACCGATTCTGTTGAAATTTGGTAAACATATGAACTTTATGACCTAAACACGGATGCGTAGCGTAAATAAATTTTGAATATGTTTTCACATTTTGGAGACCAATTAGAAAATTAAAAATTGCTCTACAAGTAGAAACTGTTGTACGGATAATCCAAAGTCGGTATTTTTAGTACCTATTGCCTTCCGTTTTTCGACACCGACTTCGGAAAAGAAAGTTAAATTCGCTTTGTAGTGTTTTGTTTTGGAAGTCGGTTTGATTTTTTGTTATAAAGTTTTTTACAAACTGTTTTACCAAAGCATAATATATGTATTATCCGTACTGGTACAACATGAGTTTCTACTTGTAAGGCAATTTTTAATTTTCTAATTAGTCCCAAAAATGTGACTTCATATTCAGAATTTGTTCCTTTATAGCCAAAGTAAATGACGATTCCATTAAGCCCAAACACGACTAGGATCTATTGTTTTATTTCCAGTGCCTACCTTCCGGCTTCATCATCAGATCAGTTCGATTTTACCATTTTTATTAGTGCCATTTATTTATACGTATTTGTTTCATAATAGTCGGTTAGCTATTCGATATATCTTATGCCCGTGACATACTCAGCATTAAGGAGTTCCAGTGGCCATCTGTGGTCTTCTTCATCAGTTCCAATTCACTAAATGACACTTTCTGAGTGTAAATGATTGCATTGTTGATAATAATACCAAAATCGCTATATGTCTGCCTATAATATTTGAGGAGTGCCTCGATTTCACTGGGATGTCATCATCAGATTCTGGTTTTCTTATCATGGTAGTAGCACCTTGGGATATCTCCTATCCAACAAAAAAATAATCATCAAAATCGGTTTATAAACGACGAAGTTATCCGCGAACACACATAAAAAAAATATATACGGTTGAATTGAGAAACAGCAGTGGTGGCCCAGTGGTATCGGCCGCGACTTACAAGTTGTAGGTCATGGGTCCGAGCTCAGGCAGGCGCTTTACGTTGTGTATATTATTTCATCACCACTGCTCTCAAAACGGTGAAGGAAAATATGGTGAGGAAACCGGCATGTCCTAGAACCAAAAATTTGAAGATATGTGACATCCACCAACCCGCACTGGGCGGCGTGGTGGATTACGGCCCATTCCCTTTCACAGAGAGGAGCCTGTGTCCCAGCAGTGGGAACATTAATAGGCTGATGATGTAATGTGTGTGTGAATTGAGAAACCTCCTCCTTTTTGAGAAGTCGGTTAAAAACGCGTTGCCACTTACCTCGCGCCTGTCCAGGGAGGCCTTTAAACTAAAGTCAACTAAAGTCACATCCAATTAACTTTTCTTTTATTCATTACACCTAACAGTCCTTGTTAGGTGTAATGTTACTTGATATTTATTAGCTCTTCAAATTAAAGCCATCTCGTAATTCGCTGGATCTTTCCTCTGGGAATTTCGCATAGTTTGGTAGGTGAACATTGAATTGTATTAAAGTTTGATATCGAAATGTAGTTTGGCACCTATAGTTACTAATATGTTCAAAGCTATTGGTGTTAAATGAATCAAGTAAATGGGATTTTTTGAGTTTATCAATCTCTTAGGCATATTGGTTTTGAAATTAACGTCAATTCCGATGGCTTAGTGATCGTTATTGATTAAATTGCACTCGGTTTTTATTTCAATTTTTTTTTTTCTAATTGAACGAAAGCCTCTTTGGTTTACTGGTTAACGAAAAGCAAAGCAAATTTGCAAAACCTGCTAATTATATTAATTGTTACTGAATGAAACGAACAAATACAAAGGACGGTTAACTTTAATCAAAAGGATTAAAGTTAACCGTCCTTTGTATTTGTTCGTAGACCTAACTAGGTGTATATTGTTTAACTCAATTCACTAAGCCGATTGTTAATTTCTCACATGTACTAATATAACAATATCAAAATTAGCAGTCCACACGGCAGATCAAAGTGCTCGATTCAATATTCAGAAATACACACAAAGCTTCAAATATTAGTTGGTAGATTTTTTTACTGAGACTGCATAGGAAAATTCGACTCCATAAGAGATAGGAGAAACTGTCTTAGTATAGTAAGCTTAGTTCTCGCCAAACTTCTGGGTCGCCCTGAAGTTGGCTTTCCAATGCGCAAGGCACGGATCGGTGGTGTTTTTTTTAAATGAGATTTATTACTGCGCAGCCATTGTAACCAACGTCAGAGCTCAACCGTCATTTTTGGTTTAGTTCGAGTTGTCCATTAAAATGAGTAATTTTTATAATAATTTTTTAGTGGCTACTGCATCCTGTTAGTCTTATTAAATTGTATCGGTTAAAATAAACCTGTCTAAATTTCACAAAATATTTATTGCGTGCGACGTGCCCGTTTTGTTACCGTCTGGAGCTCTCATTACCCGGCTACGTATACACATAAAAAATTTGACACATTTAACATAGAATTAAAGGTTTTCGTCTTCTCGGCCGTGTTCTCTCCTTTATATAATGTTTGGCTGTTAATCTGATAAAAGAGGTTTTATGTAAAAATGCTACGTATTTATAATATCATTTAGAAGGCTGGTCCACATTTTTTATACTCTATCATAAAGTTGACTTAAAACATTCTCCTGTCATGCTTTTGTTTCTCCTGATAATTTTCACACCTCCATACCAAGCTGTTTATTAAGAAAATTCCCAAACTTAATTATCCATGGTATCCTTTTCATAAAGTTCTCCATAATTTTCCCATCGATGCCCCCTCTCTTTCATACATAGGGCTTATAGTATAAGTGTATCTCTTTCGTATTTTGGTTTCAGCGTGTTTCAGCAGGCAGCTGAGCGCGCGCCACGCGTTGCCATGGTTACCATTGATCGGCAGCCATCTTGAATGCAGCCGTCTGCAAACCCGTACTGTAGACAATAATGGGATTTGGCGCCCGAGTTAAAAATAGGTGTGGTGGAAGTATGGGAGTACGGGAGGGATTCGGTTATGGTGTTGTATCTGTTAGGGAAATAATTGTGGGTAATTGTGATTTATTGGGATGTTAGTATGTTTTATGCTTGATTGTAAATAGATACATGAGTACATAAATAATTAAATTGTCATGAGAAAAATATACTTATTGGAAAATAAATAGTAGGTAAGTAAACAAATTAATTAAAGCATAAATATTGTTGTACTTTGGTATAGTTTTGAAATGCAATTTTCAAAGTGTCATCGTTTTTAAGATCAATATCTAAAATACAGTAATTAATCTGTGTTGAATGAACATCTAATGAAAATAAAGAATTGACATCCATCCATCTATGCAAAAAATACCCTAATTTATTTACAAAGATGCCATCTAAATCTGAAGCAGCCGAATTAAACGGGTCCCAGACACAATAGCGTAGTATAGTTAGCTCGTCGCTAATCGCTATCCATGGCCATTCTGCTAGCCGCCTGGCCGGCAAGATGTCGCATCCTCCTTATCGACCAGATCCTGCCGCTATCAATAATACGGGGACGGACGAATCGTAAACGAAGACCTAGACCTACCTAAAAGATTTATTTTTAATAAGCTCGATATCTAAGCTCGAGATAATGCTCGATGTAATGGTAACAACGAGTCCATCTGTCCAGTCAGTTTATGCAAAACTCTACGGTCGAAAACATAATTTCGCCAGTTTAGTGTAATAGGGGTGAACATTTTTTGCCATCATTTGGGCACAAATATCTAGTGTTATTATTATGAATTTCAGTGTAACGATTAACCTAATCGTTATATATTATTATGGTCATTTTTGAAAGACAGGTGCCATGGGATAGACAAATCGGTACATTTTTACCGGGATACAGAAAGGAAGTATAGCCTCTTTCATTCAGGAAGACTGAATAGTTAACAAGCGGCTAAAGTTACGAGGTCAGACAGCAAGCAATTTGTAGAGTAAAAGATGTACAAGTCTAGCTTGCAGCAGTTCTTGAATTAGTGACTACTTACTCTCTCTAGGTGGTTGACTAATGTCACACACACAACACTTGCCTGGATATTAAAGTAGAATCGTCAAATACTCTACTATGCAACGTATGCGGCAGTCTATTCATTTGTCTCAGAAGATTGCTAGTTTTTCTGGTCATTTGCAGCATTTAGCAGATATTTTGTGGACTATTTCGACAGTATGGGTAGTCTACAGTTTCATGATAGATACAAACGATATATTTTATACAAACTAAATATCTCAACAACCTTGAGATCTCTATCCTACGATCGTCTCCAACAATTTGTAATTTAAGAACTATTTTATAACTATCCCATTAGGTTCTCGCTCCCATGAGAACTTCTTGACAATGTGGGATATTTATATTCCGGTCCGACCCAATCAATACAGACCGAAACCGTCCGGTTACCGGACGGTACCCGGCTGGCGGACGATCTAACTTTTATTGCAACACTACGCTCCACTGGCTTTTGTGTCGCTCGGCATTTTTTATAGGACCGGGAAGAAAACGGCCCTGATTGGAAACAGCTGTTCAACGTGGTGAGATTTTGGAAAGTTATTGAAAATATATAACGGTCCCTTAATGGAAGGAATACTAAGTTAAGTAATTGAAAGTCTTGTTTTAGTGCGGGGCAATGAACGTTAAATTTGCATAAATGAGGTTTTAATTTTTTTATGGATGTCTCCTAATATTCTCTGCTGAAAAATTCCTGAATACAAAAATAATACTGAACAAAAAATAACAGCCCATAATTTTAACGTATTCTAGGTAATTATAATAAAGCTTCTCGTAATTTGTTCATAAATGTCCATATCAAACAGCTCTGCAAAAATTTATCCAACAACTTTATAAAAGAGATAAACTTAGCGCTTTCATTGCTGTCAGCTTGGTTGGACGTTTAATTTTGTTTTTGTTTACTATAAAACAAAGAGTTTCTCCTCCGACTTCTCTCTGGACAGACGTTTCATTTGCTTCAATTAGTCACTATGATACTGTCTAGACTGTTTACCTCGTGGAGAATGATACAGCATTAAAATTAAAAGCATAGGTTTAGTTTATAACAAAATGGCTACCGTAGCACCAGATATAAATTGCAGAGTTATTACGTAAAACTGCGACTCATTTAACGATTTAATGACCTGTTTTTTTATCAATTTTCTTCATAACTCGCACATATTTTTTATTCTGGTAAGTGGTAACACCTGTGAAATACCTGCCGTTTCGATACACATTTGGGTTGGTAACGTATCGTTTTTCAGGGAAAAATCACCTATGAAAGACGCACGTACACCTACAGGGTTTATAACCCAATTTGTCACCGAAAGTGGCCAGATTCGAGCTTGAACGGTTTAATTAAAGCGAGGCTCGTGAAACGTTCAGAGTAGGTACTCTCGGAACGGAAATAAATTAAGCATAAACTATCAAACACTTTTGGAACGCATTTAAATACAATAGATATAATCTATATTCCATTTTTGAAAAAGACATTTCGAATTCTATGGTTGAATAACCTTTTATTAGCTGGCAACATTAGACAGATGAACACTTAATAGATGTCGTTTTGCAAACAGTTTTTTACATTTTATTAAAATTAATTTCAAAGTAAACATATGTCTGCACCATTCTCATTACATAGTAATTCAGCACATTCACATTCTAGTGGTGTCGCGTAATAAAGTTTAATATTTAATCTGAAGGCTTTAGTAAACGCGCCCCGGCTCTCCACACCGGTCAAGGGCGTTGCACCAGTGCAGTATTACGACATCCCACGCTAAATTCAACCTTACTCAAGCTGTTAAAAGTTATTTTTCCAATTGCCAGTGGTCGGAATCCCTAGAAAATTGCTTTGCATTTCCCTGCTAAAGCCACTCGGGAAACTTTTGACTGAAACTTTAGGAGTTAAAATTGCGGATGAAAACTTTTACGGAAATAACTAGCTTTAAGGTAGCCATCCATAAAAGATCACACGTTTAATGTTCTTGGTGCTTCATAAAAATATTTCCTTTTCAATTCGTTTAGTTTTCCCTTTTGATGGTACGTTTTTCTATCTTGCCACATAATGGGATGTAGTGGGTGTGAGTGTTATATTAGTTTTACTTATTTCACTTTTATACTACTACTAAACAAAGTTAATAGGTATCACCCTTGTTTATTGTCACAAAGTCATTCTAAACTATGCAATCAGTTAGTTCTCTTTTTGTTTATCTCCATTATCCATTTTTTTTTATTAATTTTATGTACTAGTTAGGTATATTTTCCAAAGGTACGTAAAATACAATAGGATTTTCTAAAAATAACAACAAAAACATCGGCAAACAAAAAGTTAAACGTGCCGAAACTCCGAGGCCGAAAACGAAGTTTGTTATTTTTTTTTCCACTGGCAACTCCATGCAACAATGTTAATTAAAAATTTTACCAATAGGGAACTATCCGCAAAGCTGCGCTCAGATGGCGCCACAGGAATCGGAGTAAACAAACTAGTGAAAGGCGTTTTCGGTTTTTTGTGCAAACGGTTATGTATGTGTTTCCATATCGATATCGAAAATGGTTTTCAGATATCGATATCAGTAGTACAGTTTGCAAAACTTAAAATGTTATTTAGATGAGCAAACTAACAACGAACGCGAAATAATACTTAGAAAGATAGGTAGCGCATATGGTTCCTAACGTTTGTGAAGTTTGCGTTTTGTTCGTAGTTCGTACGTTTTCGCATTGTTACGGTTTTAAGTTTTGATTTACTCGTACGCTAGTAAGGTTTTTATTAGATACAGCTTTTGTAATATCGGTTATTTTGATATCGATATCGTTAAGATATCTAACACATATCCGATATAAGTTACGATTTGAAATATCGGACACATCCCTAAAATAACCAAACTGTCAAAATCGAGCGACAAAATTTGGCAGTTTATGCATACAAAATATAAAACTAATAGTGAAAGAAAAATGAAGCTAACTAACTTCCCCAATATTATTATTTGGTTTTTGAACACAAGTTATCTAAAAAACAGTAAAAAATAGTTCGGTAACCACAAACAGTAGTAGACGCCATGTTATGTTTTTGTTTACTCCGAGCCGTCAAGGGCCATCTGGCGGAAGCAATTGACAGTAATGTTCCCTATTCTATACAAATTTAGGCTAGGTCATGCAAGCTGTAGTGGTTACTCAATGAGGGCTTGCGTTTTTAGGCTCACCAGTTGGCGCCACTGGCGAGTAAGTTTGAATTAAAATAATTTCTAATGCCGTAGAAGTGCGATTAAATATAAAATTGAGTACCTATGTCGCAATGTCGCGCAGCCCCTTTTTTTGAAGAAAAAGGAGGATAACATTTTCCGAAACATTTAACTCTATATATACACTATATACACTGCTTAACGGTAAATCCCGTACCAATCTTAATCTGTCATATTTGGAAAATATTCACAACAATAAAAAAATAGTAAATAAGCTCGCGCTAAAAGTCAAAAATATATGAAATTAGACATTTTGAAGACCTCACTCTACACCAGCGCGCCTAGCGGCAAAGTCAAACGGGATAGCCCTCATTCATACAGGAAGAACTTGGCTATCATGCCTTTGTACCCGACTTACAAGTTATCTATCACTAGGATTATTACAGGTCTATGTTCTGTAAGAACAATGTTCGAAAGTTGATTTACCTACTGCATATTAAAACGTAACTTTACATAATCTTTTTTATATATTTCAGTGATAATTAGGTAATTAACTGTTGATATGTCATAATAATAATTTATAAATAAAGATCTCCACTCCTCAGGCACCTCCGTATATGTCGGCGCTACGTCACTAAGCGACTGTTTATGGGGGGGCCTATTAATTGAGTGTGCAAGTCATCCCCTGCCATTTTATAACCGTGTAGAACAACAGTGGTCAGGCAGGGGCCAATAGTCTTTCTTTAGTATTAGGTAATCGATCCACGAAACCTCCCAAACCTATAAGCCCAATGTGTTTTGTCTCCATATTCTGCAATAGTCCCGCACCAGCCGGGGATTGCCCTTGGGCGCTCTTGCGTAGGAACTAGTGCATACAAAGATAAACGCCAGCTGGTATCACATTTCATCCTACATGTCTAACAAAGGCCTCCGCGAGTAGATTTCGGCCTCTGGTACGCCTTTCAAAGGCCCGGGACCCTAGAGTCTCGAGAATCTCAAAGATATGGTAAAAAATAATGACTTAATAAAATATAACCTCTTCCTTTTATGGTTAAAAATGAGATTCATCTAACGTAAAGATTTTTTGTAGCAAAACAAAATGAAACTAAACATGTTGAGACTTTTGCACAAAAGTTTACCCACAATAGTAACTGTAATTTAGAAATTAGAGCCTCTATTAATTGGTGTTTGCTAAAATTACCTACTTGTACCAAATAAAAAAAGAATAATAAAGTAGAGTTTCCATTTTGAAAACCCAATCGAGATAATGGAATTCGTTCGTTAAAATATTAAGGGTACGTACTAAGTTCGGAATTCTTATTTGATATCATCTTACTGCTTATGTAAATTACTGTTTACTTTACATACTAACCTTGGAATATTTCAGGTCTAACGTTTCTTTACCTTTAGGTATAGAACCCTTCAATACCTATCATAAGATACGAAACAAAAAAAAAGGCATCGCACAGCATCGTAAGTGGAAATGGATTGGACATACGCTCGGAGAGATTCCGATCACAAACTCAAACAAGCGCTGGATGAAATCTCAAGGATCAAGTTAGGCTGGTCAATCCGCATTAAAACTGGCGAAGCACCGTGTTGGCAATAACGACAAGCATTGGAATAACGTGGTGAGAGATGAATCGTAAGCTCAAGATTTCTGTTTGTATTTATTTTTTTATGTGTATTCCGTGGGAAATGTAGTTGGTTGCACATTTGTTGTAATAGTAAGTTGTAAAATGTAATGTGTCACTGTTTGTTTTCCCCCCAAATAAATAAAATGAAAATAAAAGACCGTTAGTGATGGAGGATTAGTGGGGACACCCCAACTATAGGACATAGGATATCAAGTCAAAGCCATTCATATCAGGATGTGCCCATTTTATAGGTAGTAGTGCAGTTGATGCAGTATTTACGATGTGCTACGTCCCTAAAGAGTCTTTCTACCACTTTGAAAACTGCCCAGGCACGGCCCAGAAGCCGAGCACACACCTGGGCCAGCACAGTTAGCCGATGCATACAAATGGGCGCGCTTTGTTCAAGGCATTACGCACCACAGTCACGTGACCTTTCTCTCACCCACGTACGGCGTGGTTCAATGGAATCTACAGGTGACACCATTGTTGGTTAATACTTAGACCGTACTGTTACTGTCTGATTTATAATGGTCATTTTGATATTACGATTGGTTCTGGGAGACGGCACTATTTTCAAGAGGTCCCCATGTTTTAATTCGAGACACATCAAACTTAAAATTGGCTTATCAGTGTGGTATTGTACCCACTGTTTGTGACTTTATATTTAATTTCAAATAGGTGTTATCAACAATGGGATACCTTTTTATCTTTTTCTATACTAATACACACACTTGTACATTTAGCTTTGTAATTAGGACAACATTACGAAACCTGAGTGATTATGGTCCCCAAATAATAGTAGAGCACTCCATTGCAATTCGTGAAGCCAATACAAGGACAAACGAGCGAAAAGGTATGTTATAACAAACTGCCACAGTGTTAGCAAACGAGCTTAGATGGTAATTACAAACAAATATTCTAGACTGAAACCTGTTGACCTTACAGTTCGCAACTCCGATACTCCCGAGGTGGGAATACTAGACGGTCCAATTTACGTCGTCGGGTAGCAAATATTCCTTGGCTTTTCATTTTGTTACCATAGCTACTAATATACACAAAAAGTTATAGGGGTTTGAGGTGTGAACAAAAGAAAAAGTTTTTCGATTGTATACCGAAATCTTTATTTTTGTCAACGGGTATCGTGTTACCCAATTGGGTTGTGGAGATCAGGGGGGTGACCATAAGCTCTTAGAGCGGTATCAATTTGAGATCAAGTAAGTGACAGATGTATCCAAGTTAAATACATCTGTCCGCTCCAAGAGCTTATGGTCACCCCCCAGATATGCAGTCAGCCCCTGTATAATACAGAAAAATGGTATTCAGCTGTATCCGATTAGACTGAAACGCGACCCCAACCTGCCAGATATGTTGACACCGCAATCTTTAAGGCATAGTAGACCATAGATAATATAAAGGTCTATCAGCAATAACTATTGTCTGAAAGTCCAAAGTTTGAGATTGATACGCGCTTCCGAAATGTCACGTGGGATTTCGAACGGAAAACCATTGGTTGACCGTCTTTACCGCTGTTATAATGTCACTTTGTCTAGGTCCTCAGTCATCATCAACATAATTTCAGCCGAAAGACGTCCACTGCTGGATATAGGCTCCCCAGGCGTCGCCACATTGACCGATCCCGTGCGTCTCGTCGATCCAGCGCCTTCTCGCAACCATAACCGGGTCATTGGTCCACCAGTGGCAGGCCTTCCAACGCATCGTTTTTCGGTTCGCGGTCGCCATTTCAGAACATTTCGGCCCCATCGGCCATCCGTTCTGCGAGCAATGTGCCCTGCCCACTGCCATTTAAGTTTCGCAATTCTTCGGGATATGTCGGTAACTTTGGTTCTCCTGCGGATATCCTCATTTCTGATGCGATCACGCAAGGAATCTCCGAGCATAGCCCTCTCCATTGCCCTTTAAGCTTTCTGAATCTCTTAGTTGTTAGGTCCTTAGTAGTTAGTGCAAAATCGATAATTTCAGTATAGGCAGGCAGCTATAGCAAGCTTTTGTCTCAGACAAAGTACACGTCAATTAGATGAGAATGGCAGACGGGCTTTGAATCGGTAAGCATCTGCTGTCTACCTTACGAATTTACAATTTACTAAATAGCTGTGTTCGGATTCTGATTAATGTCAGTGGGGAAATTAATTTGCGTAAATTCTCTGTTGTTAGTGTGAAAGGCTCTAGATAAAGTGGTATTCGATGTCAGCTAAGTCGATCGTCGAAATGTCGAAATGTAAGGGATTGATCACGTCAGTTTTCGATATCGCTAGTCAATCCCATACAATTTTGTCTTTGGCAATGGCTATCACCACGCTTGATATCATTCGATGATAGAATGTACTTGTCTAGGGCCTTCGGCTGCTTTAAACATTTTTTAAACGCCCATGTCCTGAATTCTGATGGTAATCAACGATGCAAATGGTGATGACGTTGGAAATAGTGCACGAGGCTGAGGCTCTCACATTGTCATTCTATCGGTAGTAATGATCGAAATGCCAAAATGTAAGAGATTGGTCACATGACGTTTTTCAATAGCGCTGTACATTAATTAATTTTTAAGTTTTTTCCAATCGCTATAGCGACGATTTCGTTGGTACTCGTAGAATTTCCTCTGGGGCCTTACAATGACGTGTCAAAACTATCATGGTTCCACTGTGAGAGAGGGACGGAGCTTTACAAGACAAATAGCTGTCTCTTTTTCACTTTTACCATGTCGTGTCCCCAGTTTTACTTCTGCTGTCAGTTAAAAAAAATGTTTTCGACGGGAAAGTTCTATAGGAACTTTTCACCAAATGAGGTTGACGTTTATTTTGAAGATTGAATGCTTTGGATATGTCTTGGTTGCTGATTCTTAAAATTACGAATGGATTGAAGTATTATTGGAAGACAAAATTACCTCAGCGTATTTGCGTTTTGTTTCTCCTTCCTATTGGGCACATGGAATGAGAGACGAGAAATACATACATGAATGTGTGTAAAACACTGTTTGGCCAGATTCAGCGTGTTATATTTACCAACATAATAATAATTTATTCAAAAAGGTTAACACACATTTTCCGCCCCTATAACGTTGTTATTTCGCTCTACCCATTCGCTCATCTGATTACGAGGTCGAAATCTCATCAATTTGCGACCAGTTTTGATGAAATTTCACAGCCGATGTTTTTATCGAAAGGTCAGAGTTCAGGGCGGCTGCAAATTGGTCGAGAGCGTTATCAGGGGTGGCATCTAAAATGGAGTTCGTAGTAGTTAGATCGAGTTAAGAAGCCATTAGTTGAATTGCTAGTGCACCTGACCTCAAAACTCCATAAATAGATGGAAACAGTAATTTCATAATTATTTCAGTCGAAAAACGTCCACTGCTAAGGAGGCCTTGTCCATAAATACAATACTGAGTACTAATTACTTATCTACGTAATCTGAACCGATAAAAGAAATATTAAAAGGTAATTAATAAATATTGATAAACATTTAGATTCGTGATATTACATCAGCTAACAACATCAAAAAGACCTAAATTAATGAAAGCATACCATATAAAACTATCTAATAAATGCAATACAAACCATAATGTCCAACACATCACACAAATCACGTGTTTCTCAACATAACACAATAAACGGCCTTGTTCATGAACATTTCCCAACGAGAGATAAGGCGCGTTCGTCCGATAGCGTGGAAACGTTGCGCGGGCGGGCGCGAGCGCAGGTACGCGGGCCGTCGCGCGTCGCGTGATAACGTCCCGAAGCCACTCGTGCGCAGTCAACGGCCTAGCGCGGCGCTTATCAGTGTTGGGCAACTACACAGATTATGTGGTACTTGGTAATCTAGCATCCGTGTTGTCTTTTTAATTAAATGAGGCGGTATGAGCATAGGCTGGCTTTATCTTGTTGGTGATGCATTGTTGTTGTTAGAGGAGTTATTTAATTTTTGTAAAAAAAAAATATGGTGGCGTCTATGTTGATGTATCTAGGACAAACCTGAAGAAACCGCTGGATGCGAGAAGCACAGAAACAGTCGAAGGGGCCTTTATCCAGCAGTGGACGTTTTTAAGTTTAAATATTGATGATGATGGCTATGAATATTTGTTGCCATGATCACATAAGCTGCAAACGCAAGAAATTAAAAAACAATAACTATTCCTAAATTTCTTCGCAAAAAAAAATCAATTGAAAAGGCTGATCTCATTTCCTCCAATTCAATATGTAGCCGACAAAACAATGCAGTCAAACAAAATAAAAAAGTGGAACAGAGTTGATTTCTACAATTTAGAAACGCCGAGACTGTTACGCAAAAAGTAACTTTTTGCAGATTTAAACTAGATTTCGTAAGACAGCAATGACTTTGAAAACTCTATCGTCTCAACGGTATTTTGTACCTAATGACCTGACCAGCACACTGAGACGTTCATTGCTGCATTCCTCTACAATACTTCCAATGGAATAGCTATAGTCATCAATCATTGTACCTCGAGTAGTCCACAAATTAGGTTGTAAATCTAAATCTGTCCAAGTAGTAAGCTCTAGCATTGCACGACTGAAAAACAAATGGTGAAATCTAAAGATTCTTGTCAGAAATATGACTTTAAGGTAATGGTAAGTACCTACTTATATATTTCAGAGAAGGTAAAAGAAGAAGAAAATGAAAGTGATGGGAAGCTATTGTCTTGCAGCGGAACCACACAATATAAAAATGTTTCGTACAATGAAATTAATTTGGTTATGCAATAAAAAATATTTCTTTACCATACCTAGATGCAAACTAAATGTGCTGACGATCCAAATATATATCCAAAATTAGCAACAGCAGTAAAATTTTCAGCCTAACATTAAATTTCAGCAGATAGACCTGTCGTACTGTATGGATCAGAATGTTGTGCTGTGAAAAAGATGGATGAAAAGAGATTGCATGTCGCAGAGATGAGAATGTTAAAGTTGAAAGGAAACCGTTTGTACTGGTATGGTCATTTGATCAGGAGGGGTGAAACGCATGTTACTCATTGAGGTATTAATGTAAATGATGTTACTAAACGAGTTATGAATATAAACGTGAATGGATGGAGAGGGAGAGGAAGGTCAAAAAAAAGTTGGATTGACTGTGTGAGGAGTGATATGAAAGAAAACGGAGTCAGCGATAGCGTGACAAAGGACAGGACATATGGAAGAAGATCACGTGTTGCGCTGACCCTGTAACATGAGATAAGGGCAGGTAAATGATGATTCAATTTCAGCAGAGAAAACTTGATTGCTAACATCTTGAAACATCTTATCTTTAACATTGAGTCAATATCAAATCACTGCTATTACTTCAGTGGCGGCTTTACCAGCAGGCTGAGTAGGCTGGAGCCTAGGGCGGCAGATTTTAGGGGGCGGCAAATCTGGGCAATGTTTTGTCTTATGGGAATAAAAAAAATGATTAAATACCTACCTAAAAGTTATTAAGTCCGCTCACACAATTCAATCAACTAATGTAGTATGTTTCACTATTTAAATATTTTTTGTACTACGTTTTTACGTAGTCGTATTTGGGTTGCGATGCAGGAATGAATGACATGGCCGTTTGCTAAGTGTCTGGCCGAATTACCAGCACGCGCGCGGGTTTCGAAGAGCCAAGCGGGGTCCTGTTGTAGGCATATGCTGCGAGGTATTGAGTTCAAGAGATACTTTTGAATTCGGAAAAACTGGAAACGGCGGTAATTGTTGTTTTGTGGAATGTTTTTTTGGAAGGAACGAACAATGTGAATATTCAGGTATCTACCGTAGATTTGATCACTGTTGTCGATATTTACGAATCTCTGTAAGTTTTAAGTAGCTGAACGAGAGAATTTCGAAAAAAGGACGACGGAATTAAACGTATGGAAGCATTATACAAAGATATGGGCAAAAGACAACTGAAAAGAAATAAAGCTTTGATGAAACATTCGATGAAGAAATTAGAATGACTCCAAGGGACACTTTCAGGGTCAACACATTTCTCGTACTCATAGATAGACTCGTGTCCGAGTTTAAAAAACGGCAGGAAGCCTACAAAAGATTTAATGAGAAGTTTTCATATCTGACGAAAATTAGTGAGTTGTCACTATCGACCGTGACGAAAAAAGCCTTTAAAAATTTGGAAAACATTTATCCAAACTTGGATATAGCAGTTCTGTTTAAATATCTTTATTCTCATTAAAGCAATAGTCACTTAGGTACATGAGATACAATACAAATAATATTTAGCATACAGTAGTTTGTAGTAATAGTGTTAATAGTTTTCCATTAAGATGTTTACAGAATAGACCGGCAGATAATTTAATAGGGTATTGGTTCATGATTTTAAACTGTAACTGGAATAAAAAAATATTTAACAACGTTTACCGAATGTAGAATATGTTGTGTAAGCTGTGTTCATATTGTGTAAGTAGTTTTAAGGCATACCTTACCCCATAAGCCCTTTACCCCTTATAGAATAGAATAGAGATTAGATAGTACACGATTAAGCTTTTCTTAGCTCAGAAATATACCCAGCTAATATTTCTTGTGTAATCTTCACTAAATCGTGGTTTGTAAAAATAATCTAGGAAATGACACATCATTCCCCTAGTTTACTACACAATCATACTAATAACGGGCAAAAGCTGAAGTAATGAGGAGTGTAGCGCACAAATCATACATTTTTATTTATCGACATTTTTTATTGTAAACAAGATTGTGAACTATGATATCGAATAGTAGAGATCAGTGGGGCGGCAAAATTTGAATAGCCTACTGGCGGCAAATGTGTAAATCCGCCACTGTTACTCAAATTCGCTTTCGACGTTCAAACACACTTGAGCTAAGAGGATTTAAGTCAAACCTGCTTTCAAACTGTATACAACTTATCCATCCACTCACTTCTAGCGCTATGTGACAACAGCATACACTTCTACTTCTAGTTTCTATACAACATTAGTTAATCACTATTCAACTCAGAAAAGTTGCTTCGACAACAAAATTGTATACAGTCTTGAGAAATCTTGTAATCGCAACAAAACAAAATTGAAAATAGAGGCAACACTTTATTATTCCATTAAATTCAAAATTACTTTTTGATAGACAGGTGTTGTTTAAATTAAATAAGACAATAAACAAAGATGCATGGTTACATAAATAAGAACGAATTTAATTTGGAAAGTCAAAAACTTTGAAAGGAGTTATATTTAAAATGCTTTGAGTAATGTAACGCCTTTCAGACGCATCAAATAACTTCTGATCAGCGTAATAGAAATATTTTTGGATGATTATGTAACTAAAGCAAATTTTAAATTGTATTTATTATTAAATTGTATTATGACACAGGACCGGCCGACATGACGGACAAGCGGAGTTTGGGGAGGTGTATGTATGTCCAGCAGTGGATACCCTTCGGCTGAAATAATGATGGCATTTGTATTTTAAGTAGACATTTATGTGTTACTAGCGATATGCCCAGGCTTCGCATGTTCACACGTTTGCACGTTTCTTGGGGTCCACTTCCTATCTCCGTCAACGAACTAACGGGCCCGGTCCAAAAGTATTCCGAAACTTTGGAGTCAAAAAGCAAGAAATGAGAAAAACAGACCGGACCGGTAAAAACAGATTGGGAGTAGATACAACTGCCTCTATTGGTGAAAACCACATGAAAATCCGTTCAGTAGTTTTTGAGTTTATCGTGTACAGATGCGGCGACGGCGGGGACTTTATCATCATCATCACAATACATATAATAAATCTGTAGAAAAGTAATTTTTGTACAACGAATATATTTCCAAAAAAAATTGCCAGGGAAGCATTTTGGAATTTTTGTCTGTTTGTCTGTTTATTTGTGCACGCATCACGTGATATGTACGAAACCAATGTAGATAACTTCTATACATAAAAATTGTGCGTAACTTGAAGAATTACTTAGATTTTGTTTCATCGCAATCGGTTCACTCTATCAAAGGTTAGATGAATTTAAAGTGTTCAAGAAGTAAAATTATCACAACACACGCAATTCAGATACTCGGACAGTTAAACTCGATATTCGATAGATGGCGTTGTGCATTTGAAGTCATTTTCTGAATGGCGATGTTAAGATTCTCCGCGAAAGAATGATGACTATAGAAAAAAAATGGTAGGTAAGTAAGTAGGGTAGGCAGGAAGGTAAGTAGGGTAGGGTTGGCAGTCAGATGACGGGAGCGAAGCCGCGGGCACAGCTAGTTTTTTAATATGAGTGATTTTGTTTTGGCGTTTTTTTTTGTAATAAATCATATTAGGTCTCATAATATGGAAAATATAAACTAAGCCATCTTTGAATAATCATCCTTCAAAGTATCCGTTGCTCTCGCTCGCTGCGGTCTTACTAAATAGCACCAGAGTTTTCATGTCAATTACCTCTCACTGTAACCTCAAAAGCAGGTATAAAAAGACACAGCCTTTCATATACAGGAATCATCAATCAACACGTACTAATTACCGACACTCGTCGCGAAAAACACCGACCAAGTGCGAGCAGGAATGAATACGTAGGTTTCGTAGTTACCGCAAAATATATTTGCAAAAATTCATTGTTCTTTTAGGGTCAACGGCAATTATCCTATAGCTAATAGCGGTGTCGCATTATTGTGAAACCTTGGTGTGCAAATTCAACTCGAACTTGACCTTTATGGCGTATCTATTAGGACAATTTCCAAATATACGGTCCTGTGACAGACAACCGGCACGACAGCGGAGGCTAAGTAATAGGTTTCCGATTTCCACCCTCCGGACACGGAACCTTAAAAGACGAATCTGCATGAAAGGCGGCATTTACAAAGGCCTCCCATTGATGTGACGTCATTTAATGCGTTCACACCAAATTGCAACACGCAGGTTTTTTACGCGTAATATTTTTGCGGCACAGCTGTTCACAATGTTTACTGATTAAATAATGATTGATGCGCCACTGCAAGAAAGAAAAGGGGCGGAAGTTTAGGTTAATTATTTTTCTGTGGAAAACTGGCTGATTTGATGCCGACTTCAAATCAAATCAGCCAGTTCTAAAGTTCATAAGGTGGTGGGTGGGTGGTGGAATTAATTATTTTTCCGTGGAAAACTGGCTGATTTGATGCCGACTTCAAATCAAATCAGCCAGTTCTCCACAGAAAAATAATTTGATTTGATGCCGGCATCAAATCAGCAAGTTCTGTAATGAAATCGGTTTACATCACGACAACGATTAGGCAATGAAAGACATAAGTGAAGCCCTAGACAAGTGACATTCATCATCGCAAGCGTGGCGATAGCGATTGTCAAATTGTATGGGATTGACTACAAGCGATATAAATAAATCACGTGATCAATCCCTTTATATTTCGACATTTCGGCTATCGCCTTCGCTGACGTCGAATGCCACTTGTCTGGAACCTCAGGATACTTATGGGTTTTAAGGTCAACAACATTGAAAACATTCAATTTTATGCTTAAAAGGTTTAGCTAAACATACCTAAGATACATGCCAACAACTATACAGCAGTAGAACATTTGTAAAATATAAACTGGCCAACTAATATGCTCAGAAACTCCCCATGAATTATTGAGCAAGCGAGAACATATTGAAACGGAGCGGTATCGAAATTATAGTGTCGATTGACACCTACTAACTCGTAGTCAGGCCAGGCTATACTGGCAAGTTGCCACGCGACTATGTACCTACGGCTATTAACTATGCATCTGTATTAAATAGATAGTTGTCTGTACGTCCGATGAGATACGGCGATCATAATTTTGCCAGTATTGTTGGGTACTAGATGGTTTTGGTGATGGAGGGTTTAAAGGAACTAAATTCAGTTCATAAGGGTTTGGGTGGTGGGATTTTCAAACTCATGAGTCATGACAATAAAATAACCTGGCTGTAATAGCGTAATCCACTCACTGAAGTGCCTTTCATTCTGCAATTCAATAACATTATACCTGCGTTATTTTCGAAACATATCAAGAAATATAAGATTAAGAAATGCCTTAAATAATCCTTAGGATTGAAAGGGTCGGACTGCTGCGGCGCGCGGCGCCGCCAAACGTTTGATTGAAAGAGCAAATTGAAAGAGCCCTTATTCAATTGGAGAGTTGTTGTCATTCCTCTATTGTTAAGATAAATTGGCAAAACATGACACAATGCTGAAGCGAATTTGAACACTCTTTCAGTCTACACTTCGCCAAAAGAGTTATAAAACTAATTCTTAATTTCGCCAAATGAAACTTGTTCTGCTGCACTTTTCCTGCAACACAGTGGACTTATGGAGGTGGAACCAATTAGCCGCGGATGTCCTCTGATCTTGCTGCCACGTCGCCAGAGCACTCTTATTAAAAGCTTGACAAGATTCTGTGCGAACACGCTGCGCTATTGTTTGAGATACTTCATTTTGTTTCACTTTAGAGATACCTTGTTGAAATTATTCGGGTGTTTAGAAATTATTTTGGTGAATTTGTTGCTTAGTTTGGAAATTTTAGTTTCTGGTATAAAATGAATTTTCTATTAAGTTTGAATGCAGCGATTCTTCTTTGTTTCGTCTCAATCTACGCAAATCTATCATGCATATTGCATGATAAATCGACGATCTTCAAAAGTAGCTGGTATAAACTTGATGAGGACGGTGGAAAATCGGCTGCTATGATTCAACTTGGGAGAGGCCTATTGCCACCAGGGGATTGCGATAAATTCCAGTCAACCACGAGACAAAATTCCGGATATAATGTTTGGCAATTGAGGAGACGATGCAGTCTGCATAGATATACGTTCAAGAAGAAACGACGTTAACGAACCCATTGTCGTTTCAAATATCGCAAACTTAAATAGCAAGATAAATGTTTTAAACTACCCCATTTATACTGTAGTTTCAAAAGCTGCCGGGTATATTTCGGAACAATCTTCTGCTCCAATTTCGAACGTTTGCCGTTTGCCACGGCACAAATCACTTTCAGCCACTTTTCATTACCTAAGTATAGTGTATTTTACTTGCTTGCCTTATTTGTTTAACCAACACGGTGCTAGTATTACGATGTTGTTGCATCAAACTTTCGTATACGTTGAGTTAAAGACTTGCATAGTCTTTAACTTTGTGTGAACTGTAAAACAAGTATGGTCTCAATAACCGTTAACATTAATAACTTACAGATTTTCCCTCTAAATTGTAATTTCAGGTCGCCATCTACTTTGTTTAACAAATAATCCAACGAGTTCTAGATATGGTGGCATTCTACCCGCCAAACAATTCTCATAAATAAAATGTTTAAGACTGACCACGTGATTTCAGTGGCGAATGCGAATCCCATAGCTTTTGAAGTTTTCGATACATTCACTTTGTCTAGAGTTCTAGACCCTTCGTTAGCAATAAGGTAGGTATAAAGTATTGTATATACATATGTCTATACCTTACTGGCTAATTTCTGATTTCCCAACTAGCATAGTTAATAAATAATAATCTGCGCACATCAAACACAACACTCCTCATTACTGGAATGAGAGCATAATTTCTCCACTAACTACTACCCACATATAGAACAAAAACTGACATCAATCACGCCGCGACCGATAACCGACGGACGTCGTTAGAAGTCGGTATCTCTACAACTTACAAACTTCCTTACATCGACTTCCTTTCCGACAAATGGTTATTTACGGATTGTTATAGAGTTTGAGCGTTCTGATTATGAGTTGGCAGAATTGTGAAGAAGTTTAGCCTAGTAGAAAATGGCGAAGCTGTCAATATAGATTATTATTCAGTCTAAGTAGCATTACACTACATTTTTCATTAGAATATAAAGAAAATAAATAGAGGACAAAATGGAAGCTTTTGGTAAACAATGGGATACTAGAGGCTGACCAAATAAATACTATTTTGACAGCTAACAGTAGACCCAAATATAAGAGCTGCCGCGCGTTTTTAGCACGTGTCCAATTCCTAAGCTAAAATTTGATAGCAACCCACAATACAAACAGTTGACGTTCGCAAAGTGCTTGCTAGTACTACAAATGAATAAGGAATAGAGACGTCAAGTGCGTAATCCTTCTAACGTGTAATAGAGCTATCAAAAGCAGTAGACACCATAGACAAACAGGGAGCAGACAGTCAGACACAAGTGTCAGCGATAAAATTTAAATATTTCAAACGAGCTATATCCTCACCTCGCCTTACGCCGTACAAGGTTTGCTGGGGACCATAAAAACTACAACTGCCGGAAATACATTTCCGCTACAAATAGACGATGACGTACAAAATACACCCTAATGATGATCAAAGAAAATATGGATTGTCGACTTGCTGGTTTAAGAAAATTCCAAAAACAGTTAAAAGAGTCATTTGTTAGGGAACTCTGGTTTTGATGTTCGATTTGTCTTTACAAAAAATACAAAACTTTTGTAAAATTTTTGATGGAAATACAATGTATATTTCCACAAAGAATTCTAATGAATTTCAGATATCACGTAATGCATATTATCAAATCCAGACTTTTGGCCCGAAAACACGCGCAACTGATAACAAAATTTAGATTGAATCATGTTATAGCATTCTTGTCAGTCATATATTGAATAATATATAAGCCAAAGACTATCGCTTAGTCTGGAACACAAGCCAGACGACGAATAAATTCCGATTTCTTCGGCACACATTCTACTATAAACAATGACGTAGGTCGACCGCAAAAGATTTATTTTATAAAAAAACTATGTATGTAAAATTGGAACATTCGTCATTCGGTACGTCTCGCCAAATATTCCTTCGGATGAACGTAAATTGGGCAAAATGACCAATTTAAAGGGGAAATTTAATCGATATTTACGATTATGCGAAATGTCCCTTTACAGATTTCGTTTACCACCCACGGAGTATGTTATTTTGGTAATAAACCACTATTTTGGCAAAACCTCATTGTTGGGTCTACTGAAGGTTGCTGCTTTCGGAGTATTGGGCGTAGTCACCTAATAAATCTCCTAATATAGACGTGGTCCTCCTAAAACGTACAAAAATCGGTAATTTCTAAAAGATTTACGGTGTTATTTTTGTCAAGATTTTGCTTGAACACCTACCTATGAAACAGTTTTAGATATCCATTATGATAACAAGACAGTTATGAATGTCGGACATACCAGCTACGTTTCAAATCGCGCTATGCCCTCGGCTCACCTGTAACAAGAAATAAAATCTTGATAAGTACAAAATGTCGCAAAACACAAAGCAGAACTTGATATTATATAGTTACCTGATGAAAACATTATAGGCTAGACACTGCAATTGTAGCAACTTTACAATGACTGCAAAGCGTTAAAAGATTAATTGACGTGATTTAATGAATGACATTCGCGGCCACAATATTTTCGAAGATAAAATACATAAAGTGTTATGATTTGCCACTGTTTTACGTGATTCAGTGGAAATAATAGCACTTTAATCACTCATAGACACAAGTTTTGCAGCAATTCCTAGTTACAAAATTATAGTTAGTACGAAAAACACACTGACTGCAATAATTTTGTGTAACAGTGAGATAGCTAAGGTATGTCATCGTGTGTAATGTCACAAGAAAACAAGGTATATTAAGTAAACTAATTCCCTAGAAAAATAATTATTCGAAATGTCTCCGCGGAGACGGACACTTTGCTTCGTCCTTCTGCTAGTATGCCTCAACGTAAGTTCATTATGATTATTCATCTGTCTTACTTTTGCTTTGCAGCTTTGAATTTCTTATTAGAATAAAATGTATTTGTATTTTCACAGGATGGCATTGTTGCCTGTCCAACAATGGGACCCGTTTTCACGGAGTACTGTCCCTGTTCAGGACCGCCTCCTCAGCAAGTTAACTGCTACTACGGCTGTCCACAGACGGCGTTCCCTACACAACGATGTAATGAAGTGTGTTCTTGTCCTCCAGGTTTATCAATCAGTACTGTTTCCACAACGAATTATGTACCTAAACCTAATTTCCCCACCTATTCTGCATATTCACCGAACGTTGAATCTATAACCATAATAGAGAATTTCTCGCCCCCGACACCGCCAACACCACCACCGCCACCACCCCCACCACCATCACCGCCACCACCACCAACGCCACCGCCAACACCACCACCGCCACCACCACCGCCACCACCAACGCCACCACCACCGCCACCACCAACGCCACCACCAACGCCACCACCACCGCCACCACCACCGCCAACCCCACCGCCATCCACACCGCCAACTCCACCCCCACCACCACCACAACCGACACCTTGCAATTGTCAGAAAATGCCTGTTACCTATAAAATTAACTTTGCGAGCCCGTCTTGTAACCCCGAGCCTGTAATGACTGCTAATTACCCATCATTTAGTCCTTCATTCGAAATGCCTCAAGCTCCACCGCCAGTAATTGTTATGGAGAAGTCTAAATCTAAGTTGAAGAATATCCTCCCGATTCTTATGCTGTCTCTCATGGATGGTGGTGGAGGTAACAATGCTGGGTGTGGTAACAATGGTGGTTGCTCCTGCTCTCAATGCAGTGCTCCTACTCCTATTCCTTTCCCCATACCAGTCCCTACTAATAATCCTGTAATTAGTCGGGGCCGTGGTAAAGGGAAAAATAAAGCGTCCAATGGCTCACAAAGTTGAGACGGACTACTAAATTAAAAGGTGTGTGTTGATGAAGAAAATATTGCTTAGGTGCTTATTGATTTTGCTGTTTCTTTCAGTATCATTCTATTTAAGGAAACATTATTTGGAACCATTTTGAATGTTTTCATTAAGTATATACACAATGTAATTTGAAGTGGACAGAGAAGGAATGAAGAATTCACAGTTCACATCAGCATTCATGTTCAGCATCCCTATGTGGTGGAGAGAAGAAAAGAAGGTGTTTTAACGTTTAAGTGACAATGTATTGTTAGTACCTTTTTTGTTTTAAAGCTTTCGAAAAAGCACTCACAACTGTAGCAATGGTTTTTATTTCATTAATAAACACCCGTAATTTACTAATATGTTCTTTTGTTTCCATGTATTTGAAAGCCAAACACGTGTCATGTCGTCTAATGTCGTTATAAAGTCCTTCCGTCCCAGTTGGCTAAACGTGCAGGGTGCAGTGTTTTCAACTTAAAGAGGCATAACTGAAAGATCGATAACTAAGCACTCCCGTGTGTTCCTCTGTGCATTATGTCATACTGCAATCATTTATCCTTTGGTAGTGTCATATCGTAGTGATTTACAATTATTCATATAAATAATAGTCACAAAATAGGAGAAGGTTATCGATTAAATTTTAAAAATAATGATCAAACCACCCAAAAGGACATGAGGGATGAGACTTACGAAAAATGACACACAAGACCAAAATAAATAGCATCGTATGATTGGGAAAGCCGACCCCGTAAAACGAAGAATAGCCAAAAACTAGAATATAAAAGTTCGGTGGTGTATTTATGCAAATTCTACACAGATATTGCAAATAAAATCACATTTTGCTTATAAAATACAATTTTACAGCAAGTTATAGTAAACTTTGTAAAAGCCAGACGTAAACACTGTGCTTTGGATAAAGCTCGCAACGCGGCGGCGTTTCGCCTTTTAGAGGTACATAAACAGTTAACAAGATGTGCCTAAACAATACGGACTCTTCTGATAAATGCCAACAAACTGAAGATAATACAAAAGCAAGACATTATCAGTAGAAAATAAATCCGTAGCTGATATTACTTTCAACATCTCGAAAATTAGAACAAAGGCTCTTATATTAAGCAAACTTATCAAATTATCCATTTATCTCGCAACCGTAGTGTTAATTGGTCTTTCTCAGAAATCTCAGTTCATCTAAAATTTATTGAAGCCGTATCTTTAGTTAATCGGTTTAATGTGCGCCATTTCCAACATGTCTGAATAGCCTATATAATAGCTAGCTTATTGTCGCTCTCACTACCGTGGCCTATCTCACTGTAACCGTACACTTTTTCTTGTTCTTTTTTTCGTATTTGGTTACGCTATGATATTCAGCGGTATTTGCGTAAATATACACTAGACAAGTGTATTTCGATGTCAGCGATGGTGATGGACAAAATGCCAAAATGTAAAGAATTGATCATCTGAAATTTTCAGGGCTGGTTGCTTCGGAACTTCGGAAGGTGAGTCGTTGTCTCCTTAGCGGATTTCGACCTTCATGGCCACGGTCCTACTGTCATGAGCAACCAACGCCTTTTATGGTGTCCCATGACAACACTTGACAATCCCATACATTGTTGACAGTTTTCCAATCGCTCCGCGACGCTTTCGTTGCCAGAATATCACTAGTCTAAAGCCTAACTTCCGCATCATACCGAGTATATAATATAATCAGCCAACATTACTTATCCAACAAACATAAAATTTTGCCTCAGTATAACATTATCGTTTAGAATTCTAATTTCTACACCTAACTGAATATCATACTGTGATGGGTAACACTATAAAACTATTCGAAGTAGCTAGTCTCATATGCTGGTAATGTATTCTTACGTAATGGCTACGTCAGGGACCACTAGACTTTGATGAATAAAACGGTCTGAGACGAAATATTTAGAGACGGTTCTTAAGGGACAAAGTGGACAAGGGTTTATTGCTATGAAAATTTATATTTTTGTATAAGTAACGACGCCAGTTTTCATTATCTTGGTAATCCCTTTCCCTTTGGTTTTGCTACATAATAATATATGGCTATGGCTATTCATTTAATAAAGGATGTGTTAAAAAAAAATTGTGATAAGACAAACATGAGAAAATAAGCAAGTAAGCCTCAGCCTTGGTCTTGGACGCGTACCATGTGGGGCGGATTTGAGACGTCACGGAAGAAGATACCTAGAAAATCTTGGGAGAGACCAACCCAGCAGTGAGACATCAACGGATATTTATTACAAACTTCTTTATTAATTGTCAACTCTATTATCCGAAATGTAATCAGCAAAACATTCCCTTTTTTGGGCTCCGCCACTGTCGGATTAATTTGTAACCCGACAGTGTTGTGTATAATATACCTACGTTTGTAATTCTTGGATCTCTTAAATATTAAAGACACGTATTTTGTCTGTCTGTGTTACCCACTGTATTTAAGCTACCAAGGAGATCTTCATGTGTATTTACTTTGACTGTAATTACACTGGATGGACGAGTCGAGGCACACCGTTAGCAGCAATTTTTGCCAGATAAAAACAAATTGCACGCAAGAACGTTACCCTCACGCAAACACAGAGATATGTTATTGCATGAGTTTATGTTTATTCCTCTATGGTTATTCCATATTTTCTATAGTTCTTAATAGTATCGTAACAAGTGCTTTGTTTGTTCGTTGATGCTAGATCGCAGAAAGATTTCCATCTCTATCCAGGGTCGGGCAGAGCTGTTGGGTACTTTAAAGTTTCTTAGAAGCAGTTACACTCCAGTGTCTGGATTATTCAAACCGCCACATCATTCAAAACAGAGAGCATTAACAATGGGGACCATTAGAAAAGTGCTAAAGCATGAAATCGACGAGTCCCCAAGAAATGTTAAAAAATTACAGCAGAGATCTAAAAGTACGTAATTTCCACTGACATTCGGTTGTACTATTCGGTTACAAAACAATTTGATAGAATAACGGCCTCCTTAGAATAATAACACGTCCCATTTTGTCTCACACGAGTCACACGTAAGAATCTGTCCCGAAGGATGTTCTCAGTAACATTCCATAGTAAATCGGCCGGCATGAGATGGGTACCGCAATCTATTATGATAAAACCTTTCTGTTTCTTACCGAAAAGTAAAATAAAAAAGATGGCATGTTATGCCCGCTGTTTGCCTTTGGCATATTGATGTGAGTTGTAAAACTTTTGTCGGTTAGTGAGGTCTTTCTGATTATATTAGTTAATTAAAATTTGCAATCTGTATTAATCATTAAGACGACGACAGTCGCTAACGACCTTGAGGGAACAATAATACATTCAGTAGTTTTTTGTATTTGGCTTATTATTCCATGATTTAAAAAAAAACTTTAAATTAAATTGTCTTTGAGCTGGCGAAATACTTAGTTAATACTTAGGTATATAATACTGTTTAATACTTAGGTATTTTACTAACATTAGTATGAGAGATACACTCGTCATCAGATGTATCAAACCACTACGAATATTAAATACTAGCTGTTGCCCGAGACTTCGTCTGCGTAGCATTAGTACTCCTAATAGCCTATTTTTAATGTCGCACTAATTATATTGTGAAGGCCGCCTTACTCGAGAAATTATTAGTTCACCATACAAATTTCTACCTTCCTTGCCACCATTACATTGGATAAAAACTATCGTATGTCCTTCCCAGGGTCCCAAACTAAGTCCATTGAGGTAATTATGTAATACATAATATCTCAATGACTAACTTCATCCAAAATCAGTTCAGCGGTTTAAGCGTGAAATGGTAATAGACAGACAGACAGAGTTCCTTTCGCATTCATAATATTTTATTATATGCGATTTAATTATGACAGATGGCACTTTGTCAGCAATTTTTCTTTCTTTTTCTACTTTATGTCATCAAATTTCTTGGTTTCATTCACTGGTTCACTCTTTTTACTTTTAAATTGAACTGGGTTGCCATAGCTTACGCGTACATCCAAGAGTAACAAATGAATAGTTAGTCCGAGGTTATTCCATGTTTATTAATAACATTGCTAAGCCTATGTTAATCCTTACTTACTCCGGGATTAGCTAGTCCAAGAGTAACTTCGGAGTAAGCTGGGAATACGTCATTTTTATTAATAAGACTGATGTTCCTAAATCAAATAATTAAGAAAATGGTGTAATTTTAAATTAATATATATATGTTTTCCAAAAAAATACGACTAGCCGTTTAGACGTGATTACCATTTTAAAATCAGCTACTGAGGGGTACCTGCGACAGTGGTGTCCATATGTTTTTTCATTCACCAGTTATGTATGTTTTATGTAATAGAAGACGAGCCGATTGCCATCATCCGGATCTTCTTCATTGATAGAAAAACTACTCTGTGTGACCTTTCAATCAAACCTAAGACCTCGTACCGTCCTATATCACAAGCAGTACTATATAAAAAGCTACTATACTTAACAGGAAAACATGGTTCAATAATACAATCTTACATTCGTGTGTTGTACATATTCTATACAATAATTAACTCAAGTTTGCAATTGGCTGAAATTGTCAAAGCCATTTAAACTATAATGCTAGCTGTGCATTTTGTAATAGAGATCAGAACTTAGTTAATTAATTCCAAGTTCGATTTCACTTCATTTCATGGAATATTGGAACAGAGTAAAGAATTAATATACATTCCATTTAAATTTTCAATCAAATCTTCGGTAAAATAATCGAGAAATTAATCGAATTTTACCTTCTATTTGGTACACTCATACCTATAATGTATCTATATTCAACTGCACATCAATGGTAACAATGGCACTACGAAAATCGCTCTTACTGCTACGATATAAAGATGTCATTTTCAGAACTACTGACGTGCGGTTCACTGTACAGGTTTTTAAACTGACCATGACCCACAATGTTCTAGACCTGACAGGAAAATCCTTTTTAGGGTTCCGTACTCGAAAGGTCCAAACGAAGCCCTATTGTTTTCACTCACGTGTCCGTCTGTCTGTCGTCTGTCACCAGGTTTTACAGCCAAAAGTTTGGAGCTACAATCTTCAAATGCTTACAGTATAAGCGTCTTGTTAACCCAAAGCCATACAACTTAGCAAAAAATAATTGTTAGTCCTTGATCCGGAAAAAATTGATCTGCCCCATCGAATGGTTGTAACCGTTGTTTAGAGCTCGTTGATTAGATAAATGCTGTATTTATACGAAAATGCTGATAAATCTTTCTGTAATTTAGTGATAATGTGTATTAGTACGTATATTTTATTTACAAATACCAATGTATTGATAAATCAGATTATTCGAAATAAATTTGAAAGTTCCTAATTTTTCCTATTAAAATTTAAAACCACCTTGTTTTTGCTTGTTGGCCAGGGGATGACCATAGGGTCGCGGATGAATTTGAAAAAGAGTTACCGCGGCCCTGGCTTAAGCCACTGAAGGAACACGGGTGGGTTTTAGTCAGTAAAAATCTGGCACGCCCTCCCGCCTCACCCAGGGCGGGAGAACTCATTGGAAGATTTCCCAAACAAAAAAAAAGAGGGTGACCAAAAGCTTAATTTTTTAGCAAAAAATAAAAAAAATAGGACAGTTGTATATGACTTGTATTCATCTGTCCTTTTTTCACAGTCGACAATTTTGACAGGTCATGGTTCGGCGGCAGATTGTCCAGGTTCAAATATATTGGATTGACCGCACAATAGAAGATCGATTTCAAATAGTAAAATACTTTCTAAATACCAATGCTATCTTAGTTAGCACGTGAGATAATTTAAGTTTACGTTATCTTAAGATAAGATAAGGCCACAAACTCATTGATGTAATCTTTATAAATATAAGACATATCTGTTCATTGAGAAAGTTTATCAGAAGTTAGAGTGTTCACTCTATAGCATCGATGAGTCACTATTTATTATTTTAATTAAATATGAAATTAATAATATATTGTAGTGCCATTTTTTCAATATTTTTGTTTAGTTATAAGGTAAGTTCAGCGAAACTTTTTAATTTAAATTGTTCTTAATTTATCAGTAAAACATCGAATATTTTCAAATTTTAGTTGTAAAAAAGTATTATCAGTGTCTGTAAACAAAAGCATTGTTTACCAGCATTGTGATGTACATTTTGTACTAAAACTACAGAAAATTTTTCGTGCACGGTATCTAAGTTCCTCTCGCAAACTCTTTAACTTTCCTTATAGGAAAACAGGATTTCTTTAAAGTTTACTTACATGTTCTACGCTATCACTTTGGGATGTTACGAGTTTCCTGCCAAACATTTAGACTATCTAAAATTTTGATCTAGGTACCCACATATCTTATTATGTGGCCGCAATAATAAAGAAACTTATAATGTTTTTATTTTGCAGGAAACCGAAGTAGCAGCTCAAGGACTTCAACCATTTTATGGCGGAGGCCCGATAGCATACTCACAAGGGAATGATGACGATGACATGGGCCTACTCCTCACCGTCCTCCTACTAGCTACCAGGAACAGAGGTGGTGGATGCTGTGGCTGCTGCAACTGCGGCGGTAACAACATACCGATCCCCTATCCGATACCCATACCGACAAACAACCCTATTATCACATTCTCCAGACACGACGATGAAGGAACTAGTGCAGTTGTGTCTGAACCTAAAGAAGAAATCAATATCATGACTGAAAACACATCAAATACTGATGCCGAAGCTAAAGCAGCAACTAAAAGCAACAACAATAACGAGAATGTAGCTGCTTCCCAGTCAGTCGCTGGCGCTCAAGCAGCAGACAACAGATAATATCAAGATATATTTATTTTTAAGTTACATGACATCACTCTAAAAACCATTAATAAAATATGATCAGAAAGCAGTATAATCAATTTTTATTGACAGGTAATTTCCTCTAATATGCCTGTACATGGTTTGCACACACCCATTTTAAACACCCAAGGCCTCCCAACTAGATTGATGAAAAAACAATTTAGGATATTAGCACATATCGTATTTTGGTGGAGGCTACAAAAAATAGGATATAAGATATAAGACCAATATAATATTGAGAACGTGGGTTATCTTACAAGATTATCTTGAACATCGCTTACAACGGTGAAGAAAAACATCGCGAGGAAAACTCGACTTATAAGTTTGAAACCACCAACCAGTTTTGAGCAAGCGTGGTGATCTGTTGATGCTCATACCTTTTCTGTATGAGAAAGGGCCTTTGCCCTGCAGTGGGATAGTTACAGGCTGGCCTGGCACTATCAAAATATAATAATATTATATTATTATAATTATGTAGACAAGTAAATGATTAGTTATACCAACTTTACTGGGAAAATGATCTGTGGCCATCTATTCACATCGCTAACCAATTTCCTAACCAGTTTAGAAGCATACCAATTTATCGATTTATCGTCGAAGCCATTATGTATAATAGTGAATCCGTTAGACTGTGCTTTATTGTAGAAAATAGCACTTATCTGCAGCAATCTCACTTAGCATTTCTATTAGACCATTACAAGATGTAAAACTACCCAAGAAAGTTTACTACCCAAGAAATAGCTTTAGTTGGATTACTAAAACCATTTCTTGAATATCTCACAATAACTGGGCATATCGAATGGACGGGGCCTAAGGATGGTCTCCCATCATCACGAACTTATACTCGTAATTAAAGTAATTCATGTTCTGTTTGCAGTCATACAGCTTATTAAATGAATCGTCAATTAGGTCATCACCGCAAACTACGCCGTAAGCCTATTTCAGAAACAGTTTTCTATAACTGGTAGCAAGATCAGGGGGGTGACCATAAGCTCTTAGAGCGGTATCAATTTGATATCGAGTAAGTGACAGATGTATACAAGCCAGATACATCTGTCCCTTATTCGATCTCAAATTGATACCGCTCTAAGAGTTTATGGTCACCCCCCAGTTTCTCATTAATCCAGCTAGTTAGTACTGAGAAGATTTAATATACCGTCTTTCATTCAGCAATCTACGTTAGTTGACTTTCTCAGTTACCTATAAACCAATCTGCATTTTGTCCCACCGGGCGACAGTTCCGCATAGTGAAACACGGCTGGGATTGTTTTCTCTTGTTTTATACAGCGATTTTTTTTATAGCTTGCCAGATGCGACGGATTGCAGTGGAGTCTTCGTGCGGTAAATGATTATGGTAGCAGAGATCATCCAGCAAACAAAATTGAACAAATTTTCATCTTGTTTGTATTTAAATATACACAAGATAAATATTTTGAAATCTTTTAGATTTTTTAATTTTTGAACGGTTTAAGTGTGAACGATTTAAGTCATGGACCAAGTGATTAATCTGTGCATTTTGTATAATGCCCAGGCATTATGAATCGGGCAATGTAGTGAACATGGATTGAAACTTCTATATTTATCACATTGTCTGATCATTATGAATATTGCTGCGTAACGGTTGGGTAATTCGATAATTATGGTCAATGAATTAGTCCAAAAGCGAATGTAGCGAGCTCGGGCGCTTAGGGCACCCCGACACGATAGGTTAGAGGAGAATTCGCTCGCTTTGCTCCCATCATCTCCTTCATGTTAGGTTCGTTGGTACCTACCTATTGCTTTCCGTATTCCGACACCGAGTTCGGAAAACAAAGTTATTTTTCGCTTTGTAGTGTTTTGTTAGAGAAGTCGGATTATTTTTTTTGTTAAAAAGTGTTTTATTTATTTCTGTTTAATTTCTCAAATTACCATGAAAATCATTTATAGTCAAAGAACATCTCATGACGTTTCCAATAAGCCCAAACACGACTAGGATACATTGTTTTATTTAGGAGTTCCAATGTCTACCTTCCGGCTTCATCATCAGATCATTTCGATGGTATCATTTCATCAGTACCATTTATTTATAAGTATTTGCTTCATCATAGTCGGTTAACTATAGATATATCTTATACCCGTGATATACTTAGCATTAAGGAGTTCCAGTGGCTATCTGTGGTCTTCGTCATCAGTACCACTTCACCAAATGATACTTTCTGAGTGCAAATAATTGTCCTCCTCGATTTCTCCAGGACCTCATCATCAGACCCTAACATGATGACCATGGGTCCACAGGCGAAGTACACCCTTTCAAACAAAAGAAGAATTCGCCAAATTGGTCCAGGCGTATTTGAGTAATCGGGTAACATAAATAAAAAAAAGAATCCGACCAGTTGAGAACCTCCACCTTTTTTTGAAATCGGTTAAAATATTCATATTATTATAAAGAAATTAAATTGAGTTTGTTTGTTTGAATGTTTGTAAAAGGTCAGGCACAACTCATTAATTAAACTACAGATGTTATTTTATTGGTAGAAAGCTATGCTATCGCTGATTTTGAAAGGTTACTTTTTATCTCGAAAAAAATCACGATTCCTGTTACAAAGGCCACGGGAGCGAAGCGGCGGCAAAAGGCTAGTATCTAATAATTAAATTGATTTTTCCGTCTACTACCTCTCTTCCTTGCTGAAAAAGAAAGAAAGAACTCAATCGCCATAAAAGACAACCAAACCTGACCAAACCAAAAACAACTTGATAGAGTACATCAACATGAGAACAGAGGACATTTTTTTTGCAATTTTTCACAATTCTTTCACGTGATTACGTGTGTAAAAGAACAGCTTCTCGTCTGAAACTCGAATTATTTGATCGCTGCGACCCCAATTCCCCCTGGAGAGCATATTATTAACATCGCATTGATTCTTAGTAATCTCTGGCTCTTAGGAAAGTCGCTGCGAGATTGCTTCGACGAAAATGTTTTAACAGATAATTTAAAGAACTAGACTAGAATTAATCTAAAATTATTTCTAGAAGGTTGGTTCTATACAAATATCTGCCTAAGATACGAACAGCTTGAGTACTAGATGTTGGTCTCCAATAAAGTAGTAAATCTTAAAATAGCACACAGTAACTTTAATGAGACAATACAAAAGTGAGGAGCCATAAAAAAATTACCTACTTGTAGAGTAATTTTAGAAAAAGTTCTAGGAAAATACGCTGTCGTATGGTTTCCGGAAACATTTCTGGCATATCTGACAATTTTAAGCTGCCTATGCCTGAATAAGGCCTCTACTGTATTACCAACAATAATCTTTATCTATTTGGTTCTGAAACTATTGGTAAGCATAAAAACGACGTGCGCAAAACCGTAAACAATAACAAACATGACTCACGGTTCACGAAAGTCGTAACATAAAAATGTCTCACTCAACAGTTTCTATTAATTGCTTATTGTGCCAGTTGTCATGCAATATCACACTTAACATGACAATCGATCACACTGCATGCTGACACTTCATTTGTCTAGCAAAATACAATCTGTCAAACGGTCATTAGACCATACAGTTTTTAATGCTATATGAATAATTGTCACTTTCATTACGAGCGAATCTTCATTGAATGTAGAATCTTTTTATTCAATAGAACATTGGAATGAAACTAACTGTGCCCGTTGCAATGTTTGTATTTATTTTATTAAACAGCTAGTATTTGCGAGGGCTACGGAAGTCTTATAGATGTGAAAAGCGGAAGGACGGGTCGATATGGCGATACGAAGCTAGGGAAGATGCGTAAGTCCAGTAGTGGACGTTTTCAGCTGAAATGATGACGCATGATCTTCTTCTTCTGCTCCGTGTGAGGATGTGGCCACCTCTGGTATCAGAGTTAATTGAGTCGCCTCTGGGAACCACACAGGTCTCTGACTTGACTATTTGAGACTTACATTAACTATAAGTCCAGGTTTACTCACGAAATTTTCCTTCACCGTTCCCTGTGATATCAAAGATAAACTTAGAAAGTACATATTAATTTGAAAAGTCACATTGGTACTTGCCCAGATTCTAACCCACGATATCAAGCACGAAAGACGAGGTGTTTGCCAGCCACCACGACATGTGACGAATGATGAAACCACATATCCTTTCGTTTTTTCCAGTTTCACGTCGAAACTTCTGAATAGATCCCGATGAAACAACGATGATTGTATAGGCACACCATAGTAGGACATTTAAACCAGTTTAGGTTCCATAAATAAAGTATTATAAATTATAGAGCCTTGAATGCTAGCGCCACCGCAGACAACAGCAAGTTGGATAATAAATTCTCACAATAATATTAAACATTCCTTCAAATGGGTCTTCATAAGAAATTAATTTAATAATTAGTAAATTCTTGGAAAATGGTAGGCCAATAGGCTACATAATTATGTTTTTACAGAAGCTTTTAATTCTTCTCGCAATTGAACGTAGGATACAAACAATCTAATTACAAAAGTTGAAACAACAATTTTTAAAATACTCTATAAAAAGGTTGCTTATAGCCCTATACTGTGTAGGGTATAGATATTAGCGATCACAGGCATTTCGTTTAATGAAAATGCAACACACAAAACTGACTAGTAGGTAATTGCCCGCTTACTGTGGTCGGCTGAAGGAATTTACAATAAAAGTTAAAGAAAAGTAGCTATCAGAAAATATAAAAAGTGGTGTACTGTCTACTGCAGAAAAAAAGAACATAATAACAAGTTAGCGATAGATCGAACACGAGCTATCTTGTTTCAATTATGTATCGTTCAATTATCTGTTAATGCTCCACAGCTACCTATTCTGTTATTTTTGTGACTTTGTGTTTCATTGTACATTTGGTGAGTTGCGAATCTGGTTAATTGAGAATCTGGTGACTTGCTAATAAGCCTATTTCTACACGCCTAGTACCCGGTCTTAACTTTCGGTTGACTGACACTACTATTATACTTGTATTTGAATGAAATTAATTATTCTGTTGACTCGAATCTTATCAAATTTCTAAATTGGAGTTCTAGAAGAAAATTAACATAAATGTGATTTTACACTTTTCATTGATCGTATATCGGTCAAGGTTAAGAGATCTTAAAACTTTCGTGACCATGTGTACTACACGTTCAAATACCATTGCTTTAGACTCAAGCATAAGTGCTGAAGTTCTTGGCTTCTAAGAGCCTCAATATTCTCGCCTCTCGACTAAGCGAGATGCCGTTCAAACTCAGGAGGCGTGAACAAAACAGTCGCTTTCTTATTGTTGTGGACTCAAAATCGATACCTACGACCTTATATCGACCGAATCATATATTACAAGATGTTATTGTACACCACAAAGGCATCTGAGCTCATCAAAATTAAAGACACATTATCTTAGCGTTATCTTTCATCGCACATTTCGTTTGATTTCCATTGTATAGACGTGCCGAGATAATACAAACTACCCACATCTCACGCACAGATAAAAGATACAGAGATAATTTACTCGCGATTACGTCACATCTCCGAAAGAGATATAATTAATTGTATATAAGAAGAAATAAAAGTATATTGTGTAGCTTTTCAATATGGCGGCAGCCATACTCTGTTGTACGTTTGTTCTGCTGCTATATCTACAGGTAAATATTTATCATTTTTGGCTAAAGTTATATACTGTTTTTATGTTACTAATTTGTTACGTTTGCTTCCAGGAAAATGCCGCGCAACAAGGTTTACCTAACAATCAAAATGTAGGCGTAAATAACGCTCTCGGGTTCCAACAACAAGCGCTACAGCGGACGAATACACCTAATAACATGAACCAGATACCAAACGGAGGAATAAACATGAATTTGCCGCAGCAGTCTAATTTCCAGCAAGGCAATTTGCAACAACCTATCAGTGGGAATTGCCAGGGGCATTTGCAGCCATCACTGGGTCTGCAAGCCAATTTGCAGCCACTAGGTGGATCACTGTCATTTGGTAATATACAGTTCACCAAACAAGGATCACAACAGCAGCAACTGCTTCCTGGATTAGTTAACAATCCATCAAAATCGCAAAGTGGCCCAACGCCGACGAATATCGAGGGTCGACAAAATACTGAAATTAATCAGCAGCAAAATAATGTGTGTCCGACTACAAACGTGTCCCCATCACAAACACAGACCGCGCCATACTCATCTAATTCGCTTGCGGAATTAGCAGCTCTAAAGGGCCATCCTTCGTTGTTTTCCCTTTTTGCATCTCAAAATAATATCGCTCCACCCCAACAAAACCAACAGTCGGCCAACTTTAATCCCTCGCAGAGTCAATTAATGGACGTGCAGAAACAGTTTTTGGTTCGTGCTCTCCAGCCCCCTTCTTCTGGACAGAATCAACCTGCTGTTAACTTTGCTCAGCCTCAATTTCGCGTAGAAGATAGTGTAGACTACCGGCCAACCATAACCATACAAGGTCCACCACCACAACAGGCTCAGGCAATTGTAACTCCCATAGTCAGCCAACCTCCATATATAGCAGTCCAAGCTCAACCTTTCACCAATTACATGCCGAATCAACCGCCACAATTAGTAGAAGAACCACCAATGCTAAACCTATTTCTATCAGAATTTCAACCCTCCGACCCTCAGTACAACATGTATCCCCCTTACCCTGTACAGAAGAGGGAGTCCAAATCTAGTCTGAAAACTTTGATCCCGTTAATAATCAATTTGTTAAAAGAGAAGAATAACTGTGGTTGCCAGAATTGCGGATGTCCCAATAATGGAAACGGCACCAACAGTTTCCCTGAACCTACAATATTCGGTGGGTACTCCAGTCTCATGAATTATGGTCTGGGGACAATAGAAACTACCACTAAAGCAAATGAAGTAGAAGAAAAAAAGAAGAAAAGTAATAAAAATGAAAAGAAGAATGTTAAGAAAAACGTAGTCAAAGTTGACAGCGAAGAATATTCAGAGGAAAATGATTCAGAAGACGCAGACTACAGTGAAGAGGATTGAATATAAGTAGATCCTAACAAAGCCAGGAAGCATAAACTAGGACGTTTTATAAATTGACGGTGATTAGGTATAATTAATTAGGATGTTATTATGTGATATTTTTTGATAAACTTTATTAAATAACTTAAAATTAAGTATTTATTGGAACTTTATTATAAGTCTTTGAATATTTGTAATTGATGTTTTATTTCTAAACAAGTTGGTCTAAAAACAAGATTTAAGTTCTGATTGGTTTTGACTTTCCCCTTCATTCACCTTAGAAATTGAATCTCTCAATACATCGTCTAATTATTTCGGCAAAATAACTTAATCGTTAGATTTCTATATTAGTGGCATATACCATGTGGCTAGTTTGGGCCATAAGTTTCGAATTATGAATTTAGCTGTCCTCCATTACCTGTTTGCTGGACGTTAATCAAACCTTTGAGGTGAAATTTAGCGTAAGCACTGGGGGGGGGGGGGGGGGGGTTTACGGGCATAAAGGTACTCTATTTGAACCTCAAGCAGCTATTACATCAAACTTTGGCAGATAGGGATAGACTTTTAATAACCGGATACCTATGATCTGTATAATCCCTGAACTTGATGACAATAGTGTGAACATAAATTTTATCGTCGAGATGTTGGAACAGTATTGACAGAAAGAAGGCGAAAATAAACTTGATTTTAATGGTACAAGAGGTAGATAATATTTTCTGATCATTCAAACATAGTAAATTTAGGACAGTTAGGAACGGATAAATTAAAGAACTAAATCCTCATCATCCCAGGATTGTCGTTGTGTGTTCGGCGTGATAAGGGCAAACTATCTAACTAAAACTATGAGTACTAACCGCTTAGACAGATGATTAACAATTTACTTATCATAGAGGTGACTAATTATAAATTCAGCATCGTCACACACCTGCCCGCTATCTCTATTTCTGACGACTTCAAATACCAGAAGAACAAAGAACTTTTCAAACACAAAGAAATATTCGTCTTAATAATTTCGTATAAAATCTGTGTGCAGTTGCATTACATTCGTAATCACTACAATGTCGTCCTCCAGTCTAATTATTCTTCTCTCAGTCGTCGTGGCTTTTAATGTGAGTGTCTAACTTTAATATACTAATTTTCTTGTATAGTTTATGGTGGGTTCGTCGAAAATAATGTTGTTTTATGGGTAGTGGTAATTAACAGAAATGAGTTAGAGAGGTTATGTTGGAGAAAATAGATAGTGTTTTCAATAATAGTTACTGGCTGGTATAATAATAGCTAGGTAGCTAATAATAGCTAAGTGCGAATAAATATAAAATCGTATATGCTGCAGTTTCGCACAGCCCATATTTTGCGAAAAAAAGGAGGATACAATTTTCCTAAACAGAAAACTCTATTAAAGCAGTGGTTGGTAAAACCCGTACCTATCATAATATGTCATATTTGGAAAATATTCACAAAAATAAAAAGTTGTAAATAAAATAGCGCTAAAAGCCGAAAGCCAAGACCTCATGCAACACCAGTGCCTGTAGCGGCAAATTCTTTCTCTTAAACGAAGGTCAATAGAGATAGTTTCTTGCCGAAGATATGTGGACATACTCTATATAAAAAATATTTTATTCTACACATTACATTGACGAACACTTGACAGTATCAAAACCATTTATCTTCTTTGGGCTTTGTTACAAATCAGATAACTGTAACATTACATAACATCATGCCTGTATTCTGCGAAGGGTTGGGCAGAGGTGCACCTTATACTACACTCACATTTCAACAATAACTCATCTAATTCATTTCAACTTTAATAGAATAAACATGATGATTTATATTAACTTGACCCTGATGAAGTCAGAGGACACTGTGGGTACTCAATCAACGACAATAAAAATGAAACAACAAGGTTCTACTCCTGACCATCTTAGAGGGCATCTGCTGTGAGGTAGAGCATTTCAACAAGTTAATGCAAAGGACCGTGACGCCGCGACAGACAAGGCAAAAACAATCCGACTATGAAATATTACTACTTCATGATGTCATTCCTATTCACACTTGAAGAACTGCAATACTCTTAGTACGAGCTATAAACTTATTACTACATTTTGTAGGTAACGTGTGGAAGTTTCCATTGTATTCATCTTCCTTCATCCATATATTAAATCCATTCCATGTGCCTATTGGCCTAGCTCAGTTATGTATCCTGCTTGATAAGTAGAGAAGTAGATACTATGTTTTTCTTACTCCTCCACTGTCCTTTTTTGATTAATTTTGTTGAGGTTGATTAACACTGTTGATTCTGATTTTAAGGAGTTTCAGTGGAAAGTTTAAGGTTGGAAACAGCGTTGCGGGGTGGTCCCAAAAAAAAACATGTTTCATATTAAAACTGAATTATTTTAATCAAAACCAACACGTGTCCAGGTTAAAATGGTAATCCTTATTTATAAGGGTTCCAAAATATTTGAGATAATGTAAGACTTCGTCGTTATTATTCTACACATGTATCGAGGCTTTGTTCAATGCATTCTAGACCATGCAAATCCAATTTAGGAATATCGCGCGACGCTTTCTTAGAAAGTACGACTAAAATGTAATTACTTTCTACCTAATTGGTAGAACTAAACAGGAAACTAATAGCATCATTTCTCTTAATAGTGGCCCAAGTATTATCCCTATAGTCAGTCATAACTTGTTATTTAGTGAAATTAAACAATTTTCTCATAGTCACTGTTTCGCATGCAGTGGAGATAATTTCCTTTAAAAGAAATTAGAATATAGGCCTTACACACCAAGACAGGCTTCAAGAATCTGTGACCAAAAATGTTATTCACTAGCGTCCTTATAACCTAACTTAATTCACTTAGCATCTGCCTGTCTGCAATTCGTTCAGGCCGTAAAGGTGCAAGTACACTTCTCAATAGGTCATTCACAAGCTCCTTAGCACTGTAAGGCTTTGAACACGTTGTCGTAACAAGCATCATCTAATAACATTAGTCGAAATCGGCTTAGAGCAGCTTATCGGGCGCAGTGACCGAGGTGTCCCCCAGGGCTCTGACCTCAGGCCTCATTGTTTTAGAGGCAGACGGAGCGTTAAGGATACATATGTGAACATTATATTATAAATATCATCACAGTAGTCACGCACAGGATCAGCTGAATTCTAAGCTCGTCTCGTTTTGGTAACTTGAGTGTCAGAGGATTGGGTTCATGAAGATATTTACCGTTAGGTTTGTGGTTGAAGAACTGGGGTATCAAAAGCTTTTGGAAACAATGAGATATAGTGATCAAATGTTTTGATTTTATGTTACTTATGCTCTTGTATGTCATGAGTCACCATATATTTCTGTAAATCATAAAGCAATGATTTGCAGAAATCTAGTATTTCTGTAAACTGCTGATCTCGATCTAGGTCAATAGTGCAAACAGCAGGGTGCCAACGTAAGCCTAATTTCATTGTCTCGCTTTAAGTATTCACACACATACACCAAGGTCAAAGCGGCAAATCTAAACATATAATTTATTGTTGTAATCTTAAAACATATGTACATTTGGACTTACAGATGGTAGCCGCGAACCCCTACGGCTACCCGGGGCCAGGCTATCAAAGTGGATACAGAGGTGGCTACAACGGTCCAGCACCATACGGCCAGCCTCCATTCTTGCCAACACCACCTCCAGGCTATGGCATGCCTATCGTGATCAAGGAAGACGAGAGCTCCATTGAGAAGATTCTGCCTTTCCTGCTGATTCTGCTAACACAGTGATGCTGTGTTGGTAGTTGAATATGTAAGCCGAATATGTGTCTTACAATATACTTTTATATTTATTATTAAAATAAACAGAGCAAAATTAACATTGTTTAATTCTATTTTATTCCTTTTCCTTTCTGATATTATAATAAGCTACAGGTGCCTTCAAGCTGACTGATGAAGGTGAAATAGTGTTGTTTTAGTCCGATAATAAAAACACTATCAAGATAGATGGTTAGAAATCTACAAATAGAGATTACATAACTTTACGTGACCATATAATCAATGTTAAGTAATTTTGGTCACCCTGATAAGAGAATAGTATTGTACAAAGAATATTACTCAAAATCAGATATTATGACAAGATGGTGGTATATAAGGTTGTAGATTAGGGTCGCAAAATATCAAATCGTTCACAATGGCTTCCCTAGCTTGGTTCGCTTGCTTTGTTGTCCTCGTCAACGTAAGAATTTGAGTTTTATTATTTATTGCTATATGTCTGATGATATTGTTTTTCACTGTATTTTTTTTTGCATTCAATTCAGTGTTCTAAAATTGTGTTAATTCGTAAAAAGCCGTCTGAAGTCATCAATGAGTCAATTTAGACCGTGCTAAAGATATCTAGGAGATCTTTTTCTCTATCACTGTTGTTCATCAAAATCTTCTTTTCATTTTCCAGGCCTGCCTGATCCAGGCCCAATATGCACCACCGGGCTTTGGACCGCAAGGATTCCCCGGCTACGGGGCCCCTCCTCCGTACCCCATCATAGTGAAGTCTGGCAACGACGACGACGGTATGAAGCACATCTTGCCCATCCTTCTCCTCATGCTATGCGACAATGGTGGTTTCGGTGGCGGTTTTGGTGGCGGTTCCGGTTGCGGCGGCGGCAACGGCGGTGGTCAGAACATCCCTATCCCTTACCCAATCCCTTACCCTATCAACAACCCTGTTGTGTTAAACTAAATTGTGCAACTATGTGAAAAGAATTTTTCTGTTCTTGTCTGATTTGGTCAACAGATATGGCAATGTTTATGTGGTAATAACAGTTAGAGTTCATACTATGTGTTATCCTCTTTAGCTCTTATATCAACTTATTCTCTTTTGTCCCTATGTCTTCATCTCCCATATTCAAAGCTGTAATTTCATCTTTAAAATTCAGTATTTACGTCCTTTATAGCCGTATCATGTATTTCTAAACTCATATTGTTATTTATAAAATTCAGGATTATCCCTAAAAATTCATCTACAGATAAATACATATTTTAAGTATAGTTTTTACTGCACCAAAAGTTCAACTGATTGTTTGATTCGCGATCGATAGGTGGCGACTATAAATCTTGTGGTGAATCAAATTTATTTACATAGGTTGTTTTTGTTGGAAAAACCCCCTTCACCTAATAAATATTATATTTTTTTGTTTTGTTAAATAAATATATATATATATTGACTTATATTATTTTAGTATTGTTTTATTCTCCTGTATCCTTAAAATTCTTAAAATTATTTGTCTTTATAGGCCCTAGGCCCAAAAAGCGTTCCTACTTTAATTTGAAATGAAATTATATAGGCCTACAAGTAATGAAGAAAGTGCATTTAGAAATATAAGTTACTGCGAAACATTTGTTACCAATATAGTGTCATGTATCTTTTGTGTAAATGTGAATACGTGTCAATGGTTGCACAGGACCAAATTTCATCACATACTTAGTAACCGAGTTATGTTTAGAAACACGCAGTATATATAGAGTACGCGATATATTTTATTAATCACATGTCAACCTCCAAAATGGGTTTCAAGAACATTTTCGTGTTTACCGCTCTCCTGCTAGTCTGGAAGGTAAGTGTACTTTTGCTAGTTTTTGAATAATTTAGGTGTAGCTAAAGTATCTTAATCTTTTTGAAAAGAAGGAAGAATATAATAAATAAACAAAATAAAGGAAAGATTTAATAATGATTATAACGACGGGAGACTGTTCTGTTGTTCTTTGGAATACACAAATTAATTTTATTATTTATCCAGGTATGCAGGGTGTACGGCCAGGCAGCTCGTGTGGAGTACGTCCAGCAGCCTTGTTCCTCATCAGTCACCACTTACCAGACCAATCCCCAGTGCACACCACTCGTCGTACCGGCCGTCATCAAGCCATGCGTCTCACCTTACGACTCCTACATGCAAGATTCAGTCCCTACTGTGCCAAGCTACAACGGTTTCAATGGTTACTCGGGCTATGCACCTAACTATGCTCCTGCACCTATGCCTCCGATGCCCCCGATCATCATCGATGATGATGACGATGACAACTGGCATCACCTTCTCTACTTCCTCATTTTTGCGATGAGAAACAAGAGAAACTGTGGCTCTGGAAACTTTGGAGGTTGCGGTGGTGGTTATAATGGAGGATGTGGCTGTGGGGGAGGTTGCAACGGTGGTTTCAACGGTGGTTACAACAGTGGTTACAACAGCGGTTACAACGGCGGTTACAACGGTGGTTACAATGGAGGATACAACGGTGGATACAACGGAGGTAACTGCGGTGGCAGCTGCGGAGGATACGATGACTGTGGATGCAGCGGAATCGTTCCATACTCCAACAACTTCGGATCTGGCAACTCCTACATTCCCTACCCCATCCCTGTCCCCATGAACGGTCCCTACCCCTACAGCTTCCCCGGCTTCGGAGCATTCCCCGGCAACTCCGCTGTAGAGGATCCTAGCTACCAAACGTCATCGGGCTCCAACGAAATAAACCTTATTATTAGAACAGATCCGTCCTCGTAACTCATTTTTTCAATGTGAAATAAAACGATATTTTCAATATTTGCATTGTTTGATTGAATCCCAAAAAATATACCCAATTTGTTACCTACGAAGGGATTGACGATAACCCTCGGGAGTTAACTGCGCTACTAACCTGCTGTCTAGCTAACCATTTTACCAGAACATAAATTAATATTATTGTAAGTATAGCTATATTAGTTGGGTTATTCCTGGTTACTCTATAAAATACTTAAAAAATGACAATTAATGACGATCTCCGTCCTATGACTAGTGACTCAATTAATAAAGAAGATTTAAAAAAACAAAGCTTATTGGTGTCTTTGATTTACAATACAGGATCAGACCCGAGATACGGAGGCGTTTGGACGAGCAGTCATGCTAGTAATAGACGTTTTCTGACTAAAATAGTGTTGACGATCATAAAACGAGATTATAAAAATTTCAGTTTAGATTTAATATAATTTTGGATAAGCGGACTTGGACGAGTCAATCTGTAGGTACCTATGTTTAATGTTATGAAATTTCCATAGACAAAATTTTCCATTGCAGCAATTCATTTTACATCTGGATTAAGCAACTTGACCACGTTCTTGAAAAAATTTCTCGTAATTATTATTTGGTTCCCTATTATTACGAAAGATCGTATGACCCAACTATACCAAGAAAATAGTAATATAAACGGTCATCCTATAATTCCACTGGCATATTCAATAGTGTGTACCTACGGCAAGATGACTCCACTAACGAAAATTATTTTCAATATATTGCTGTTAATAATACAGGTTAGTAAATACATATTATATTTCAAGAAATATTAAATTACAATAATAATAAATATCGACCTCCTCTAGGGTCTGACCATAACATTGTTAGAAAAGATTGTCTAGTAGATAAAACATTGTGTCTAAGGGAAAGACTAGGTAAATTTATTACAGTTTTTTTGTATTTCTCATTATCTGTTGTAATTGTAAAATACAGAATTACCTGTTTTTCAAGCGAGTCCTAGAAAATTTAAGACACGTACCACGTTAATATGTCAAGTTCGCAGAAGTTTTTATTGCGAAAAGTGTCAGATGAAATAGGAGCCACCGGTAACTGGAAAAGTCTTGTTTTCCTTGTAAATGAAACTGTCATGATAAAAAAGGAATGTTTATGATACTTTCGTGGCACCTATCTTCGTTACTTTCTGTTTTGGCCTTCGTTCCAATTTCCATTGGAGTTTGACTATTTTTTCTTTCGACTTATTGTCGAAAAGAAGCGATCTAAGTAGGTTTTAATGCAGTAGTAGTAATATACCATATTTGAGAGCAATATATATATATGTATATTTATGTTTTTTTGTTGTTTCAGCTTAACTTATCTCAGAGCCAATGGTTGCCCCAAGATCCGCACAACCCATACAGCTATATATATGGCAACCGAGAGTGTGAACCGTGTGGAAACCTGAACAACAACCCATACACCATCCAATATGGCAATCAATACGGCAGTGCATGTAGTAGCCCGATCTGCAACGCATATGAGAGCCAGTCCTGCAACGCATGTGGCACTCCGACTTGCAATACCTGTGACATTCCTAATTACAACGCGTATGGCAACGCATGTGACAATCCGCTGAGCAGCCTATACAGTAACGAATGTGGCAACCCTAGCTGCATCACATGTAACAACATTTGTGATAACCCACCCTGCAGTACATGCAGCAATACATTTTTGAACCCGAACTGCAATACATGCAGCAATGTATGTAATAATCCAGCCTGCAACTTATACAGCAACGGATGCGACAATCCAACCTACAACCCATACGGTAACGGATGTGGCAATCCAACCTGCAACCTGTACGGCGAGGCTTGTGGCAATCCGATTTGCAGTGCACATAGCAATCTCTACGGCATGTACGGCTACGATGCTGTTGCTCAACCAATCATCACGCCTTGCAACCAACCTTATTGGCAACCTGAAGCTATCTGCCCTCAAGCTGCCAGCATCCAGCCACCCGTCATCGTTATAAATGACGGTAATGACGGATGTTCAAGAGATTTCCGCAACGAAGACCTCTATACTATGTTACTGTCAAATGTATTTAACAATAACAACTGCCCTTCCCCCTTTTCTTCTTTAGACTATTACAACGGTTACAATGGTTGCAATAACGGTTGCTTCTGTGGCAATAGCAATAACTGCAATTGTTACAATGATTGCAGCTGCGGTTGCTCTTGTGGCAACAGTTGTAATAATTGCAATGATAACACTAACTGTAACAATTGTAATACATGCAATAATAATGGCAATAGCAATCCTACGTTGCATGTTACGATTGTCTTACCAAATACTGATAAGAATACTGCAACGCCAAGCGTTACTGTGGCTTAAAAACAATATTGTAAACTGTTAATCCATCATTATTGGTCCTAAGATTTCTTTCACAAAACTGATGTAATGTTGCTTCGTGAATTGTAAAACGTGTTTTTTTCGTTATCCTTGTCAATAAAACATTTTATATTCAATTCGTGTATTGGTATTATTTCCCTTCTACACAATGATAGTGATTACTTTCATACGAAATAACATCACGCTCGTTTTTCCTAACCTATAGTGGTTAGGTAGAGGTACACCTATAGCACACCCATTATTACCTTCAAGGTTATTTTCACCCTATATTTTTGAAAAGTTTTGGGAAACTGACTGATCATTACAATTTAAATAATTAAATTTGTAGACCATGCTATGTGTGCCTCAGCAATGGGGCTTTGTGGAGCATTATCCTAAATAAGCGTCGATTTTGTATGATTTTCAATACGAGCAGACTAAGCCACAACTAAGACACATATATATATATCTCTGATGTCAATGTTATCGCAAAAGATTTTACACAGCCTTGCAAGATCATTGACACCATAATCTAGAATAGAATTTAAATGAGCTGCGATAATCTCGCGCCGGCTGCCTGTTTCGTTTCAACAAACTCAACAAAATGTGTAACGTTTCTGATACAATCGCCGTAACATAGGAGATACGTGTCGATATAAATAGAACATGATTATCCAGCAAGCAATCCTCTAAGCCTAAAATCTCGAGATCATACTGTTATATTTACATTGGAAACTACGCTTGGAACCATGACAAATAATGTGGTAGTGTATGTATTTTAGTGTTATACTAGAATATCATACTAGAAATAGACTTCGTAAAAGTAAGATTGTTTAGAAAATTAATTGACTAACAAGCTTTTTGTAAGACTATTTAAAAATATATAAAAATGGAGGTGGAGGGAAGTACCTTTTGTTTTCGTAAAAAAACTACAACCTTTAAATGAAAATAATACGTAAAATAAACTACTGACTGACTACAGCCGTGGTCTTGTAGTGAAGTATGGAGGAAGAAGACGTGTCAACAAATTAGGATATTGTCAGGAGAATGATGATGATTACTGAAATAAATGATGATTTAGAAAACAAAGAAATAACATTTATTTATGTTCCGCACAGGAGACCGGAGAGATAGGCTAAAACAAAAAACTAACAGTATAAAATAAAAACCCCGATTTCTGCACATGACTCTGCTTACTTAGAGTTACCGTGATATGCAAAAGTATAGTAGCAAAGATCAATCAATCTGCCTAGCCTTTTTCCCAACTATATTGGGGTCGGCTTCTAGTCTTACCGGATTCGGCTGGGTACCAGTATTTTAGATGGAGCGACTGCCAATCTGACGTCCACAACCCAGTAACTGGGTAACACGGTACCCCTTGGCAAGACTGTCGTGTCAGATCTCAAGCTTCTGACTACCCGTAACGACTTTCAAAGATCTTCAAATGACAGCCGGGACCAACGGCTTAACGTGCTTTCCGAGGCACGAAGGAAACTCGGTATGTTGAAATGGTCACCCATCCACGGACCGACCTTGTCAAGCGTTGCTTAACCTTGATGATCGACCAGTGCAGCTGTTATTATTTAGCCACGAGCTCCTTATAGTATAGTAGCAAAGATAATCCATAGTAAATAATCTGGGTATCCATACTTCCATATTACAATATTTTAAATGCGAAAGTAACTCTGTCTGTCTGTTTGTTACCTTTTCACGCTTAAACCGATGAACCTATTGAGATGAAATTTGGTATGGAGATAGTTTGAGATCCTGGGAAGGCCAGAGGATAGTTTTTATCCCGGAAATCATCATCAAAGGTGTGGAAAGGCGGTGAACCATTAATTTCTCAAGTACACCTACAATCCAATCATCCAAAGTCCTCATCCAAAATATCTGAGTATTACATTGGATAGGTCCTTTAACTACAGGATGAACTGCGAGAACGTTAAAATGAAAGTGCACACCATGAACAATCTACTGCGCCGCCTTACATCCACCAGATGGGGGACGTCTCCCCCAGTCCTGCGAACAACTGCAATGGCACTTTGTTTCTCCGCTGGCGAATATGCAAGTCTATTATGGAGTCGCTCCACTCGTTCCAACCTAGTGTATACAGCTCATAATCAGACATTTGACTGATTTCTACTGGTTGCCTAAATCCGACTCCGGTACGAATGCTGTGTCCACTAATTGGCATTTAGTCCCCAGAAATTTTCTATGGCAGGCCGCATAGAAAGGGCGAAAGCGGAAAATGACCCACGCCACCCAATGCACAATCACGGCACAGTGCCTAGGAGATTAAAAAGCCGACAAAGTTTTCTCGCCTGCTTAGGGCCATCTCTGCGTGGTAGCGCTGCCTCTGAGAGATGCGACCTTTGACGAGAGAAGCTCAAGCCTCCTGACCATTTCTTCGAGCCATCGGAGTGCCTCCTGCCTGGACATGCGTTGCCGTGGCCGACAAGGAAAACTCTAAATAGACTTCGCACTCAGGTCGACCGCAGCAAAGACAACTTCCACAGGTGGGGGTTCTCGTATGGTTCCGATACCCAGTGCTTGTGCGGTGTCTCTCCGCAGACCATGACCCAACTTTCGTCCTGCACCACATGCCACGTAATCTGTACATCTGAGGACCTTATGATTGTGTCAGCGAGTGTTGTTGCCGTAGCTGAATTCTGGGGCAAACATAATATTTAAACGCTGTATTTGCCGCCGACACGCTAAGAAGAAGATTGCGCGATGTAAAAATAGACTATTCGAAGTACTAGCTACGCAGACGAAGTCACGGAGTAAAACTAGTAATAAAATACTACAGAATAAGCACAACGATATATAAACTTTACGAATGAAACTTACTTATTGATTTTGTTGAGGCTTTTGTTGAGAGTGAATGAAATTAGTGCGAGAAGCACAGGGCCACCGATCAATGTGCGACGTTTCGGGATGCCTCTGTCCAGAAGTGCTTTCGGCTTAAATGGTAATGACTGAAACCATAATAGGTGTTCTCCTTTTGTGGGCCATAGAATTAGTACACGACATATTACCCTAAATATTCCCAATAGAACCTTGATATATCTAATCTATAATATTATCTCAATAATAGAATGAAGGAGCTCTACATAAATAGAGAAAATTAATTGTACAGATGACTAAATTACAAACTTATAATTATGTTCAACAAACTTGTCTTATGTATCTTCAAAGCCAAATTACTCATTATTTAAAGATCCTTTAGGCGCTCCTCAGGGATTCCGACGGACAAAAAACCGAGACGCAGACCGATTCATAAAATATGTGATTAAAATCACAGAGCGCAAAATGAAAGAAAAGATCAGACGACATTTTTAATAAGGTCGGTAAAGGTCTCTAGTCTACATACTTTGTCTGAACATGAATAAAAATACAATGGCGCAACGAATTATTTTATTGTTATCTAAAGAATTGTTGAAATATTTTTTTTGTAATTAAAAAATAGATACAATTAACTATTTTTTATTACAAAAAAAGTTATTGAGAAATAGCTGTTAATCAGCAACCTGCGTGCTTGGTATGGCACATATACCTATATTTACGAAATCCTAGAGTAGTTGGCTAATTTTTACTTTAATATTAGTCTATGAATTTGTATAAAAGTAGGTTTGACTTGTTTACGGGAATACAGTCAACATGGCTTCCGTCAAGTTTGTCGCTTTCGCAGCTCTTTTGCTCGTCCTGAACGTAAGTTTTTATTTTTATTATAAAATAATTTAATTTATTAGTTTAAAATATTAAGTCAAAAAATTCTATTGGGTTAAAGAATCTGGGGAAAAATCTGTTACGCAAACTGAAATTAAAACTTTTAGACAAATAGATATATTTTTATTAAAAAAACTTATTTATTTACTAAATACTTTATTGTCACCACTGAAATCAAATCAATAAATAAAAATTCAATTCAATAATCAATTTCTTTGTCAAGAAATTATTGAACAGAGCAATTTTTCAGACTTTTACGAAATATTTTACATGAAAATTATTTTTTGTCATACTTATCTCTTCTTTACAATATTTTATTAAACTTTCTTACCTACCAAAACTCATTTTACCAAGTTTAGAAAATAAATTATTGATCGATTTGTGTACCCCTAACCTAACTTAACTGCGATCTTTCAATTGTCCAAACATCACTTGTCAAATACAACCTTTAATTTCAAGTAACCTTTAGATACCAAGTAGCACTCCCAGCCAGCAGCTAAATACCGAATTATATATGTTTCCTCAGAAACACCAAATTCTAATCCCAGCTGACGTAAATAGAACATCAAAGGCAACCTACATATTACAGAACATGTACCACTGTGGGTGTCAGAAGTCTAAAGATTACAATAATACTGAAGAAAATTGTTATCATACAAAATCTTTAGGGCTAGGATAAAAAAAATGGAATTTATAAAAAAAAACAAATGAACACCTTGCTGTCTCTACAAAAAAGTAAATAATTAGGTATATTTTTAAATAATGCTGATTTCAACAAACAATTTGCTCTCCAGTAGTGCCACAGTTAATAATACTCGTCGACCCAATCGATTACAAGTATACACCAAAACTACACCCTCGTTTACTCTTGCAGCTAAATATAACAAGCTCCTGTAAGATTCACAGTAGAACAAACAAAATTATGATCAGTGTAAACTTGTACCACTCAGCTCCTGGCCTATTGTCAACATATTGTAATGATAAATCAGTCCACTATGATTTACAACGTCCTGTCTGTTTGTTCTCAGATGCACTGGGCCCAGTGCCAGTTCTACCCTGGGTATGGCGGTTACTACCCGCAGATATACGGGAAGAATGACAACAATGACCTGGACACCATTCTGCCGCTCCTGATCCTCACCATGTTTGGAAGGAATGGAAATGGATTTGGCGGCGGCTGTGGTGGTTATAATGGTGGTTGTGGGTGCGGAGGATGTAACGGCGGATGTGGGTGTGGACGTTGTTAAAAACGTTGATCAAAGACAAGTAGACGACGCTATAAAGACGAGGATGAGAGAAAAAATATTTTAATTTAGAAAAAGAACAGCCTACCTATTTTAATTTTGGAATGTATTAATGAGAGAGTGCCCACAGTATTGTTTTGTTTAAAAAAATAAGAATTGATCTAAAAATATATAAAACCCAATAGAGAATTTGATGTCTGTTGTTTGATTTTAATCCAGCGTTGTATTGTGTTAAGCGACGTGAGCCAAAATAAAACAAATGATATTCAACATAGTCTGATAACTCGAGTAATCAAGTAATTATGTAATAATAATGATGATAAAGCTATTATTGCCATATGATGTTACATATTGCATTGCAGCAGAGATAATACTGTTGTGATAGGATTTTTATATAATGGAGCACGTCCCAAAAGTGTGTAATACGGTGTTTTCATTTTTGCACAACATTTATTCTGAACTTGCAAAGCCAATAAAACCAGAAATAAAATATAAACGTAGTCATTACTATATTTTGTTGAGAATAAAGGAATCCTTGAAGTGCTTGCATTATTTTAGTATATTTTATTCGAGTAAAAATAATAATCAATTAACCACAATGAATTTTAAATATATTCTTCTAATTATAACGCTTAAGGTAAGTAAAGTGTGGTATTCGATAATATTTATTATGATAACATTTTCAAACAAAATTTGCATTCCTTGTTACTATATTATATTATTCTTGCAGAACATCTACTGCTACAACCCTAAACGGCATGTGACGCCAATATCATCGACGAGTAATTTCAGAAACTTGAAAACGAAAGCTGACCCAGTGATTCCAGCCAGGTATAAAATTACAAGTACGACGAATTACAAAGATCCAGCTAAAGCACAAAGTTTTCCAGCAGAGTACTTCCCGGAAGTTGAATATCCAGAGAGTATTGTAGAGTCATCGAAACCATTCTATATCAGTTCAAGTCCTTTCTCTAAAGATGTGAAATCAACATTCAATTCCCTTGCCGTTAAAGGTAACATCAAAGCCAAGACTACTACTGATTATTCTTGGACCCACAACGTGAAAAATAAAGATAAGACCCCAGCAACAGCGCAAAAAGTTGGTGTGAATGAGATAACGAACACAAAAGGAAATGAAATCAACTCCAGTGATAAAAACACAAATGAAACGCTTTGCGAAGATATAACGAACGTAGATATGCAAGACGACGCTTCTATAGACAAGATTCCATATTTTGATAGTGATCAGCAGTTTGCCAATTTGACATCAATAGAGCAATATGCTGAATGTGAAGACAAGGATTACGTCGTAGAGTTTATTAATGAATTGGATGAACTCATGAAAAACTTAACCAACACAGAGACGACAGAACAAAATGAGGGTGATATCTTAACCAGTTCAGAACCAGTTTGTAATGAAGGTAACAATTCTACAATGCATACATTCGAAAGTGATCACTCCGACGAATTTGAATTAAGTTCAGACATGACGACAAATAACAATGATTCCATTATCGAATTGAATGGAGATTCCTTTCTTGAAGAGGAACATTCTGAACGAATAAGGCTCCCATTATTTGACGATTTGGATACAAAAGATACATTAACGAATGTAACTTCATCATTAAATGAATACATCAAAAATGCTACTTCTGTTGAGGATGTCCAAAGTGATTTTTGCACCGTTGGGCCGTTTGCCAACGACACTGATACTTCTTATACTGTTAAGCTTTAACTATATTTCAACTCTAGTTTGATATTCTAACGGAAATATTGTTACGTCTTGGGTTAAACGCGACACGTGACAACATTCTGCGTTTAGTTAAATCCAATGTTGTTTTGGGTGTAAGACAGTTTATTTATTTATTTTAAGTTACTATTATAGCAAATAAATAATTAATTATTCTATAGTTGTATGATCTCGGCTCTTCGTTATAAAATTTTAACACAAAGAAATGTCTAGATAGTTATAACAAAAGAATAATTTCTTACTATTGACAATAAATTACAATTCATCAGGAAACCATTTTTTTATTTTATTTCTTAATCCTATAACTTACCAAATATAGGTCCACGCAATATTGTACGTCAAAGTATTTACCTGGAAATAATAAAATAAAAATTATAATTTCTCAGAAAAACTATGAACATATTATAATGTGGCAATCTTCTACAATAGAATGATATAAAGGCTGCGTGCACGATAGAAAATGCCTATAAATGTGCATAGATCACGTTCTGATTAATTACATAATAACATAGATAAATAAACGAATCATTATAAATAGAAAACCTGTAAGCTTAGAAACATTTCAATGAAATGGGACTTCGGGTAAAGGTGACTTTAACGTTCGTGATAATCGCGCTAATCCAGGTAAGCAATTTTGTAACTTATTAGTGCGCGTTTCCTAATGTCTATTCGACAGTATAGATAACGGCGAATTCTCAAGAAGTCTGACTTACATTCGAACATCATCAGCATCAGCACTGTTCGAATTTTGAATGTAAGCTAGACCATTACAAAAAATCTTATTTTGGAGAATAAGACAGGTAAGAACCCGTGAAGTAGTAACTTACATTACAAGTTTAAGGTAGAGAGGTATGTCCCGTATTTTATTTTTAAGGAACGTTTGCATTCACATCGCAGTCGCATCTGTTAAAAACGCCTCTAACCCTACATTTTGACAGGTTTTTGACATTAATTGTCGCTGAGACTATACTGCGATTTTAATTTGAATGTTGTTTAAGTGCGAGAATTGGCCTTCCACTGTTTATGTTTTTTTACAAATGAACGTCTATTTCAGATAGCGTGCCGACATTGTATGCCAAGTACGTCAAGAAAGGCTTCTTTGAATCGTTACCTTAACGACTTGAAACATGTCAAAAACAACCCCATCGCGACACCATACTCGCCATCACGAGTAAACATCACACCAAAACAAAGATTTGGAAAGACAGTTCCAAATGGCAGAATTAGCCAGAACTCTCCGCCAAAGAAATCTTTGTACAAGACATATAATTTTCCAGAAAATGAATATCCATTGGATAACTCACCCAGAGACCCTTTTCGTCTTGGGATGAACTTTAATGACAATAATCATGTTAGCACTTTGCAAAAAGCCCGCAATTTACAAAACACAGCAATTAACGATTTGAAAAAGGAAATGAAAATGAAGCGAAAACTTTTGAGCAATAAAAAAATGAACAACGATAACAGCCAGCTGAATTCAGACATGTCTTCAATCAAATTCGCACCGAAAACTAATTCCATGCGTTTGCTCGATTCAGAAACATTTCCAGAAGTTCAATATCCTCTTAACACAATGGAGACGTGGGGGCCAAATTATTGGAGTTATTTACAATTTCCGCAGGAGAAACAATGTAATAGATTTGAACAGCAACCATCCAACTTTATAGCCAAAGAAGATATGACCAAACCTATCACAAGGCTGACGAAAGCAAAAGCAAGTAAATTCCTTCTATCATTCGATAAATTAAAAGAAGAACATAGGCGTACTTCTACAGAAAATTCAAAACGTAGTAACGCAGGTCAGAAAGGATTAAACTTTACAAAAACTGCAACATGTGAGAGAGTTTCTGACGATTTCATTACTGAGGGTTTGGTATCGAAAGTCCATAGTAAGCCTATAGTTAAGAAAACATTGGAATTGACTACAGATATTGCTCCAAGTTTAGAAAACACGTGTCTAATTACAGATTATCCATATCATCCAATGCCAATCCCATACAAAGTTATTGAGAATAATACTGAAGACACTTGCCCAGCATTAGAGTTGAAAAATAACACAAAAGGATTGCAGGATTTAGACACAAATGTCATCGCTCAAACATTACAGCTTATCGAAGAAATTCTATTACATGATGACGCCACTACAGTAGCACCACTTAGCAACTTTAGTAGAGAAACAGAAAAAGAAGTTTTTTTATCTGACTTTGTATCAGAAGTTCAGGCGAATAAAGATGTACCGACCACGCTAATAGATTCTACTAAAAACTGTATTCTCTTTTCGACTGAAGACTCATCACAAGAAGTTCCTGATGAAGTTCCAGCTGGTATTTTACAAGACAAAATGCCATCACTTCCAGCAGAGACTATTCGAGAAAACACTACAGCAATTGCAGAACCTTTGAATGTCACAATGCCACTTCCACTCTCTGAACCTATAACAAACGAGGAGCATTTAACTGTCACCAACCCATGTCAGACTAATGTGACTCCCTTATTAAATAGTCACTCAGTTCCCGCTACCACATCCATAATCATTATTCCTATCAACAACAACGATTTTGGTAAGTCACAATCACACATGTTCGAGACTACATCAAGTACACCTATTATTGTCTACTTACCATCCACTCAAACTAGCGGCATCCCCTCTCAAACTCAAAATCAAATCGTGTCTTCTTCATTCGATAACGCCATGCCAAATAATCAACTAAACAACGTTCTTTCTAATATGACGCCACTTCAAAATAACAACCCTTTTTCCGGTGCTCTAGTTAGTGAATTACTAAACAGAATTTCCGACAGTGGGTCATCTTTTCCAATGATCGAGTCGTTGCCAACAAACTCAATGTGTTACAATAATGAGAGCAGTCTGTCATCGATGAAAGAGAAACTAATCTCAGAAATTGTAATACATAAATCATTGACAGACGATGCACCACCCATCACTAAAATTTGCGAGGTAAAATTGTCTCAACATCCTACAGAAACTGCTAACTTTGACATGAACCCTGACACCTTACCACAAACTCCAGATTTTGAACATCCACTCTTTGTCTTTGCCGACAGTGAGTTAACTTCGCTGAGCCACGGACCATACAATAATGTCCTTGACAATGAATTGCCAATATTAGCGCGTGAAATCAATTCGGCCCAGCAAATCTCGAATGTTCATTCTAAAGACTTGTTTTTTCCAAAACAAAACGTGCCATCAGAGTATTTACATAAACGTATTTCTAAAGGTTTTTTGCCCGAAATTACAAATGACAAATCAGTGTCACTGGATAAAAACTTTTCATCTGAATCTCTAACTGATAATATCCCAGAATCAATTGATGAATTGCCACCCGCTCCTCTTATTGACAATACTGTCAAACAATCACTTCCAACGGAGGCGACTTTTTCATCTTTTCCACCCTCTGAGATTTTGTCTGTCCACTTACCAGAAAAAATTGACCCGCAACTCACTCCTGTACCCGGTACCATTACGGATAATCCTTCATCTTCTCTGAATTTTCCAGTGACGACAGATGTGACGATCAAAACTGAACTTTATAAGATCAGACAAATACTTGATAAGATGCTTTCCTCTCAGACCCCTACTGATATTCAAACAGCACCAGTGGACACAATATTGTCACCAATTTCAGATATTGACCGTCTACCACTGCTAGACAATCAGTCTTTGTTATCCATACAGACGCAAACTGAGGGTGTACCTCTGTCTGCAGCCGATAAAACGCCCCTATCCGTTCCAGCACCTGACCTCATTATTGAAAGGTTACCACTAAAAGAATATGAGACGTTTTCACCTTTCCCAGTTGATGATAGAACCCTAACCAACATCCTTCCTTTGTCAGTAGACAAACATCCAAATTCTGAAGTTTCAACGAATCATTTGCCAATGAAAATGGTTGAAATCCAAAATTTTGTTTCTGACGTTCCGGTTAGTGATTTACCAATAATGGTGCATCAAGAGCGCACAAAAACTCCAAAATATGAAATTTCAACGAATGATTTGCCAATACAAGTGATTGAAACCCAAAATCCTATGCCTGAAGTTCCGGTAAATGATATACCAATAATGGTGTATAAAGAACCCATAAAAAATACAAAATCTGAAGTTTCCTCTACACCTCTAAATCCTGTTCCTGACGTACAAGTTAGTGATCTGCTAAATCCGACTGACGCGTTGTCAATGCCTGAAGGAGCTGTTTTACCTGACGTTTCATCTTCATCAGAAAGTCATACGGCAATAATACGCGATCATTCGGACAAAGTACAACAAGATTTTCCACCCTCTACAGTTCATCCATCAGAAGAAGAACAAAAACATAAAGTCGACTGTGCACTTTCAACCGCCCCAGATGCTTTTGCTAATGAACCCTTTTTATCAGATGATTTACCTTCGTCGGTAAATGATGAAATCGCAGAAGTTCTGCACACTACCACTGATACTAAAGACATGCCATTTGACGTGAAAAAATTTTTATTGCCAGAAGATGATACAAACCCGAATATTTTGGTTATTGATATTCCTAGGTCTATAAATAATGGGATTCAATCAACTTATCTTGATGATACATGTGAAAAGATCTCAGAATCTACATTTTCTGACATACCCCGTGACGACCTACCATTACGAGAACTAAAGATTTTACCCCTCACTGACAACACATCAAATAACAAAATACCTACAACTTCAAAGTTACCAATAACTAAGGCACTCTTGGAAATTGTACTTTCTGACATTATGAAAGGTGGCTTGTCATCATCAGTAACTAAACTTCTGCCCGTAACACCGTCTCAACTTTCTCCACTTTCTGAGGCTAAACAGATACCTCCAGAAGAAGAATATCTAGGAAATGAAATTTCTGATAATCAAACTGATATTTTACCAGTTACTGAATCAATTCAGGGCAATTTCAAATTTCCGGTAGATGAAACGCATTCAGATAATCCAATCTTAGACTTGCCATTACAAATGAGGGCAATGTACTTAGAAAAACCTGACATTATGACGGATGATGCGGAAAATTTATCATTTGATAAACCCTCTGATGATATTCCATTACCTTCAGACAAGGTTTCTCTTCCTATCGGTAAGACCTCATTATCAACCAAAAATACACCGTCTGTTACAAAATTACCAATAACTAAGGCAGTTTTAGAAAATGTGCTGTCAGGTGTAACTTCAAAAGATTTTTCTTTACCGGTACCTAAAGCTCTCCCGGTGAAATCAACGTCAATGATAGACAAAACCCTCTACAATGTTAATCCGCCTGTTTCTGAGACCACTCTAGAGGATTATTCACAGTTGGAAGATGAAATTCTATCCAGCATAGCACTTTCTGACCATCCAACTTACAAGAATTTACCTTTCTCTGGACAATCCGAAGTAGTTTTGCCATTAGACGTAGATGTAACGCTTTCTGATGTTACAAATTTGGATGATCTTTCAAAAATTTCAACGTATGGACCAATGGACAAGGCACTACCAAACTCCAATGATGGTATTTCATCGTCGATGGCTGAAACTTTTTCTCTGCCTAAAGACACATCACGTGATCTGCAATTACCAAATACTCAAACACATTTATCTTCGAAAATAACAATAACTAAGGCACTTCTAGAAAATATGTTGACAGATATTAATACAAAGGGTTTCACAATACCAGTAGCTAAATCCCTTCCAATAGATTCACGCTCCAAGTTAGATAAAACACTTTACTATATAGAATCTCCTCATTCTGACATTAACAAAGAGCGTCCTCCGCTGTCGATAGACGAAATTCTATCAGACATCCTCGTAGAACATTCTGACCATCTCACTGATTATAATTTCCCTTTCTCTGGACAATCCGAAGGAACTGTACCATCAGAAGTAGATGAGAAGCTTGCTGAGATTTCAAGCATAGATATCTCTACAGAAATGTCTACGGTACCAAAATCTAATGAGAATATTTCATCGCCGATGGCTGAAACTCTTCCTCTTCCTAAAGACACATCAAATTACCTTCCATCACCAAATACTAAGACACCTTCATCTTCTAAATTAAGAATAGCTACGGCACTATTACAAAATGTGTTGTCAGATATTAAAACAAAGGGTTTCTCAATACCAGTAGCTAAATCCCTTCCAATAGATTCACGCTCCAAGTTAGATAAAACACTTTACTATACAGAATCTCCTCATTCTGACATTAACAAAGAGCGTCCTCCGCTGTCGATAGACGAAATTCTATCAGACATCCTCGTAGAACATTCTGACCATCTCACTGATTATAATTTCCCTTTCTCTGGACAATCCGAAGGAACTGTACCATCAGAAGTAGATGAGAAGCTTTCCGAGGTTTCAAGCTTAGATATCTCTACAGAAATGTCTACGCTACCAAAATCTAATGAGAATATTTCATCGCCGATGGCTGAAACTTTTCCTCTTCCTAAAGACACACCAAATTACCTTCCATCACCAAATACTAAGACACCTTCATCTTCTAAATTAAGAATAGCTACGGCACTATTAGAAAATGTGTTGTCAGATATTAAAAAAAAGGGGTTTTCATTGTCAGAAGCGAAATCGCTTCCAGTCGAATCACAGCCAAAATTAGATAAAACACTTTATTACATAGAATCTACCCTTTCTGAAATCAATGAAGAGAGTCCTTCATTTACGGGAGATGAAATTATACCCAACACAGCACTTCCTAACCGTCCAACTGGTAATAGTTTACCTTTCTCTGACCAATCTGGAGACGCTTGCCCATTAGACCTAGAAAAAAAGCTATCAGAGATAACAATCTTAGAAACCCCTACAGAAATATCATCGCTGATGGAAAAGGCACTAACAAATTCTAATGAAGATATTTCATCACCGATGGCTAAAATTCTTCCTCTTTCTAAAGATACACCAAGTAACTTACCATTAACAAATACTAAAACACCTTCAACTTCGAAATTAAAAATAACTAAGGCAGTATTAGAAAATGTGTTGTCAGATATTAATACAAAAGGTTTTTCAGTGCCAGTAGCTACATCCCTTCCAGTAGAATCACGCTCACAATTAGACAAATCGCTTTATTTTATGGACCCACCTCTTTCTGATTTAAATGAAGATAGTGCACGCCCTGATATCCTAACTGATAATTTTCCATACACTGAAAAAAATGAGCGGATTACCGAGCTTCCAGTAGAGGATTTAAAACCAGAATACCCAGATTTTGATATGGATACAGATGAGTTGCCAATTGAGGAAATGTCCGAACTGTCCGAGGAAGAATATGAAGAATTTTACGAAACATACTCAGATAACCCGATAGACTATAAAGACGATCTTTCAACACAGATGGATGAACTTTTCCTTTCTGATAATTTGTCACATAACCGCCCATTATTACGACAAAATTAACCATTATTTTCTTTAAGAATACGAATAACTAAGGCAATCCTAGAACAAGTACTGTCTGACGTTGCTGATTGGGTTATTCATCCCTAAATCCCTAAACATCTACAAAGGATATCTTTGGACAAAATATTTATTTCTAAAGGGATGTTGTTTTTGTTGACGCTATGTTTACTTATTTAATTTATTTATACAAGTAAGATTAATAGATTTAAGGACGAAAATAAATTATTTGTGAAATGTGTTATATTGTTCGTTTTATTTTCATCACGCAAATTAAATTTATTTATCATTAAGAATTCATACGCAAACAGAGTACCATAGAAAAACTAACAGCAGTATGCCCACAAAAATAATATTAAAGATAACATCGAACATTCATGCACCTAATGCAATAATATTTTGTTCACTCAGCGCTTGCAGTGTTTAGTCGAGCGTAAAAGTAAACTAGCTTTTAAAAGATTATGCATTGCATTTCTGTTAGCTTAGTAACTATGAGGTTTCTTTTCCATTCAGCTAAGCATGCGCTAATGCATTTTAATAGCATCATTAGCTCCACAGTTGAGAAAATAAGTCCACTGCTTACTTTCTATGTTCTGGACGTAGTCTTTAGAACATATAACTAGAAACACGCAGAACATAATAATGGAGAAAAGTGTGTCGAAATAGAAAACGAGATGAATGTAGATCCTATTGCGAGAGAAGTAATAGAAGAAAAGGAATTGGTTGAAGAGGAGTTACAGATTTAATTTTACATGATATTCATGAAAACGATCAAAAATACGGACCTACCTACCATAAATAATGACAACAAATTAACAACTATATAATAAAAGAGCTCTAAAATACGATAACTAAATCTCACACCACGTATTTTCATTCCCCACTATAATAATACGAATATATCGGAGACGAATCAGGATCAGGACTTTGATGGGAAACATGATTGAATAGTAAGTCTACAAAACCTACTATAAAAACCTGGTTGTATACAAACTAACCAGTTTCCGTGACAGCGCGACAGTGTAAGACACAGAAGGCAGAAACTCCAGAAGACCCAGTCAGTGTTAGCGTTGTTTACATAGATATAAAAAACCGACTTGGTTCAGTAGATCCAGGGGGTCTCCCCTACAACCTCACAATCTTTTCCTTATATATTAGTATAGATAAAAGTAGATGATAATAGATCCTAAGTAAATGAAGACTGGTGCGAAAGTAAAAAGAGTTTGAATTGAACACTTTTTTTGAGTTTGTGTAAATGATAATAGTTATGGCCCCTGCTCACGTAGCAAAAATATATACCTACTTAATAACGTATAGCTCACTAACTAGCGAATCCTATAGTTCCTAAACAGTCTTCAAAATACTTGTTCCTTTGCGAATACCTAAAAGCCTAAATTTGTAGAATGACCTGTTCCCCTGTAGAACAAGTTCTGGCATGCCCAAACGCTATACAGTTTCTACCGGAAGTTGCGCGTCCTTCATTTGATTTGCCACGTGATTTTGTCTTCTTGCATTGTTTTGTATGGGTCTTCTGCAGCGAAGCACATCGTGGCAGTAGGCGACCTTGTGCGATTACATCATATTGACAGGCGCGCTCGGCGGCGCCGGTCGCGCTCCGCCGCGCGGGCGCAGGAGCGGCTCTACTGCGCAGATGCGCGCGCGTGCGTGACACGCTTCACTGCGCGACGATATGAGCCTCTATGGGTCTGGCTGGAGATATGATACTGTTGTATTCCTTTTTTTATTTTCCCTCTTTGCTAAATTTATATCTAGTCGATATTATACAATTGTGTCGAACTATGATGTTGGCTTTTTTGGAACAGGTTTAATTTTATTTGTAGTTAGCACCTGGAATTTACAAAAAAAATAGCCGATGGCGTCTAAAATTTTGGGCTGTTATTAGTTTTAAGATTAAAACGTGTCAAACCGGTCCACATTCATTCAAGTTGATCATAATATCGATATGTCAATCTATGGCCTTCGCAGCTTCCCTATTTGTTGATTGATTATCTGCTAATACCATGTAATGCGTCGTAGATCACCTGGGCTTGACATTTGTGCCTATATAATATTTGCTTCTAATAGCACTACGGACCATTAAATTCCGCTCCCAAACAATCGAGCATAATAATGTCATAATAGCTATGTTTGAAAGGCGAATTAATTATTCATGTTGATTTGTGAATAGAATTATAGATATAAACAGATTGGATTGACCCTGGGACAAAAAATAAGCAGATAACAATAATACAAAAGAAAAAGAGAAGGAATAATAAGAAAAATAAGCTAATTAAACAAATGTTGCTGATTTTAATGGACTGCCTGCAACGAAAAACGCAGGAAATGAAGCAGCAACTCTATTTATAACCAAAAACATACGTCAATCGTTGTTTACTTACTCTCACTTTCTGTACACAAATAAGGATGCGAAAGTGAATCGTTATCTCCAATTCAGGATTATTAATATTCACCGTACTTCAAAGTAGCTCTGGAGTCGTAAATCTTAATGCTTCTAAATATAACTCTGAATTGATCGAGTTTATCTCACGTGGTAGTCGCAGCATCCCGGTACTCACTTCATTGGAACCGTCTCCTTTATTTCGTCGCGGATTGTCATCCAATTGTTCGTTGTTTCTATAAACGACTGGATTAACGGCAGACGTAACATTAGTTTTAAACTTGTAACAAAGTAAACGTTTATCATGGTTGGATTTGTAATTTACTTGAACATGTTTTAGATATAATGGATAAACTTGAGAAATATGATGTAAAATGGCATGGTGTTTCAAAGCATGTGATATAATTAGGAACTAGAATCCGTAGGGGATTTCAATGTACTATGTCGTATGTCAACGTATGGATGCCTTTTGGAAGTTTTATTTTGTTGTTCATAGGCTCACGCTTGACCACTGTCTAACCTGATGGTTAGCGATGATGTGGACCAAAAGGCATCACAACCGACCTTTATATGACCGTATTGCGGTTGGCATAGGCACATTTAACTATAGTCGCATAGAAGAGCTGTGTGTGCCCATCACAACAATGTCTCTTTTACCTTACCTAGTACATTCTAAAAACAAACATACTCATCGGTGTCAACGGTCGCAATCATCTTTAGAAATAGCCACGTCTCGTACAAAGTAATCATTGCTATTAGAATTTATTTATATTACCGCTATGTCATTACCCATTCATCGGTATTTGCAGTTTTCCAGAACATTCTTGTGATGCAATTACTTTTAATGTATTTTTAGTAGTGATGCATTATGGTGCAACCATAGTGCAATAAAAGAGCCTTCTCGAATAACTGCACTAAACGATAATGCCGTGCACTTTGGGTATTCAACTAATTCACTCTTAGCTCGTACCTATACGAAAGGAGAAGAAGATGAGGACGTTGTTTTGGTTTTAACACAAATCTTTCTTATACTTCGTCATTTCCAATGGTAATCTCTTCGCTGTCAGACAAACTTTGGATGGATGGACAGAACTATCAAGAAGAAGAAGATAATCGCATTAGCTTACAACCATGTATATCAGAATATGATACATCGAACTAAGTAGATTATGCGGCTTGGCACAAAGCCCGGCGCTCTGAAGATCTGTTTGCTCAATACTCCGTATTAAGACAAGCATCGAAGCAAACAGTCTCTGATAAATTGTTTTCGCTTGTATGTAAACAATACTTAATTATTGTAACCTCAAAACCTATACATGGAGAATTTACTGTCGGAGTTTCCTCGTATGTAACGCCTTTGTAAGTGTCCAATTTATGATCTAACCACAGTTGTATTGTATGTAGTCAATAGAGTCTCGCTTTGTGTTATTTGTTGAGAAAACCATAATTTATCATTGGTTTCTTGTACGTTAATAGATGTTTAGTTTCCGTATTGAGTAAGCTTGTCAATTAAATAATTATCCTGCAAGTGATCAACGGTACAAACGGTTTTCAATGAATTAATTGGGTCATCAGATGAAGCTCCAAATTGCTTGCTTTTTGTTAGAATCTAGGTTAACATTTGAAGGACGTTGATAGGGTTCCTAATCGAAATTTCTTTAATGAAATGTCTGTGTTATGAAGGCCTAAACGGTCTTTTAACTATTTTCTAAGACCGTTGTATGCCTATTTATCATAAATAGCAGACGAGGGATATAAAAGAAACCCATCTCTATTCTATTCACAATCATCGGTATTATATCTGGGAGTGTTAAAAGCTTAATATCTCGAGGGATCCTCTTCGCGGGCTTTTTATGTGGCTGTACATAAATCTTTTAAAATCACTTTACGCAGCATGAGGAGAGAACGTGTAATGATAATTGATTTTAAATCTATTTATTAGTTTTATTATTTCGGCCGTAACGTAACCTTGCTCTGACGGCGTATATTTGCGCTAATATCTTTTCAATGGTTAGATGATTAAGTAGACTCTTACAAGTATTCACAATCCAATAATTCAAATGTCAAAAGAAAGGCAAATATTTATTTTTCTATCACCCTACAGGGACGCTGGGGACGTATTACGAAAATGTTGACTAAAAATAAAGGGATGTGTGTTAGGACCTCTAATATTTATGAAGCATATTTAGAGTTCATTTATATTCTGTATTCCAAAAAGTCTAATATTTATAATAGGGGGTATTAAACTATCATGTATCTATGATCACAGATCTATAAGTCACATTTATTTGATAATGTAATATAAACAGAAAATCATATCATTTTTGATAAAAGATTTTTGACATTTATTGTTAGATAGGATCATAGAAACAGGAGCAGGACGCTATACAAGATAAATAACTCTGTTCTTTTTCACTGTCGCATTATGATAGATTTAACACGTCATGGTATAAGGCCCCTTCCTCCGTACCATGACGAGTCAAAGCTATCATGGTTCGACTGTAAAAAAGGGACAGATGTATACAAATCATATACATCTATCCCTTATGCACACTCAAAATAACCTTGCTCTTAGAGCTTATGGACCAGAGGGGTGCCCCTGGTTTGGCCATATTGAATCTTGCTATTTTGAATTATCAAATATATTTTCATAATCACGTAGTATCAATAATACTCAGGATTGAATAAATCAAATCAGAAGTGTTCAATGATATCACCAAAGTCAGTATTTTCCTTCTGAAGCGTCGCTTTCAGCCGCTTGTTTTCGTAAAATTCTTAGTTATCATTTGGATTGAATTAACTACTCAAAAATGCAATAAATAATGAATAGATAAAATGGTATTTCATACAGGACTTCCTAAACTTAATTTAAAAAGACAGTTCCTGTTGACGACAAATATTGAAATTCAAGAGGCCTGAAATATTGCAACAAATACAACAAATATTGAAATTAGCCTGTTCCTAAGGCAACGTTCTCTAGACTTGTCTTGTAAGTTCTACTATTAAAGTCATATCAGCCATTACCGCTGAAGTTTGAAGTTTATGAGTAGTAAACTGAATAATATGGAACGTAACATTGTAGAGCTAAGTTATAACTTCGACATCTTCAATAAAACTTTTAATATTTTTCCCAGTAGGTCTAACTGTTACAAATATGATAGTTTGGTTTAAATGAAAAGTTATTTCAACTTTTAAAGCATGTTATGAAACCTTTTTGCAGGCGAATGTGATTGACCACGATGTATCGAGGTTTGGACGAGTAAATCAAGAACCAATTTATAGGCACTTAATTAAATGAAAATTTTACTTCGATCCAGCTGTTCGGGGTAGTGGAACACATGCACCTTGGAAACGCAATCAAGCTTGTCATAATGTTTACCAATAAACCCTCATGGTTCCATTGTCCCACTTCTAAAAGCGCAATTTTGTGCAAATCACCATTAGTAGGAGCGGGTGTCCTTACTGCGCCCCTTGCAATTCTGCATTGTGTGTCCTACTGTGCATTGTAAGCATAATAGCCGAAGATAAGCGCCCAATTATACCCCCGCCCACATGGCCCATAGGTACAATGGATTCGTTCACAATAGCACTGTATAGTTGTCCGCATAGTTTTTCTTAGAGCCGCCTTGTAGATATAAAGTTATCGTAAATTACGGTGATACCTACATGTTGTTTTAGTGTGTAGTTCTCACGCTGTCTAGTTAATTATTTTGGCCCCGTTTAACGTCGGTGTTGTTTTTATTTAGCTGTAAATAAATTATTTGAATGCATAAGTCGTTGTAGGTGATACAAGGACTAAACAATTTACAACTAAACTAAAATTAGAATTAAGTTGTATTACTCCATCATTAACAATTCTGCATGAACCTACTAACTACCTCCATGATATATTATCAGTCACAGACGTCCGTGACGTGACGTTATTCACAAAAAAAAACAATTGACGAGCATGATGTTTAGTCTCGCTGTGGTCTACGTCTACGTCCCTCGGCTTTGGTACAATCGGCCGTATAAATCTTCGTTAGTGCCCGTATCGGGCTCGCCGCTGACCGGCCCTTTTACTCTCCGACCAATTTATCGGCCGTTCCGTTCATTGGCTATAACTAGACCACTCGAGTATTATTCGGGCTTAGGTATGCCACGCACAACATAAAATGTGATACTGCGCTCGTAAACTGGCGTCGTGTGTGAATGCCTGATGCTTGCATGACACGATTCGTAGTGTTGCATTCGACAAATTAAAAAAAAAAAGATGTGTTCGAAATTCGAATGTTGTTCGTAGTGCTTTGTTTTTCGCAGACTTAATGACTTTACAATCAAAACAAAATAAAATACAAGCCAAAATTCATAAAACCTCTTTATTAAAAGTTTTGCATAACCTAACATTACCAGATCTTTGCATTTTATTTTATTTCTTAAGCAACAATCTCAACCGCAATCAAAGGTCGATTCACAGACTGTAAATAACAGCAACGCAGGTAAATAAAATACGAAAATCTGATAAATTGTAACGTATTTTTTTGCTAAAGAAAATGAAAAATAAATGGAATGTACCCTCCTACCAACTTATCTGTGAAACGGACGTGTTTGGAACTTACATTTTGAATGGGACATAAGATCGGTTTTTGTTTATTTTTGGTGAAATGGTGACGAACAGCGCCACTCATAATTCACAGTTGGTCGAACTGTAACTTTTCGATGAAAGAAACGACACAGACAGTCTACAACGTTCACTTAGAATGTAGTAGTGGTAGTTGATCACAGACACATAGCAGAGCTATTTGGTTGCTTTATAACTAACTAGGTAGGTACAACGAATTCATTAAGGCCTCTTGTAGACTTTTGACGTCTTAACAGTAATTATCTGAATGCAACAGCTATTTAGCTCAAACGTGAATCATCCGTGCAGCTACTTATAATCATGACTATTTGAGGACCAACATTTTTGTAGATGCTCGCTATCTTATCTAATCATACCGGCAAGTCTGTTGACATTATTTCTTTTTTTTTACATGGATCGATTAGACATTAATTATTGTTATTTGACGCTAGCTGATATTTTTTACATAAATTTGGCACAAATTCATTGTGATAATTGCTTTTAGATTAATTTCATTTATTATTTGTATTCATAATTTAATATTATTATTGTATTCATTAATTAATTGAAGATTTGCACGCCGTAGTATGTGGCAAGAGCAGTGGTGGCCCAGTGGTAGAGCAGTGGTGGCCCAGTGGTATCGGCCGCGACTTGAAAGTCGTAGGTCGTGGGTTCGAGCCCAGGCAGGCACTTTACTTTGTGTAAATTATTTCATCACCACTGCTCTCAAATTGGTGAAGGAAAACATCGTGAGGAAACCGGCATGTCCTAGAACCAATAATTCGAAGACATGTGACATCCACCAACCCGCACTGGGCCCGCGTGGTGGATAACGGCCCATTCCCTCTCACAGAGAGGAGGCCTGTGTCCCAGTAGTGGAAACATTAATAGGTTGATGATGTGTATGTGGCAAACATGTTTGAGCCATTTCTTTTATTGTAATCCTGCCTGCACTTATTATTATTTGTTGTATGTATACACATGTGTATATAACTGAAATCTGAAGAAAATGTTCAAATATGGTGTCTGAATTTAAAATTCTTACCTGAGCGAAATTGATACCTATTCTATCATTTTGATAACGCATGATAATCAGATTTTTTTACAAACGTTATGGCTGATAGAGTTTCACTGTGCCACAGATAATATAATACTAGCATACAGATGCCTCATCCCATACAAAGAAACCGACGTAACTAGCGTTTTTCATCTGTTTATACCGATTATTTTTTGTATATTGATCGCGTTCGGTTCCGTTTCATGGCGATAGATAGATCATCATCATCATCCATCTATATCCGTGAAACGGAACCGATCGCGATCGATGTACAAAAAATAATCAGAATAATCAATACAGTACGTCGGCACGGTTTCTTGGTATGGGATGAGACACCACTGACTGTGCCTAGTTCATATATGAGTTCTTTTTTGGGCTAAAGACCAAACAGAGCGAAAATACGCGGCAAATTGCACGTGCGTAACTCCTTTAGAGAGATAGCATATATCTCTAGCATTGTTTAGAGTTATGGTCATATATGGGCGCAAAAACACGGCTAATTTTCAGACGCGAACTTCCTTCAGTTACGACCTGCGATTTTTTTTAAGTTGCTGGTTCGTTTTTTTTTCGGTTAGATTTGTTCCTAGTCCCTTCTCTGAATGGGAAAAAGTTTTATTCACGTTTTTCAACTCGGATACCTGGTAATAAGCTGGTAATCCAGGGTTAACTAAGGAAATTAATTCAATACTTTCAGTACCTAATAAAAGTTTGAGGCCAGCTGGACGTTCCCAGTTGAAATTCAAAAGTTTCAATAACACTTAGATACTCCTACAGAAGGCACCTAATAAAAACAGACCAATTTCGTTGAATTATTTGGTATCTACCTGCAAACTGCCTTTGGTATTATTTTATATACCGCTAAAATAAATTCTTAAACGTAAAGGTACATAAAACGTACGTCCTTTCCAGTGAAATACTTCAAGATAATTCGATTATGAAGTCGTAACCATTTGAAGATAATTAATTTTCTAAAAGTTCATATTTTTTCAGCTTCGTGCCCACATAGACTTCGCTTTTGGCAGTTTCATAAGACCCTTGACATTTGAAGTGATCGCCCCCGATCAGCTGACTGTCAAGTCGTGCAACGCTTGTCTGAACACATAGCTCGTGGGCATGCTTACTCAACCAAAAAGCTGCCCATAAAGATAATTTCCCTCTTTTTAATCTTGCCGGCCAGTGTTCTAGAACTCGTTTTAAAAGTTTAATTAACTGTCACCAAAAAGTATGTTATGTATAGTTTAAATCTTTTTATAAATTGTTTATCTCTGAATTTAGTACTATGATATGAGCCTATCCTTTTACATTTTCTTTTTCTATATAATAATAATTGGATGATATCTAAAAGCCTGTTTGCGTTGTGTAACTGAAACCGTTACAGTTGAGTAGTTTAACGAGACAGCCAGACGGTCGACTAATGAGCAACAAATAATCCGCATTGCTAGGTTTTCTCTTTCAGTGATTAGTCAATATTGATTCTGTAAACGACAGTTTGTTTGTATCATTCATTTATTAGCTTACCTACTGTCAATAAACTTCTAGCCTTCTAGGTAGTCGATACTTCAGTAAATATTGATATTAGAAACTAGACATGACGTGAGAATCTGTTGTGAGTTTTAAAACGACCGAAACTATTTTTGTACAACATTATTTTGTTGTAATATTTTTTTTTTTTTCCCGAACGAGAAAAGCCACGATTTATGCAAAAACTAAGTACCTACTTAACTCTAACCAAGCACCCATAAAATTGGATTGAGATAAAAATGAGGCGTTATAGAAACACCTGAAAATAAGGTTGAATTTTGAAAACCACAAACACTCAAAGATTCCCACTGACCCCTATACCTACTTAACTCTTTAAGCCTTGCACAACGAAATAGGCCAATTTTCCTACAACTTCCTCATTCCTGGCCCCAATTGGGCACAGCTGACCTTTGCTCCGAGTCTCCGGCGAGTACGAGTGCGACTGGCTGCAGGTATCCACGTGATGCAAGCGAGAGGAGACGGGGGCGGCGTGGGTGCGAGGCCGCTTGCACAACTGCACTGACGCTAAGTCCTTCGTACTTAGTAGTTCATTTGGAATGTCGTTAAATGTACAAATTTTTGTATTTAGTAGGTCTATGAGGACAGAGATGGTTTGTCGCATTTCGTGTGACAGAAAAAATTTGTTTAATCGTCGCTTTTCCTGTTGAAATATTCTTAGTTTTCCAAAAGTAATTTCCTGATAATTTTAGCTTTTCTCTCCGCAAATCATTAATTTTCTTCACCTACATTTTTAAAGTTCCGTTCCTCAAGAGGAAAAAAAGGAACCTTTATAGGATCACTTCGTTGTCTGTCTGTCTGTCCGTATGTCAAGATCTTTTTTCTAGAACGCCTGGAGGTGTCAATCTGAAATTAATACGATATACCTACTCAGGTCTGCAATCCTTTGGAGGTTTGGAGCTGTGAAGAAATCCGACTTCTAAATCAACACGATCAAAATATATAGCAATTTATGTCACATATAATATTTGGATAATCTTAAGGTAATCAAAACCTAAGTTAAGTTAAGACGGGATGTTGTCCGCAACTCCACGTCTAAGCGCGTATTTTGCGTACAAACGAAAACCTAAAGAATAATTACAGTTGACCTAGAATCATGATATGTGGCAAGAAGCAATGGCTTATAGCACAAGTAAAGGGCAAAATATGAAAACTGTAAATTTGTACATACATAAAAAAAAAACTTATTTGCAGTTGGTAAACTGTTCGCGACCTATATTGATGTATGGGGAAAACATTTTACGAACGGCAAAGTTAATTTTGTCCCTTTGTTAGAGCAATGTTCGGTTCTTTCATTGTTTGTGAACTTCAGTAATGTTGCCTAATTATTTTGGTGAATTGAGCTGTTTTTAAAGGAACCCTCGGTGCGCGAATCAACTCGCGCCGATTTTTCTTTCATCATACCTACATACTTAAATAATTTCTTGTGATCTAGATTATCGTAGATTTAAAAGAGATGTAGTTATTTCGGGTTAGTCTTCATGAAAGTTGGAACTACTTTATACAATTTGTAAATTCAATCAGCTTCTTACAGAAACGTCCGAATATTGGAATTAGCTTTCACGTCGATCGTAGAGATTTCTCATTGAATACCAACTGATAAACTCACAAGTTTTACTTTCGCTTCCATACTTATACGTAGAATATTTTTAAGAAACGAGATACCAAGATGCGGCAGAAGCATAAGATATAACGGACTTAGGAGGACACTATACACGCAGATTTCTAGTATACAAAATTAGGTAATGTAAGCTATAGGGACAGCTTTTTATATAAATTCTTAAAAGCAATGAACTCCATTCACCGTATTCCTTTCATTTCATTCACCAAGCGACTCACTTTATTTGAAACCATTCGAAAATCGAATCTAAACTTCTGCTTTATATTCTATGCGGATAAGGCACAGGTACTGCATTCTATTTAGCCGACCTGAATGGCCCTGGGACTCATTTCGCAACTCTTTAGGTCAAAACAGGTGAACATTGTTGATCTAACTGGTTTCTGTGTTAGATGCAGATCCTTTGTGCCGTATGAGGATATGCGACGTAGCTGAACGTGGGAGGCGTGTAGGCAGCAAAGTATTCTTTAGATAGGACATCGATCAAAGTCTCCGTTTATTGCAACACTTCCTAGATCTGACATTATTTGTGTTTTGAACTGTGCATTCATGGTCGAAGGTCCTTCTGGGGACTTGGCTGCAATTTCTTTCGTAAAGAGACAGATACAATATAAGTATGTAATCTTTAGAAGAAAATAATGTTTTAGCTTTTTCAGACCTGTTTATTACTTGGTCTGGAAACAACGAATAATTAATTAGATACTTTACTTACATTTGAATAAAAAGTATCCAACGAAACCACTTACAAAATAAGATTTTTATTGCTCACGGTTTTAAAAATAAATAAACAGTAATTTTTATTTTTAGTTCTCGTACGTGTTTCTTCAAGGCAAGTTGTTATTTTACCCATATATAGCCGTATGTACTGAGGTACCTCAACCATAAGAACAAAGTAATTAACATTACATTACAACATACTCAGCACATTATTATGGAAATCCCCTTAATTTTCAAGCAATGCTATTGCTTTGTCCAGCTATATTATTAAGTCATTAACATGTGCTTATAGGACGTTGTGTTGATACTTTAATAAAAAAACGTGTAATTAGCTACAAAAGATTATGGTTATAAATCCATTGACGTCTATGGTTTGCCGATTAACGCAACTAAACGTTGATAGCATACAATATGTGTAGTACTTTGTAATTAAAATACGATGTAGGCATAGTGTCTACAGCTAATAAGAAAATGATCCATGTGTCTTAACGTTATTATCTCGTTGAACTCATTCCGGCATTTATAACCTGAATTCTGAGTCCTAAATTGCGTAATACAATCGTACAATTGATATAATCTCAATCTCGTATTTCCTCCCCGGGCTCTAATGACTGCTTCCATGCGGTTCCTCATGGAATAGATGAGTGACACAATCTTGTGTTGTGGGATGTTATCCCACTCTTCTTGTATAGCTGTTTTTAGCTGGCCAATCGTCTCCGGAGCAGGGTCATTCTTTCTGACACGTGTCTTCAACTCATGCCATAGGTGTTCTTTGGGATTCATATCCGGGCTTCCCATTACCGTAATACCGACTTTGCTCAGGTATTAATTTACAATGCCTGCGGATGCTAGTATTATATTATCTGTGCCTACGGTATGAGCCCTGGCATTGTCCTGCATAAAAATGAAGTCTTCCCCAATAAAATGTACGCAGGATACCACATGCGGCTCCAGACGCTCTTCGATATAACGTGACTTATTTAATGACGGAAAGCGAGGTCCAGATACAAAAGCAAGTTCGGTTTTTCCATCGGCGCTTATGCTTCCTCAAACCGTCCATGAACCGCTACCGTAACTGACTCTTTCTTCAATGCAACACTGTGCAAAATGCTCTCCCTCTCTTCGATACACCTTCGTTACCATACAGCATAATCTTAATCTCCTCAGAAAAGAGAACTTTGCTTTGCAAAGAACGAATTTAATTGCTCACGTGCAAAGTTAAGGCGCGCTTAGCGGTGGTCTACCGTCAATGGTTGCTGAGGTTTCGGGCCACGCTCCACCAATTTTCTTCTAATGGTAGAATCGCTCACAGTCAATCCTCGAACCTCACGGAGCTGAAGAGGAGCTTGAATAAAGTTAAAGTGACGATTTCTTAGAGAAACTGACGCAATATACCGTCACCTTGCCCTTACGTAACTCGATATCAACCAATTCCTGGACGGCGAGAAAACATACCAAGTCTCCTGATAACGCTGATACACAGATGCAATCGTGCAACCACAACACGCTGACTTTGCCCTGAATCCAGCAACGCCACGACTTGGGTGGCTTCCGTGGGCGAGGAATCCATATTTTTTGGGGAAAAATATTTTTGGAAGAATTTCACAGAGCTGCTAAAAAAAACTATTAAAAACAAGTAAATTTTGCAAAAAAAAAAAGATAAAATGCAGGAATTTGATAAACATTGAAAACAATCTCTACATGCATTTATCGGATGAAAATTCGAAAATTTAAATTCAAATTTGAAATTGTGGTACACCATTGTGTAAACTAAACTGCCAGTTATTTATTGGCGTTTTTTTTTATGATAATATCACTCCTCTTTTTACCGACTTCAAAAAAAGGTGGTAATCAATTCGATATGTATTTAAGTAATATTGATAGAACTGCACAATATTCACATAAATATGTTACTCTGTTACTCTGTCGGTTATATTTCATATAGAGTATGTAAGTAAGTATGTTTGTATGTATGCTTGTCCACACATTTCTCCGAAACTTCATGTCAGATCGTCATCATTATTTTTGTTGGATTGAGTATCTTGCAAATTAGAGAATGTGTGAACAAGTTTCATCAAAATCGGTTCAGCAGTTTTCGACACAACCGAACTCCTAAGAGACAAACAGCACGAATATGTAAATTGAGTTATTAAGGGTATTTTGTCAATTATTTAGGTACCTTACTATAGAACTTGCTCTCTTTTTAGTGAAGGTATACTAAAACTCAAAAGAGAGATATGAAAACTTTAAAAAAAAAAAATCTTTGGTACCTCTAGTTTTTATTGTTTTTCGACACTGTCTTCCGAAATGAAAGTTATTGTTGTGCTTTTTAGTGTTTTGCTTTAGAAGTCAGTTTATATTTTTGTGAAAAAGTTTTTATTTAAATGCCACCTATTCGATTTTTATGATGAGAAGTTTACATTGGTTGACATGTGGATACCACTTGTCACAATACAACAGTCAAATTAGATGATACCCCACACTGGAAGAACAATTTCACAGTCTCCTATTTCACTATATCTGAAAATAGATCCTCATTCCTGAAACTTACATAGCAAGTCACCTCAAAGCACTGACAGTTCACTAACAGCTAACAGCTGCGTTCAAAACAATAACCAAGTCTTTACAGTAAGTCCTTTGAATAATTTCTGAACGAGTCTGTCACCCTCGAACTTTGACAGTCACGTTGTCTTCACTTCTATAATTTGAATTTAGAATTTGAGATAATTTGAATCAATAGCCACCTACTCAAGAACCTAACAGTTTTAGCGTTTTGTATTTTAAGTAAATATTAAAGTGACCATTTGTATTAACAATTGCGAGTCGGACTCTCGCATGAAGGGTTCCGTACCACTATCGCAAAAAACGGCAAAAAAAACACGTTTGTTGTATGGGAGCCCCACTTAAATATTTATATTATTCTGTTTTTAGTATTTGATATTATAGCGGCAATATAAATACATCATCTGTGAACATTTCAACTGTCTAGCTATCACGGTTCATAAGATACAGCCTGGTGTCAGACAGACAGACAGACAGATGGACCGCGGAGTCACAGTAACAGGAACCCTAAAAAGGTCCTTAGAAAAGATGGGTTGCAATACAAATTAGGTACCAATACTTTCTATTGTAGGTATTACATACTCGTAGTTTGTTAAACCAATATTTAATTATTACCTAGAATTCTGAATTCAAACCTACCAAAGAACTTCACCTTCGAATATTTCTGCGTCTTCCATTCTGAGTATTATTTTACTCAGAATTCAGAGAATTTATAACAAGTTTGGTTATTAGAATTAAGTTGGTTTATTAATTGAGAGTTTCGACTATGTTAGTAATTAAGAACAAGTAATAGTATAATACTAGGAAATTATATTGTTATTTTTACTTTAAACCTAGCATTAAACAGATATTTATGAAATACCTACTGGATTTTATTGAAAAACAAGTTGATACCTAATAATTAAATAAATTATGCATTCCTCGTGTTAATAAGTTCCGGAATTAAACACATTCAATACGGAATTTATTAAATCTTTTATCATTACAGAATTGCTCTGTTAAGTAATTTGAGTAAGTAGATATAAATAAACAGAATTACCTAAATACATTTTTTAAATAAGTGGAGGTCGATGTACATACTTATTATTTTCATATTCATGTAGATTTGTATTTATAGTTGCTACGTAATTTTTATTGTAATATTCGTTTACTTGACCGATTTATGTGCGCACTACCCCACATACATCATGATTGCCTAAACTTTTGCCTTTCAGATATTACGTAAGTTACGTGATTAAATTCCTCCAGCCTAGGTAAACAAAGGAAGGTTGACTTTATACTAATTTCACAAAGGTACACAGTATACGGGCTATGTATTCGAACTGTATACCCGCACTTTACATAACACGATATCTACTGCTATTAATTATAACGCATCGTATGACGTGTAGTTGTATTTTAGCTACTGACGCATCATTGGAATCAGGTCACTAAAATACGAACTGCGGTCTGCTCTTATTCTGCTGTGAAACGGCCTTTTGTACCGAAAAAAATAATATTTTATAAATAGTCCAACTTCTTCATAAATTGCCTGCCTGAATTTAAATACGTATTTTCACGGTTCTTGAACACAATAGCAAAATGTTGGTTACGCCTTTACATTCAAGAGCGATTGCATTGAGTTAAAATATCATTATTAACAAATGAGAGCAAAAATCAAAACAAAAGCCAGGATGCCATTTGATACAACCATCTCGTTCTCCTTTTATTAAAATAAAATATATTCCTGAACGCCGTATAACTATAAAGTTATAAACTATTAAGCTTTCCATAGATGATTCAAATAAAGAATGTCAGCCATAGACTTCCAACAAAAAAACAAATGACGGCGTAATCTAAACGTCAGCTCCATATAAAGACGATTTTACGTTGTACGGTAAGAGGAAAATAATGTAGATCGCATGAATGAATGCTTATGTCCTCTGCTAGCGTGGGCACACGGTCTGAGTAACATTTGGTTACGTGTGGGGCAAAGATGATGTTACATCTGTATTGTGTTGCTAGCCGAAAATATTGAAGCTGAGACAAACAAAAGAAACATTAATTTGTCTTTTACTGATCAATTAACTGCATGTGAAGAAAGAGCCTTCGGGTACGAAGAAAGAGCCATATTTACAGGAAAGGACCATAAAACACAATAATTTAATCAAGAAATGTAAGAACCAATAAAATTAATGAACTTTTGAACAGATAATCGCCAGCTTTTACTTTCAGCACAGACGGAAAATGTTCACTTAACAATACGGTAAATTCACAAAGCATGTGACTTTGGTGAAATTGTTAAGATTCAACAATTTCACCAAACTCGCCTTCAAAAGTCAAGTCCACGCATGGTTGGGCGCCATGCTATCGTGTCGTCCACGTCACGTGACCGTTACGGTCAATTTACGTTCCGATCTACGCTGCTCCCAGTGCTCACTCTCACCTCACCCGCTTTAATATTCGCTATGGTATTAGTAGGTACTATGCTGTGCAACACGACTATTATTATGTGGACATGTTAAATCATTGAGAAGGTAAAATATTGATTAGTTATAGCAAAGTCAATGATGTGAGTAATTGCTATTTTATTATAGCAACTAAAATTTCTAAATATGAGTTACGGGGAGTTATAATAAAATTAATAGTAATAATTATGTAATGTCAAAGGTAACATTTGAATTTCTCGGCAACTAGCCGTGCTATGTGATTTAATAAGTTCCAGGAAGTACCGTCAAAGCTTTAAGTATTTATCAAGAAAACTTTATGTAAAAAGAAAATCTAGATACTATACTTGAGCTGGATGGATAAGGGTCAAGTTATCTTTGTATCCTAAATCGACTCTAACACCCTCGAAAAATTTTTTTTGTTTTAGATAACGTTATCTAAATTAAAATCGAAAAACACTAGGAATAAAAACATACGTAGGTACCTATCAATATTTATTTCGTTTCTCATCTCAATAAATAACAAGCAACATCGCTAATATTTTCAAAGGCGAAATTTCTTAAAGTTAGCAACTCCGCGCTGAAATAATATCATCCAAATGTTGGCGATCTATTTCTTTATGCAATCAGTTGGGACTTGGGATTTCGGCACCGAATCGATCTGAACTAGAGATAAAGAGCTTACAAGTTCGACGATTAAATATAATTGAATAGATTAACTTAATGTTGTAATAAAGCTGATAAACATTTAAAAGTATTTGTGTACCATACTATAAAGGTGTACATTATTGCCTAAGTAGTATAATTAAAATTTGAAAACGAAGTCATCTAAGTCTATGTTATATGCAAGCTCCCTGCCCTTCGTCCCTTCTTGTTTAGGGTCCATGTAACAAGCTTTTTTTATCAAACGTGACGTTGTCACTCCGCCTTCATCCATAAATTTCCTCATACAATCATACCATCCATCTTTTCATTCTCGCCCACATTTATATCCTTAACTGTGTTAGATTTACGTAGATTTGATATCCGTGGTAGATTAAACAAAAATGTAAAAAATGCCTGGAGTTTCGCAACATTGAGACATTTTCTTTTTTTAATTTCTGGCCACCTTGACTCCGATGTTGCGTGGTTAGAGCCGCATTCGCAGTGCGTGGGTTCAAGATCACAAGATAACATTGCAACAGCTTTCATTATCCACTAAATAAATATATTAACTTCTTTAGCTCTTTACTAAACGGAGTTTATCGTACTTTCAAATATTCTTGCTCCTTTATTTTAATAAAATTCTACAAAATCTCTTTTAAAATCGTTGTAGCGCATTTTATGGAACATATACTGGCAATTTCTCGCCTTTTAAGATAAAATTGTTCATATAATAAAAAGCGAAGAAATATTATGCAGAATCAAATTTATCTGATAACCTTTCTGCATGAACTTCTCAGAATAAGTAGGTATTTTACGTGAATGTGAAATACTAAATTAAGTAAGCAAAATAAAACTTTCGCTACACCTTGCGAAGTGGCTCACGTGACATAATCTATCTATATAAATAAAAATGAATTGTTGTTCGTTAGTCTGATTAAAACTCGAGAATGGTTGGGCCGATTTGGATAATTCTTTTTTTGTTTTGTTCGACAGAATACAGGGAAGGTTTAAAAACAAAAAAAATGGGGAAAAAAGGGTACGGTAGGTGTAGGGTAGGTGTAGGGTAGGTGTAGGGTAGGTGTAGGGTAGGTGTAGGGTAGGTGTAGGGTAGGTGTAGGGTAGGTGTAGGGTAGGTGTAGGGTAGGTGTAGGGTAGGTGTAGGGTAGGTGTAGGGTAGGTGTAGGGTAGGTGTAGGGTAGGTGTAGGGTAGGTGTAGGGTAGGTGTAGGGTAGGTGTAGGGTAGGTGTAGGGTAGGTGTAGGGTAGGTGTAGGGTAGGTGTAGGGTAGGTGTAGGGTAGGTGTAGGGTAGGTGTAGGGTAGGTGTAGGGTAGGTGTAGGGTAGGTGTAGGGTAGGTGTAGGGTAGGTGTAGGGTAGGTGTAGGGTAGGTGTAGGGTAGGTGTAGGGTAGGTGTAGGGTAGGTGTAGGGTAGGTGTAGGGTAGGTGTAGGGTAGGTGTAGGGTAGGTGTAGGGTAGGTGTAGGGTAGGTGTAGGGTAGGTGTAGGGTAGGTGTAGGGTAGGTGTAGGGTAGGTGTAGGGTAGGTGTAGGGTAGGTGTAGGGTAGGTGTAGGGTAGGTGTAGGGTAGGTGTAGGGTAGGTGTAGGGTAGGTGTAGGGTAGGTGTAGGGTAGGTGTAGGGTAGGTGTAGGGTAGGTGTAGGGTAGGTGTAGGGTAGGTGTAGGGTAGGTGTAGGGTAGGTGTAGGGTAGGTGTAGGGTAGGTGTAGGGTAGGTGTAGGGTAGGTGTAGGGTAGGTGTAGGGTAGGTGTAGGGTAGGTGTAGGGTAGGTGTAGGGTAGGTGTAGGGTAGGTGTAGGGTAGGTGTAGGGTAGGTGTAGGGTAGGTGTAGGGTAGGTGTAGGGTAGGTGTAGGGTAGGTGTAGGGTAGGTGTAGGGTAGGTGTAGGGTAGGTGTAGGGTAGGTGTAGGGTAGGTGAATGTTTGGTGTTTTTATGGCAAAACAAAGTTTGCCGGGTCAGCTAGTAATGAATAAAAGTAAGTTGATTACTTTTACTCGACTACAAAATCAATTTGCAGTCAGACCGCAATCTGTCTGAAATTCACAAGTAGTTGCCCGAAAACAACCGAGAGAACCTGACCCATATACCAGATTTTATACAAATGGCAATCGTATCCTTCACAATTTGAACAATAACATACTGAATTTTCAGTCCACATTGCCGAAAATATTCAAAAAGGAACGAAAGTTCCCGAACCCCTCCCAACCTTTTATCATAGAAACAATTGACAATCGTAACTTCCACCATTTGGACAACATCAGTGCACTTAACATATTGACTTTGACAGACTTTTTATATTCAAACAATACAAGTATTATTGCATCTGAACAAACATCACAAAAGAAAAGGCAGCGTTCTTCGCAAAAGCGTCCGTAATTATGTATTGATAGAAAATGTCTTTTAATTGCTATGCACTTGCATACTGCTGTAATAGAGCGGAAAATAATAAGAGCTCGTAATTGCTGATTGTAATGTGGTTACTTTGATTGGTGACCACTTATAATGGCTTAGATAGACGTAGCCTATTAGGTACGTAACTACCTGCGGACACTATTTTTGCGATGTGAATGGGAACATCGAAGAGAGAGAATGATCTATCGATGAGTATTACGATAAAAAAGTTATAATATTAGACAGACAACACTCTCAAGTTAGAAATCAACACAGAGTATTAGAAAAGCCTGAAGATCCTACTATCGCTTCCAAGCATTTAACTTTTAAGTAGATAATTGTTTCTAGTTTCCAAAGGCCAATTATCTAGAAAGGCGATGTGAAAACATCTCTTTAATTACATGACTCTAACAAGCCACTATGACCCCTCGATTAAGACTTACGTAAAATTTAGTTTGGCGTACACTCTGGGCCATTTCCCGTCATCCAGCATTGTTCTTCACCGGCACAGTTTCACACGCTCCACATATCTACTTACATGGAAAGCTACATACAATATACAATACATTATGTACTAGTATATAGCTACTTTATGCACGAGTATTCATAATTTTGTTGCATGAATGGACGCAGGAGAGAGGAATGTCCATTGTCGACACGCGTCGTATTCAGCTTTCAATACATTTATATTCAATCGGTTTTTACAATACGATATGATTGTAATGAAATAGTGATAGACATACGAGAGGAACTGGCTGAGAAGCTTGTGTTTCGTCGTAGTGAATTTAACTCGAAACAATGAGATTTTCACTTCACGAGGATTCCATTATAATCAACCTGATACAAATATCCATTTAGAGAGAATAAACTAATAATTTAAAGTGATTAACACTTAATCAAACGAATAAAATAGACATTAAATAAAATGAGTACACTGCGTTTCTGAATTTATTATATCATACCGATAACCTCTCGACCTCGACAACGAGAATAGCTTTACTATCTTCAAAAATGAAATGTTCTACCATACCGAGCTTTGGATTTATTGCCACAAATAAAAATATTACATTATTTAGAAGAACCTCTTTGCTTAATGGATAAGAAAATTAAATGGGCGAAGAAATACTTACATACGGAGTATTCTTCATAAACAGAACAATTTCTCAGAGCATTAGAGATGTTTTTGTGGGTCTAGACGAGAAACTAGAAAGTAATTAAAGGAAATATAAAAATATGGTCTGCTGTAACAAACTTCGAAAATTACATAGAAGTGGAGGTTTAAACGCAAGTAATTTCCCAAGAAGTGGTAGGATAATATCGGAACCTAAATATAAAGTAATAAAGAACAACAATATTATGTAAAAGTCCCGAAGGCCTTAATTTGCGACGAAGCGTTCGACAGATTTGAGCCTTTCGGGGCTCTAAATAGGCGTAACGTAACCCAATATCATGTATTCGGTAATGGTATGACAACTGGGATCAAGCAGCTCCAATAATATTGCCTTATACCGAAGGGAATATTAGACATCTCTACTATTATAAAAATCGGCCCGATTTCAAACAACTTCTGAAAAACAAATATAATTTCAAATGACTATTAGCAGATTTTCTATCCATATTAGATTTGGCTGAAACTTTGCACTTGGAGAAACCATATTGTCTTGCATTAGAACAGGATTCTTTATCCCGTGAGTATGGATACAAACAGTATTGGGATAATATTCAACTTTAACGCGAGCGAAGCCGATGGCACAAGCTAGTAGAAGATATCTATACTAATACTATAAAGAGGTTTTTTTTTTGTTTGTTTGTACCGAAAAGGATCCGAAACTTCTGGACCGATTTAAAAAATTCTTTCACCAATAGAAAGCTACGTTATGCCTGAGTGACATAGGCTATTTTTTAATCCTGAAAACGGGTCCTGTGGGGTGGTCCACGGGTGCGAAGCAGCGGGCAGCAGCTAGTATATTATATATTAATCCGCTTTCTTATTTTTTTTATTAATTCGCCATATTTATTGATCAGAAAAGTTGAACATAGCCCTCAGATTAAGAGAACCCACTTTCAATCCCTCACATGTTTTCTCGAATTGAAAACAAATCCAATCACTGGTCCATTTTCAATATCGATCATTGTAAAAGCAATTTGGACCGCAATCGTGGTTGCGCCACTTTTTGCTGATAAAGAAGCTCAATGCGATTATGCGCGAGACCTTCGTATCTTCCATTGTTTAGACAGCTGTATTTATCTGATGCCTACGTGTTGGCTACATTATTTTAGTCTTTATATCGTGGGTGTGATAAAATTACTTTGTATTCGCAAGGAGTTGAATTAAATTTTTGAACATAAGAATTGGTTCCTTATAATAGTTAATCATCACCTAAAAATACCATCGCACACCATTGATTCCAGAGCTTGAGCTAGATCGAGCCATTTATTCTTCTCCAGCTGCTATATCAGCTATTCATTAGAAGACTGCTTCTCCACTCTATCTGATGGAGCTGAAAACCATACTATTGCCGATTTATCGGGCTCCTGTAGTCCTCTCGGGTAAGTACATCTGTCCCAACTTTCAATGGTTCTGCAGGTGGCTCGCTCATACAAGACAAAATAAAGTAGTTATGGTCAAGTGCCATTACTAGATACTTTATTTCTGTAACTACACTACACAGAAACAGTACAGACTAGTTACTATATTTCTGTACTGTTTTTGTGTTTTCTTATGGTTATAGCATTTTCAAGTAAAACATGACTGTTTTCTGCAAATTAACAGAAGTATTCTTTCATTGTATTGTATGACTACACTTGTGTAACTTTAGGTATAGTTTGTGTTGGTCACATTTTGAGTTTCATCACAGAACTCTTGTTCAGTGTTGCGAACATTTCAAATGATTAAAAGCTCTGTTTTTAATAATAAAATATTGTGAATGTGTTCTCCAATATCTTCAGTGTTTGCCCGATCACTAGAAGTTCAATAAATTTCGCGCAATCGCGATATTCAAATAAAATTGCAAACACGCAAAAACATCTACTTTATATTTAAAGTTATGTCCGATTTGTTTCTAAATTATTTTTATTTATCAAGATCAAGATCAACAAATACTGAGAAAACAAGTTATTAAAATGTGAATCCTTACAGACATGGCATCAAAACTGATCGCTTGTTCATTTGCAATTTAAATACATTCGCCGGATCGTTTCTAGTAAACAGATGCTTAAATAATGTTTAATTAAATCGTGCTTTCCATTTTATTAACAAACTATTAATCTTTTACATAAGCAGTGGCTTATGTTATAGTTTTCTAACCAAAACTTTGCGGACTCCTTTTAGATAAAATGAATGAATTGCCACAGACCACAGACTAAAACGAAACTGTTATATAAATATGAGCACTATATCGTTCATCTCATATTAATATTAATGGCTTGTATTGTATGCCTGCCGCTTATCTCGGCCTTGCTCCTTACTTTTTTAATGTAGTTTGTGGGTTGTTTATGATAAGTGACTCCCGAATGGTGACATTCAAAGGCTCCATTAATGGATTAATGCTCCAGTACACAATGGGAGAGGTTGGCGCACTGATATTAATAATTTATGAACCGTTAAATTGTACCTAAAAAATTCCAAACCATAGCATCAGTTTTATGTCTCTATATTTTGTAAAATAGCAACACAAAAATGTTTCTCTCCGCAGATTTATGCTTGAACAAATATTTGCTATTTTCATCGGGTAGTATGAGTCAATGACATGTGACAGTGACAGCACATAACAACGGCGCCATTTCGATGCTAATGAACCTTAAACGTTAAACATTCAGCGACAGTGTAATATCAGATTTAAAGATAAAATCAGCGTAACAAGCGAACATAATTAGCAGTAAATATTAAAACGGTTTTCTGCATAATAGCTCATCGCCAATTACTTTCCTCTAGTGTTTGCAGCACGAGTGCGCTTTTGACGCCATCGCCTCCGGTATAAATACAGCTGTAAGTACGTAACTGAAAATAACGCTGTAGCTATATTTAAAGATAATTAAGCTACCTACTTAATAAATAATTAAATTTTTACAGCTCTAACTTGAGACTACTGCAGGCAGATTGAATGAAGAAAACCTAAAGAAGAGATCAACGCTTCTATATTCAAACTTTAACAAAACATCAAGTAAGTCCCAGTAACTCGCCTCTCGTCCTTACACTAGTCGACGGCACGAACTATTTTGTGCGCGGCGTTAAAATGTATTTTATATCAACCGACAACACGTGCGGCAGAGAAAAATGCTGTGATGAGCAGTAGGAAGCTAGTTCGCGTACGAATACACACTTTTGAAAATTTGTAGCGAAATGGATAATGATTTAGGACGAAACCGAGAGCGCGAAATTTTATAAACAGACCTTTGGAAGTCTGGATATCATGAAAAAAACGACTAAACGCATCTGTTCAAAATAAAATTATTTGCATTGTTGAATTACTAATCTATCCCTGTATGGTAGCCGTTTTGCAATTTTCCGTCTACTTATGGTATTTATTAGCGCCCAAAAAATAAAAAATAATTAAAAAATATATATATATATTTCAAAGTTATGAGCGTCGCAATGTGAAACTTTCAACTTTCGACGCTCATAACTTTGAAATATATATTTATTTTTATGTTTTGGTTCCATACAGGGCTAGATAATGATGAGACAAATTGATGTCATTTTTTATTTTGAACGTACAAACAGTGGAGTAATCCCTAGACTACGTTTGTATGGAAGAATTTTCGACTAGTGTAACCTTAAAGAGTATATTTCTGGGTGATACTTACTGTCTGATTTATGCAATTGGACTCTTTCATATGTTACTAATACGGAACACGTGGTTACTAATATTATAAATGCTAAAGTTTGGACGCTAAAACGGCTGAACGGATCTGGTTGAAATTTGGCACAGAGATAGATTATAGTCTGGAATAGCACATCTGCAACCCGGTATAATGTTCCCTTGGGATAAGAAAACACTTTTCACGCGGGCGAAGCCGCTGGCAGAAGCTAGTAAATAGTGATTATATTACGTAGGTATTCGTCTTACCGCAAAGGTAATTTGTCGCGCATTGACAAATGACAGCAAAACTGGAACCAACTGATGAAAAGTAAACCGCCAAACACAGTCTTAGCTACTAATAATATTGTAATTTTAAATGATTAGGTTATGGAAAGCGATTTAGAAAGGGTTTAGGACCCCAGCGGAAATTATAAGCGTGTGTAAACTCCACGTTTATGGATATTAGTTTGTGCGATGTATGGCGGTAAGCTGCCAGTGTTGCAAACGTTTAATATACTCGGAATATGTTTTATGAGTTATGGCAATACCAGTAATTGAATGGTGCACTGTACACTTATTTGAATGCAGTGAGCCTGTGATTTATTTATCTATTTTATTTTTCCTATTTTGTTGTTTACCGATAATCTGTGTTATTATTTTTAATGAACAATTTGGTTTTTCATAAACTCTTTTCGCCGCTTTGCTTTTTCAATCGACCTTTCACGAACTCTTGAAAGGAAGGTTAAAAGCATAATATAGTCAGCCAAAGTGCCGACTCTTATAAGCTCATCTAAAACGTATTACCAAAGTTATATTGGCAAAATATAAATAAAACGGTAACTAGATACAATATTTCGTTCTCAAGATGTTTGCCCGCCATATTTTATGTTTCACGAGAAGTTTCAGGCGTCTATATTTTTTTATGATGTCTCCATTCAAACTGATGTTTTTGACTAAACAACAGACATTGGAGTGACACCACTCACAATAAAAGTGTTAATTTATTCGATATTGTGTGTTAAGACACATTCCGTGTTGATTTATTTTAGTAGCCTTGGGCAACTGAACTCTACCTAGTTGTAAGTATATTATTGGTAGTAAATGCGTCACAATTCAGCTTATTTCGTTTCGCAATTAACACTGCCTAATGACATCAAATCACTTGTTCAAATAATGAGGCTCCTTTAGTAAGATAAAAACGTGACATTGAATAAAAATGTGTTTTAGAAACCGTTTACGTCTAAGTACCTACCAACAATTTGATTAGCTTTGTGCCGTGACTTCACTCCCATGTCATGTTCCTCAGAATTCGTGCATTATTCCGGGATCAAGTTTACATTCGGCAATAGTGTGGCTTTTGATTAAGGAAATATTTTTCATATTCAGATCAGTACCTAATTTCGCAGATCTTATACAAACATACAGTCTGGATGAGGTTTGCACATGCACAAAAACGTGGGAATTGGCAGAAGAAAAGAGAGACCTATGCTCCGTCGGTCTGAGCATGATGACGATGTATAAACAAACAAACGAACATACAATTTTAATTCTTCGTTACATTAGTTAAGATAAAGATTCAACAGTAATTTCTGTTTGAGAATGATGATCTGCAATTCGTTATCGTCGGGACAACATTAACTTATTTCAGGAATCGGATGAGAGGATGGTTAATGACGCTGACCTGCAAACAACGTAATTTCCAGTTTCAGTCGACGTTAATGAGGCCGTAACGGGCTACTTTTGTTACGACATTTTGATCTTCACCTAACAATTTTTCATTAATTACGTAATACCTACTCCTACTTCAAAAAAAATGCGGCAAAAGACTTACATTGTTTTTGACATACCTATCTATTCATTTAGATACTATGGTCTAGTTAGTAGGTAGGTTCAATTAATTCTTAATAGCAGCATCAATGTGGACAGCATCAGCCACTGTGTGCATGACAAACGTACACTCATACACCAATGGCCGGATCCGATGATAGAGCAAAACCTTACAAAAAGTTGTTGTACGAAAAGTTGTTTCAAAGTCATCGATGCAGGATCCACGTTTTGCCTAATAAGTGATTACGGAAATGATAATTCAATTATTTTGGAAGCTAGACAGTAATTAACATTAATAAAAACGCTATTTACGGTGTCTAGTATTTTTTAGTTTCCTAATTTTAAATTCGCGTCAAGGTTGTTTCTTTGATGAATCAAACAGTAATTAAAGACTTATTATACAGAGATTCGCGATAATTCCGATGTTCTGTGGTGTTAATTAAAAGTGAAATCCCTCGGTAGAAATAAAGCTTTTAGTCATTTACAGATGTAGATGGAAGAACTATGATTGTAACAATGACTCTATTTATGCCATGTTGGGCTTACTCTGAAAATAACACCGACGTCAATTCTACTTAGTTTTTAATTCGTAAAAATTGCATGACAGGTAATTTTATTGTGCAATCCTATTATCGAGTCAGGCCGCGCGCGCGCTTGCAAACGGTTGGATATCGTGCGTGACGGTGTGTATCGAGGATTTAAAAATGTCCTCTGTGGTTAAATGTGCAAATTGCAATGTAGTTATTAACGAAGTTTTGGCCTTCGTCCATAATAAAATATCCGTGATGGACGATGAAAGTATAAGCAGAATCTGTGCTAGCGCTTTCTCCGAAACTGATATTGTAACGGCGAAGAAGTTGTTGTTCGATTCCTTGCCAACAATAAAACGTAAGATAAAGCGTAGGAAGGCGGGGAAAAATATTCGAGACATAGACGACATCATCTGTCTGATCCGCGGAACCGACTCCGAGGATATCCCAGTGTTCGTGGCCCGCGACCTTGAGAAGTTACCCCCGGTTCTGTTCGACCATGTCGACGTGACGAGGCTTTTGAAAGACATTGTTAAGCTGCGGCAAGATCTCGACATGATGAAAGAAGACTATGCTACAGTTAAGCAGATGGACCAGTTGAGGAGTGAGGTGCAGCATCTTTCATCAGGATGGTGTAATGTTAACCCCAGAAGAGGTGCATGTGTCGCAAGCTATGAGTGCGATAGTGGTCCCATGGGGTTGTCGCTAGAGTGCAATGAAGGCACTAGTGAATGCTATCAACAACAAACTATAGTGGAATCTGCACTAAAATCCAGTTTTCACAATATTTTTGAGCATCAGATATCGGAGGGTAGTAGTGAAGCAGCGCCACAAAAAAAGGAGCACGATTCTACCCTCGAACTACGAGACGCGGCTACGATGACGCACGTCATAGGCCAGCTGTTCGACTCTTTTGCGTCTACACCCGCGCAGCTCGCCGTCGATCCCCCGCCGCCACCGGTGCACAGTGCGGCGGGTGGCGGCCGCGGCGATCCCCTGCCCCTCGCCCCGCCGACACCGCGGCTGTCTAGTCAGGCCGCCTGTACTGAGCCGATACCACCACCACTCGACTCGGCCGTAGGACACACGGTCAACAAAAATGGGTCCGGCCTTATCGCACCTAAGCAGAAATCGTTGGCGGAGATTGTACGAGAAGGGAAATGGAAGACACAGGCCCCGAGTGACCAGTGGGTTCGTGTCCAAAACAAAAGGTCACGAAACCGTTTTGTTGGGAAACGAGGAAAAGCAACTCCTGAGCCTGGAAGTAATTTTATTGCAGCGGAAACTAAGATTCCTATGTACATTTATAATGTGGCGAAGGGCGTGTCCTTGTGTGACATCCGTACATACATTATGAAGAAGATTAATATTGATGTTAACATTGAAAAAATGGACATGAAGTTAGCGAAGGATTACGAATCATACAAAATATTCGTACCTAAACGTTTCTTAGTAAATTTCCTGAGTGATGATTTCTGGCCAAAGGGGGTAGCCTATCGTCGTTTTATAAACATCATCAGACGTGATAAGGAAAATGTCCGTGTGACTGGCGTGAATATTGAAAGTTCTAAATTATGAATAACATCAATTTAATAAGTTTTAATTGCAAAAACGTGATGAGATCAGTGGAATGTGTACGGAAGCTTTGTCGCACGGCTGATGTTGTGGCGCTGCAGGAGACGTGGCTACTGCCGCACGACCTCGGGTACCTGGCCGCTATAGACGATGACTTTGCCTGCACGGGTACCTCTGCAGTGGATACCGCGGCAGGGGTCTTACGCGGTAGGCCCTACGGTGGAGTTGCCCTGCTGTGGAGAAAGGTTGCGTTTCCGACGGTAACCGTAGTGAAGTGCAATAGTGTGCGTCTTGCCGCGATAAAAATCGAGCTCAGTGATCGTTCCATTTTGATATTTTCTGTGTATATGCCTACCGAGTCCAATGAAAACTTAATGGAGTTCACAGAGTGTCTCAGTGAAATGACAGCCATAATTGACAGTCACAATGTGGAATCGGTGTTTATGTTAGGGGACTATAATGCGCACCCCGGTAAGTCATTTGCTACTGAACTGTTAACTTTTTGTGCGGATCAATCATGGTCCTGTGTAGACTTGGAACTGATGCCGCCAGACAGTCATACTTTTGTCAGTGATGCGCACGGCTGTCGGCGCTGGCTCGACCACTGCCTAGTGACTAGTGCCGCGCGGTGCTCTGTGTCCGCGGCCTCTGTGTTATATAATACCTACTGGTCGGATCATTACCCTGTGTCTATACTATGTAATTTTAATTTAGTTAAGCCTAAGATTTGTATACCTGCTGTTTGTGTAAATAGAATAGTCTGGGGTGAACGTGACTCGGCTCAGATAGCGAAATTTAAAAATGTATGTCACTCTAGACTACGTGAAATTGATTTTCCTTCAGAATTGAGAAACTGCTCAGATAATATGTGTTGTAACAAAAGTCATAAAATCATATTAGATAACATGTACGATGAGATTATTTGTGTTCTGTCGGAGGCCGCTTTAAGTAGTTATAATGTTACCGAAAAGCGTAGAGGTAAATACATTACCGGGTGGAACAGGCACGTCCGTGGCGCTCATGGGAGGGCCCGGCTATGTTTTCAGGCTTGGTTGTATGGGGGTAAGCCCGGGGCTGGCCGTCTTTATAATGATATGTGTGAAACTAGGCGCGTTTTTAAATCAAAATTAAAGTGGTGTCAGGATAACCAAAAACAGATAAAATTGGACATTATAGCTGAACTTCACTCAAACAAGAAATTTGGTCAGTTCTGGAAAAACACCAATAAAATGAATCATAAGCCGGGCCTCCCCGTCAGTATCGCGGGAGTGCACGAGCCGAGCGAGATCGCCACTATGTTCACCCGCCATTTCAGGGTGGATTCTCCTCTGGGCCTGGCGCGGCGGGGGCTCGATGCTGAGGAGGGTGGTGAGCGTAGTGTTCATTTTACTGCGAATGAAGTGCGTGCGGTGATCAAAGGCATGGTGAGGGGTAAATCCCCGGGTCACGACAACCTTAGCATCGAGCACTTGCAGCACGCAGGTGTACACCTACCCAGAGTGCTTTCAATGTTTTTTACCCTGTGTTTAGGACACTCTCATCTGCCCAATAATTTAATGCGTACTATAGTTGTACCAATCATCAAAAATAAAACTGGTGATACATCAGATGTAAACAACTATAGACCAATTTCTCTAGCCACAGTGGTCGCCAAAGTGCTGGACAGTCTGCTTGGTCAGCACCTGGATAAACACGTCTTCCTAAACGACGCTCAGTTCGGCTTCAGGCCCGGGCTTTCCACCGAGAGTGCTATCCTGTGCCTCAAGCAGACTGTACAGTATTACACGAGTAGAAAAACCCCAGTGTATGCATGCTACCTTGATTTATCGAGAGCGTTCGATCTTGTATCGTACGATATTCTGTGGGGTAAATTAAGGGATGAAACTTGTCTTCCTAGGGAAATTCTGTTATTATTTATGCATTGGTATAACAATCAAAGGAATTTTGTAAGATGGGCGGGCGCTCTCTCGGACGAGTACGGGCTGGAGTGCGGGGTGAGGCAGGGGGGGCTGACCTCTCCCACGCTCTTCAACCTGTACGTCGACCGACTGATCGATGAGCTCAGTGGCACCGGCATCGGGTGCCATATAGATGGAGTGTGTGTGAATAACATCAGCTACGCAGACGATATGGTGCTGCTGAGCCCATCGATTGGTGCCTTGCGAAGGCTCCTGAAGGTGTGTGAGTCCTACGCGGTGACTCATGGGCTAAAATACAACACAAAAAAGAGTGAAATAATGGTTTTCAGGCCGGACAACAAGAGGTATACATTCGTTCCGAAATTCACCTTAAGTGGTACAGCTCTAAACAAAGTCGAGCAATTCAAGTATTTGGGCCACTGGGTCACTGAGGACCTTAAGGACAGTGTGGATATTGAAAGGGAGCGCAGGGCGCTGTCTGTCCGATGCAACATGTTGGCCCGCAGGTTTTCACGGTGCACGAGGGCTGTCAAAGTTGCGCTTTTTAAAGCGTACTGTCAGTCCTTTTACACCTGCAGCTTGTGGGTTAACTATACACAGCGGACATACAGCGATCTGCGCGTTCAATACAATAACGCGTTCCGGGTGCTGATGGGGCTGCCGCGCCACTGCAGTGCTTCTGCGATGTTCGCGGCGGCTGACATTGACGGCTTCGCCGCTATTATGCGCAAACGGTGCGCTTCTATCATGCGCCGCACGCGCGACAGTCCCAACACCATCCTGCGCGCGCTTGCAGACCGGTGGGACTCTCCGATACTGGCTCGCTGGATACGGCTGCACGCTGTCATATAGTGATTTGTCACCATCATCGGGGAGTCCAACCGAACCTGCCAACTAGGAACTGTTTTATTCAATAAATTATTACTAACACTAGTTTGTAAGCTCGCAATTGTACTAACAAATATGGATGTAATCGTAAGATGAATCTGAAATAAATGATTTATTATTATTATTATTATTATTATTATTATCTCCAGAACAGTAAGAACACAAGTTCAAACATTGTATACTGTCAAAAAATATGCACATTTATGTCAAGTCGTACTCAATATATACATTAGCATGTTCCACATGTTTACAAAGACGACAGAAAATGTAACCACTAATAAAATATTGATCGATTGAGATTGAAGCAGGCACTCGCTTGCTTACCTGTGCCTTGGCAAATAATTTACCGAACTCTTCACTTACGAACGAAGGATGTGGCGGGAATTTTTAGGACCAATAAAATGTTTGCCACTGGCAACTTATGAAACGGCTGGATTTGGTTTTGGAACGAAACAATACCATATTGTACTTTGGCCTCCATATTGATCTTCGATTATATTTCGTTTTATAGAGTCGTTTTCTCTAAAAACAAAAATAAATGGAGTCTGTGACTCAAAATATATGTGACTGTTAAAGTTATGCTAAAGTAGATAATTCAATGTGAACTAAGTTTTACAAGAGTGTTTAGCCTCTAGAGAAATGGGACGCCAAATTTTTATCACGGTCGTGATGTTTGTGAACACTACAAAACAGACGGGGGCGCTGACTTGCGATATTGAATTACCCCCTTGGGTTATACTCAGACACTGTAAAGAGAAGAGACTCGGCGCCTTCAACTGTGGAAACCAGTATTTTCTTATAAAATATCATCAATAGATGCTGAAGACTAAGATGATGACAGTGACAGTAAAAATCTTGTACCTACAATTCATAGTTAGAAAAAAACAATAGTACCAATGTTTACTGAACGATTTCAATTTCAATGTTCATTGTTATAGTAAACGTACACAATGCAACCTTCACGCTGCCCACACAGATATTAAATAAGAACCATTAAATGTTACCAGCATCCCATAACTCAAGTACGGTGACTCTAATAAAAATAATCACTTATGCAACAGCCCACAGACGTGTGAAAGTGAAAGCATGATAGAACCGTCACTATTTTAATCTCCGTAGCAACTCGAATTTGGAAGTTACGGACTCGCTTCCTAAACTGGAATTTAGTCAGGTTTGAAACCAAACGTAAATCGTTTGATGATGATGATTTTCAAAGTCATTTTGGGAGGCATTCAAAAAGAATTCTAGAGGGACGATACATTAGTTAGTTCAGATAACTTTGGGCTGGCAACCAACCTTGCTACAATTAATGCCAGTCAGCAAATTAAAATTATTGTTTATCCTATACAAACAATAATTTTAATTTTCTGACTTCAGTCATCTAGCTATCATAGAAGTAGGATGCCGTATGCCCAAAATCTAGAATAATTTATGTTGAAGTCTTAATAAAAATATAAGTTATCAGACTACATCGTCCGCGTAATGAAACCTGTACTAACGACTTAACATTATCCACATCAATTACGTTTACGTACAAAGACGCGTTTGACAAAATCGGAACCATTACAGTCATAAAACAATTGTTATAGAGTAGTCAACTAGACGTAGCCGTAGCTACTCTCGTCCACCCAATCAATCAGGCGTCACACGCTGCGATGCAGGACACAACAAACCGAAAAGGAAGAAATTTATTCATCACGTAGACAACAGGCTGGTGACCACTACAGAGGCGTTAGGCACGTATTGTATCATCCTCGCTAGACCAATCGTAACTTTTTGAAATCCCTAAAGGACAGTTTGAAAAGTAATTTTACATGCAAACGCTCTGGGTCAATACTGAAAGGGTTCCCTATGTTCAGACTTACCCATGTATTTTTGTTTCGTTATTGATACAAGAGCGTTCATCATCGACATCATTTCAGCCGAAAGACGTCCTCTGCTAAATATATTATGCCTCCCGACCACCCAGGCCCCACCTTGTGAGGGGCCATCCAAAGCTGCTTCTTCTCTGTACGTGGTCGCCACATCAGAATCGAAGAGCGTTACTTTTAACCAGTTACGGATTTAGTCAACAATCGCAGTATCTTCTACCAAGCTACCAATAAGGAGGAAGTGAAAGTCCCACACCCTACCTGCATCACTCAATTTATTTTGACAAGCCATAAATATAATTAAATCTAATCATTGATAATAAGATGGACAATCGTTCAGATTACTGTTACGTAATGAGAACATGTGTTTGGTTATGATATTGATTAGATAGTTGAAAGTTTTCACATCGATTCTGATCTCTCTTCCATGCTAATCGGATATTAAGAATTAGCTACTTATACTCGTATTCTACCATATTAAAATAGCAGGTTTAGTAAGAAATATGTAGGTACTTCTAGCGTATGTAATTATGATGTATTTTGGTATGGAGATAGATTGGACCTTGGAGAAGGATACTTTTCATCCCGGGATTACGAGTAAGTGGACCACAGATATAAATCTAACTAGATAACGCAAGTCCCTCCATCTGTATGAAAACCAAGCGTGCCACTTTTTCACAAACAATTAGAAACAAATTTACTTACCAGTGAAAGAAAACATATCCAATGCCTCGGCCAACTTTTTGTATACATTCTTTACAGCTCAATATGGCATAAAAAGACATTTTTTCTAGGTTTCGGTGGATTTCCGGTGGCGATAATGCTAAATGAAAAGCTCAGATTACGATCATTAATCGTAACTTTAATCCATTTTTTGGCATGCGAAGTACATACAATCGCGTCATCTAGTTAGATTTGTGTCTGTGAAGTGGACACACTTGGGATAGATTTCTGTCTTAAACTCGGGTGAAGCCTCTGCTAGAAGCTAGTCTATTTTTTGTTTGTTTGTACCGAATAGGCTCCGAAACTACTGGACCGATTTGAAAAACTCTTTCACCAATTGAAAGCTACATTATTCCTGAGTGGCTTAGGCTATTTTTTTATCCCGAAAATGGGTCCTGTGGGGTGGTCCACGGGAGCGAAACCGCGGGCAACAGCTAGTGTAATATAATTTTAATCTTAATAGGAATCAATTCGTATATACTTATTCAAATAATAAGTATGCGTATTAGCGCTAGGATGACGGCAGACGAGAGTTTGAAATTGGAGAGGAACACCTTTTTACATAACCTAGCAAACTCGGGCCCTGCAATTTCTCTTTTCTGATCTGGTAGATAACTTCTCATGCCATGATGTCACTTTTGTGTTATTTGGTGTAATCTTATGCAATTTTGACATACGATTTTAGCGCATTGCTCGCATCGCACATTGCGTGATTTGATCGTGTATGAGCTGTATGACTTAATTATAATGCAAATAGTCACTCTACGTCACGTAAACATTATTTATAGTAGGCAAATGTTTTGCAAACAATATCATATGACTATTGTTTGTGTCTTTCTATTTTACAGTCTAACGTTTCGTTTGTTTTCAGATTTTTACATAACAAGGCTTCAGTCGCACGGCACTTGTGGAGGTTGTCCACAAGTCTTTATTTATTCGGTTATAAACATCATTATAGGTTATTATTAGAAGTATGATGGATGTTGAACCTATACATATAGAAGCAATGTTTATACAGTATAAGGAAAAAGTCTATTAAAATACAGACGTGCATTAAGGCTTCTATCCGATGACATAATTCCTGATACGTCATGCAATGCACAATAAAATAACACGAAAAGGTTGCAATATAATCAAGAACTATTAAATTCATACTCATTACTGAGGGTCGTGATTCCCCCAACAGGAGATCAACTTTCCTCTGACAATGATCCTCCATCTGTGTCTGTCCTTGGCGACGTGGAGTGAATCGTGCAGCTTGGTGTTCAGCGTTGCATGTATTTGGTCAGACCATCTGATCGGGCTGCACCCTCTCGGCCTCTTGCCTTCGACCTTGCCAGTGATCATCAGCTGCTCAAGGTTATGACCATCCTTTCGGGCAATGTGACCAAAAAACTCCAGGATTCTTCGTAGGCAGGTGGTGGAAAGCCTGGCCTTGACGTTCAGTTGTCGAAGGAGAGACTCGTTTGTGCGGCAAGCAGTCCATGGAATTTGAAGCAACCTTCGCCAACACCACATCTCGAAAGCGTCAATGCGATCACGATCAGCCTTCCTTAGCGTCCACGTTTCCGAGCCGTAACTAACCAGTTGGGACATTGAGCTTATCACCATACCGATTCGTCGCCTGATTTCCTTCTCGCAAGACCCTGTGTTGCTGATGAAGCGCTCAGGTAAATAAACTCATTTACCTTTTCGAGGATACCTATGATATGGAGAGAGTTGGTGCGGTCTACCACCATAACTTTGGTTTTGGAATGGTTGATTTTAAGACCCAATTCCATGCTGATCCTTTCAATCTTGTCTAGCAGCCTTAGCATTTCAGCTTCGTTGGCCGCTACTAGCATTGTGTCGTCTGCGTAACGCAGGTTTGTGATTCTTGTGCACAGTGACACCTCCCTCCCAGTTCTCAAAAGTTCGCCGGATGATGTACTCTCCATACACCTTTTTCAAACCTAAAGGTCTCCGATGACGTCCTTTCAACCTTCACAACACCCTGGTTGTTTTGGTAGAGCGACTGGATCAGCAAAACCAGGTGCTTAGGTACTCCGAGTTCTAGTATTTTCCACAGATCCGACCAGATGACACAGTCGAAAGCTTAATCAATAAAACACAAGATGACAGGAGTATTAAATTCGTAGGACTTTTCGATCAGTTGGCGGATATTTAAGATTAGTTTGCGAGTCCCCTTGCCCTTAACGAAACCGGCCTGCTCCTGAGGTATTTGCCAGTCCAAGAAGAAGCGAATTCTGTTATTTAGTATGTGTAAGAGGATCTTACTGGCGTGTGATATAAATTCATACTATAATTTTATAAATGCGAAAGTTGTCTGTGTCTGTAACGGTTTCACGTCTAAGCCGCTGAAAGTATTTTGACGATACTATGTCTCATGCAAAATATATAAAACGGGCCAAGCTGGCCCAGGCTGGATGAAATCCCTAGATAGAACTTCTTTGGAGGAGGCCTACACCGGCGGGGCGGGCTTTGTAGTTTTTTTTGTAATATTATTAAGAAAAGTAAAATATTAGTTATAAGCTCATCACTCTTACATACCTACTTTAAATCATAGATATCTACTTGTAAAATTAGGAGAGAAAATTAATATAAAACATGTAAATGATGTTAGATAAGTTTGTTGCAAGAGATAAATGCTTTATATTTATAACAAAGAAAAATACTAAGGTAACTAAATTAAGAATAGAAATATAAAAAATTAGAAAAAAATTAAAGTTATAGATAACTACTAGAGATAGATATATAGACTTTAGATTATAATAAATAGATATAAGAAATATTTAGAATATTGATACTTCGAAATTAATTATAATATGTACATAGATAGAAACTGTAAACTCAACAGGAAATATATGCCTTTTTTATTTTATTATGTCTCTTGCTCCTGAATTTGGAATTAGGATACATTTTACCCAGAAATAAGCTCCCTTGGCAAAATAAAACACGTTTCACGCGAAGCCGCGCGCAGAAGCTACTTATTAATATCACTTATGAGAACATCAAGAGAAACCGCCAGCCGTCCATTACGATGTATTCAGACTATATCGGTCATTGACGTATATTAGTAAAACATGTATCTTGTAATCGAAATATAGGTTACTGATAACACTATCTAATCTCTAATAGGCTGAATATTATCATAGAAAATGTATACTGGCAATGGCTTTATTACAGCACAAGTGCTTTTACCTATTCTACCCAGTACTTACATTTAAGTACCCAAATACAGTCAAAATTATTATACATTTAAAATAATAATTTGTTTACTGTTTTCATTAATTATTATTCCACCTTCCAACAGTGTAACGACCTATAAATTATATTAAAGCTTCAGTTATTATAAGCCGGAATTGCGTGACTTAACTCTATCATAATTTCGCTGAAACAAAAATATTTTTTTCCTTGTAATAACTAGTTGTATAAAATAAATAATAATATTTGCCCTTGTGAACTCAATAGAGGCAGGTTCTTCAAGGAAATTGCAGGTACTCTCTTAGCATTGAATATCTTGTAAATATATTTTTAATCAATAAACTTCGAGAATTCCACGCAAAAGGTAAAAATATATATCGTCCAGAGGCCATTTTGTTAAATTAAAACCAGAAGCAGAATATGTAATTTAAATAAATTTACGGTCGTTAGTTTCATCTCACCTTCACACTTAAAACATTTCATATTGTACTATAATATCACCTTAATAGGATTAAATTAATGTACAAGGTGCTGTTTCGTGACCGACTAGTGATTTAGACGGACTGATTATAATCAGAAATAATTATTATTATTTTATTATATCCGTCTGTCTGTGTTGGAGATTTTTGAGCCGAAAATGTTTTACTAAGCGAAAACATACAAAATCTATGGTTTTTCTTATAATTTGGTAAGACATCAATATGTTATTTTTTTTTTATTGCAACGTAAGGAAATGTATAAAAGGAAGTAGTTATGGTGACAGTAAATGGTTTAACCTACATAACAAAAAAACAATTCGATAACTGACAAAAAAATACAAGAAATAGTATTTTTGCCAACCAGCCAGTCCTTTTTAAAGATTAGTAAAAGGACAGTACTAACTTGAAACTTTCGTTTGCATACAAGTGTCGGACCGTGTCGGCTTAGAGACAAACTTAGCTAAATGTTACGTTACGTGACGCTAAGTTGTAAACCCGCCACACAATCGCGAATTGTGAAACTTGTGCACTCATAGTTTAACTTGATTACATGACATGCCAATGAAAGGTCCCTCCCTGAGAACTTCACAAGTGATAAAACGGCCGTAGAAGTTTTAAAGGCCGTTTCTTGTGCTTCGAATAAACGAACAAGACTGTTATAAGTTTCTACATAAAAGAGTGTGTGCGTATACAACAACACAATAAAGAAAATAAACAAAACACAATGCGAAAGGCTCAGATTGTTACAAAGAACATTCGTTATTTTGTACATGAAACAGTTAATAAATACAACTGTAATAAGTATAATACAAAAAGGTGCTTTAATACTTAGTAGCAACTTGAACAGAACGTTTTTGAACCTACAAGACCATTAGCAACATAACATAGCTAAGTAGAACGTTACCTTCAGCGTTACCGTCCTAGATAACGATTAAAATACTTATGGTAATGTCGGTAACGTTATACGTAATACTAATTAACATAATATTATCACTACATAATCGCTGCTATAAGATCACTATCGCTACACCAAACACTTTCTCTTTAAATTCGTAGAGTTGAACTAGGTTCGTTTAGAAAAAACATCAGGCACTGGTAACGTTTAACACTTTGGCAGAGATTGCATGTCGGTTTGGTGTCTGAAAATATCCTGAATTCCTGAGGAAACCTGGATGTGATAGTCTAATAAAATTGCTAATTGGTAATGGCCAATCAAGAAGTATGTAAAGAAAGCCCTTTCTTACAGTAGACTTTTAGTCACATGTTGCACTAATAGGAATGTCAATCTGTCTTCATATACTCACCACGTGCGTCAGACCACAATAAATAAAGAAAGTTAACGACACTAACTAGAGTTGTCCGAACATATCTCACTATTACTGTTTCCGCTAGCCCAGCGTCGCGTGAGAACATGCGACCATCGGCCTTGAGTCCTTCGTTGCCTGGCCTAACTACTTCAAATCAACTTTTATTACTATACTATCGCTCCGGACAAGTTTCTGCTCCATACTCACTACATAGGGACCTAATCGGTTCATGTTTATTTATAACCCTCTCGCTAGACAGTTGCCAACTGATGGAAAGAAGAAATGTATGCGGAAGGACCAACTCTTTTATTAAAAAGAGGCATTGACTTCTCAGCATGGATGGAACGTACGGAGTTGGCAAAGCCACAATTTTGCGGTAATTATTTACATGAATGGTAATGAGGAGTGATAGTATCGAATATGACCGTGTAGTACAGAAACTGTTAACTTATATTGAGTTAATATTTTAGAAATTGTAATATTAATTCAGAAATCGCTTCTAGTTTATCGAGCAATATTTTCAGAGTTCAAAGAAAACGTCAGTGGAAAACAATTTATCGACGTGCGCGACCCGACACGTGCGAGATAAAACGCAATTGTTCTGGATTCATGACATTTGGAACTGTTCTCATTCTCGCAGCATGTTGCACAACACGACGTCCCAATTACCGACGATTGCACGAACAGTCTCGCACGACACCTATGTCATACGCAACTGCTATGATTGTGAACAATCACTTCCGCCCAAATTGTCGACCACTTCCGACCGATTATATTATGTAGGTGATACTGCAGTTTTGGTTTCCTGTATTTTTATTCACGCAATTCTCATAACCTACATAGAAAGGACAAGCGTTTACAAAGCGAATCCGATGAATCCGTAGAGATTTATACTGATGAATCTATATATTCCTCTGCCCCGGCATCGTTCGGATGCATTCGGATGTCGGTCGGCTCTAATCGGCTAACGCTGCTGGGCGTCAGCCAAGCCATGCCCGCCGTTTCGACGGATTTAAATTTGGAACACTATTTTTTCTGTGGCCGTAGTAGTTTGACGAGGTGAACAATCTCTTTCCGTTTAGAAATATACAAATCACATGTGTTATGGACATTTGCTGTAAATGGTTTTAAGAAGGAGATGTCCCAATTTCTGTACATAGTAACAAAATGTACGTGCTGGGTGCTGCACCTTACTCTGTGACACGAATACCTCGAATTCGTATCCTGCTTGTTGTTTATGATTCCACGTGCGTTTATAAATGTAACGGTAATAGGTACGAAAACGCGTATTTAGACAACACGTCACGAATTATAAACTTTTAGCGTACATTTTGTGGCATTTCTATATTGACCTGCTTCTGTGGAGTTAATATACTTAGATTTGAGGATAACTGAACTATTTAACGATTGCTTTTGTTGAATTTTCCTGTTACATCAATATTTTAAATTATTTCTGATTGAGGAAAACAGAATAACAATCTTTTGTGTTGCTTAATATTCATAATTGTCTTGTTTCTACGTTCGATTTTTCTAATATATGTTGAGAAAAGTCGCAGAATGCAGCAGTTAAAGTGTTGATTTGAGAATAACCTCAATTCAATTGCTATTGAATTGAAGTTATTCTCAATTGAAATCCCTAGAAAAACCACACGTTTAGCCTCGATGACACACAACCTAAGGATAATAAACAACTGTGATGAATCTCAATTACACTGAATATGACTGGACACTGTTTCGCTTTGACAAATACACACACAATACAATGTTCTAAATGCTGAGTCTATCTAAGAGCAAGTTATACGGCATCGTGGTCCCTGTTCAACGAGGAACAAATTGGCAAATTTACAAAAATGCAACTAACCGACTCGTACAATGTACACACTTACGTACGTACAACTAATAGAAGTACCTAGATGATTGAATAACATCAAACTGGACTAGTAATGAACCACTCCAGGACTTCTATTCGACATGCTCTTCGGATTTGTCATTGCTTACATCAATCGATAGAACGCTATCTATGCAAACGGCACATGGCATTTAAGGCTTAAGGCATAGCAAGCACCGCGATTTTTATTCGCGCGAATTTTTTTTCGCACATTCTGCGACCTATGGAATTATATGAAGCAGCACGCATTGCGGAAAAAAAATCGCGCGGAAATAATTTCGCAAGAATCCGTGTTTTGCCACAGAATCCACCGCACCGCGGCGCGGAATAAATTCGCGTGAATATTTTGAACTCTATGAACAGGTAGAAGGAGACAAAAATCGCTCGTAATTTTATTCGCAGTGCGTGTTAGTCAAATTCAGTACGCGGAAAAAATACGCGCGATTATAATTCGCAGTGCGTGCTAAGCCTAAGGCTTAACACGCACTGCGATTTTTATTCGCGCGAATTTTGCCGCACATTCTGCGACCTATGGGATTGTATGAAGCAGAACGCTTTGCGTAAAAAAAATCGCGCGGAAATAATATCGCAAGAAATCCGTGTATTGCCACAGAATCCACCGCACCGCGGCGCGGATTATATTCGCGCGAATAATTTGAACTCTATGAACAGGTAGAAGGAAACAAAAATCGCGCGAAATTTTATACGCAGTGCGTGTTAGTAAAATTCAGTACGCGAAAAAAAATTATAAAATAAAAATCGCAGTGCGTGCTTAGCCTAAATCATCAAATCTTAATTTTGTCATCTCTTAACATTAGCAGAAGCTTCTGAAACTGCAAAGGCGTATGAAGCAACCGTTTTAACTGTATAAATAAAACATAGCGCGAATATCAGAAGTGGGAAGATATGAGTGGTATTTGCTCGTGGCCTTCTGATAATGAGTATTATGGACGAAGTCAAACGTTTATCTACAATGCTATTGGAGTACCTCGCAATACATTCTACCTCAATTACACTCAACAACTTCACGTTTTTGTGCAAACCATGTCAAACATTTTCCTTAGATGTTTGCAAAATATAACACATAGCTAACATACGAGTAACATGTTTCACAAATGTCTTCATGGAACAGAGCAGCTGATGGCACTGTGTACTTAAATCACAATATAATCGCGATAAGTACACAAATAACACCGGCGAATCTGCGCACGTATTGCTAGCTAACCTCGCGCTCATAGCCGCGTCCGCTGCGTGAGCTGCGTCTGTGGCGCGACAACAAACGTCAAGCAGCGCACAAATAATTACTGTTTGCTTTGCTCCTGCCCCTAGTTTTAGTTCTCGCTTGGCTGAACTAAAACTAGGCGTTCCCTCTCGTCGTTTTATTATGTTTACCAAGGAGAGTTGACAGCGTGGTAAATAAAAACATACAACCACAATCTAGATGACGTCAGCTTTAACTCACCTGTGCTCTATTGATGACATCGTGTGGTCCCCGCCAAGTAGTAGCTGCTGGAGATTTTCTTTTGGCTAGCTCAAGTGTGGCTTCACTTGGACATTTTTCAAACATAAGCACGCGTTCAGCCACTGAGCCACGCGTGAGGAACGGGCGCACCGGCGTCACTCCGCCGGCTGCGGAGGCGGGCTCACCGGCGCCGGCGCTGGACGCACGCCTTGCTCGCGCCTCGAACTTAGAGCGCGCCTCCGTGACATGCGAGCCCAGCGATGCCCGGCGCTCGCCACTGGCGCCAGCGGCCGGCTTCCTCGCCCCTGTTTCCAGCCTGTCCTGGTACCTACTCTTGGCGTAGTCCACCAGTGACAGCGGCGGCACCACGTCCGGTCTCTCAGCCGTGCGCTCGGCCACTACGCCACCCGTGCGCAGCGCCCGCAGCAGGCGCTCCTCCTCGCGGGCGACCTCCAGCCGCATGGCAGCGGGGTCGGCCCGCCTCGCGCCTGCGCCTGCGCATGCTGTGCCGTTCCGCTCCGGTACCAGGTCCGGAGGGAGCATCACCTCTATGGTCTCTTCTTCGGGCTCGAAACTTTCGCGGTGGGTGTCGGGTCTGTGTTCTCTTCGGACGTCTGGTCTTTGTTCCCTCGCCGCGTCCGGGCGATGAACCTGTCTAATATCGGGTCTCTGTTTTATTTCGGGTTTAGGTTCCGGCCTAGGTTTAGTCCTCAGACTATCTGCCAATTTGAGGCCAGGCGTGGGCCTGCACGACAATATTTCCGTGGGCGCGAGGCCACGCGCTTTCCAAGTCTGATAAATGGCTTCGGCATGATCTGAAATCTGTTTAGCGATAGCGGCAATGTCCTCCTCGCCCGTGTCTATCTCGCGGCGGGCCGTGGCCGCCATGACCAAGCTGCTCACAGCCTGCGAGCTAGGCAGAGATGTTGGTACGCACCGCACCGGCCGCAGCTCTAGGGCCGCTCCGTTAGCCCCATCTACACTCACAGCTTACAGAAACACAACAGGATGTGCACTTATGAAACGAAATCACTGAAAAGAACAGCACTGCGGCAAGTCGCGGTGCAGCACTGGGAACAGCTGTACGAGCGCGCGTCCAACAATAAACAATGGCAAGTATCGCGTGCGTGGGGGCGCGCGGAGGCACACGACAAGCCGGCGGAGGGACGGCGCGCGGACTGCGGCGCGACGCCGCGGCGGCCACCCGCACCCGCCGCCGTCGCACTTCGCCTCCCCGCCTCCTGATTCCCGTTCCCGGCCCACGGCCTCCTTGGTCATTCACTGACACTAATTATTAGGTATGCTGTTTTCAGCTTACAATGCAGCACAGCTTTCCTGAAACCGGAAGTAGGTAGATCTCATCCAAGGACATCTTTATTTTACTGTTCTTGGCATAGCTCTGGATTACCAAATGTACCGTACTGTCATCGTGATGATAGATTTCGCATTTCAGCTTGTAACAAATTCCGGCCGTGGGTTCAGTGGTAATGGGTGGCATCAGGCGGAATGCATTTGGGCGTTTAGTTGCAGGGCGATGACAAGGACAATACCATAAGTCCACAAAGATTATAAAATTACAGACAGGACTGTACCATACAATCTGAGGAGGCACATTTTTGTTTGACTTGAAATCAGGAAGAAAAGTTGTTTTACGACTTATAAAGAACACTAATAGAGCAATTACGTGACAGAGAAGAGCGTAGGCAGCTTTGAACTTCCTAAACAGCCAAGTAAGAATTTACAAAATCTATTTCGATCAAATCTGACGCTCTATTTAATCATATTTTTTTAGCGCAACATCGCATCGTATCGTACGGTATGCGTCACTATTCCTGTGATGTCTTATCTGTGACGAGCGAGTCTGTGGCGTCGGGCGAAACGTCGCGCTCGCGCACGCGCGTCGCTACAAATAGCACGCGCCTTGTATTTATTTACACACTCCCTACTTTTTTATTTTTTTATCATTCTACGAAGCAACGACATTGCAAGCCGCCGGGCGACGGCCTGCCTTAGAACAACGGGGAAAACATACGGATCGAATATTCGTATTCAACACGAAACTAATTTTATTAGTTTCAAATATAAACAATGAAATCATTATTGTTTCTGAAAATGCGAACGGCTGGAACTATTTACAATTGGAAATAGAATTGGTTGATATCTCAATGGAAACCGAAAAAGCTATCGCCCTCGATACTTTCACGAACGTTTTGTGATACGATAGGTATCAGTAAATAGAATAATTTACGTATTATAGGTGGCCAATACACGGGCTAATTGCTATAGGAATACTGAATTAAAGTAATATCATATTCAGACTCTACCTACTAAAATATATATAAAATTCTAAGATGGGAACAGATAGGTAACAGGAATTAGGTACTTAGTTTTTTCGTTAAAACATCAGTTCATCTAAAAAAACGTCCAATCTTCAAAAATGTGATTTAGATATTGTATAAATAACATCAATACTAACGAATTTAGGCACAAAATGTTAATCTAAAAAGAACACAAAGATATAAAGACTTTGTCCGCGTCAAGTTTTTCTGTTCGCCCTTTGATATACTATGATAAAGTCACCGGACGAAGATTAAAGAGAGAATGTTTCGGCGCAGCCTCGGTTATTTTGTATCATCGTTGTTAAGAACACCATAAAATGTATTTACTTGAACTTGGGTAGTTAGAAGTTTTGCATACTTCTGCTAAGCTTTTTAACAAATTGAGTTGGTAGCAAGTTTTCAACTTTTCTGCCTTGGACCTCAATTAATTTATTCAGTCCACGTCAGAAATGTGATTATTACATAGCATTTTAACCAGATGTTAACCCTACAGGGCATACAGTACCATATGTGTGACAACCAATATTATTAGGTACAGCTATGCTATACGCCAACATGTTTCGCTAAATTCTCCTCACCGATCCGCGAACCGCGACCGGACGAATCTTTACAAACCTAGCAACTTTATAGTATTGACAAAGAAATTTCACTAGTTGATGCAAACTCATATTTTCAGTAAATACAAAATCGTAAAACAAAATTAGATTTTCTAATAATATTTCGGGAGTGGGCAAAATATATTTGTAAATATTGGAAATAGTGTACATGATACAGATGTAAATTTTATTTTCAGATATATTTATACCAAAACATCGATTTTTTAAACGTTCCTGGAAACCAATGCATTTGTTCACATTTGTATAATCGAATAGTTTTGACTTTATTTCAGATTATGGCGAAGAAGTAGTTGTATGTCACGGCGATCGAACAGTTTTTAGATATACCTTCGTAGAGCGAAGATGGTTAAGATTTTACGGACGCCGAAAGTGACGAAAATGCGAAAATAAAACAAAACTTGAACGAGCAATTGGCTAAAGTCCGCCAGTATCACATTGGGAAAATGGCTACCGCTGCTGTGCCGCATCAGCGGCCTCACTGAGGTACTGTGTCGTCTTTTGATCATCGCTGTGCGAACGGTAGACACAAGCATAAATAATTTTATCCAGCCCGTGTCCACCAGAGCCCAAAGTGTTGTGAACCTGGAGTCCTCAAGGTTACGGAGACACCTATAGCAAATGTCGTCTCGGGCGTACATGCATACTCCTGTGCGTGGTTTAAGTTGAGCTCCAGGGTAAATTCTGGGTAGGAGAGGTACGGCGGGTTATTGGAAAAACTGAATATTTTTAATAGTAGTAGTTAATTTATCGGTGGGCGCATCGACCACTCCAAAATTATTTAGTAGGCGATTCGCCCAAATGTTATTTGAGAGAACATAAAATATAAAAAAAACTTTTTACAAAAAAATACTACCGACTTCCAAATAGGAAAACTAAAAAGTGAAAAATAACTATATACTACTATACTAATTATTTTTGGAAGTCGGTGTCTTTCGTAGGTACCATTTTTTTGCGTTATGGACACCGACTTCCAAAAATAAAGTTATTTTCACTTTTTAGTTTTCCTATTTGGAAGTCGGCAGTATTTTTTTGTAAAGAAGGTTTTTTATTTTTCACTTTTTTGTTGTACCTACCTAATAGGCAAGTTGTTAAGTAAGTTTTCTATAACGCCAGAATAGAAAAAACAATATATCATAAAACTTGAACAAAACGGATCAATTGAGAGATCTACTTACCCCTTAAAAGCGTACTGTCGTGATGTTATAATATGAAATGATATAAACAACAAACAGGCATGCGATTGCAGCAGTCCAGAGAGATTTGCCGTTATTTATTGAAGAGTTCTGTTGTATACCTTCAAAGTTCTTCATCAAATCTTCACCAAATTAAAATGGGACCAATTTTGGAACATACACTTTCAAACAAAAAAATAATTTTTAAAATCGGTCCACAATTGACGGAGATATCGGTGAACATACATAAAAAAATAAATAAAATAAAAACATACAAGAAGTCGAACATAGAACCTCCTCCTTTTTCGAAAGTCGGTTAAAAAGTACAGTCGTGCTCACCCATCTCGGAAATAATATTAAGAATTAATCGAAGTTATTAGATATTTTACTAGAAACTAGGAAAGCAATTCATTAAATAAGTAATTAAGACTATACTAAATAAAATACAGGATACATATGGTTTTGGTCAGCCATGGTCAGCCAGCTCGTGAATATGTCTCCGATAGCACAGCATGATTTTCTTCTTATTTACATCATTTTAGTTCGCTACTTAAGCATTCCAGATTTTTGATTTTAAATACTTTTTTTAAAGTAATTTTCAGGTGTCCAGATATAATAGATCATTTATTGAACCCACATATATTTTTTTCAGATGAAAATAAAATATCATGCATTTTAGGGTTAAAACTAGTGAAACTAGTGACATCCACACTTTTGGCAAACTCTGCACCTTCCTTTCGGCCTAGCTTTATTCTGTATCCTGCTCGATATGTAGGAAAGTGGCATTATGTTTTACTATCTTTTCTGATTATTTTCTCGGGATTAAGACATAGTAAGTTGAACCTTTAGCCGGGACTCGTCGAGCTTCATTGCCAAATTGGCTTTTTTCTTCATAAATCGGCTTTTCTGGTGATCACGCTATATCGGCTAATTCTGGCTTTATTTGGGAATAGTGTGGCAGGCTTGTACCAACTCTGGTGATAGCATTTAAGAAGATTAGATATAAAAGTACTTGGTTTAAATAGTTTTTAAAACCTAAAATTGAGGTAATCAATTTGAATAACACACGTAACATGCGAAGGAGCTCAATTTCAAATCAGAACACAAACACCTCAAATCGAAACGCGAATTTACCGAAACATCACGCTTCTGAGTAGGCAGCCATTTGATACGGTTCTTATTAAGATTAACTCAATTTAACCACTAGTTCTATTATGTAAGGTGGTGTAACGAGAACGTGCTATACTTGGCTGCTTACCGCTGCTAAATATAGCTAAAAAACACGCTAAAACGCCATTAGTAGCGCAAATATAACGCGCATGAGATGAACTAGATAATGAAAATTAATTCCGGATTGCTTCACCCACATTCCGTTTCCGGACCGCGACTGTAGTTTGAATAAGATTTTTTTTCAGCTGTATTGAAAAAGTCCTAAGGTTGACCTGTAAGTCTGAATGTTGTGATTGCTAGAATCAGCCTGTGTGCTCAACCGAAACAACAAAGACGTAGTTTGCAACTCTCATGTCCCTCATATTAACACGCTTTTATTAGGTTGGTATGTATCTATGTAACTATGTAACTATGTATCTATGTAACTATGTATCTATGTATCAATGTAACCGAATCTTTGAAAGTGATTTTCACCCACTTCAAAACGTCGGATTGATTTGAAACTTTGCACACCTATCAAGGACCGATGAAAATGCAATAATTTAGTCAAAGTCAAAGTACTTTTGAAAATCACAAAAATTAAAATTTACAAGTAATAAAAGTTGATTCTTCCGATTTGCGGTTATTTATTCAAGAGTTCCGATATATATCTTCGATGTTCTTCATCAGATCTTCACCAAATTAAAATGGGACCAATTTCGAAACATACTCTTTCAAACAAAAAAAGAATTTTCAAAATCGGTCCACAATTGACGGAGATATCGGTGAACATACATAAAAAAAAAACACATACAAGAAGTCGAACATAGAACCTCCTCCTTTTTCGAAATTAGTAAAATTAGTTTAGATCGTAAGAGACTACACTTATAATTTTACTAAAACAATGTTCAGATGCCACCGAATAATGTAACATAGACAACAGTAAGGTAGAGTCAAGGAGGCATAAAATAACACTCGATTATATGAGGCATATACCAGAGTGGGTGAAATAATGTGGGCCGAGGGCCATTTGACGAAGACATAACATTTCTATACGCCCTCCTAACCTAAGGCCCGTCTACATAGCCTGTGCGATTTCAACAACAATAATTCAACCATTTCAAGGATGTTAAATGTGGTGGTCCCTGATGATTAGAGGTACCGAAGTAAACCGCCCAGCCTCCTTATTCAATATACTCGAACTATCATCAAATCTAGCCTTTATTGTGAGTGTTAGAGTGTGTCACACAATACTGGCTATAAGTGGTGTCGAATTTATCGGATTGAAGATTTTCAGTAGCAGCTTGTGTTTAAATGGATCGAACAAGGGATTTTTTTACTTTGAGTTTTTTTCGTTAACTGTTATTAGATCTAGAGTAATTGAACTAGCTATAATGACAAAAATATTATTATGTAAAAATGTTATTTTTAAACAATTTGCAAAATAAATATCATCTATCCCTAAAATGATCAGAATAAACTCTTTTGTAAAATACTAAGTGTTCCTTCTATGCAATAAAACCGCAAGTCTTAATACAACTGTGTATATAGTTTGCTGTCTTCTCTTTCTTCGCAATATGTTGTCGAGGTGAACGAACAGATTTCTAAAAACAAGGTACCTACTCTAATACTGTTACGGATGACTCTGCCATAACTAATATGGCTGGAGAAAAGTGAAACCAAATGCAAATGAGCGGCGCGAGAGTGACACGCGCAGGCGCAACTAAATGCAAACATAGATGTTTTTAATAGAATACTACCGACTTGGACAAAACCCGGTAGCACTGGTTTTTATTAGAATAGTATTTTGCTTGAAAACAATGAACTAAGAAAGGTTGAATGGATTATTTAAAAGATGATATGGTTGGCAGGAAGTGCCATGAACTCTGAGAGGATGGCTATTAAAGGTGTATAAAAAGAGGTCGCGCCTACTTCAAAAAAAGCGTATGAGAAAAATAATCTTGATTTACCAAGTCATACCTTGGCCACAGATAATATAATACTATCCTTGACTAAGAATTAAAATGTTGTTACATACACTCGTATAATCCCTTCACGGATATCACCAAGCCTAGCCAACTCTGTATAATCAGTATTTCAATTTTGCTTATGCTACTAAACTATGATTCATTGCAAAAGTAGAGTCATCTACCTACCTAGACCCTAGCTAGATAATGTCGTAGTAACCTATTGAGTCACCCGCACGAATTGCCCTATAATAAAAGCATCATATTTAAAAGGTTAAAGGCAATAACGTCCGCATCATTGTAAAAGCGTAGCCCAAACCTTTGTACATTAACTACAGCAGTTACCCAGTTACTGGGTTGTGGAGGTCAGATACGCGGTCACTCCGGTTAAAATATTAGTACTCATGCTGCATAGCCGATCCCAACATGGTTGGGAAAAAACTAGGCATATTGATTGATAATAATAAATAGATTAAAATTTACCCAAAACTGTTTATAGATCTTACACAAAGCTCCCATAACTTATAATACGGTCACCCAACGCGAAGAACATTAAGTTCAAATAAATTGCACTAGATGGCGTGATAAGCTTCGTTTTTTTTTTAAAACATTGCCCCACACTAGGCATTTCTTCCAGTATCGTGGGTGCGTTTACAAACATATAAACTCACATACACAACACCCAAAGCCGGAACAACTATCTCTAGGTCATACAAATATTTGTTCCGTGCGGGAATTAAACCCGCGACACGCAGCGCAGCAGTCAATCGCTCAACCACTGCGCTAACCGTGCGATCTGTTATTGGGTTAGGTATATGAAATACGAGTACCTATTATAATTTTCTTGAGACGATCATAAAAAATGTGTGTTCTTGTTTACTTAACTCTTTTAAGCACACAATTAAGGCATATTGGGCTGAAAATTTCAAAGATTATTTGAATGATCATTTAAAATTGATCATAGATGGCGCGGTTTTAGAAATTTGTTTTGTAACACATTTTGGTACAATGAAACTGTAATAAATTGTAGTTCTAAAAACTAAAAAACACGCTTTAATGGTAAATTGAACTAAAAAGTCGCTAATCCTGAAGATCTTGGTAAGGCATTTGGGACAAACAATTTAAACGCGCACGGTAGAATCAACTTTTATTACTTGCAAATTTTAATTTTTGTTTGACTTTCAAAAGTACTTTGACTTTGACTAAATTATTGCATTGTCATCGGTCCTTGATAAGTATGCAAAGTTTCAAATCAATCCGACGTTTTGAAGTGGAGAAGAGAAGATTCCGTTACATTGATACATAGATACATACCAAGCTAATAAAAGCGTGTTAAAAAGGTGAAAAATATACTATAAAATAGTCGCTGTATTAAAAAAAGGCTTTTCGAACCGAGTAAACTTTTTTTACTTGCAAGTCGCTGTTATCACCATCTATATCCATGGAACGGAACCGATCGCGATCGATGTTCTTAGAAAAATAATCAGTTTAATCAGACGATAAAACGCTAGTTACGGCGATACGTATTCTTTGTATGGGATGAGGCATCTGTATTATATTATCTGTGCTTATAATAAATTCGTTACGATTTACGGATATGTCCCAAAAGTTGGTCACGAAGTTTTAGTGAACAGAAAAGTTGCGCCCAATAATAATTAACTGTGTAAAGACAGAGCTTTATCTACAGAAAATGGAGGGAAACGTAAAATAATACGTACTCTAGTACTACGTTAGTGAAATGTCAAGTGGAGCGACCACCCTTGCGGGGTGCGGCGACCATTGACCCTCGGCTGAACGAAGCGCGAAGTAAAGTAACTTTAACTAAATCAGGTGGGTTAGTTGGTGTGCTTTTAATATTTCTTTTCGTTTTTCTTTTATTATTTTTGACTTTGTTTTTTTTTGTAGTAACTTTACAGAGCATGGTTGCTATGATGATACACTTCATTTCTTCGTCTTCTCTTCTCGTGTCTCGTAAACTCAACAAAAATGACGTGATTTCATTAAATAGCTAGTCCAGATAACATCAATTTGCTGGACACTAGCTTTAGACTAAAGGCTGGCTTTATAAGCGCCGAAAATTTAACCCATTTTACTATCTATTTATCCAATATAAAAGATTGAATTTTGTTACCTATAAATGGCCTTAGCATTCAATCAGCAACACAAGCTCTTTCGAAAAAGAAATTAGGAAACGTGTCAGTATGGCCAAAAGCGCAATGTCGCAACTGCAATGGATATAGAAAGACCGTAAAATATTTCGAAAGATTAAAGTGGAATTGGTGAAGTCTTTAGTGTCCTGCATCTTTAAGCACGGCTCGGACGTGGACGCTATAGAAGGCCGTTCGGGATACGAGTAGCATTGACGCTTTCGAGATGTGGCGTTGGTTAGGGATCCTTGAAAATCCGTGTAATGAATAAACGAGTGTATTCTTCGACAACTCAAATTTAAAGCCAGACCCTACACTACCTGCCTGCGAAAAAGCCTGGAATTATTTGGTCGCTTTGCCCGAAAAGATTGCCTCGAGCAGGTGATGATTTAAATACTTGTAAGGTCAAAGGCAAACTCTTCACTACATGCCTGAGAAGAATCCAGGAATTCTTTGGTCGCATTGCCGAAAAGATTGTCATAACTGCGAGATGTTTGTAAGTAGGTAAGGTCGAACCGTATATATCCCGTGAAGTTTATATGACAAAAATCGATTTATTCCAAAACATTGGTGGGTGAGGTGGAATTACTGTTTCGTTAACATTATTAATTCCAAAAGAGCCGACTAATTACTTACTTGATGAAGAACCTCAGTCCCTGGAGGCAAAAAATCCAGTCCCCCACAGGTTAGCAGGCGCCTTTCGCCTTTCTGCTACATTCTGCTACATTCCTGTCTTGAAAACGTGAAATGGCAAGCTAAGAATGCGATCTAAATTAATTGATTTTATAGAAAACATAAATTGTTTTGTTTGAAAACATTGGTTGGCGAGGTAAAATTACTGTATTTCTGTGTTTCTATCACAATCGATTCTAACAGGACAAACTAATCACTTACCTAATGAAGAGCCCCGGTCTCTGAAGGCAAGGAAGTCCAGTCATAGCGAATTAGCGGGCGCCTGTTTTCTGTTTTGATGTCCTGTCCTGAAAATATGAAATGGCTGGCGAAAAAGGCCGTTTAATTGATTATATATCCTAGAAAATGAAATTACATATAAACGTTTTTAGTACAAAAAGCTCCTCCTCCTACCTTCTGGTTAAAAGCAAAGTTTAGATTACCAGATCGCAATCCAGATTTAGAGAGAAAATAAGTTAAGACTTTTTCGCGAAAATATGAACTGTGCTAAAAGACAAGTATCCACGGTTTTGATTAAGTTGGTATTGCCAGCTTTTGGCATCTCCGCAATTTAAATGGAATATTTTCATTAGTGTTGTATTTTTTTGGCCCTTCAAACTTGTTGGTGTAGAGTTCCTCCACAGCAGTCCGAATGGAGCGATGGCAATCGGATCAATTCAATAATATGCCGCTAAAACACAGGCGAGTCTTTTCTCCGCTAAAAAGAGCCAATTTCATCTGGCTCCATCTTTCCGAGGTTTAACCGTACCGATAACGGAACATCTTGAGCTTCTTGGCGTAACGTTGACATCGACTCTCAATTTAGGTCCATATATTGAGGCAATGGCTCAAGTGGCTGCCAAAAAGTTGGGGATCCTTGAGAAGACGGTATTTTATGACAGAATAGCTGCTTAAGTTGTATAAAGCGCAAGACCTTGCACGGAATACTGCTCCCATCTCTGGGTCGGATCTGCCAAATAACCGTTCGATACACTAGATTCGATCGAAAAAGAGGCTTATCGGCAATGAAGCACTGGCGAGTGAAAGCTCCAGAGACTTGAATATCGTCGCCGAGTTGCCAGCTTGTCAGATTTTTATCGGTTGCATTTCGGGGAGTGTGCGAGGGAATTGCATGATCTAATTCCGCCTAGCCCCTTTCATCAACGGACTACAAGACGTACGGCGATGCGTCATCGGTACATGGCGGACATCCCACCCATACGCACTAAACGTTTTTGAAATACTTTCATTATGCGTAATGCTAAGGAGTGAAATTCCCTACCGGAGTCGGTGTTTTCCGATGACTACAACCTCGGGGTCTTTAAGTCAGAGTGGATAGGTTACTTCTAGGCAAGCGTGCTACACCGTCGACCTCCGACCACCGTCGCTTACGTTCAAGTAAGATAATGGTCAAGCGCGAGCATATATATAATAAAAAAAACAGCAGCATCCATAATTACAACTGGAAGTGAATTAATAGATACTAATTAAAATCACAATTTCCCAAAATAAAGTATTTTTAATAATAATGTGTTCTAATAAGGCACTAAACCATATATTTTGTATATTATTTAAAAACTATTTATTAATGAATGTGAAATAAGTATTCTTGGTGTAATTATGAAAATGGTCTTCCAGGCTCCTAAGATTCCTTCAAATGTCATGGGGAAATATTGAAATCAACTATGGCAACTCTCAATTCTTAAATGTCAGAACGTACGGGCAATGACGCGGTGTTTTCAAAAATAATATGAAATTTTATAAAATTTTACTGTAGCAAACTAAGGAAAATGTTTTATATTAAATGATTACTTAGGCAACGCGAAATTCATGATATTATTTTAATAAATTTATTTATTCACAGGAATTGATAGTAATCACTCTATAATATTTTTTATTTTGTTTACAACAGTGTTACGAATTACGAAATTTTACATTTCTCTAGCACCTGATATTTTAGAAAGACTTAATACGATGAAATCTCTCGCGTAACGTGTCGGAGCATGAATCAAGATGACGCTAAAGTCCCTAATGTCGACGGTGACTGGCAATCCATGGAGATATTTTTGTTTTCGAACGGGCAGCAGTACTCTCCGCCGAGGAAGTATCTTCTACGAGTAGATGACCTTAACTTGTGGGACGTTACGCTAAACCATCTGGCACAATCACATTATGGACTCCAGTGAGTAATTATTTCCTGTTTTTCTATTTACCTTTTTCTGGAAAAACGTATTTTTGATCATCAATTTCCATTAGAAAGCTGTTTTATTAAATCTTAGTAACGTTGGCTGTTGCAGCGAGGCTCTGTCTCGCACTCAAGTCCTAGCATTTTTTGATGAGCTATGGCAGTATTGCGCGGATATGATGCATATTTTCTCTTTTTATTTTTTAGGGTTCCGTACCTCGAAAGGTAAAAACGGAACCCTTATAGGATCACCTTAATGTCCGTCGTCCGTCCGTCTGTCTGTCTGTCAAGACCCTTTTTCTCAGGAACGCGTGAAGGTATCAACCTGAAATTTATATCAAATACTCAGGTCCCTTAAAGCTGTGAAAAAAATCAAACATCTAAGCCATCGACCACATAGCCAGGGTCTGTGTGGTCGCTGTTCTAAGACAACGCAATCAAAAGATACCGTTCATGCCGCAAATTTCCGCCAATTTTCGAAACTCGCAAGGGAATCAAAACCTTCAGGGTACTTCCCGTAAACTCAGAATCTTGAAATTTGGAACGACGCAACATCTTATAGCACAGATAGAGGAAAAATTGCGAAAACCGTAAATTTTTTGTTACATCATATAATAAAAATATTTTTAATAATTTTAAACTTACTACCCTTTCCTCGTGGACGCGTAGAGATATTAAATTGAAATTAGAATACTCAGGTCTATAATACCTTTAAGCTGAGGTTTGTACGGAACCCTCGGTGCGCGAGTCCGACTCGCACTTGGCCGGTTTTTTTTTCTAAAAGTATTGATGGTACCTATACGGCCAAAATAAACTCTATTTGTTTTATGTATTCCATTCTGACTTTTCACTTGCAGGATTCCTCTAATAGACCTGTACACTACCAATGGCCAGCTGGTGAGAGGGCCACTGGATCTTAGAGATGGCCAGGCGTATGTTGCCGTTGTTCCACCAGACACATTCGTTGATGCTGGCTATCACAAATATCTGATGAAAGCTTCGAAGTAAGAAGAGTTAAAACAATTTTTTTTTTTTTGGGGTTCCGTAGTTAAACAACAAGGTAAAAAACAAACTTTTATAGTTTCGCCGTGTCCGCCAGTAGATTTAATCATTTTAGGGATACCGATTGTTTTTAAACCTCCGATTTCGTTCTCGAAACTTTTAAATTGAAGGTTATCGGAGGTCGACTAGCAGCGGCGGCGGCACGGCGGCACGCGGCCTTAGGCTAAGCACGCACTGCAATTTTTTTCCGCGTACTGTATTTGACTAACACGCACTGCGGATATAATTTCGCGCGATGTTTGTCTCCTTCTACCTGTTCATAGAGTTCAAAATATTCGCGCGAATTTAATCCGCGCCGCGGTGCGGTGGATTCTGTGGCAAAACACGGATTTCTTGCGATATTATTTCCGCGAGTTTTTTTTTCCGCAGTGCGTGCAGCTTCATACATTTCCATAGGTCACAGATGTGCGGAAAAAAATTCGCGCGAATAAAAATCGCAGTGCGTGCTTAGCCTTAGTCAACGCGTCCAAACCGTAATTTTATAATACTGATTGCGATTTTAGAAAACTTGTTTGTTTTTTAACGCCTAGTTAGGCGTATTGTGTTTGAGCTGAAATTAAAAAAGCTGATTAACAATGTATGTTTTATATTATTTTATTAAACTGCTTTTTCTTAACACATCTTTCTTTAGCTTACGCCTCCGATTCTAATTTCGGCTCCGGTTCCGATACCAATAGACCAAATTTAAAACCTCCAATACCGACTACGGTTCCGATATCATTCCGTTACATCACTAATCCATTTTTTTTATGATGAAAGTTAATATGCAACTACACTGCCCATCAGAAAAATCGAAACATCTTGCAAGTTTATGTTTTGTAAGGATTATCAGAAAGATATAGAGAGAATATATGTCAAATGTCGTTCAATAGTGAATAATGTGAGGTTTTCAAATCCTAATGATAATGTTTTAAATTCAAATAAAAAAATTCGTAGGTTTCGTATTTTGTTCAACAATTAGTTTTTACCCTTTATGGAGCATGAAGGAAATTGATAAAACAACACACGCAAATTTAAAAAAGCTAAGAAACGTTTATTTAATAATTTGTATTCCATCCCCGAGCTCTTATTACTGCTTCCTTACGGTTCTTCATCGATCGGATGAGAGTCACGATCAAATGTTGTGGCATTCCATTCCAATCCTCTTGGATTGCATTTTGCAGCTGGCTAAGTGTTTCTGGGACAGGATCTCTTGCACGAATTCGTCGCTTTAATTCATCCCATAGATGTTCAATAGGATTCATGTCTGGGCTTCTTGCTGGCCATTCCATAACGGAGATACCGACTTCGGTAACATAATCTCGTACGACGCTCGCGGTGTGAGCCCTAGCATTGTCGTGCATGAATATGAAACCGTTGCCAATACAATGTGCATAGGGCATCACGTGAGGCTCAAGACACTGTTCGATGTACCGATAATTGTTTAGTGCAGGCAGACGTGGCCCAGACACAAAGACAGGCTCTGTCGTACCGTCGGCGCTGATTCCTCCCCAAACCGTCCACGAACCGCCACCATAGCTGACCTTTTCTTCAATGCAGCATTGTTCAAAGCGTTCTCCATTTCTTCTGTAGACGTTGCTCCTTCCGTCGTTACCATACAGCATAATTTTACACTCATCAGAAAAGAGGACTTTGTTTCACTGGAGGTATGACCAATTTAGGTGCTCACATGCAAAGTTAAGGCGCGCTCTTCGATGGTCTGCAGTTAATTTCGGCACATTTGCTGGCTTGTGCGGTACCAGTCCACGTTCCTACAAAAAAAAAAAAAAAGTTCCTTCAACCTTCTTCTAATTGTAGAGTCACATACAGCCACCCTACGTACAACATGAAGCTGCTGCTGCAGTTGAAAAGCATTAAGGCATCGATTTCGTAAAGAAGTTGTTACATTAAATCGATCATGTACTGAAGAACTCCACGACCTCATCCTACCAGCCCCCTTCTACCGTCTGACATCTAGACGCACTGCAAGTTATCATCCTTACCTTGTTGCCATTCCACCAATTCGAACCAAACGCTTCCAAACATCCTTTATAATGCGCACAGCGAATGAATGGGAACTCACTATCTGCGTCTGTGTTTACGAACGCATTCAACCCGAATCTCTTCAAAGTTAGAGTGAACAGGCTTCTTCTAGGTAAGCTCACTCCATCGTCGACTCTGTCTCTGTCACCTATGACCTAGACTAGAGTCAAGAGCAAACCCATTACAAATTAAAAAAAAAGATCATCTCGCTCAGAATTGACCCGATTCCTGCCAGATCCTGAACGGCGCGTAAACAAACCAGTCTCACGATAGCGTTTGTAGACTCTATGAACAGACGACAGGCTTAGATGCAATCTTTCAGCCACAACTCGCTGACTAAGTCCAGAATCCAGCAATTCCACCACTTGGGCGGCTTCTGCGGGCGAAGTATCCATATGTTTTAGAAAAAAAACAATAAATCATTTCATTTATAGGATAAACAAGTGAAATTCAAATTTTTAATTTTCGTTTATCACTGTAATGGCCAAACTGCCAGCTATACAATTATGTGATTTTTTTTCATGGACTGAAAACTCTTTTGTGTTAAATTAGGACAAAAACCATAAAAACGGAAGTGTTTCGATTTTTTTGATGAGTAGTGTATATATAATAACTTCCTTTTCGGGGTAGGTCAAGAGATCTAAAACTCTAATATGCTCGAAATTAAAATCTAAGATCGCCTTAATCGATTTTAATTTGGAGCATATTAAAATTTGCGCCACCAACATTTTGCAGGCACACATTAAATAAAAGATGTGCATTTTTTTTACTTGCATGGTTGTCTTTTTTATTGTTTTTGGGATGACACGTACTTGTCCGGTCGTTTTTAATACCACGCGCCTGTGCTACCAATTGGTTCAAACTACTTGAAAAGTGATCTTGATTTCGTTTTGAACTCTTAAGTTGCTTCTGTGTTTTCTGATTAGCTCTGTTTTGTTTAAAGGTCTTGGGAAAAACGACAAGCAAGAAAGTTTCCTCCAGGTAACAACACAAATATGTTTAATTTATAATGAAGTAATTTTAGTAGTAGTTCTAAAGCATAATGAACTAGACATCATTTTACCCAGTATTTATAATATGGCGCGTTGGCTTAGTACTTGAGAAATAACGTAGATCCATGAATGAGATTATAAGTAGAATCTATGTATAATCTACATTAAAATGTTTTCTTTGTAGAATGTGTACTCGGCGAGCCATGTTGCTTATGTCCCGAAAGACAGAGTAAGTTACAGCTCTCATTTTTCTGTTCTTCTTCGGCAAGAAAAATCCAAAAGCCTGTTTATGAGCACAATGATTGTGCAAATGTTGAGCAGGCATCCCATTGTAACATATTGGTGCTGTTTTAAAAGAACACATTTCACTTATTGATAGTTTTAAATCACCTTTATAGGGTCTTGCTGTGATCCCCAAGCATGTTGCTTATGTCCTGATAGAGAAGGTAAGTGAAGCAAGACCAATATATTTATTAATTGTTGTTAGATAGCTAACGTAATTATACATTCATAGACACATTTAGTTTGTATGTTTGCTAAACCTATCATTCTGATAAGAACGCTTTGTTGTTAATGTTTTATCGTGCGTTGTCACATCTGGCCTCCATACATCTTTCAGATTCAGAATCACAGGAGCAGTTACTACCTGCCTCCGGCCACATGGATTTGGGGCCGCCAAGCGGACACTTCATGAGCTCTGTGCGTGTTACTTTAATTAACTTAATACCTGCACTTAAGGTTTATTGATTATCCCTAACCTCCCATGTCTCCAACGGCAAAAAAGTCGAAATCGACACTATCGATAAATAAATACCTACATCATTAATCAACACCAGTAGATGCCTATCATCATTCAACTGAATGGCGTCTCATGGTGTTCATAGGCCGCCCTCGCTCCATCGACCGATCTTACCGCATACCAGTCGATAAACAAGCACGTCTTTATTTTACTAGTAGACTATAATATTAACTGCGTTAAAAACTGTTTCTCCTTAAGTTTATGCTAGATGAGCCCATTGATGGCGTCCTGTCAGTGCTTGTCTGTGGTTTTTTTTATTTTTATTTGTAATGGGTTTGCTATTGACTCTGGTCTAGGTCATAGGTGACAGCGACAGAGTCGACGATGGAGTGAGCTTACCCAGAAGAAGCCTGTTCACTCTAACTTTGAAGAGATTCGGGTTGAATGCGTTCGGAAACACAGACGCAGGTAGTGAGTTCCATTCATTCGCTGTGCGCATTATAAAGGATGGTTGGAAGCGCATGGTTCGAATTGGTGGAATGGCAACAAGGTAAGGATGATAACTTGCAGTGCGTCTAGATGTCCGATGGTAGAAGGGGGCTGGTGGGATGAGGTCGTGGAGTTCTTGAGCACACTCACCAAAGTACAGTCTGTAGAAGACCGACAAGCAGGCAACTTTGCGGCGATGAGCCAAGCTGTGAAGCTTGGCGTCCACCAGTTCAACGTCGCCAATGAGCCTCTCGGCTCTGCGTTTCACTGAGTCAAGCGCGGCAAGCTGATACTTAGCTGAGCCATCCCAAAGGTGGCTGCAATACTCCATGTAGTATCGGACTTGTATAGGGTTAAAAGCTGTCCAGGCGTAACGTATCGCTTCACTCTATTTAGGATGCCCAGTTTTTTGGCCGCAATTTGGGCTTTGTACTCAGTGGAGGCGCCGAAGTTGAGACTGGATGCAAACTCTTTGCCTAGGAGCTCGAGCCGATCAGTCACAGGAACAGACGCACCCCGAAAAGTCGGCGTTTGATCGAACAGACTCCTATTAGCGGTAAAAAGACACGCCTGTGTTTTGGTGTCGTTAAAAGAGACCAGATTGTCATCATCCCACTAGGAGACAAGGCTTAAGGTCAAATCTGTCCACTCCACCATAGCCTCCCTCAAGGAACGAACTTCATCCACGCTGGTTCTCGTATCTCTCTCGTTCAAGTATCACTCTAAAACAGTACTGTCATATGCGTACCCAACAATACTAGGCTGAAGTAGGTCATTGATGTGCAGCAGGAAAAGATTTGTAGAGAGAACAGTCCCCTGAGGAACTCCGGCATCCATAGCCATTAGGTCTGAGGAGCAGCTGTCAATGACTACTTGGATTGACCGTTCGCTAAGGAAGTCTGATATCCAGCTACAAAAACCAGCGGGGATGCCATAAGCAGGAAGCTTACTGAGCAGACTCGCGTGCCAGACCCTGTCGAAGGCCTTCGAGATATCAAGCGATACAGCAAGTGCTTCGCCATGTCTCTCGATGGCTTCGCCCCAGCAGTGCGTGACGTACACAAGAAGATCGCCAATTGACCGTCCCCGGCGAAAGCCATATTGACGGTCTCTGAGGAGATTATTGTCTTCAAGCTAGGTCAGCAACTTACTGTTCAGTACCCTTTCCATAACTTTGGACAGAATGGAGGTAATGGCGATTGGACGGTAATGGACAGGGTCTGCACGGTTGCCTTTTTTGGGCACTGGTTGCACATTTGCAAGCTTCCAGGATTTCAGCACCGTTCTTTTAACAAGAGAGAGGCGGAACAAGCGTGTCAACAAAGGAGACAGTTAAGGCGCACACAGCCTCAGCACTCGTGCTGGAATGCTGTCAGGCCCGCTGGCCTTGTTCACGTCTAGACTGCACAATACTCTCCGGACCTCTTTAGTGTGCACAGCGATCGCCGACCTCGAAGAGTCGCAATGAGGTACAGTAGGTGGTTGCTTGGAGCCAGCGTCTAGACGTGAATTGTACGTAATTAATTGACGTAAATTTGCTTTCTCACTCGCAGAATGAGCCAGCGACCCATCAGGTTTCAGCATTGGAGGTAAAGTGGGACGACAGAAATTCGATTCAACTGCTTTAGACAGGGACCAAAACTGTTTACTACCCGGAGGGTGCGATGCCAGCTTGGCCTCAATACTTCCGATATGGTCAAAACGTGCCCGACGCAAAACCCGCTTGCAGAACTTGGCGGCAGAATTAAAAGCTCTTTTCCTCGCGCGAACCCTACGCGCTCTAACTTTGCGGTCGCGGGCCCCGACTCAGTCTTGGTAGGCAGACTCTTTTCGGGCCTCAGCGTGCGCGCATTCTGCGTTATACCAAGGTCGGGATATGTGACCGAGCGGAATGTCGGAGAATGGAATGAAATACTATAATAATGTAATAATGTCGGCGAATGATATGATTCGGCATGGAATGAAATACCCTGCCGAATCATATCCGCAACCGTATCCGCACAGCTCGAGGGGTCACCCGAGGAGAAGCACACATGCCGCCAAGGATAAGACGCAAAAAAGTGCTGCATCTCGTCCCAGTCTGCTGACTCGTATCGCCATACTCGCCTCGTGCCTCTAGGACTCTCATCTGGAGGAGAGCAAGTCGACACGGATTTCACCAGACAGTGGTCAGACGTTCCCAGCGGAGCTGAGACCGATACCTAATGAGGACAGTCATTCGGTATCGGTCTCAGCTCCGCTGATCAGTTGTCAGCAGAAGGTCTAAGCAATTGGGTGTATGGCCGTCTACATCCAGTACCCGCGTTGCCACATTCACCAGCTTTAGATTAGACCAGGGTTAGTTCTAGCGATAGAGAAAACTTGCGCGCCTCTAACTCGACATGGTCAGTTTTCCGGTACGGGTACAACCACTCCTTATGATGGGCGTTAAAGTCTCCCAGAAAATTAAGCTTTGCTGTTGGGTACCGTTGCTGGGCCATGTCAGCCGACTCCACGAGGCAATTAAAGAGCGTTGTCGTCTCCTGGTCACCAGCGTGCGATCGGTAGACGCCGATGTATAGAGATATTCGCCACAGTGTCCACAAGTAGCCATAATACAGAAAAATCCGATTTTTCAAAGCAACGGAGACGACGACAACAAATGTCATCGCGGTCGTACACACAGACCCCAGCTTTCTTCTTGAACTTGTGTTCAAGAGAGTAACCCGTGTAGCTAAGGTACGCCACGTCCGACGGGGTTGTTATCTTCGTCTCCGTTAGGAAAAACAGGTGCGGCTTCTCGGTCTCAAGGTGGTGGTGGACCGGATCGACATTAGAGTGCAACCCCCTGATGTTAGGAAGGTGCACTTTTAGTGGGAGGATTATATATATTCTTCTTTGCTTTGATCATGTTTTTTTATTTAGAGTTTGCTGGGGAAGAAATTGAACTGTCGAGGCGCTGCTCAGTGAACCAAGTGGAACACTAGAGATAACCCAACCTATGGGGAACTAATTTGGAGACTGCGGGGACGCCCAAACCTCCCCGGATATGGCGACCGGGTCTTCCCATCCAGTCGCTAGCTGCTGGCACGGTGGAGCATACCGTGATTTTTGGCGGGGCAGCCTTTGGTACGTGGCTGGCGTGCTACTTGGGCCCCCTACTGACTGCGGTCGGCCAACGGCTGGCACTGTGCTTCGGATCCCGCTACCCTCCAAAATGAGTTGCCCGGCAAGTTTTTCCCAGAGACCAAGACCGGATCTGAATAGCGCAACTGACATCCTTCTTCTCCCCCAAAGGCACTGGCAGTCCCACAGACCGACGGAACACAGCAAGCTGCATGGCGCCAGGCTCCGATGGGATGGTGGTCGCGAGCCAGGCGGCCCCTTGCGGAGCCTACCACCGCTTAAGTGGGATCGTTCGCCAGTAACGCGCCAGTAACGCCCGCCAGTAACGGTAGCCGTACCACAGGCAAGCCTGTGGTACGGCTACCGTTACTGGGGTGGACCGCTAGGACGTAGATCACCCATCCCAAAAACGTGGTTTGCCAGCGTGGAACCTCATCTCACTGCCTTTTCCTCCCCTTTTTCACTCAAAACAAAGCCAAGGAAAAATAAAAGAAAAGCTGTACAGCGCCAGCACTCCCTGTCACTCAAAGTGCACCTCAGCAACATAAGAGGGCTGCACTCTAATCTCGAAGCAGTCCATCACCATCTGGAGACTATCAGTCTCCAGACCAGCTCTTCTTTTCCTTTCGGAGACGCAGATCGGATGTCAATCAGACGTGTCGTACTTATCATACCCAGGGTTTACCCTGGAGCACAATTTTAAACCACGCGCGGGTGTATGCATGTACGCCCGAGACGACATCTGTTATCGACGACTCCGAAACCTTGAGGAATCCAGGTTTTCCGTGCTTTGGGAACTAGTGGGCACAGGCCTGGATAAAATTATCTACGCCTGTGTCTACCGATCACACAGAGTGGAGATCAGGAGTCAACCAGGCTCACGGAACATCTGTGTGAGGCGGCTGATACGACACAGCAACGGTACCCTTCTGCCCATTTAGTGATACTGGGGGGAGTTCAATACCCACCATCAGGAGTGGCACTTCCCATACCAGTGCACTGATCATGCTGGGCGAGAGACGCGAAAGCTTGCACTTGCGTTAAATCTCGCCCAGTTGGTCCAGGGAGCAACGAGGGTGTCGGATGTTGATTCGCACACTGCCAATTGCTTGGACCTTATGCTGACAACAGATCCAGACCGCTACTCTGTGTCAGTATCTTCACCTTTGGGTAGCTCCGCCCATTGTCTGGTGAAGTCTGTATCCGGCTACTCCACGCCCGATCCCAGCAGCCCTTTGGGTATGCAGACGACAGCACTGTTGCTGAGAGATACGTATCCGACGCGCGTGCTACCTGGCCTCAGATCCGGCCTCCGGGAGGCCATGTTTGGGCGCTTGTATCTGTCCTTGAAGGCAGTCTCCGAGTGGGACGATGCCAATCTGGTCAGGTTCAATGCTGCTAAGACACAGGCGTGTCTTTTTTCCGCTAAAAGGAGCCAATTCCACCCGGCTCCTTCTTTCCGTGGTGTGATCGTGCCGATAACGGACCATCTTGAGCTTCTTGGCGTTACGTTGACATCGACCCTCAATTTTGGTCTATTCATTGAGGCAAAAGCTCAACTGGCTGCCAAAAACTTGGGAATCCTTGCAAAGGTGAGTTGGTACTTCACGCCAGAACAGTTGCTCAACTTGTATCAAGAGCAAGTTCGGTTATGCATGGAGTACTGCTGCTCTCATCTCTGGGACGGATCTGCCAAGTACCAGCTGGATGCACTAGAATCGATTGAAAAACGGGCCAAGAGGCTCCTCGGCAATGAGATACTGGTGGAGTCTAGACTCCACAGCCTTGAACCTCGGCGCCAAGCTGCCAGTCTGTCTGTTTTTTATCGGTTACATTTCGGGGAGTGTGCGAGGGAATTGCATGAACTAATTCCTCTTAGCCCGTACCATCATCGGACTACAAGACGTACGGCGATGCGTCATCGGTACATGGTGGACATCCCACCCATACGCACCAAACGTTTTGGGAATACTTTCATTATGCGTACAGCTAAGGATTGGAACGCCCTGCCAGAGTCTGTATTGCCTGATAGCTACAACCTGGGAGTCTTTAAGTCAAGAGTGAATAGGTTTCTTCTAGGTAAGCGTGCTACATCATCGACCACATCATCGCTTACCATCAGGTGAGAAAGTGGTCAAGCGCGAGCCTAACAATAATAAAAATATAATGATAAAAATAGTTTATGATTCGTCTTTTTATAGGCACCTGCAAAATCGATAGCAGCGGATGATAACGAACCTGTATCAAGCAAAACCGCTTGTGCGACGTGTGGGCACGTAATTAGACCAGGTGAAATTGAATATTCACCCGTTCAAGGTCCTGCTAAGTCAGATGGATATAAAGCTAGACATGATGGAAATGTGGTTAGCCCGCGTGAATATGCTAGGCTGGGTGAAAATGCCACCAGATTATGTGAATATAGACCTAAAGTGAGTGAAGTGGCAGCTAGACTAGCTGAATATGGCACCGGGCCGCGTGAATATGAAACTATACCAAGTGTAAATGTAGCTAAGCCCGGTGAATATCGAGATAGACCAGGTGAAAATGTGGCTAGGCCAGCTGAATATGGGGTTACTAAACAGGGTGAATATAAAACTAGACTAAATGGAACTAGGCTTGGTGAATTTGGAGTTAGACCAGGTGAGTACGAAACTAGGCCAGGAGAATATGGAGCTAAACCAGATGAATATAAATCTAGAACAAGTGTTAATGGAGCTACGGCAAGTGATTTTGGAACTAGACCTGGTGATTATGGAGCTACACTTAGTAAATATGAAACTAGACCAAGCGTAAATGGAGCTAAACCATATGAATATAGAGCTGGACTGGATGAATATGAAATAAGATCAACTGCAAATGGAGTCAAGCCAGGTAAATACGGAGCAAGACCATTGGAATATAACACGAGACCAAGAGTAAATGGGGCTAAACTAGGTGAATTTGGACGTAGACCAGGTGAATATGAAACTAGACCAAGTGTTTATCAAGCTAAGCAAGCTGAATGTGGAATTAAAACGGATGGATATGAAACTAGACAAAGGTTAAATGGAGCTAAGCCGGGTGAATATGAAACTAGACCAAGATTAAATGGAGCTAAGCCAGGTGAATATGAAACTAGGCCAAGTTTAAATGAAGCTAAGCCGACTGAATATGAAACTAAACCGAGTTTACATGAAGCTAAGCCGGGTGAATCTGAAACTAGACCAAGTTTAAATGGAGTTAAGTCGGGTGAATATGAAGCTAGGCCAAGTTTAAATGAAGCTAAGCCGACTGAATATGAAACTATGCAAAGGTTAAATGGAGCTAAGCCGGGTGAATATGAAACTATGCCAAGTTTAAATGGAGCTAAGCTGGGTGAATATGAAACTAGACCAAGTTTACATGGAACTCAGCCTGGTGAATCTGCAACTAAAACAAGTTTAAATGGAGCTAAGCCGGATGAATATGTAGCTAGGCCAAGTTTAAATGAAGCTAAGCCGACTGAATATGATACTAGACAAAGGTTAAATGGAGCTAAGCTGGCTGAATATGAAACTAGACCAAGTTTAAATGGAGCTAAGCCAGGTGAATATGAAACTAGGCCAAGTTTAAATGAAGCTAAGCTGACTGAATATGAAACTAGACCAAGTTTAAATGGAGCTAAGCCGGGTGAATATGAAGCTAGGCCAAGTTTAAATGAAGCTAAGCCGATTGAATATGAAACTAGACAAAGGTTAAACGGAGCTAAGCCGGGTGAATATGAAACTAGACCAAGTTTAAATGGAGCTAAGCCGGGTGAATATGATACTAGACAAAATTTTAATGGAGCTAAGCCGGCTGAATATGAAACTAGACCAAGTTTAAATGGAGCTAAGCCGGGTAAATATGAAACTAGACCACGTTTAAATGGAGCTAAGCCGGGTGAATATGATACTAGACCAAATTTAAATGGAGCTAAGCTGGCTGAATTTGAAACTGGACCAAGTTTAAATAGAGCTAACCCAAGTGAATATAAAACTAGAACAGGTTTAAGTGCAGCTAGAGCGGGTGAATATGATCCTAAACCGAATTTAAATGGAGCTAGACCGGGTAAATATGAAACTAAACCCTATGTTAAACCAGGTGAATATGATGGAGCTATACCAGGTGAATCTGGTTCTAGACCGGACGAATATGAAACTAGACCAAATGTTACTGAAGCTAAGCTAGGCGAAATTGGAGCTCGACCTGCTGATTATGCAACTCAATCATCAGAACAAGAAAATAAGCCAGATGAGAATGGACCTAGCTCGGTCAAAAAAGGGGCTTGGTCTGGTGAAAATGGAGACAGAACGGCCAGTCATAAAACTAGGCCGGAACATAGTGGATATCGGTTGGGTAAAATTGAGCCCATAAAAAAAGCATACGAGATTGTATTGCATAAAAATGAAAAAAGTTTAGATGAAAGCCAAGACACACCGGATAAAGATACAGGCGAAAAAGATGCAAGCATAAAATCTGAATTTCCAAGACAGAGCAGCATATTAGGTCCTATTGGTGAAAACGGACTTGAACAAAAGGCTGAATATAGGACAAGAGAAGATGATAAGAGAGACAAAGAAATTGAAACCAAAGACAGGTCAAGTCGAAACGGAAGAAACGGTGGTGAATGTAGAGTCAGTAGCGCTGAAAAAAATATTAGAGAGAACGACACTGTAACTGGACTAGTTGAATCAAGAGTCAGAAAAAATGAAAATGCGCGCAAACTAAATAAGCACAGTGGCGGAGAAATAGAGCAAAGGAGCAGAACAGGAGAACCAACCAGAGGATTTGATCATGGTGGCAGAGTCAGCGCACAAAAAGACAGAGAAACTAATCCTGCTAGCAGAGTTAGTAGGCAGGGAGCTAGAGAGAATGGAACTAGACTGGGTGCACAAACAAATAAACAGAGCGATAATTTAGCAAGGTTGGGTGGCCGCGAGAGCAGAGTGGGTGATCATGAAGCCAGAGCTGGTGATCTCGGACTCGGAACCAGTGGTCATAATGCCGGGTTAGAAAACCCTGTCACTGAACCTGGTGCCGGAGCAGCTACATCTGGCTCTAGAGCAAGTCCTAAAGACAGGATGAGTTCTAGAATAAAAACCAATTTAGTTCTACCCAAAATAGGAACACCAGGTACCAGAGTAAACGAAACTTTGGTCAGGTTAGATGATGCAGACATTAAAAACAAAGTGGATAACCTTGAGGCTAGACAGAGTAGAGTTGGAAGTACCGAAACAGCAGGAATTTTACACATATCTGGAGCCCAGCATCATGCACGAAGAAATAAACTATCTGCAGGAAGACCAACGATAGAAAAAAAACGTTTGTCAATCGAGGAAAAATCTACATCACTAAGGAAACCGACTCAGAATTCTAACATACTTCGTAAAACTGAAAACAAACAACCTTTAAAAACCAACAAGGAGAATCTCCTAAAGAAAATTAATGAAAAAGCCAGTGCTATTCCTGTTCCAGCTTCCAATGACTCTGGAAAATCAAAAACACAGCGCATCATTCCAGCTGTCCCCCCACCAACGACGATTTCTAGCACAGAGCTAATAACAAGTACAACGAATAAAGCGCCATCAGAAAATGCTATCGATGAAAAAGAAGTAACTGTCGTATTAACACGTTCATTCAAGAACCCGGAAAGTGAAATAGAGTCTATGAGGCTGGATTCAGTCAAATACGTTCTTGATACCATTGAGAATTTGCCGGCAGAAACACAAACAGAATTGCTATATATCGAAAAGAGCATGGCAAATGTTTATGTTAACGAAGGAGTCCAAACTGACACAGAAGCAGTTGGACAACACGAAAAAGAAGTGTCCGCAAGTAATAAGGAAAATACAAATTCATGCACGTGCGTTCTCTGTAAGCAACTACACCGTAGAGTCGATCCTGATGAAAATGATGAAAATACTTTATCAATGTTAAATAAAGGTGGCGTAGTCAACATTAAACTAAATATTCAGGTTCGGAACATTGTTAAATCAGTCTATTCTTGTCAGAAGGATTGTGGAAGATCACAATCGTTAACCAATATTACGAGATCAGAAAAAGAATCTCAGATATCTATTGATAATGATATCGTAGTGAACCGCACTTCGTTGCAGTCTTTATATAACAAACCGAACTTTCAAGGTTTTGGCTTCGAAGGTTCGCCAAAAGTGATGGTTGTCCAGTGTGCTGGTTGTGGAAGACTAAATAACCCACCTCGATGTGATCCATCTCCGTGCTGTGATAATAATAAAAAATATTTCGTGTTGTTGGAAAACTCAGTGCTCGAAGATATGGAAGATGGGTAAGTTATTTCATACCAACTTGTAAGATAATTACGGTATTTTATAAATTTCTTATTTTAATAAAATTAACGTTTGGACAAAACAATATAACCATACTAATCTAAGGGCTCACGAAGCAGACGCTCGTAATATAATACACTTCTCATCAGAAAAATCTAAACACCTTGCAAGTTTATGTTTTGTAAGGATTATCAGAAAAATGTGTATATTTAAGAATATAATATGTCAAATGTCGTTTAATAGTGAATAATATGAGGTTTTCAAATCCTAATGTTGATGTTCTAAATTCAAATTAAATTTTCATAGGTTTCGTATTTTGTTTAACAAGTAATTTTTAACCTTTATGGAGTATGAAGGAAATTGATAAAACAACACACGTAAAAAAGCTAAGAAACGTTTATTTAATAACTTGTATTCTCTGCCCGAGCTCTTACGAGTATCACTGCTTCCATACGGTTCTTCATCGATCGGATGAGAGTCACGATCAAATATTGTGGCATTCCATTCCACTTGGATTGCATTTTGCATTTTAGTCCAGAATACACCAATGCCAACACGTGGGCGGCTTCTGCGGGCGAAGTATCCATATGTTTTAGAAAAGAAACTTTTTCAGACATCCCAAAGTCACAGTCAGGGACCGAAACCGGTATGTTTCGGTTAGTTACAGGTATTTTAAAAGGTTACCTTAATTTTTAAATAATAAAAACAACCTTTATTAATACCGGTTACCGAAAAAAAGAATACCTCTATCTTACATGTTGCCGTCCGTCGGCATTAGTCAAACTGTCAAAGGGCGCGGATCGCCTGTGTGTGTGTCGAGTCTACCCGCGCGCGCCGGCGAACGCCGACCAATCACGGCTCTGGCTGGCACGGCGACGTATCTCTTAGTTTGCTAGCGAGGCGTGTGTTGGTCGTTTTGGATAGTTTTGTTAGCTTGGTAAATTATAAATAAAACTAAATATGTTTGCTTGGTAAATTATAAATAAAACGTAATATTTCGTTTATTCAATTTATGTACTATTTTTAAATATAAAAAATAGTAGACCACCGGTATCGGGAACAGGGTCCAAGCTACCGGTGGTCAGGGCTCCTAAGAGAGGAACCTCCTAACGATACGCGCCGTGTCCAGGAGTACCACTTTCTAGATCAAGCCCTTGATCCAGCTGCCCAACGAGAGCTTCCTCAGAAAAAAACAATATTATTATTATTATACTTAGAAATGGGACGAAAGCAAAAAATAATGTTTATGGATATTTTACCTACCAAAGGGAAACAAATACCTCTAAAGGCCGATTTCACCAATGACTTCAACACTTCGATGTACCGGTAGTCAATTTGGCACCGTTGGAGAGACAGCAGTACAGCTCAAGTTTCGATCTAATCTAAGGCTTTCTCGTAGTACACAAACGCTAAACAGAGAGGCAGTTTGTACTCTACGGTCTTCTTTATTACCTGCTACGGTCTACGGTACTGAAGCCTATACGGAATCCGGCTTGTTAGGAAGGCTGGAAATCGACAAATTTGCGCGCGAGACGATTTATGATGACTCTTAAAAACAGCTTGTAGACATGACTAAGAAGTGGGATGGGCCTATAGTTCTTCAGTAGGGCATTGTCACCCTTCTTGAAGAAGAGTACCACCACACCCCTGCACCATGCCTGTGGCGTTTTCCCCTCAAGTATGACGGAATCAAACAGCTTCTGAAGGGCCTTAAGTACTGGTTTTCCAATCGCCTTCAGGAGTTCGGCCGTAATTCCGTCATCACCCGGTGCCTTGTTGTTCTTAAGCTGCTTTAGATCCATCCTTATCTCATATAAGCTGACGTCCGGAATGTCTTCGGCATAGTATCGGGTCAATCTAGCTCTAGGGTAATTTGCTAGATTCGCGATGGGTTTACTGGTTGACGTGTACAACTGCCCATAGAATCTCTCGATTTTCCTCAGAAGATCCGGTTGGCGGATACGATCCTGCAATCATCGGTCTTCAGTTTCGTGAGCTGGCTCTGCCCAATTAACAGATCTCTTGCAAAGAACTTGGAGCCATTATTCCGCTCAATCGCGTCTTTAAAACTTTCGGTATTAAAGCGGTGGAGGTCGTTTTTCAAGGACTTTGAGATCCGACTGTTTAGCTGCCGGTATTTCAATGCATCGTCTGAAGACTGCAGGATCATCCGCCTCTCTTTCATGAGCTTAAGAGTAGGATCAATGAGCTTTTCGTTCCTATCTGTACGGCGGGCCTTGAAAAACTTAGACCCGACCGCATGAACAGCTTACACAAACCCATCGCTGTATTCGTCCACAGAGCTCCCTAGGCACTTGAAACGATTCTGGAGTTCGAGCTAAAAGATGTCGGGGTTTTGGATCTGGATCTGTGCTGGATGGAGCGTATACTTCATCAGTCGAGACCATTCAAGCTTGATATTAATGTTCAATGTGTCTCTTACCATGCGGTGATCGCCCCCGGTTTTCACCGAATTGATCACAGAGACATCATTGAACATTTGCTTCCTGGTTGACATGATGAAGTCGATCAGAAATTATATATCACTTCTTTATTTAGTTTTGTCAAGCTTTAGCACCTAAAATATTAAAACGAGACTCGATTTTAACTTAAGTCTCTTGCTGTCAATCACTTTAAGTCAAAGAAACTGTATCACCACGAGAATTAAGCCCTATTTACACGATGCAAGTTTATTGCCTGTAGCAATAAACTTCGTGTAAATAGGGCTTCAACGGCATCTCAACATCAAGTAGCGTTTTAATATTTGGCCACAAGTCCTGTAATAATAAACATATTATGACTAATTTGCACAAAGTTTTCGCCATCTTTCATACTTTGTACTGAGTTAGTAGGTTTCCGTTGTCTTTCATTTGTTTTGATGAATTATCAGAGGATAAATCTGGGGAAAAGGCTGATCTGAATCTAATTGGAGTAGATGCATCTGGATCCAACGTAGTAGATTTATTTGATTTTTCCATATTCTTTACTTCAGCAGAATGGATAACAAAATAACATCAGTTTTCGTATAACCGGAGTCACACTTAATTTTGTATTTATACCTTTTTAGTTGGCGTTTTTTGACAATACTGTCCTCGTAGTTCAGACCTTTCACTATAACTTGTCCCTTGCCGTCATGTTGGCAGCATGGCTTGCCAAGCTTAGACAGAGTAAAGCAGGTGATTTTGTCGATAGTAGCAGTTGCTTCTGTCGACCAAACTTAACGCTGATTGACCTAGCCCGGAATGCTCTAGTTTCAGAAGTAATGTTTCATGATTAACGCAATCAAACGCCTTCGACAGGTCGCAGAAGATACCTATGGCATCCTGCGACTCTTCCCACGCATCAAAGGTGTGTTTTAATAGAGTGACACAGCGTCAGTTGTACAACGTCCTCTGGTGAAACCATACTATCATGCAAGATGTTATTCGTATTAAAATGAAAGAGCATTTGATTTAGCATTATCCTCTCAAATACCTTGCTGAAAACCGGCAACACGGATACTGGTCTATAATTATTTGTGTCTTTACTGTCCCCGGATTTAAAAAGTGGTATAACCTTACTATATTTCATTAGATCCGGAAAGACTCCTTAATCCACACACAAATTGAAAATCAAAGTACGGCGCTATAGTCTGAATAATGGAGGTACAAGCTTTGATGGACATTCCCCACAGATCTTCAGTCGGTTTGATCATGATTTGCTTAAAAGCTTTTATCACTGTCATGGGGTTTATATGTGAAAAGTTAAATACAATCGGGCAGGCAGAAACGTTCGCGTTTAATAATCCAAAAGCAAGCGAGGGCGAAGAAGGTTTCAGTAGTTTTAATTGGGATGTTGGTAAAGAAATTTACAAATTCTTGCGCAATTTTTTTGTTATCTCTAATAAGTCTGTGTGTGGTCTCAAGCGTGTAATCAGTACTATTTCTTTAATTCCTTTCATTGTTTATAATTTACCAAACCGTCTTGATTTTATTTTCTGCTAATTTAACCTTATTGCTAATGTACAAGACCTTAGCTGCCTTGCAATGTTTGGCTACATTATGAATTAGTCGTGCGTTTACAACTGACCATTTCGTCCAACGTTGAGTATTCAATAATTTGGCCAACACCCTAATTGCGTAACACACGATCAATCATTCTATTGCTTCATAAGTTCGAAAAATTTATCTTCTCAACAACGTAAATAACGCAATGAAAGTTGTTGATCTGTCGAAATAAAACAGATTATGATTGATTTTGATTACGCAATTAGGGTGCCTTTGCTGATTCCTGACCACATCATGATACAACCATTTCATGAAATGGTCGAACACTTCATGACAGTGTTTTAATATAAACATTGTAGATGCTGTGCTAGCGCGCTCAAACAAATTGCAACAAAAAAGATAAGCGCTTTGTTTACTAGGAAGTGCTGCCCTCAATTAGAAAAACAGGGGTGTACGTTCCTCCCCAAGTTAAACAAACAAACTACCGAATTGATTTCTATGATGAGAGAAAATGATAACCAAATGGTATTTTACCAATTTACAATGTAATAATGTAATATTATCTTACTTATCTTTGTTCATTTCCTTTTTTTTACTTTAACTCAAATATATAGCAAAAAGGCGAACTAAATAAACGTAAACAGTACTTGCGTGTAGACGCACACACACGTACTACAGTACGCACGACGATCTCCCTCGTAATGTATTTTCTAATACCAACAAGTTGTCGGCATTGCGATATTCTGTTTCTTTCTAATCAAGGTTATTTTTAGGTAACCGGTATTAAAACGGTAACCTAAATAAAGGTAACCTCTTTTTTCTTCTTGGGTTACCCAGATAGCGGTTACCTAAATCGTAAAGGTAACCAAAATTCTTCGATACCGGTACCGTAATTTATAACGGTTTTCGGTCCCTGGTCACAGTACAAAAAATTTATGATAAGCGCAAATTTTTGGTATTCAAAGGTGGAATGTACTCCAATTCTAAACACACATTTTGTCTCAAAACAGTGAATCATTTCATTTATATGATAAACAAATGAAATTCTAATTTTGAATTATGAATTTTCGCTTATCACAGTAATGGCCAAACTGCCAGCTATACAATCATGTGATTTTTTTCATGGTATGAAAACTCTTTGTGTTAAATTAGGACAGAAACCATAAAAACGGAAGTTTTTCGGTTTTTCTGATTTGAAGTGTATTATTGCTTGCAAGTCAAAACAATGAAAGTCATTGAGTCCTCCTGCCCAACGTCAATTATCTCGAGACCTCGCTACATGTTTTGCTAATAATTATATAACAAAATACATAGACTACTTAGGCGTCTATAACGCTTATTCAAACTACGTATTTCATGAACCAATCATTTCCAGTTGTAATTTCACTCCACCCCGTCGGCCGTGCGACCAAAGGCAATCCAGAAAACAAAGCAGTGGCATTCCAATAACTCAGGCTTTTTCAGAGACGACTTTAGATACTATTACTACTGTTACAGTATCAGGCGTGCCATTGCAGAGGCGGGAGATGGGGAAGTGTGTGACCAACACATCATGCCAAACTGAAGAGCCACAAAGCGAATCTGTGATCGCTAAACGTAAAGTTAGCATCACAGAAGACTCGGTTACGAAGGGCGACCTTCAAAAAAAGAGTAGCTCTTCAGTATGTGTAATGACGCAGCCTGATAATCTTGTTCTGAAGCAAAGCTGCCGAAAAATCTGCTCACAAAAATGCGAACGTGAAGATTCTCAAGTATGCTCAGACGTTTGCCGTGTAGTATGCCCACCGACAACCGAAAAAGTAGAGGCGTTATTCTCATCAGTACGTTCACCATCCTGTGAAATAGTAGAGGCTTACTTACAAGTACGCCCACCGACTTGTGAAGTAAAGGCAGAGTGCTCACAAGTTACCTCACAGGCTTGTCAAGTGCAGTCAAAAAGTTGTCAACAGGCAAACCCACAAGTTCAGTCACAAGGGTGCATGCCGCCATCACCAACGTATACATCATTCTGTCTTATGCTTCCACCGCCACCGTGTACGCAAGCACAGACACAAGTATGTCCGTGTCAAGGACCCCAAGTATGTAATGCGGAGACGCAGACACGGTGGGCCAGTATTTTAGTAAGTAAACAGCACTTGACGTCATATTATTTTTCCAGTTATTTCTTTTTAATATTTTTTTTTTTAGTTACAGGCACGGCTTCACTGTGACGGCCGATACTCGTTCCATCTGCCGCCGTTGTATTTGCTAAAAAATAATAATTCATATTGCCAATGATATGTCTACAGCATACAAAAGTAAAGTGTTTGTTTTTCTTTTATGCATTTGTTTTTCAAACTTAGCATGTATAATAACAAAGTATTTTCGTGGTTTGGTATAATCCTTTAGCTTATATTTGTAACAAAATGTCTTCACAACTTCTTGATTTGGTAAAACAGCAACTGCCCCGAACACCCAGAAACCCAAAAATATACGTCGAATTGTACTAAAAACTATTATATTTTTTTAAAATAAATACACATCAATAATGAAAAAGATAAAACTACTGTAGATTTAAATGGCCTGATTGCTGTACTAGAAGCTGCCATCCGATTGGCTTTGTTCAACTTGCGTGCCAGAATATTGTATGGCTTCAACTCCAGGTTGCGTATCTGCAAATCTGTGATCGACCTCAGACTGTGTATCGACATTTCTAGCATCACCTGTAATTATGTAGACATTTTGTTTTACCTGACCGACCGTCTGTATATTTCTCTGTATCGTGGGTGCGTTTATAAACATTTAAACTCACACACAACATACCCAGATCTGGAACAACAGTATCTGTAGGCCATACAAACATTAGTTCCGTATGGGCATATCATAGTCGATCGCTCAACCACTACGCCAACCGTGTCGTCAAAATAGTATTTTACCTTAGTTTATAAGTACCGTTACCGTCTTATAAAATATTTTCCAATAGCATTTTTTAAATGGACGACGACTCGATCACAATTTTTCTTTACTTGGAATAGCTTCTCATTAGTTTCAACCTAAACTCAAACATATGCTGAAAGGTTTATAAATCCCAAGGGCTACTTACTGTTTCCTAAACTTACATTACATTTAAGTGCAGCATAAATTGCTAATTTTATAATACTAGTCATTATAGTCTTACTTGTGCCGTCAGACCAGACATAGCTTGAGGGTTAATAGCACTCAGGTCGTGGCCACTGACCTCGGCCAAGAGCAACCCTAGTCGAGACACCTCTCGCGCGCTCCAACTGTACGACTTCCCTAACGCCTGGAGAAAATGTTACGGCAGCTTGATACAGTTCTGGTGAATGTAACTACAGAATCTGAGGCAACTGGTTATATGCAGATAGGTTCCTACACCCCTAAATATATAAGGAGGTTACGAGAAACATTTGGGGCATGTTTTGACAAAATAATTTGAACTAACCTGGGTCCTCATCATCATGGCTAAATAAAACCTCCGCTGCAATGGATCGCACGCTCGTATGTGGTAAAATAACTGAAAATAACCACTTTTATTATAAAATGATGAGCAAAGGCTTTGATGAAGAGCATCTTCCATTTGATGTAAGGCTAACTAACTCACTACCACACCACCTTTCTCTGGCTAATATTATGTACTACCTAATGACATTATCATAGTTATTCTTATATTATTCGTGCCGATACAAGAGTAGGAGCAATGTATCTCTAGCAATCGTTTAACTTCAAGCTTTCTTCAAGGCGCTCTACAAGTCTACAATCAGCCTCCTATTACAAACCTGGTGCGTCAGCTGCAGGTACGTGTTCTCCGGTATCCTCCTCATGAAGATCATGGGCACTCCGCACAGCAAATTGTTCATGATGTTCAGGTACTTGGCGTCTGTCCAGCGAGGGTTCAGTTGTATGTACTTGTTTGCCACCACACCTACCTACAACATAATTTTATTGGGCAGCAATAACCTTATTGGTAATTTTAACCCAACTCTGAATAAGGATAAGAAAGTTCTTTCATACGTGATACGCAAGTTGAGAAATACAAAATTGCAGATGAATTATACTCAGCCAGGTTACAAATCGGTTTTAGGAAGAGATTGTCAGGCAAGTCAAAGACACGCTCTATCGTACTTTTCTAAGTCGCGATGTACTATATTTACCATATGAGACGAAGGGTGTAATAAATACCTGATGCCGATTAAGATCAGGATGTGTACCGATAAACGACAGTATCTTATCATCAGAGAGGTTAAGTCTGGCCATCTCCCTGCCGTTGATGTACTTGAACAGAGGCCGATACTTCTCCAGCGTCTCGTATGTGATTCGGTCGGGGGGCGTGGAACCCTTTACAACAACCCATGTCGCTTGAAGCTTTTCGTGTGCTAACCGCATCATGGCTATTGTTCTTGTCTAGAATGATGAGATTTCTTACCGAAATTGGACTTTAAGACCGAATTTTGGTTGGAAAATCTTACTAATATTATAAATGCGAATATTGGATGGATAGATAGATGGATGGATGTATGTTTGTTTGTTACTCAATCATGCGAGAACGGCTGAATGGATCTGGATGAAATTTGGCACAGAGATAGCCTGGAATAGCTCATAGGCTATTTATCCCGTTACAATGTTCCCTTGGGATAAGAAGACACTTCTCACGCGGACGAAGCCGCTGGCAGGAGTTAGTATTACAGACATTCTTTGAGTACCTATACCGCTTTATATACTTCTGGCTACCGCCCGCGGCTCCACCCGCGTGGTATTTGTACTTCTCACAATATATTTATAAATTATAGCCAATGTGTTATTCTGAAGCTATATTTCTGTAAAGTTTCATCAAAATCCGTTCAGTAGTTTTTGCGTGAAAGAGTAACAAACATCCATCCATCCTCACAAACTTTCACGTTTATAATAGAAGTAAGATGACATGAAAGTATAAAAACGCCAAATTCCTCAACTCTGGTAATAATAAAAAAGTCCCTTATGGAAAAGACTAATCGTTTTTTTTTGACCCTGGAATCACAAACATCCAAGAGTGTGCTCAAAATTTTTGCTATAAGCGTCACATAAGCCAAAGATACATAAACAATTTAAACAGCAACGGATCCTTGTTACTAGTAATATTGCTTAAATAACACAAATACAGAGATCATAATGAGCAGTGAGATAAATAATCACTTACAGACTGCAGCACATAAGTCGCAGGTAACCGCAATATATCTGTGATGTCTCCAGTGATAAATATGGCGAAGGCATCTACTGCAGTCTGCATGTAATCTTTAGTCACCTTCAGCCTACTGTGCCCTCGATGCATGTACTCCAAAAATGGCAGGTGGACACTACTCTTGTCTTGGAACGTTTCCGCTCTGAGGATCAAAGAATTACAACACAATTTATTTTTGTTTGCACATCTCCAGTAACTGTTGCCACATGTATAGGTTCTTACTTTATAATATCGGTAGCATTCCCTAAGCAAGACATTTCCTTCTTTTCGTTGGACATAAACGATTTTTATTATAAACAAGAAAATAATATTGTACAGTGACACTGTCATCAGCAATAGATAGTGTTACAAGATAAGGCAGCGCCATCTAGTGACGAGTAGAAGAACTAAGTAGTTACTAGTGGCGCCATCTAGTATCGAATAGCGGCACTAGTCTTCTCGCGTCGAATGGAATTTTCCAGAATGTTCGAACCGAATTTTCTAGAAGTTTCTAGCCGATTGTTCTGGAAGATTCTCGAATTATCTAGAACAGTGTGGAACGTTCCAGAAACATCTTCCGTGCTATATAAAGAGCGGTTGTGTTAATCGTGGGTCCTTGTCCGTTCTTCCCCACGTAGGCTTTTCCGAACGGATGGTAGAATCACGTTATTAGATCCAGCCTTAGTTGTCCCCCCAAGCGACGCCCTGAGCCGAGGTGTCGACCCCAACTGGGTAGCCCACAGCGTGTCGCTTTAGGTTTATCTTTTTGAAGCCTGGCTGGAGGCTAAGATATTAGTCTCCACTGGGAAGTCCGGTTAAGCAGTAGTCGGTCACTTTGACTGAACTGCGAGACGTCACGTATTAATAAAAATAAAAAATTGTCGTGGGTCAGTTTCGATTTGGAAGCGACACAGAGCGATCAGAAAAGGAAAATAGTGCGAAGTAATAGAATTGTTAAAGAAGTGTTTTTGTAATAAACTGTGATTAATTGAAATCTACTGTTTAAATAATTTATCCCTGAACCCCAGCTCATAACAAATTGGTGTCAGAAGTGGGATAAATTATGCCATTTCTTCCTTCGGTAGAAACGGCATGAAGGAAGTAAACGACCAGGTACAGCAGCAGGAAGGCTTACAAGTCTTCACCTGTGCTGATCGACGGCAATCTCGTACAGGCTTTCACGGATGGGATCCACGACCTGGAGGTTAGGGCTGCCGTAAGGCTTGGCCATTTTAAGAACCTTAAGAACGCTCTAGCCTTCTTTTTGGAGTTGGAAGTTGTACGACGGGACGATCGAGCTTACTGCATAAGGGAGGTTGTGACTTCACCCCGGTGCTATAGCTGTAGAGAGAGAGGCCACATCCGGTTGAGCTGCCCGAAGCGAAGGAGTTCCCATTGTGGAAGTCAGTTACCAGCAGCAGGAAAACCGGTAGACGCCAGAACTAAGTGGCGGTTGGTGGCTGGTGATGGAAGAGCCCCAAGGAACTCGATTTCACAAATTGTGTGTGAGTCACAATCATGTGAACGGAACAGAACACCACACGGCAATGCAGATGCTCTCTCGCGTAGATCGTGTCCCAATCAGATAGGCAGTCGCTCCATGTAAAGCTGCGGCAAGACTGGAAACGATCCATGTAAAGCTGCGGAAAGACTGGAAATCATCCCCAATATAGGTATTTGGGCAGGGGCTAAGGTGATTGAAGCCTGATTACTCATACAAAACTTACCGCATTACTTGGCCTGTCGGCCAGTGCGCCAACTGATCCACATCTTCATCTGTTTCTGCTTTCGTTTTTACTTCCTGATTTCTCATTTCTAGCTGAAACAAATGGTTTGTAGCTTTGATACTGAACCCGAACCATCAATTTTGTAAGACATGCATGCCATAAATATGATACAGCCCTGTGCGAGAGATAAAATAAATTATAAAAATCTAATTATTCAATGATAGGAACAAACAACCAACGTATATAAGCTGCAACAAATAATCTGTAGATATGAAGGACGTCAATTGCGAAAGGAGCCGATACAACCTCGTGTTAGAGCCATGGGGAATAGTATGATTTGTTCCGGGATCCTCACAAGCACCCTCCTTGTTTCTTTCACTTTCGGAATTTTGAAATTATTCACTATTTCATTCTCGAAAGCTAGCGAAAGCTTTTCGCTACTCAATTAGTGATGTAGTAGGGTCGGATATTTTTATAGATGGATAACGACAAAAGAAAATAAGTAATTTAATATTTCTATACTAATAATATTATAAAAAGGCCCGCCCGCCTCAATGAATATAATTAGTACAAAATTTCAAATTGATTTGATTTATAAAAAAAAATATGGACGGTATGGCAAGAAAAAACGTGTCGCGCCGAATTCGGCGCGACACGTAACCCCAAGTAACACGGGGTAAGGGCAGGCAGATGATTATGATGATATGTAAATACTAACTATAAAATTACACGCCTTATTTTTACGAATTAAGAAATCGGGTATCTATCAATATCGATAATGTAGGTAATTAAAAATGCAATGTGTTAATACTGCACTGATGTGGCCTTCGTAAATATCGACCTATGACGCGAATGTCAACCTTACGGCATCCGCAATTAAGTCTATAATTGCGACCACTCAGAATACCGCCATCGATGGTCGGGTAGCGGAATTTGCTTGGCAACCGAATCTAATTTGACTTTAGATTAAAAAACATCGAAAATACCAATACTTACTGCACTAACACAACAAAACAGACAACCCCGCGCGCATGCGCCCTACGGACCGGTACTGCCAACGACTTTCGCCCATTCCAATGCGTTAATCGAGCATAAACATTATTAATTTAGAAATCATTAGAATAATAGTAGTTTATGGTCATAATAGGGGTTATTAAAACACAAGCGTGGGTGTATCGAGTTTTTTAATACCTAATTATATACCGTTGCATACACTATTTTATCTTCACTCATACAGTTGAAATAAAATAAAAGTGGAAACGAAAAAAATATGCGGTATGGCGGGCAATTTAGATTCTCATTGCATGACAGAGCAGCGCGCGTATCCATAGACATGACACTAGCCCAATAGCCCCAATAAATAAAAAAGTAAAAGTGTGCTATAAAAATTAAGAAGTTATTTTATCTACACTCACAACGTAATGTTCCAATTATGAATTCAAAAAATATTGCATAAACACGTACTTTATATTCGTGGATAGGAAAAATTAAAAAAAAAACCATTATAGTTCAACATTTTCCTTCGATTTTCAAACAACTGCATCATAAAATAACTTTTTTTCTATTATGATACAGGACAAATCCAAGAAGTTAATCACTAAGGAGATTCCATCAATTATTTATATTTTTTGAAATGCCATTTTTATAGTACCTGATAAAAAAAAATTGATTCCAATTTGAACTTGTCTGTAACAATGCCCGCTTTAGGATTATTACGCACTGCCATTTTTATTTGCGCGAACTTTTGTCTTTTTTGCAACTGTTCATAGAGCTCAAAATATTCGCGCGAATTATATTCGCGCTGCGATGCGGTGGATTCTGTTGCAAAACACGGATTTCATGCGGTATTATTGCCGCACGATTTTTTTACCGCAATTTAATGCGGTGATGTGCTGGGTTTTGGCGCCATTCATACGTTTTGCAGGTTTCGTCGCGTACTGAATTTCATGACTTTTTAAAATTCTTGCTTAAAATGTCTGATATTAGTGAATGTGAAGAAAAATTGACGCCGCCAAATATTTATATGCGGCGAAGGAAATTACTCATAATCTCTTACCAGCAAAGTCGAGATTATTATATGATGCATTTATCACGACTTTATGGCATGGAAAATGCAAAAAATAAGATTAAGTAGGTTCAATCCCAAAATGTATGAGTGTAGATAAAGTAGTGTATGAAACTGCACATAACTAGGTATTAAAACATTCGTGTGAATACTATTAAAAACCTCGCCTACGGCTCGGTTTTTAAACTCACACTCATGTTTTAATACCCCTTATTATGCAACAGTATCATAAACTACTATTATGATGCAGTTGTTTAAAAATCGAAGGAAAATGTTGCACTGTAATGGTTATTTTTAAAAAATTTTACTTATCCACGAATTTAAAGTACGTGTTTATGCAATGTTTTTTGAATTAATATTTGGAATATTACGTTGTGAGCGTAGATAAAGGATGTAATGATTTTATCTATTGGCCTAAGAGACGTTGAAGATCGACCTTCACTCATCAGATAACTGGATGCGACATATTTTTTATCAAATATAATTTATTAACAAACATGTTTATGATAACTTGCTATCGAAAAGTTTTCATAGCTATTTTTTATTGAATTAATTGAAATCAATTTTTTTTCATCACCTTCACTCATTTGATAATCGAATGAATTTCATCTCAACTGATAGTTTTAAACACACAGAATATGCCTAGGTAGGCTTGCCTACTTAAATCTGTTCATGGCTACCTGGCAAGCAGATGTGAACAGGTAAGTCAATATAGGTAACTACACCGATCTGATAACCAATCGAAATGGATATCATAAGTAAGATATTTTAATTACAAAACCAATCGTATATGCTTGCTTGCAAAAAATCGTACATGAAATATTATTGCCAAGCTATAAAGTTTTAGAATTGGAGCTATTTGATAGTTGTGAGAGAGGAAGTAGAGCGTCCTAGGTCCGTGTGATAGAACAGGATACATAATAGCAGATGCACTCTACCTAACCGTTGAATGTATCTGAGTGCGCATGCTCGTGTACAGTCGTAATATTCGAATTATAAACTTCAAAACGAGTTTATATTGACATACTTTATAAACACAATACCCAAATTTAAAAATATAATTGAAAAATTGATTTATTTATTTATAATCATCAATTATAAGTAACATTTTTACAGATTATTAACTTTAAAACATTCGCGTTTCATAATTGAAAAAAACAATATATCACGGGCATTTAACGCGATGATTTTTATTATTTATTTACCTATTTCACCCGACGCACTTAGGGGTATTTGACTCAAAAATACGGACAAAATTATTTTGCGGTCTTAAATGACATATAAGCTCAAAACAGTAATATGTATAATAAAATTGATTTTTTACTTAATGGGGTTTGGAAAATGGCAAAGAGTGAAACGTATTTAAGCTACTTCTTCAGGAAAATGGTGTAATAAAACATTAAAATACTTGATAAAATTGTTTATATACATGATATAATGACTCAGCGGATGAGTCCCAATCGTCTCCATAAATAGAATGATTAGTTTCATCGATATCTTCAGTAATTTCAACTTCTTCATTTGATGCCTCAACTTTACTCGGCAATAACATTTCCATGGCTGCTGCGCTAAATGGCCTTGATATTTTCGGTAGTTTTGGCCTTATGCTACTCATGAAGGGATCTGACGTTAGGAGCCACCTGTTTAGAACGTCTTGGTTGCATTGGCAACGCCACTTCTATTCAAGAATTGTGCGTGAAGTGATTGAAATTAAAAAAAAACACAAAACGTTCAATCGGGATGATGGTTACAAATTATCCACGGCGTGGAATCCAGTGATTCAAAAAACATTACCTCGTTTTGTGCAGTTGGCGAACTTACTGAATAAGGACACGGTCAGTGTTATGTGTAGAAATGTGAGGGTAGAGGAAGAATTTTCTGCCCCAACGGAGCCAGTACACCGAGATACCAGTCTACCCTGGACCACGGTCGTTGCAACACGGCCGAAACGTCGGGTGAAACTGGTAAATAAATAATCGAAATCATCGCGTTAAATGCCCGTGATATATTGTTTTTAGGGTTCCGTACCCAAAGGGTAAAAACGGGACCCTATTACTAAGACGCCGCGATCCGTCTGTCTGTCTGTCTGTCTGTCCGTCAGTCACCTGGCTGTATCTCATGAACGGTGATAGCTAGAAAGTTGAAATTTTCACAGATGATGTATTTCTGTTACCGTTATAGCAACAAATACTTAAAACAGAATAAAATAAATATTTAAGTGGGGCTCCCATACAACAAACGTGATTTTTTTGCCGTTTTTTGCGATAATGGTACGGAACCCTTTGTGCGCGAGTCCGACTCGCACTTGGCCGGTTTTTTCAATTATGAAACGCATAAGTTTTAAAGTTTATAATTGATAAATAAATAAATCAATGTTTAATTCTATTTTTAAATTTAGGTGTTGTGTTTATAAAGTATGTCAATATAAACTCGTTTTGAAGTTTATAATTCGAATATTACGACTGTACACGAGCATGCGCACTCGGATACATTCAACGGTTAGGTAGAGTGCATCTGCTATGTTGTATCCTGTTCTCTCACACGGACCTAGGACGCTCTACTTTCTCTCTCGCAACTATCAAATAGCTCCAATTGATCCAATTCTAAAACTTTATAGCTTGGCAATAATATTTCATGTACGATTTTTTTGCAGGCAAGCTTATGCGATTGGTTTTTTAATTAAAATATCTTACTTATGATATCCATTTCGATTGGTTATCAGATCGGTGTAGTTACCTATATTGACTTACCTGTTCACATCTGCTTGCCAAGTAGCCATGAACAAAAAGAAGTAGGCAAGCTCACCTAGGTATATTCTGTGTGTTAAAAACTAACACGAACACGGTTGTGGCTCACGTGGAGTCTCTTAAATAGCTTTTTTGTTCCAATGTAGTTCCGCATCATGAACTAAATCTTTGCCATTTATATAAACACCAAAATAAACAAAAATAAACGTTTAATTAATTTCTCTGTATTTTGTGTCCTTACAAAAAGAAAAGCATTCCAAGCACTTATATCTAACACATGGAACAAAACCTTATACCATCGGACTGTTTTGCGTGGTGATGAATAATAGCTGATTACTAAGATTAATCGCGGGTCAGCTAGTTATTGTATATTTTTACATGGTTCATCAACTTATATTTACTAACTGTTTTACACAACTAACAAAGTTATAAAGGAAATTTTTCAATGGCATTTGTACAAAAATTTTACTTATCCATGTTAATTTTAAAAGTTGGTCGACTATTACTCGTAAAGTTGTAAAGCCTACTTAGCTGTAATAGGTTTCCTTTTAATTTCGTTATATACACTACCGCCATGAAATTTATCACATATCCAAAAGCAACCATTACAGCCACCATAATAACTTACTGAACTGTAAATGTAATCCTATTGAAAGAGTTGACTGTGTAACCTACCTAGGTATGAAAATAGATGAGAACTTTTCTTGGTCCCAACACATACGACTATATTTGTAGTAAATTAAGAATATTGTTGAGTAAAATTTACCACCTAAGCTTTTAGGTTCCTATTAATATATTAAGATGTGTATACATGTCATTAGTGGATTCTATTATGAGTTATGCTCTTGACAGCTATGGATTAACATTCAAAACCAACTTGGATAAATTAGAAGCTCTTCAAATTCGATTCTTGAAACTACTTGTAACTCAAAAAACTAAAAACAGCTGTAAAGGAGATTATAGGAAACTATTCAAAATATGTAAAATTCTACCGATCAGTTACAAACATAAGTATCTTTTAGCAGTTAACCACCATGGTACCCAAGAGCATAACTTAACTTACGTAATCAACAACCATAACACACGATCTATGGCTGCTGGCAGATTCAATGTACCCAGAGTCACTAATTACTTTGGTGACAGAACCCTTAAAAAAACCAATACCATATCTTTTGAACAGTCTGCCGGCAGATATGAGGAGTGAAACTAATAAAAACAGCTTAAAAATCGTTTAAAAATATATTATTTAAAAATGTGTCTTTAGTAGTAATTTGCTTTAAGTATGAAATTTAATAATTAGTGTATAGAGACTCACCGATCCCACAGTCAAACCATTACTACGGTTTTGTGGGCTTAGGTCATAAGTTACTTACCATTATGTGAATGTAAATTTAAAATAAAAAAACCATTTAAGGTCAGACCGCACTAGGCGCGCGTAACTGCGCATCAGCGGAGCGACGCGACAAAATATATTGTATGAGATAAAGTGTCGCGTCGCGTAGTTCCGCTGCCGCGTAGTGCGGTTTATAGCTTTCTAGTACTAAGAATCTCTGAGCTAAGCTGTGGACGAACAGACGAAAATAGCGAAACTATATGGATTCCTTGTTGACTACGGAACCCTAAAAAGTGGTAATTTCAAAGAAAAATCAGATTTATCAATATATTGGTATTTGTTAGTAAAATATACGTAATAATAAACATTATCACCAAATTTCAAGTTTATAGATCAATTGGAAGTAAAAAATTATTAGAATTTCATTTATTGTAAAAATCGCTGGCCTAGGTTGCTTCTCATTCCTTTGTTTTGCAATATTTTTATAACAAAAATTTATCTACGCAACGATCTCTAAACAACGATATCCTCACTCGATGGGGTAGGTACAATTTTTTTTGCACGCCCCTTTTAGCTCTACGAGAGGGTAATAGTTATTTATGCTACAAGTGCGGAAGGTAGGTGATTTCCGATGAGTGGATAAATCGACAAGAGTCGGAAATCATCTCACGTACGTGTATCATACAACATTTTACTATGCATTGTGCGAGGAAATAAAAAAATATATCTGAACCAAGCAAGATATTAATAAAATGGCGGGCTTATTCCAGCGCGCTCAGCATATCCACAGATTAACTAATAGTTCCTCGGGCATATCTACTGCGCATGTGCAAATAGCACAAGTAAAAAAAGTGACTTGGAAAACGTTCTTTTCGAGGACATGCATTGTAAATTGTATTTTTAATAAAATTTGTTAAGTACAGATTATCATTCATATAAAAGGTAAAATAATACTATACTTCATTAAAGGCGTTTTTAATTACTCTAGATTTAGATTTTGATCAATAAATTTTAAATATTTAATAAATATCTTTGGCAGAATGAATATTTTGCTCGTGCCTTTTTGCGTTACGATGTGACAGCTATTTGCATATGCGCAGTAGATATGCCTGAGGAACTATTAATTAATCTGTGGATATGCAGAGTGCGCTTGAATAATCCCGCCATTTTATTAATTTCTTGCTTGGTTCAGATCAGGGTTCTATAATTATGGTTCAGATATATTTTTTTATTTCCTCGCACAATGCATAGTAAAATGTTGTATGATACACGTGCGTAAGATGATTTCCGACTCGGCTTCGCTCGCTCGTGAATAAAAATACCACTCATCGGAAATCACCTACCTTCCGCACTTGTAGCATAAATAACTATTGCATGGCCATCAGGTGAGATGGTGGTCAAGCGCGAGCCTATATAAGATAAAAAATAAAAAACAAAATGCTTAAACTGTGAAAATTTTAAGGCAGCGTTTGGCCGCAAACACGTGTGACTGTCGACGGACAGACGGACAGACAGACGGCCAGATGGACAGACAGACAGACAGATACTTAAGTGACAGCAATAGGACTCCGTTTGGACCCTTCGGGTACGGAACCCTTAAAAGCAGATTATTGTTTCACTTTGTGCCATACAAGTGATTTGTAAAAGCAGCAGTGTTAATCGACTGTTGTTGCTGACCATAAAAAAAGTAAAATAAACGGACACACCTAATTTATAGTGTTTGCGTACCTTTGGGTACGGTACCTTAAAAATAATCTAGATTAGCGCATAGCCTGAAATGATGGCAAATAAAGAAGGATGTACAGCACGGTCAATGTAAATGAGCACCCGAAATGTCAAATGACACCACACCCGCTTCGTCTCGTAAGCCAATAGCGAGACTCAAACGTCAGAGTGACATTGACATTTTGGGTGCTCAGTTAACTTGTCCGTGCTTTAAAAAAGAAGAAGACTGCACCAACCCGAAATAAATGACGAGAAGGCGTCTTTCCCACCAGCGCACGGCGTGGTGCGTTTTCTATTCTGTACCGAATTTGTATAGACTTTTACCGCATGTATGTTATTAAATGAAAGCTATCGAACGAAACGATACCGCATCTAAACCTAGCCAATGAACAAGTGGCTCTCAGTAAATAAACTGTACAGGTTATCACAATAGAGAGAGAGAGAGAGAGAGTAATTAACCCACTATCTTATGGTCTATAACCTCAGCTTTGCTATCAGTATCAGGTGATACCGGTAAGTCAGCCCTGAATATAAAAGTTACATAGCTACCTTAACTGGGTCGCCGAAAACTTTCGCCGACTGGTTCCATGGTATTACATAATGTTGTGTCATTCTCATAATTGCTATGACGAATTTTTTTAACTTTGGTCAACGTGTTCTTCACTTTTTCACATTTTATTTTTGACTACCAATAATTGTATTCTTGTGTTGATTTGAATGCCTATAATAGTTAAAATACGGTAGACATTTTAAGTGTGTAAAACATAGAGGTGCAAAATGTACCAGCTTTGTTTCCATATAAAACTTCTTGAAAAATCTTTTCAAATACGTGCACAGGATCTGAAAAAGAGATTAAAAAATTAACATTATTCGTCGAGTGTTGCGGACTATGTGACGCTAGTTAGTAGGGGCCTATTTTCAGCAGTGAACTGCCATACGCTGAGTTGGTTAATTACTTATAGTTAACAAAGTTGACGGATAGATATTTTTAACTCAAATATAATTTTCATGAGTTGTTCATCACATGCTATTATATAATCGAACTTGAGCTCGTGCTACCTGCTAGTGTAACGGGACGTCTGGCTCACTGTTAATAATATCAATTAAATAGTTATTGGCTAGCTATTACCCGCGACTTCGCTGAAGCGCAAGTCCGTTTTGTTCCCTCATGATCGCTGGCGGTTGTAGCCTTAAAAGTAGAACCTTCAAGTTTGAATTTAGCCTTACGAGGTATTCTATGGAAGTACTAATCCGATTACGAAATATCTTTTTAGCCCCCGACGGAAAAAGAGGGGTGTTATAAGGTGTATCTGTGTATGTGTATCTGTCTGTGGCATCATAACTCCGAAACGGATAACCCGATTTTGATTTAGTTTTTTTTTGTTTGAAAGGTGACTTTGTAGAAAGTGTTCTTAGCTATGTTTGATTGATATCGGTTTTAACCGTTCAATAGTTATTCGCATTTTACTCTTTGAATCTGGGTTTTTTGCAAGATATCATGTCATAATTACGTTTTTCGATACGTAAGTCGATTGAAGCGTGTCTACTACTAGATATATTATTTAAAGTTTAAAAAGTATGAAATAAAAATTAAATTTAAATTTAAAAACGCCCGACATAAAAACCTCTAAAAGCAAAAATAAGCCTCGTACTCGCGTCGGGGAACCGATATGTATATAAAAGAAACTGCTTTGTACGATGGCGGTTCCCCGACGCGAGTACGAGGCTTATTTCTGCACGCTCACATCATAGGCTACTTCTTTAATGCCGGCAAAGTACACGATTTTGTAGGAAAGTACACGATCCCTGTGGATAAGTACAAGATGCCTGTGGGAAAGTACACGTTTCCTGAGGAGAAGTACACGCCTGTGGGTAAGTACACGATTCCTGTGGGAGAGATCACGAAAGCGATGCGGCGGGGAAAGGCCAATAGAAGTATATTAATGATTCTGGAAACCACAAACCTGTGGCCTCAGTGGTGGCGATGCTGAGGATAACGAAGCTGTACCCTGAGGTACTGGGGGTGCCAACCCCCCGGCTGCCCGGATCCTTAGACAGCTTCAGCTTGACCATGTCTTGGATAGGCACTTTCTGAAGGCTCGAACCGCACTGCGACTCTTTGAGACAAGCAGAAACTTACTCTGTATGTGGTATTACTTACAATACATAAACCCCGCCCCTATAACCCCGTTATCACTTAAGTATACTAGGAAACGTGCTCTGTCAAGCCAACAACGCATTAACAGGCGCCTCTTAGCGCTGACTTGACCTTCTGAAATTTCTCAGCCCAGAGTCTAGACTTGTGCCTGGTTGATGACAATAGGCTCGCCCTCTATATGGTACTTAAACTTAACTGGCCAAATGTGATTGTACTCAAATTCAAATTCAAATCTTTATTGCATAACACATGTGTTTAACAAGGTCTTATAAATAGTAATATAGTACACATGGACCCTGTCGGGCACAGCAATTGAGTAAAACAATAAGTTAATTTAATTAATATTAGATAATAGAAAGATTAATTTTAAATCAAATGATGCTACAGAATAACAATTGTAAAATAAAGAATGTCAGTTAAAGATTATGTACAAAAGTCAAATAAAATGGGAAATGTCAAAACAAAATAATAAAAATCAAATAAAAATAGCAATGTCAACAAGATAAAATACAATTTAAACGCCGACGCGCGTCGAGCTCGACTGTTAGTAAAACTGAACTGGCCAAATGTGGTTGTACTCTATTGTTAGTAAAACTTAATTGGCCAAATGTGGTTGTACTCTATTGTTAGTAAAACTTAATTGGCCAAATGTGGTTGTACTCTTTTCTTAGTAAAACTGAACTGGCCAAATGTGGTTGTAGACTATTGTTAGTAAAACTTAATTGGCCAAATGTGGTTGTACTCTATTGTTAGTAAAACTTAATTGGCCAAATGTGGTTGTACTCTTTTCTTAGTAAAACTGAACTGGCCAAATGTGGTTGTAGACTATTGTTAGTAAAACTTAATTGGCCAAATGTGGTTGTACTCTATTGTTAGTAAAACTTAATTGGCCAAATGTGGTTGTACTCTTTTCTTAGTAAAACTGAACTGGCCAAATGTGGTTGTAGACTATTGTTAGTAAAACTTAATTGGCCAAATGTGGTTGTACTCTATTGTTAGTAAAACTTAATTGGCCAAATGTGGTTGTACTCTTTTCTTAGTAAAACTGAACTGGCCAAATGTGGTTGTAGACTATTGTTAGTAAAACTTAATTGGCCAAATGTGGTTATACTCTATTGTGAGTAAAACTTAATTGGCCAAATGTGGTTGTACTCTTTTCTTAGTAAAACTGAACTGGCCAAATGTGGTTGTAGACTATTGTTAGTAAAACTTAATTGGCCAAATGTGGTTGTACTCTTTTCTTAGTAAAACTGAACTGGCCAAATGTGGTTGTAGACTATTGTTAGTAAAACTTAATTGGCCAAATGTGGTTTTACTCTATTGTTAGTAAAACTGAACTGGCCAAATGTGGTTGTAGACTATTGTTAGTAAAACTTAATTGGCCAAATGTGGTTGTAGACTATTGTTAGTAAAACTTAATTGGCCAAATGTGGTTGTACTCTTTTCTTAGTAAAACTGAACTGGCCAAATGTGGTTGTAGACTATTGTTAGTAAAACTTAATTGGCCAAATGTGGTTGTACTCTATTGTTAGTAAAACATAACAAGAGTTGGCCAACCATTTCATGAAATGGAAAATATTCGCTGCCCATATATGGTTTGGCCAAATCAATGAATAATCAGCGTTTGACGATATGATAAGCTTAATGCACGGCTACTTCATGATATGGTGAAACATTAATGATCATATCGTAAAATAATTACATTGTCCACCGTTAGAGGAGCTGTTATCGTTTTGTTTTTATGATTCAAGATGGTGGCGGACAATTAACCTGTATAAAAAGCTGATAATAATGCGACAAATGAAGATAAAAATGGAGTGAAATGGCGTTACGACTCTAAAGTACATGCATTTTACTCCTGGCGTGTGATCCGCAGGCCTGTATTCAACATTTTGGTACCAGGTGCGCAGTATTCATAAGCCTTTCTAGGCCGACCCCTCCCAGCGTTTCCATTCACGTCTGCCTAGTAAAAACCTATGCGGTTTTATTTAGGCGTTAATTTAGGTGTTATTTAGTGTTACGGACATGATGCTCTTCACACTTGAGTTTTTCAGCGGTTCGGTTCGATAAACTGGTGAATCCATTGTGTGAAGGGGCTTGACGAGCAATCAATGGATAAACTTACCACTGATATTCTCATAGCTGGTTAATGTGAACATTTTGTTGTTATAGCAAACCACCACATATACGCAAATGGTAAATACTGTTAAATAACAAAGAAACATGATTTATTCGTTTTTAGTACCATCTGACATTGGCTGACAAACTTAGATAATTCAGTGAGGCTCTGAAACACTAATCTTGGCTTCACTAAAAGGACGTTACCGGAAGCGGTAACGTTGAAATCTATGAATGAGGCCTTTGCAGGGATGAAAACGAGGTTGCTTCTCCAAGGTCTGCTGGACGATAATATAGATTATTAAAGTATAGATAAATTAAATAAATACTTTTTTCAACACACTTGCTCATAAAGTGGCTCTAATTTCACCGCAAATAGGCAATGATACCTGTTATCAAACTGTGACTTTTTCATTGCTATTATTCACAAGTGAATTATAGAGTTTTTTTTTTTTTTCTATTGGTTGAGTAACTTTGTTCTTAAAAAAGTTTCGATACAAAAAAGATCGTGCTCAATAGCACAAATAAATTAATGTACCTATTGCTTGCTCATTTCATGCAACTTCGTATTTAAATAGAGAATTTCAACTTGTACGTGCTTAATAAATAAAACTTTCATACAAATATAAATTTTATTTGCTCTGTAATAAAGAAAAATTGAAATTCCCTATTGTGTACGTGGCTAAAACACTATCCACGAAAAGCCAAAAAAAAACCTCTTTCTTTTAGTCTATGGCCGATCGCCATTGTTAAATGCGCGCGCATAAGAAAACTGATTAATTTTGCCCGCCATTGCGAAAAAACAAACACAATTCTTTTTTACTGTTAAATATAATATAATATAATTTTATTTAAAATCATTTGGTATAACAATATTTACAATTTTTGCTTAAATCTATGTCAAGTTCACACGTGTTATGTGCCTGAACTAGGTAATCCTGTGTTTCAGGCGAAAAGAGTACTTTTTTTTTTAAATAATTACTGAATATCAAATATCTATAATAATAATAGGTATTTTTTTAAGGGTGTAAATAATACAATAAAATTCTTATTTTCTAACATCTTCGATACTAATACCTATTTTAATACAAGTAATAACTTCTCTGTATCTTCATAGGACATATTTTGTAGAATTTCTTTGAGAATTCTCTTACAGTTACAATAAATTAGGGAATAAATGTTTGCTGTTACGTTTAGTCTATTGTAGAGTAGTGGTCCGAGGAACATGTAAAATTTGTCTGTGAATGCATGTTTTGTACTTTTTTGAAGGCAAACTACATCTCTCCGTCGTTTTTTAGTATAGTCAATGCGATAGGGGAGGGCTGCGTGTTGTTTTAATACGATGTTCATTATGAATAATTGTCGAACTGTTAGTACTTCACAAGATTTATAGAGTAGGTTAGTGGGAAATAGGAACGGTCGGAAAGTAGACACCTTGAGGATCGCTCTCTGCGCTCTCTCGATGGGTAGTAACAAAGTTTTACCCACTCCACCCCATGAGGTAATGCAGTTAGTCAAAATTTATTGACATAGAGCAAAGTAAACTTGCCTAATTAGTAGTGGGTCTGCAATATATCGTAGCTTTTTAAATACGACGAATTCCATTACGAATTCTATTATTTAAAGCTTCTATGTGCTGTTTAAAGGAAAGGGTTTCATCTATAATGATACCTAGGTATTTTATTTTTTTAGCCATTTTGATATTGGGACACACTGGCTATCGGAGTCCGTACAACAATGAGCATACAACGTTGGGACAATATTAGTTGTCTGTTTGCGCATCGAAAACCTAATGTAGTTAGTCTTATCTGCATTTAGTGTTAGTGAATTATGTTGAAGCCAATTATTTACAATATTGAATCCGTGTTGCGCAAGTTTGTACACTTCATTTTTAGAGTCTGCCGAAAAAAGTAGAGCAGTGTCGTCAGCGTAAGATACAATTATGCCGTGTTCTAGCTTTAGATTACAAAGGTCATTTATGTATATCAAAAACAAAGTGCCCTAATACACTTCCCTGGGGAACACCAAATGACGTGTTTTTCTTATCAGCGCTGAGAACATTGCCAATCTTTACGCATTGGGTACGGTCCTCCAAATAACTTTTAAAGAGTTTCAGCTGGGTTCCTCTTACCCCAATGGTCTCAAGCTTGCGCAACAGTATGGGAATGGAAACTGTGTCAAAAGCTTTGGCGAGGTCCAGGAAAATTCCTACTGTGTGGTTACCCTTGTCAAGTTCCTGTGCTAGATAGTCAGTCAGATGATTTACGGCATCGGCGGTTGAGACTTTAGGCCTAAATCCAAACTGGCACTTGGATAAAATTGATTTATCCTCCAGATATCTAAACAATCTTTTATTGATATTTTTTTCTAATATTTTAGACATACAAGGCAGTAAAGAATAGGTCTATAATTTGTCACTTGCTCTTAATCCTATCTCTCCCTATCTATAAATCAGGCAGATTTATAGATAGGGAGAACTACTGCTTTTTTTAGGCATTCAGGAAAAATACCTGAAGATAAACAAATGCGGAAAATATAAGTCTGTGGTGGTATTTAAATATGCCTGAATTGTTTAATAATCCTATTGCATATATTATCCCAACCAACTGCACAGTCGTCTTTCAAAGTCATTATTATGCTTTCTACCTCAGTCTCATCAGTATCCAGCAGCCCAAAAGATGTTAAAGTGGTGCTACACATAAAAGGAATGCCTGTTAGATAATGTGCTTGACCCCGAACTTTTTCTGCCAGACACTTGCCAACATTAACAAAGAAATTATTCGCTGCGTTAGCAGATAATAGGTGTGACGAATGTGCTTGTAATAAACCTGATGATGACACATTTTGTTTTGAGGTATATGTTACATTTTTTATATATTTCCAGACCGTTTTACTATTTGTGCCAGCCTTTTCCAGTTCAATTCTATCGTAGTTGCATTTAACTTTTCTCAATAGATCATTGCAAAAATTTCAGTATCTATTGTACGACAATTGAAATATTACATTATCTGGATTAGATTTTGCTTTCAAATGGAGTTTATCTCTATGTTTCATACAGCGAATAAGCCCTGGCGTGATCCATGGTTTTAAGTTGTGATTTTTATTGTTCAACTGCGATAAAACTGTGTTTTTCTGAATTGCATGTCGAACGTTTTCTATTACATACAACATACAAAACTGCGGGTCAGCGGAATTGTAGACTGGCTCAAAATCGATGACGCGTAAATCTTCTTCAAGTTTATTTATATACAATTTAGAAATTGTTCGAGTGTTTAATTTAGGTAATTCACAATTAAGGGTTAGTAGGGCAGCATTATGATCGGTTATTGTTGAATTAATAACAAGTGCCAGTGAGGGAAAAATCGATTTAAGCATGATATGGTCCAAACAAGATCCACTGTGATGTGTAGGAAAGCTGTGTGCGGGGAGCAGGCCATGAAAGGCACATAAATTGAGATAGTCCTGAACAGGTGCATTAGCACTACCTGAAAGAATATTGATATTAATATCGCCAATTAAAATAGTGTTTTTAAAGGATGACAGGCTTTGCAAGATGTCGTTCAGGGAGTCAGTAAAACTGGTGGTATTTTTAAAAGAGGGCGGTCTATAAAGCGCTAGTATAGCAAATTCAGACTCAATTTTAATTAACAATCTGTTACAGTCGTGCATATTTGGTTCAACAGAGACATTCAGATTATTTCTTGCATAAACTATCACTCCATCGTTTTTATTATAATTTGTATTACTTCTATACATATTATATCCCGGTATTAGTGGTATGCTATATTGCTTAGCAAGCCAGCATTCAGTTAAAACAATAATATGACAGTTTATGTTTAGCCGTTGCTGAAATGTACTAAAGCTATCAAAATTCTTAAAAATACTGCGAATATTTTGTGTTAGTATGGTTAACGGATTTTTGTAGCCGGATAGATATTGTTTGCAGTTTTCAGCTTCACAAACCTTAGACTCGGACACAGAGAAATTATCTAAGTCATCAATTAAATTATTAATCATATTTATGACAGCCGAACAATAACATAAAATTTTAAAAAATAAATATAAAACGTAAAAAAGAAAGATAAGAAAAAACAATAAAACTAAAAAAGGTCCGAAAAATAACCAATTTACGGCGCTCTTAGGCGCCTCCATAATCAATGGAATTTATGTACCTTTTTTCAGCCATTATTTTCGCGGGGCAGTCAGCAGGACCTGTGTTATGTTTGTCGGGCTTTTTGAAATGCAAACAAGTAGCGCATTTTGGGTCATCTGCCTTCTTTGGACATTCTTTTATAGAGTGCCCTTGATCGCCACAGTGACCACAGGTGTAGGATGCCTGCCGACATGACTTGGCAGCATGTCCATACTGCTGGCACTTATAACATCGTGTGACAAGGGTAAAATCTCTAATAGGACATGATGACCAATTCACAAACACGCGGTCTTTTGACATCAGGGCTTTGCGAATGACTGCAGACACTTCTACCACATAGTTACAGGTCTCAGCGTCCTTCTTACCTGACTTGTGGCTCAACTTAATTGAGGTCAAAAACGTCTCAAGGCTGTCCTGTAGTTTCTCGGCCAGATTTTGATGGTATATACAAGTAAAAACCTCTTTTTCAGGCATGGATGTCGGCACTCCTATAATAACCACACTAGGCTTCCTTTTATAAGTCTCGTCGACTATTAGGCCCGATTTCGTTTGCTGCACCGATTGTCTCAGCTTCTCGATGTCGTCCTTCGTCTCAGTGCTGATAATAACGCCCCCGTTCCTCGTCTTGCGCAGTCCTCTCACGTGGAGCTTCATCTATTATTATTATAATTTTTTGGACAAGAGATTTTGTCTCATCGCTGGTCTTCAATTTGTCATTAGGATAGATGGCCACAGAACTTAAGTTTATTGGCTGTATATAATTGCTGGCTCCTTTTTTTACCATGTCCGCAAAAGAAGTTCCCTGAGTAGGTCTCATAAATTCGCCGATACTCTGCTTAAGATTCTGTAGTTGCTTCGATAGGTCAAGTTGCTTCTCAAGGCTTTCCATAGCGTGGTGGTATTGGACAGCTCTCGCTTTGATGGACTGGTAGTGTACGGCCATTTGCGATGTGCCGTGACCTACTTTACGGCATAAGGCATTGATACGTAGCTTCTGTTCCGTATTCATTTTACCGTCGGCTACAATAGTGCACACCTCCTTCAGGTTCTGCTCGATGGTCACCATCCAGTTCTGAATTTCTGGCGTCGAGATAATTTCAAGGGCATCTTTTGTTTTTTGGTTATACTCCTGAGAGGCAGGAGCGGCTTCGGGGATGGCTGCGGGTACGGCTGCTGGTACGGGGGTAGTGGGTGGGGAGCGAGCATACCTGCTACTCCGCTGAACGGACTACTTTCCATTGTGATTGAATGTTGTTTCTTTGTAAATTTATAGATCACGGGTCATTTTCACAATTTACACACTTTACACATACCTAATGAATAGCACAGTTTGCGTTATTCGTAAAACTAGGTCACGATTTGGCAAGTAATTATTTGTTTATTTAAATAATTGTGCGATACGTCTGTTCACTATGATCGGACAAACCAATTTTTTGAAATGAATTTTTTGTATTATTTTCTTCACAAGTATGTTGAAAAACGTCGTATGATATACGTGTGTATTGATGATTACCGTCCTCGGCTCTCTTAAGACCCTCACCTAACGGCTCGGGTCTCAATGGCGCCTCAGCGGTAATCACCAACATTGCACACTTGTACCCATAGATTTAGAATTTTTTTTGCTACGCATGAACAAATTCCCTCACACATAGATTTTATATTTTTGGTTTCGTTTTCCATCTGACTCTGTGTATCTTGTACATACTATATCTATGCTTGTACCATAATGTACTATTGAGTATCTATCCTATACATTCTGCATGCTGTCTAACATGCTGAAAAAAAACTAGCCACAGAGAGCCACAGTAAAAGCTGACAGGACTTTATTATTTTACTCTTTGGACAGGACCCACGCAAGTCTGTTATTCTACATATTTATTATTTTACTCTTTGTCTGTTACTCTTTGGCATAACCTCACAACATTACGGCAAACATTTTAAAATCGAATGAGTTTTATTACACTTTTCTATGTCTTCAACAACTTCCAGTGATTGTGAAAGCTCCGGTTGTTCGCAATGCACGTATTCGTTTGAAAATAATTACAATGACTACGGGAAGCTTATGACGATCAGTCGCCAGGTCCCAATCTACGCAACGATGGCGCACCCTCTAATATACTACGCTGAAGTTGTAAGTGCTGGTATTTTGTACATGTAACGGTCCATGTTCTCAACATTAACTGTCGCTCACTTTTTAAGCAATATTAAAAAGAGAGAACCCGAATTTTGTGAGTTTTTTCAGACGTGTAGAGTAATCTCTAGTAAAAATCTGTCACCATTTGAAAGGTACACTATTCCAGTTGGTTATAGGCTATAAATTATTATGACCCAGGCAAAGCTGGGCCACTAGTCACCCAAATAATCACAATCGGTCAGTCCGCCTCAGAATAAATATGACGCACAGACACAAACCTGACCGTTGTGAACGTTGCTATTTGCTCTATCTGAAATTTTGTTCGGCTTGGTCACTTTCGACCTCCACATAGGCAAGCCCTTTACTGATGTTGCGATGCAATTCGATTTTAACCACACTGATAAGCGATTTTTACTAAGCGAAATTGCAAGTTAGTTCACATGGACACAATTCGACCAATACGCACTCGTTTTTTTTATAGAAAATACGTGCGCGATATCGCCTATCGACGTAATTTAAATTACTTCGCACCATCAGGAAAGGGCCTTAGATTAAATGTGCTTCTCCAACTTCCGTGGGTTACAAGTTATTTATTCTTGTTTAATATCATATCTTTTAATTTCAAATTCCAGCCGCAACCTTCAAACAGGAGGTCTAATGACCAGCCCAGGAAAGATAATCCTTTTAAGAAAGCTTTCAAATGGTACACACAGGTAAAATTTTTAGTACCTAACTAAAATGCAAAATGTACGTCTTTTAAGTACGTTCACCCAACTTTAATTTAATCTACTTCCATGAAAATGTTGTCTCTTCCACTTCATATTATGTAAGTACCTACCATAGACTTTCTCCCTCGTTACTTTTAACGGCTTTAAAAGTCTTCCAAATTTATTTCACGTAATTTTAATTTAGGAGCGCGGTCGTATGCTATCAAATAAAAATGGCTTTTGCCCTGAAAGAAGCGGATTCGCGAACTGGCTGGACAGCAAATATGACGAGTATCTACGCGACAATGAACAGCCAGCAAACACGGTCGGGGCTTCAAGACCTCCGATGACACGCGATCCACGGACTCCGAAGGACTCCGTCGAAGAGCCATGGTATATTAAGTCGGAAGTATCCTTCTAAATTTCCATTTGCCGCCAGGGCTCGGATTCAATCCACTTATTAAAAAAAACTGTGCCAAAACATATACTTAATCGACAGACCACAGAAACATTGGCTGATTAGTGAAATTAGCTACCCCTAAATAATAAATTGGTGCTAAAGTTACCAAGATACATTACTACTAGGTTTTCCCGCGACTTCACTCCTTTGGCCCACCCCTGCGGCGATGTCATTAATTATTTGAATAATAGTTGGCAATAGTGAAAAAGTCATTATTCCGAATACATTAACTATAAGTACCTGGGCGACCGAGCTCTGCTCGGGTGTAAATAGTGAAAACGACGTTTTCTAAAAATGAAACCTACCTAGATCGATTTATCGCCCCTGAAAGGCCATACATAAAAAAATTCGTGAAAATCGTTGAAGCCGTTTCCGAGATTCAGATTATATATATACATATATACAAGAATTGCTCGTTTAAAGGTATTAGATTAGATAGATAAATAGATATATACCACATCATCATCGCTTACCATCAGGTGATATAGTGGTCCAGCGCGAGCATATAGACTATAAAAAAAATACATACATACAATAATTTAACTACCTTGTGCGTTTCAGTCCAGGAGTAAGTAAAATATATGGACGACTCAAAAGGTAAGTTTTCCGATGGAATTTCTCTCATTTTTACAATGCATTAAACCGTCAGATTGTTTGGATTGCGGACTGCCTGAGGGATCGGTCCATCTGAATGGTTATTGATAGCTGCACGTTTGACCATCCCCGGCATTAATATCTAGATGGTCAAACCCTCAGGGGTCGGTACTCTCAGCATATTGTTTTGCTCCACATAAACGATCTGCGAAAACCTTTGGGTATGCGGACAACAGCACTGTTGCTAAGAGATACGTGTCCGACGCACGGGCTACTGGGCCTGAGATCCGGTAGGCCATGGTTGAGCGCTTGAACCTGTCCTTCAATGCCGTCTCCGAATGGGTGATGCCAATCTGGTCAGTTTCAATACTGCTGTTGCTGGCGTGTCCTTTTTTCTCTAAAGGGAGCCAATTCCACCCGACTCCTTCTTTCCGATGTATGACCGTTCTGAAAACGGACCATCTTGAGCTTCTTGGCATTATGTTGATATCGTACCTTAATTTTGGTCCATACATTGAAAGGAAAAGGCTCAGCTAGCTGCCAAAAAGTTGGAGATCGTTGCAAAGGTGAGAAGGTATTTCACACCAGAACAACTGCTTAACTTGTATGAAGCGCAAGTAAACATCATGTATGAAGTACTGCTCTCATCTCTGGGACGGATCTACCAAATACCAGCTTGAGGCTCATCGGCAATGAGGCAAGGCTCCAAGGCCTTGAACATCATCGTCCAGTTGCCAGCCGGTCGGTTTTTTTGCGGTTACATTTCGGGATGTGTGCGATGGAACAATTTGATTCCGCCTAAGCCCGTTCCATCATCGAACTACAAGACGTACGGCGATACGTCATCGATATACAGTGGACATGCCACCCCTACGTACAGGAGTGGAATTCTCTGCCGGAGTCTGTATTTCCTGATAGCTACAACCTGAGAGTCTTTAAGTCAAGAGTAACAGGTATTAGAATAGGTTACTTCTAGGCAAGCGTACCCCATCGTCGACCACATCATCGCTTACCATCAGGTGAGAGGTCAAACGCGAGCCTAACAATAATAAAAAAAATAGAAGAAACGTGCTGGAAGAAGTGACTGCAGAGTATCTAAAATTTCTGTTCGCAGCCTACAGTAGCGACGATAAATAGACTATTATATAGGCACACTAACCAAAAAAATAAGAGGAGTGTTTGTATATTAATCGAATATTATTTTTTAGTCCATGGAGAAAACGAAGACGTTCTTCAGTCAAAGATGGGGGGGATGTGCCTGAGAAGTCAGTATATTTCATATACCATTTTAATGTACTGCCATTACGGCTAGTATCTCCATTTCACACAATTATTTGTTAATAGGGGTCCATGTGGAAGCTGCGAATATATTCTAAAGCCTAAAGACCTGACGCGCGCTACATCTGAACTGTTAGTATTTACGTCAACAGTGACCGTAAAACTTAATTGAATTTGAATGTGCGTAGCATGCTATAATAACGCACAAGGTATTCTCTTTACGTGACAGCTGATTAGTCCAAGACTACGTCATCAATTGTGTTACGGTTCTCAAACTTTTTTAGTGGGGAAAAAGATAAAAATAATAAAAAATTTATCATTTTTAATAAAGCTACATATTTGATACTTTTTGTATATTTTTGCTTTGCTTCTTTTTTAATTGATTGCATTTTATGGTTTTATTCTAAATAAAACCATAATATGCAATCAATTAAAAAAGACGTTCCTCACGCGTAGATAGAATGATATTGGTATATTGAGATGGATGTGCGAAGTAACGAGAATGGATGCAGTGAGAAATGGGTATATTAGAGGAAGTTTGAAAGTGGCGCCAGTGACAGAAAAGTTGAAAGGAAACTGTTTGTCCTGGTATGGTAATGTGATGAGCATGTTACTAAAAGTGTTATGAATATAAACGTGGATGGATGGAGAAGGGGAAAGCCAAAAAAAAGATTGATGATGAGTGATGGCTTGACGGAGGACAGGACGGTATGGAAGAAGAAAACGTGTTGTGCCGACCCCAAGTGACATGGGGCGAAGGCAGGAAGATGATGATGACTTTCAGATAGGTTCTCGTTTCATACTGAACTACAAGTCCTCTGTGGCATCATGAACAATCCGAGTAAAATTTGTGAAAATGAATTTTTCATTGTGCAACGTGTGACCGTGGTATTGATAAAATTGTTTCTCCATTATATCAGCAACCCTGATCAATTCTTTGCAAGGGTAAATCAGTTTACCCCTCGATACAAAAAAAACAATCACAGGCACCGCTACTAATTAATTTTTTTTTAGCCTGGGGAAATGCTCATGCATGCTATGCTACCACGGGGAGATAGCGCAATTATGTGGGACTCCAACCCACTAAAACTCCACGGTGTCCTCCTGTGTCGCTTATGGTGGGAACACGGGCACACGTCAGCACTCACCGCCAACCCGCCGCGGCTGTCCGTCACCGGACCCTCCTTTGGGGTGTACCTCCCATCACGCACGCCGTGACTACCCCAGGGACCAAACCAACACGACGACACCCTTGGTCCCCCTGTGACGGGACAGGTCAGTGGCCCCGCCACCTACCACTTTACCATCGGCCGCAGTAAATAGGGACCTCTCCTGCGGCCCCACCGCGTCCGCAATCAGACGGTGGCGACCCCGTCCAGGCCGCGGAAGGCAGGGAGAGCGGCGCACCGTAATACCGGCACTATTCTCCCGCCTCGGTCTCCAACCCCCAGCCACGATATCGTATGGGACGCTCCATATGACATCGCGGCTCGCCTCAGATGCAATGCCACCTGTTGCTAAGCGGCATCACAACCTACTTGTTGGCCGCTACGTCGTCATCTTAATCGGTCAAAGCCCTGACGAGCGGCCCCTCCTCGGGTTCCTCTTCGCTTCACCGTGGGTGAACAAGACCGAGAAGCTAATGCGTTATTACGCATTAGCTAATAATTCAATATATAAATTAATTTAACACTAAATAGATGAATCACATGTGTTACTAAATAGTTAAGCGAGTTAGTAATTTATTTTATTTTCATTAATTAAATGAGAAAGTACCAAAATTGTCTGAAAAGGACAATCAATGGTAACACTTATCGTGACGTAGTCTTGGTCCATCCTGTTAAGTGCCTACCAGGCGAAGTATACGGAGTATATTATTATACCATGGTGCGTAGTACATTAATACCTCAATGCATACAGATGTCACCATTCAAATTCAATTAGTTTTCATTTGCAAACTTATAAGTATTTTAATTTTTTTACATATCAAACATCGGTATAGAGTTTGTTTTGCTTTCTAGCATAGGCCTCCCCCAAAGCCTTTCGTAGTTAATACGCGTCAGCTTTTCTCCTCCATGTCACGCCTGATGTAGAGTGATGTCAACATAAGTGTTTTTTTTTCATACTTGTATAATTCCAGCACTCCAACGTCTGGTGGAAAATCCAACGCTACTGTGACATCGTCCAACATGCCGTGTGGCAAGTGCTCCGGAAGATCCCGCAGCCTAAGCGACCTTGGTCGTGAGAGGAGTGTGCCCAGAAACGGCGACACTGTCACTCATATCGCACAAGCGCCAAGATCCCAAGAACAAGAACCAGCGCAAATACTGTCACCGAATTGTATGTGCCATCAGAAACCATCAAAAATGCGCTGTAAGTGCCCGCAGTGTATGTGCCCTTCGGCAAAAGTACCGGTAGAAGAAGTAACGGAACTAGTGAAAGCACCCTCAAAAAAACGACATCAGCCATGTTGTCCGTGTACTCAGGCGAAAGTAAACAAACGAGCATCAAAACTACAACATACACCGTGCCTGCTTGGAGTGAGACTATCGGAAGTAGTGATACAGGAACCATTAATAAAAGAAGAACCAGAGAGACTGCCGCACTGTCCGTGTCCTCAGGAAAAAGTACCACAAGTAGAGCAGCTACCATCAAAAATACCAAGCTCGACGAATCCTCCGAAGCCGCTTCAGGCAAATGTACCGAAAGTAGTGAAAGAACCATCAATAAAAGAAGAACCAGCAAGACTGTCTTACTATCCGTATCCTCAGGAAAAAGTACCACAAGTAGAGCAGCTACCATTAAAAATACAAAGCTCGACGAATCCGCCGATGCCACTTCAGGAAAAACTACTGGAAGTAGTGAAGGAACCATCAATAAAACAAGAACCAACGAGACTGTTGTGCTGTCCGTGTCCTGAGGCGAAATTACCACAAATAGAGCAGCTACCAACGAAAGTACAAAGGTCAACGGATCCGCCGATGCCGCTTCAGGAAAAACTACCGGCAATAGTGAAAGTGCCATCAAAGACACAGCCAATCCCACAACAGGAAATAGTACCTGAAGTAGGGAAAGTACCATCAAAATTACAAAATCCATCGGTTCAGCCCGGACCATGTAGTAAGTGCAATCTGGAAAAAGTGCCGCAAGTAGTGCAGGTACCATCACAGTCACGGGCGTTGCAGGAGTCGTGCCAGGTTCCAGAAGACAAAGTACTTCCAGTGAACGAAGAAACTCAATATGAGCCTTCACTCAAACCACCGCACAGTACGCCGAGCTTGCATCCTTGCTGCTGTAATACTTGCAACCCAGTGTACCCACCGCCGCCGATCATCTGCTTGCCTGTTAAGGTAGGTAATTCTTATACTAGAAATTTACATCTATCCCCGATCATTAAAGCAGCAGTTTATAACAAAATTTTAACGATTTAAGGTACAAAGCAGTAAGATATTTAGCCCTGAGACCTGTCTAACTACTCATTCTTCGATTTGGGATCCATCCAAGAGACAGAGGAAGATGACTCAAAAAAGAAGTGTATCATGCCAATTCGATGAAGCAAATAAATCAAAATGTGACACTCAGTGCCAGCATCAGAATGAACCTTGTTCATGTAGCAAACCTTCTTATGTACGTTACCTTATTACAATTTTTATATTACTTTTCTTTAGTAAATATGTGTGTCCGGCAATTAGTAATCTATTTTCAAGCATTTCCTGGCATCCGATTAAGGCGAAACTTGAAATTTGGACACATTGAAATTATCTATACTCTATACTAATATAATATATAATATAATATATAATATAATATATAATATAATATATAATATAATATATAATATAATATAATATATAATATAATATATAATATAATATAATAATATTATAAAGAGGTAAAATTTGTAAGTTTGTATGTCGGGGGTAATCTCTGGAACTAATGATCCAATTCAAAAAATTTCACTGGTAGTTAGCTACATTATTCCTGAGTGCTATATGCTATATAACATCACGCTACGACCAATAGGAGCGGAGCATACATGAAAAACGTTGCAAAAACGGGAAAGATATTTCTTTCTGAGGGCTTCCGTTGCGTACGCTGCGTAAGGTAGGTGTAGCGTAGGTGTAGGGTAAGTGTAGAGTAGGGTAGGTAGGATTGGGTAGGTAGCCAGTTGACGGGAGCGAAGCCGCGTGCGACAGCTAGTATGGTTCTATAGAGCTGGTCTCATGAAAGAGCCGTAAGGTGGTCATAGCAATTCCTTAACCAGATAAGATAACGCCATCGCGTTTGTGCTCATTGGAGATGTATTGTCAAGCGATATTACATGTCGTAGTTACTAGCCCAGTAAAAGCTTCTTTTTAACCGATTTCGCAAAAAAGGAGGAGGTTATTAATTCGATTGTATTTTTTTTTATTTGTTTTACCTCAGAACTTTTTATTGGGTGAACCGATTTTGATGATTCCTTTTTTATTCCAAAGCTGGTGTTTGTCATGTGGTCCCATTTAATTTTCATCAAGATTTGATGAAGAACTTCGGCGATATACATCTGAACTCTTCAATAAATGACCGCAAATCAATCGGGATAGCTGCAATTGCATATCTGTTTATTGTTTACACCATTTCATAACATAACATCAAACTGGTACGCTTTAAAGGAGTACGCAGGTGTGAACAGTTCACCCTGGTATACTCTCATGCCACCGGTTTTGTTTATTTAAGTTTATATATATAGGTACCTAGCCTATAGAACTGGTCCATTATGTACCTACCACAACTAGTGTTGCCCAAATTCAGTCTTGGTCTTGCAGTCTTGGTCTTGTTCTTGCGTTTTTGCAAGACCAAGACCAAGAACAAGACCGCGTATTTTTAGCAAGACCAAGACCAAGACTGATCGTGCAAGACTTGAGCAAGAACAAGACTAAGCCTGCAAGACTCTTGCGTCTTGCAGCTAGGACTTAGCGCTATTTCACGGAGTAGTTAGGTGTAACAGTTCGGTGTATAGGTACGCTTAGGAATTCTATGAGACGCAAAAAACTGTATCAAAGAATATGAAAAACTGGACCTATGCGCATTACGACTAATAGGTACCATAAACATACCTACATAGCGAATAAAAAAATATCCATTAAAATCAAACTGAGTGCATGCATAGTTATGTTTTAACCATCGGCACTTTGATAATGCGGCATCAAAGGTTTTGTACTTACTTCTCAAAGAAATTTGCCGCTTTTCGGAAGTACATGGTTATGATACACGCGCCGGCGGCTTCTTTTGAAATCATATACAATACAACAATCGTTGCCGCCGCGCCGAAATCACAACATTTGACACTATTTGATTGCCGCCACAGGGCGTAGGTATACTCATGCAAAATAATTTTGAATTTTAAGAGTACCTACAGGTGTTCCAAAGAATAAATAAGTTTCAGAGTGCTTAGAATGAAAATGAATACATTATACTGATCACGCAAGCAGTATTATGATTAGGATAAAATGGTAAGGATAGGTAGTAGATGTCATAATAATTTATTCTAGGAGGGTTCAATCTCTTTCTAGACAGATATTGTTCTTTAAAATACAGTCAAGTTATTGTAATTAATTTGTTTTTTTACATGTTTTAGCAAATGTAAGCTTATAAATCATAAATGTTTATTAAGAAACAGTTACTTCCATGGAAAACGACATATAGGTCAGTTGATTTTTCGAATTTCTTATCAAATCTTCAGTTATTTATTAATCTGCTTGATCTTTACTATGGCTGTGTTAATTCAAGCTCACAATGTTCCAATTCTAATACGTTTTTCTAAGATTTAAAAACTTTAATAAATAGTAATAGACTGATAGGTAATTGCAAGACTTGCAAGACTCTTGCTGCAAGACCAAGACCAAGACCAAGACTGGGAGCGCAAGACCAAGACCAAGACCAAGACCAGGTGTATTGGCGCAAGACCAAGACCGAGACTGGCTAAGTCTCGTCTTGTTCTTGCATTTGGGCAACACTAACCACAACTAAAAAGTGAAAAATAAAAAACTTTTTACAAAAATTACAACCGACTTACAAACAAAAACACTACAAACTGAAAAATAACTTCAATTTCGTCAAGTCGGTGTTCCTGTTTTCGTTTCTTCGTTTTGTGACAACGACTTCCGAAATTGAAGTTATTTTTCACTTTGTAGTGTTTTTGTTTGTAAGTCGGTTGTAATTTTTGTAACAAGTTTTTTTAATGAAGTCGGTCAAAAAAGATTTTTGCTTATATTGTTCATACTAAATTTGTCACAATTTAAATGAAACTTAATGTTTCAGAGTAATTATCACGCAGTAAACCAAGCTTGTGATCCAATATCTACACACCGTCAGTCCTACTCTACTGTTGCTACAAATGAAGACATAGGTGAATGCAGTGCCTTGAAGGAAGTAGCAGTAGTGAGTAAACTCACGCGCTCTGTGACCTGCGCCTCGAATGATGCCGCGCAAACATCCGACCATTCCATATGCTTCGTAAGTTTTTTATCACCTCTTACGTACCCTCGGCACGTGTGCGAACATACTCATATGTGTTACATAATTATTACTAACTTATTATATTACTTTGTAGGACAAAGATGGGCTCTGCAGCTGTCAATGTCCGCTCTTTCTAAAAATAATCTATGCTGACATCAAAGAATGAGTGATGTAAATAAGAAATATGTCAGACAACAAAATCCAACGCATACGATATGACTGTAACATTTTTAATTACAAAAAATAAAACAAACGATAACATTTAATAAAACGTTTACTTCGTATTTTATTTACAAAAGTCTAAAAAACCTTCTATTTACAAAGCATTTTGTACAATAATAACAATAAAAACGAAACTTAAATTAGTTTGGTGGGCCATAAGATATAGCTGGCTTGTTCTGTGGCAAGAAATTGAAACTGGAAGATGACTCGGCTGATTCGGAGCTGGCAGGAGCTAGCGCAGACGGCACGCCGTAGTCTGCTGAAGGGATCGACGCTTGAGAAGATGCTACCGATGAAGTCGAAGATGATAATGCTTGCGAACTAGACGCGGAGCTTGTAACTAAGGGTGACGTGTGCACAAAGGAGGTAATCTCCACGCTGGGCTTGGCTTGTCCCAGGGACACTCCTGACACTAGAGATTGGTAGCCAGCATTACGCGCGACGCTGTGCTCATCGTCCTTGATTATATCCTGAACACGGCCGACAACGAGGGAGTCCAGAGCATCTCTGTGTGTTTGATCCTGGGCAGTGTTGTACTGGTTGGAGTCAGCCTGGTAGCTGGACAGCACGGATGCGGCAGGCTGCTGGTATTGTTGCTTTGCTTGAGGTTGTGGCTGGTACTGTGCCTGTGGTTGTTGATATTGTACTTGGGGTTGTTGGTATTGTACCTGGGGTTGCTGGTATTGCACCTGAGGCTGCTGGTATTGCACCTGGGGCTGCTGGTATTGTACTTGAGGCTGCTGGTAGTTGTATCCTCCTTGTTGTGAGTATTGTTGTTGTTGCTGCTGTGGCTGGTATGCGATGGGTTGGAAGTTCACTTGAGGTTGGGGCTGGGGCTGCGCTTGTATCAGTTGTGGCGCCGGTTGGGGAGCAAACACGGGTGCGCGAGCAATTGGCTGGGGTGTGCCATATGACGTGCTAGGTTGTTGATAACTAGGTTGTGGCTGCGGCTGGAACGCTGGCAGTGGCTGGGGATGAGGTAACGGTTGAGGAGCTAGGGGGAGGGGTTGGGGAGCTGGTGGCGACGGGATGTACACAGGCGCTGGTGCAGGGCCAGGGTGGTGGTGGTGGTGATGGTGGTGGTGAGCCGGTGGTGGTGGGGGAGGGTGGGAGTGGTGCTGGGGCGAGGACTGGATGTACTGCGGGGCTGGTTGCGGTGCCTGGTAGTTGTAGCCGAAGTTGGGGCTGAACTGCTGCTGCGGCAGGAACTGCGGCGCAGGCGCTAGGGGCGCGACGGGTGCGGGCGCGGAGGGGTAGTTGAAAACAGGCGCGTGCGCCCCCGGCTGCGGGAGATGGTAGGGCGCCTCGCCCGCTATGGCCGCCACCACCGACAGTATCACTAACTGGAAAACAAATATATATTTAAGTATAAATCCACGGTGTCCGCATTAATGAAATGAGTTAAATATGCAGTGTAGGTACACAGTTTCACTGGGTGTGTTATGACACTCGCGTCATGTGTTGTGTGTCAACTCACCGCTCTCCTCATGGCTGATGCGTGCGGCTGTGTTGTGTACCGCTCCGTGTCACTCGCTTATGGTTTTATACTCGCCACCACCTCGCCGAAAATTGGGGAGCGTCTCTGATCTTTACACATAAAACAGTATCTATTGTCCGCTTATGATTTCATAACGCAAGCTTTTGTTCGCTTTGCGGTTTTACTTGTATTGTTTCTAACATTATACAGCTATGAAAAAGTTAATTGAAAGTTTTAACATTTATATATCAAATTTTTAATTACAATGGTATAAACATATTTACCTTGCAAAAAAAAACTCGCTTATAAAACTAATCCAATTTGGATCGATATAATTCTGCGAATTAGAAATACTGAAATCAATTGTAGTTTTGTTTTTCATCGTTAATTAAGAGAATAGAAGCTATATAAAATTTGCTGAGCAAGATAATCAAAGCAGGATAAAGTTATTAGTATAATGAGTGCATCTTCTATTGCACAATTGCGTACATTTGTTTGCAGATATAATTTCTGATCGGATAACAATTGACAAAGCCACCGTTAGTATTCGCAATTTTTTTGACCTTGCGGTAGTAGGATCTATAAATTAGCAACTAGATAACTTGTAAAACTGTGACGTATAAATTATTATTTCCTAAGAGATTTGTTTGTTTCGTTCTCGTTTTGAGACGTGCATGTAAACGCACATGTCGTAGAATTCATTTACTTATGTAATATTATTTTATGAAAGCACGAAAAAACATTATAGGTTTCTTTAGAAATAACTTATAATAGTGTTTTTTTTTTTTTTAAATAAAACAGACGCTGAAATAATTCGTGTATTTCAGTTACTAGTTTATTACTTTCTAAATTAGGGCTCGAGTTCACAGAAAATCAGTTACAAGGTTTTACTCCTCCTGTGTATCAGAGTTCAGAGAAAATCCATCCCAATTTACATCTATGAAATTGAGGCTCGCAGGCGACGCCCGTAGGTGCCGGTGCCCTAGATTCGAGTTGTGATTGGTATCAAATATCTGATTGATATATTCATGATAGCATCGTGATCGTCGTGCAATACCTACATTGCAATTTACCATCGATTTAAAAGATGTTTAGTACCTATTAACCTTTTTTAATTTAAATAGGCTTCATCATGGTCTTAACTCTAAATAGGTAGGTACTCAATTCAGGAAGGAACCCTCACCCCAGATTTCTGAGTTAAGAATTTGGAGTCGAGTATTTGTCAAACCTCTACTTTAGCCTAAAAACCTGTCAAACTATGGTATTAATGTAAGTTTTAATATGTTCTTAACTCTGAAGCCAGCCCTTAATAAGCTTCTCTAAATAAATGTCGTAAGCAGTATTGAATCAATATTGTAGGTAATATTTGCCCCTCTTCACTAGTATCACCTTTGTCTACTAGTTTCTCACGTAAACCAATTGAAAAGTATGTCAATTAATAACTTTATTTTAGCATGATATCCGACAGTATAATAGTTCATCAGCCAGCCATTCAGCACTTTGATCTGTCATAGTTCAAGGGACATGCTGCAATCAAATGTGATGAATAGGCCTAACTGTAATAAGGTTAGGTAATATGCCAAATAACGATTTGCCAATCTTAAACTTTGATGCACAAGTGTCATAGTAGTTTTTTCTCTTAGAGATTTACTATTGGACATCGGATAATTTTCAAGAGAAAATGCTGTTTAAAATTGTAGGCATAACACAAAACCTGACTTATTCGGATCATTTGATAAGTAAAAAGTACACTAGTTATAGCTTTATCATCATCATTTCAGCCGAAAGACGTCCACTGCTCGAAGTTATAGCTTATCTGGTATTCTAGACCTAATAAATTAAATGTCTATTTAAGTCGTATTATGTACAGTACCGTCACTTATATCTAGAGCTGGACCCTCGCCAAACGGATGGCTTACAATGAAGAAGTCGTAACTCTGTCTTGTTACGTATTATAAATTCCTATGTCAGAGGTCTGCCTTAGACTACTTAGCATAGAAACATGGGCAAACGAAAATATTTGCGTTTTAAGCATAAATAGGAAATGTTGAGACACAAATACTTGCCTAATTACCGAATATACGTAATGTCCAATTGTACAATGGTTTAGCGTCACAAATGGATGGCAGCAGCTCAATTAGTAAACGGTACAATAGCACTAATTAGTTACCTATAGCCATTGAATTATACATGCGTTGCGTTAGCTAAGCCATACCTACATATTATAGCAAATTGCTATAATATATTATGGCTTAGCTAACGCAACGTATTTCAAGAACTATAAAAATCATTAAGGAAATCTAACTTGACGATATTTCTTATTTCAACCTCAAGCCAACTACACAAGTTGCAAGAGCAAAACAGTTAAAATTAAGGCATTGCTAGTTTTAAGTTAGGTTTCCTTCATGATTTTTTTATAGTTCTTGAAATACATCTCCAATTTGACACCGTTGATAGCTTAGATCCCTTTTCGATGATCGAACATAGAGTTCACACTTTAGGCGGCAAAAAATTTGTAGTTCCCAAGTGACAAATCAATTTCGGTCCATGAACAGTCAAGAAAAAAATTGGATAAAACCGTGTTAAAAACTTTATAAAAATTATAGGGTTTATCAGCAAAAGCACAAAACACGCTTGTAAAGTTTTCCTCAAACTTTCGATACGTACTCGTAGTATCCAATCGTAGTAAGTTTTATCGCATGTATCAATGGATTGAGTCGCACCAACTTAAAATGTCGGCATAATTATCATGGATCTTCCAATAACGCGGATAAACACGAATAGTAATGACCTTCGTTTCGGACCTCGGCTCTTTACTTAGCGTTTGTCAATGAACAGTAGTCGACCCAGTGAAGAAAGAAATCAAACATGCTATTTGTTCACACTTGTTTACCTACAATAATGCAACTTTTGTCAAAGGTCTGTTGTCAAAGTTGAAATGTCGAAGCGCCGAAGATTTTTCAAACGGTGGATGACTATGATCATAATATGAATTGTAAATAAGTTGTATGGGATCTCTAGACGCCATGCATAATATATTCATGTTTAAATCTGCTAACCAAATAGTCAGAAATGCTTGAAGTGGTCGCCTAACAATAGCCAATAGGCAGTGGAACACACAACCTTCCAACAGCCTAGCTATACCGACTGAGTAAAGGTTATTCTGAAAGCTCTATACTTCTATTTTTCAGTGCTTTGTTGCTGTGTGGAATAAGCAACTTACTAGAAAAGAGGTTTCCAAGCTCTAGTTTTGCGAATCTCATTTTAATTCAATTCCTATCTAAGAACAGTGTTCCCATTTCAAGTTAACGGTGTCACTAAATACAATGTTACTTGCAATATTTACTTAAATAGTTTACAGTTACATTACATTAGTCACATTTCTGAAAACATTGTCGTCTGTAAATCTATTATTACATAAGTGAGTGCATGTTTTGCCATTTTATTCTGAGTCGACTAACATCCATGTTTTATATTGGTAAATATTTAACTAACAACTTGCTCATTTCTGAGTTTTCCATAATTTAACTAAACCTTATTTCATAACGGATTGGAAGTAAACAAAATTAAAGGTAATATGGGGTCATATTTGGCTAACGCTAGTCGGCGTGCGGAGGCTAGCCCATTTAGAGGTTCCGTGTACAAACAATGAGGTAAGAGAGAAAAGTGGTTACCTCCGTCATTTCACACCTCTGTTTTATCTAACAATTTGGTACATCAGTATATCTCCACATTACATCTTATTCTTAGATAATATCATGAGTAAGATTACATTTAACATTTGCGAAAGCATTCTTCATTTATTTTTTCTTTATTTTCTGCATAAAAAACAGAAAATAAACTTTTCTGTCTGGCCATTTGTCTCTGCCCCTGCGTCATTAGCATTTTTATTAGAATACAAATCGTTCATAATTCAACGTTATCAATAGTTTACAGCGAATTTTCAAAATAGAGGTTATCATACTGTATAGGTAATACCTTTATTATATAGTACGAGAAGTGGATTACCTGGCTGTCTGCCTACCTGTCGGAAATCTTAACGAGCTAAAAGTTAATATTTGCTTTGCGGTTAAACTCTTGGAAATTGAGATCTACTAAAAGCTGCACTATCTCTTTGACTAATAGATTTCCAATGAGCAAAGCCGTGTCAATACGACTTATCTTTAGAAATCAGCTCAGCAGTTTTTCTTCGAATTAAGGATGATACTTGATCGATAACAAAGGTCAGTTTAATTTGAAGACAAACATCCATAGTTAATATCAATTTACGCAACCTAACGCATTTTTAACGACCTCTTCACCAACGCGTTGCAGAAAAGCACGACAATCCGTGAGTTTTGTCCACTCTAAGCTGTCATCTTATGCCCGAGGCTTAGACAGAGTAATTTGATATCTACGTAATCCTTAAGCCAGGTGGCATTTAATCAATTATTAATCATTTATCATGATGATGTAAGTACATATCATTAAAGAAGCATGTTAAATATAGGCCTCGTGTTATATGAATTAATAACATTTCAACTTCTTGTAATGGGTGTCTTAAATAAATTGATGTTTCAGATACATGTGACCCGACCTGACCTATGCCAAATGACACAGTTATCTTTCTTTTTAGTTGCAACTCTTGTAACATTTGAGTCACATTGTATTTTCCCCGTCACATGGTTGTTAGGCCTAATTTGCCCTCAGGCCATATTATGCTGTCATTTATCATCGCTCTGTGACCAACACCGCTAACAAATGTCTTGTGATTGGTTCTTCTGTAAAACATTTTTTTTGTGGTTTACCGTTTGCGGCCTGCTCCCGCCGAATTTCAAGAGGCACAACCGCTAAGATATGCCTTTACGGGAAAATTTCGCATTGATTTGGTCATCAACTTTGCTTCACAGATCCAGTCATATTCATCAATTTACAGACTAATCTACATATATCTAAGTGTTTGCGCGAAGTCACACTGTATGTAGGTGTCATTATATTATTTGAATTGAAAAATATGATAAAAAAACTTTTTTACAAAAAAATACTACCGACTTCCAAATAAGAAAACTACAAAGTGAAAAATAACTTTATTTTTGGAAGTCGGTGTCTTTCGTAGGTACCATTTTTTTTCGTTATGGACACCGACTTCCAAAAATAAAGTTATTTTTCACTTTGTAGTTTTCTTATTTGGAAGTCGGTAGTATTTTTTTGTAAAAAAGTTTTTTTATTTTTCACTTTTTAGTTTTACCTACCTAATAGGCAAGTTGTTTAGTAAGTTTCCTATAACGCCAGAATAGATTACCCGAAAATCATGAAACTTGAACAAAACCGATCAAATGAGAGATCTGCTTACCCCTTAAGAGCATACTGGCGTGATGTTATGTTATGAAATGGTATAAACAATAAACAGACATGCGATTTCAGCAGTCCCGAGAGATTTGCCGTTATTTATTGAAGAGTTCTGTTGTATATCTTCGAAGTACTTCATCAGATCTTCACCAAATTAAAATGGGACCAATTTCGGAACATACTCTTTCAAACAAAAAAAGAATTTTCAAAATCGGTCCACAATTGACGGAGATATCGGTGAAAATACACAAAAAAAAAAAAAAAAAAAACATACAAGAAGTCGAACATAGAACCTCCTCCTTTTTCGAAAGTCGGTTAAAAATGCAATATGAACGTTGTTTGATTAACATTTATTTTAACATTCAACAATAAAATGTATACAATAAAAGCATACTATGGCTTGCTATACCTAATTGAAGGAGTGCATCAATCGTAACTGAATTTTTAATGTTACTGTTTTTATGTGACCTTAAATAAATAAAATGGTTATTGAATTCTCTACCAAGAGACTGCTTATATATTAGCTACCCTTATGTTAAAATCATCCTTTTTGAAAATAGCAATATAAGTCGAGCTATACTCAATAAATTATCCTTCATTACATCCTTTATATAAGTATTATTATGTAAGCAAATATGTGTCGACTTTCAAATTGCTATGCTGATCTCTGTTTACTTCCTAATAGGGTAGTCCCTAGGCGGCGTGGGCTGCAAGATGTGTCCCTTGCCAGCCGCCAGCTGAGCCTCGCGCTGTTTACGCTTCGCCACTATGCGCTCGTGAGTGCGTTTCATCTCCAAGATCTCCTTCATCTCTTCCTTGTCTTCATCCTGTGGACAAAAAATTGCCGAAATGAACTTGGAGAACATGAATTGTGTTGTTTTCTCATAATTTTCTTCATGACTACTTTTAAGAACTATAGAGTCTGCGCACTAAACCGCGGTTTGAAATTTCCTTACTACATAATCTATTCTATAGATACGAGGGCAGTTTGTTTTCAATATAAAGGATTTTATTGCCAAACACAGTCTTCTTTTAGTTCAATTCATTGAATCCACCATTTAAAAAAAAAAATATTCCTTTTAAAATAATAGCTTTTATAAAGGCCCTCAAAATAGGCGTTTGTTTCAGAGATGACCTTTTCATTAGAGCCAAATCTTCTTCCACCCAACAATTTTATATTAAAAGCTTATTATCTAGGAGCCTATTCACCATCTAAGATAATGTGTGAGAGTGAAGGTGTGAACTAGCACAATATCTATATTTTTTTATACAATAGAATGTGCTAAATAACTATTTGAGGTGCAAGACAAAAATTGAGAGTTACAAATAAAAGATAGATATAAAAAATATTTTCAATCATCATGTCATCACGTAATCACATATCGGAATGGCGCTCTACTTTATGTAAATAAATTGTGTATCCCCGTGCTTAATACGCGCCCTATGCATGCAACGGCCAACTCCTGTCATATATTGTGTCAGGCGTTTTTTCTTGGAAGGACTGGATAAAGAAATTGGCAATAACCGCACACCCAGATAGCTTGAGTGGATGAAACCGGGTTCATATTTTACCATAAGCCACTTGTACTCTCTTTGAATCTTGACTCATATCCATCGTAGTTACTTTGTACTTTTATAATTCAAAATTCTTTGAGAAAATATAACCCTGCAACGTTGATTACCTTTTGGTTAATCCTAAGCACCAATGCTCTCTTCCCATTAGCCATCGGCTGGCTATAAGTCATCAGATTCTTCAGCCGCTGCGCCGGTGGCACCCCTCTTTCCACCACCAGCACTATTCTGGCCCACTGGCGCTGCCATTCATTCCTGGTCTCCGCTATCTTCTGGTAGGTGTTCCCCATCATAGCAATCAACATGTTCACCAGTAATATGGCCACTATGATCATATACACCACGAAGAGAAGCTGCAATCGTGTTGCAATCATTACAAACATTATAACTGGTTTTCTTAAAATTATTATATGTTTTAATTTGAAACCTCTTAATTGCAGTATCCGATTAGTTAACACAGAATTTATAAGTAGGTTGGAAACAGGTTCTATTAAAATTGTATAAGTAAACACTGCAGTTATTGACATTGCTCGAATATCTATTAAAATATCACCCAGCTGTTTATTTTATTTTTATTGGGAATCATAATATCATCGCCTTTTAATCTATTCTTAGTTCATAATTATAAGAACATTAACTAACATTTCATTTGAAATCGTAATACTTACTAATGAGTTAACTGTCTAGAGAATCTTCGTGTGATGAATAGGTTACCTAACACCATGTGACAAATAGTCTAGTGTCTAGTCGCTTTGGCTCATTAATATTCTCTCAAATCTCTAATACTAACTCAAAATCGCTGAGTCAAAGGTAAGGTCGCAGTGTGGGAGCAGAAATTAGCACAGTGCCATATAACTCGTTCGTCACGGCGATAACCAAACACTATGGGGCGTTGGACGTCGGGCATCGCATATATATATATATATATATATATATACGAGTAACCTTTAGTTGACATAACGCTACGGGAGAAATATCTGTTAGTGTAATGTAACCTAGATAAGTGAACCGGATGACGCAGATTAGCAGTTGACGAGAGTATGGATTTATGGGTGTGACATATCCACAGATTTGTGTTACGATCCTTTGAAAAGGAAAGCTAAAGTTTGTTATGCTCAAAGCGCAGCATTACAATTCGATAGTGTTAGGTTTTATTTAGTCACCTCCTCCTGAGGTGAATAAGGATTTGTAACACTGTGAATTCATTAGTCAAAACACGGACAAAACAAACAACGTTTATTCAACACTGCAATTCCGAAAACTGACTTTCTGTTTGTTTGACCGCTAGAAGACCAAATATGATGGCAGAAAACAAATGACAATCTAATACCGATTAAGAAATGATGCCTTGAATGCTAATGAACATTTACGGAATATTGATTTTTCAATGGAAAATTACGCTGTGTTAAATACAGTCTAAGGACAAAACTTCATAATAACAAAGCTACTGTTAGGTAGTAGCAAGACGCAATGTGTTTACTATGTCTTAGGGTCCATGTCATCGTGTGAATGACGAAATGTGTGTGTGAAAATCATATATTGCGTAGAAATAAGTATTCTACCGAATATAAGGAAAGGGATCAAGGATGATTACAGTTTCTGTTTAGAACGTGTCACATTTCGACATAGAATTCAATGTTATAGAAACATGGTAAATGCCTCTCGAATATTAGTTATTTATAGACCAAGATGCGTGACACACGTTTGTAGCTCAAAGAACGATCCTTTTACCTTCTAAAAGCTTATAAATAATGCAAAGTTGTCTTTTTTTATTCGTCTTGATCTTGATCGTTGGGAATGTTGTATCTACGGCTTTCTTTGATGTACAAAATAGTAACCTGTATCTACTTAATTGTTTGTAACTAAAATTATTCGAAACAAAGATAAAAAATGTTAAAGTGGTTCTAAAGCTGCGAAAACAGACGTCTGTAGTACATGAATACGTATTACTTGAGTTGGTCTAGTCTAATCTAGACAGTAAATAATGTTTCGATTTCCGGAGCGGAACAAAATCACAAATCATTTTAGTGTCCAATATGCTCCCTTTGGCAACCCCTTGAAAGCGAAAGGAAATGAATCTGACTTAGTTTTATGGATACAAAGCCCATGGAGACGAAAGCTGACATATTCGTCATGATATCATACATACCTTAGCTTCAATCTCATGGTCAGTGCGGTCGAAGGCTCCGTAGTAGTCAGAGAACGAGGTGAGTGACATGAGGAACATGGCCATGATGCTCTCCATAGGCGAGGGCATGGGGTTTGACACAGAGTCGTCCACGCCTTCCGGAGTGTTTGGATTGTCGAATGATAGGAATATTATGTAGTATGCTGCAAAAGAAGAAGTAGAATACCCGGTTATCCTGGAACGACCGTTGGTTTATTTCAAAGCAATATATCGAAACTTTCTTGTGATCTTTCCTAGGTTTTCGTGACACAGAATTCGTACCTTGTGAGAATCCCATTACAAACACCAGATAAATGCAGACGAACCGAAGGAGGTCACCCATCACCATTCTGTAGATCATCACTACGAAAGGACCTACGGTCTTGAAGCCTCTGTCAAAAAGGTAATATAAATTTATATTGTAATTAACCCTGCATGAAAAGAACGAAACGTTACAAATTAAATTGAAATACTATATTGGTTCCAATTCAACGTGTACTTACGTTTAAAAGATTTGTAATTTCAGGTGTACAAATCTTTTAAACGTAAAATCTTTTACCGACTTCCACAAGATGGTAAAAATAAGATATACATAACATTACGCCTGAATTCTCCGAAGGATTTGGCAGAGGAGTTAAATATATTATATTGCAGGAAACGTTTCAGACCATTTTTTTACATCAGCATTTATTTTCAGCGTTTTCCACTGAAAATAGCGGCCTCTACAGACTAACAATTTATAGCAACAATGGAAGGTGAGGAAGAGCAGTGTCGGGAAAATTGCAAGTAGCATGACAGAACAGACTAGCACAATAAAGCTTACTAGTATTTAAATAAGAAATATCACCTGCAAAAGAACAAGAAGTATGGTGCAGTGGTGAGCATTATGATGACGGCGAGATGATCTTCCTCCTCGTCTGCACACCACAGGCGTAACGTTGGTAGCACCAGCATCAGAATACAGGATAGCAAGAACATTACTCTGGGGATACATCGAACGAGTGAAAAAGGTTACATTAGGTATTGTTAAACATTAGGTATTGTCATTGATAAAATAGTAGAAAAAGTCATTGTTAGCCAAATTCTTAGAGAGTCATGCTATATTGTCAGACACACAGTATGGTTTTCGGAGAGGGCGCAGTACTGTATCGGCCCTAACAGCGTATAGTGATTATGTTAATGAGTGCCTAGACTTTTTATTGATTATAAGAAGGCATTCGACACATTAGACCACGACATACTACTACAGGCGATGGATGAATGTGGAATACGTGGTCCCACCAAAAATTGGTTCCAAAATTATTTGACCAATAGGAAAATACGCACGATCATAGCTAATGTGACTGGTGAAGAGGCAAGTGTGGATCTCGGTGTGCCGACCGGATCGGTGTTTGGGCCCGTGGGTTACATAATGCACGTGAACAGTGTGTCGAATGTCGTAAAGAAGTGTAGAGTGTTTATGTATGCAGACGACATGTGTGTGGTTTATGCTTCGAAGGATATCTCTGAGGTACAACAGTACGTACAAGAGGACTTCGAACTTATCACCAAATGGGCACACGACAACGGAATTATATTAAATCTGTCCAAGACAAAATGTATGCTTAAACACTCGCCACATAATCTTCGAGCTAGAAATGTACGCAGAAAGGATCTTGATGTAATACATATGAGTGTCTGCATAGGGACAAGATTAACTGCGTATGTATGAAACTGGAGTATGTTAGCACATTTAAATATGTAGGCCTTAGTATTGATTCAAACTTTAATTGGAAAACGCATGTGGCTGACATTTGTAACAAGTTGAGATCTGTATTGGGGCAGTTCTATCGGTTAAACAATGTGGTGAATAAACAGACGCTATTGATTGTATATTATGCACTTGCTGACTCATTAATTAGTTATGGACTTATTGTATTTGGGCGAACGTTTAAAACTTATTTACAAGACATAAAAAAATTACAGGTAAGACTAATCAAGTTCCTAGTTAGCAAAAAGGTTAAGAAAAAATGTAATCAAGAATATGAAAAATTATTCCCTATTTGTAAAATCCTGCCTATAGATTAAGAAATTTGATTATTTAATAAGCCTAGAACACTATTTAAGTGATAAATTTAAAGATCCTATTGAAAATAAATATAATACAAGAAGTGTAAGGGAGAAAAGACTAGTGCAACCGAAAATAAATAATTATTATGGAGAAAGAATTTCAAGGTATTTAGTGCCAAAAGTACTGAATAAAATAGATATGCTAAGACGCAGCCCTAAATTAAGCAAAGGTATATTAAAATCAATATTGAGGAGTTTATTTCTCGGTAACGAGGATTTAGCCGCTGCCGAGAAATGAATTCATATCTTGTATACTAAAGTGGTAACAGTTGCTCAGTAGTTTTAAGGTCAGTTGTTAATGGTATAATTGTATAACATTTGTATTTAAAAACAAGCGCTTATCGCCATCAAACTTAAAAGTTTGGCGAGTAAATTGTAAATTATAAAAATATGTAAGTTTATGAAAAACAATAAAAAAAAACGAAACTTAATGTAAGTTTAGATTTAGTATACGTCTAAGGGCTGATTTCTGAATTGAGTATTTTGAGTTAAAAACGTCTCAAACCCTACTTTACTGTCAAAATTTGACAGATCTTCAGGGTAAAGTAGAGTTTGACAAATACTCAACTACAAATGCTTAATTCAGAAATAGGAGGAGGAGGTAAGGGATCAGAGGTCCCAGAACTATGTGAACAAATTCAGGTTTAATGCATATTAAGTACAAATATTGTTTTCAGGTCACTAGCTGAACGCTGTCGTACAGGTTCCTGACTAAAAACAACTTATTTAATTTTACCTGGAACCTAAGTACCACTTACCGTGATGGGACTGTGCTTAAGTTCTCTATAAACATTTTGATTCCTAAGAACCGTGCTTCTCTAAGTGCGGCTCCCACATACGCTAACGCACCTACCCATAGCAAAAGCTCGGCTGTAATTCTTATCTGAAACAAAAAGCCAAAGGAGAAATCTTGATTGCGTGTTAAAATAAGAATATGAATCGCACTGAATGATAGACACAATCGCTCTTCTAGAGAAAGGGAAATTGAATAAAGAAGTATCGAGAGGACTTACTTTTGCCTGCCAAGATTCAAAGTTCATAAGTCTACAGTCTTCAGTAAGATCCTCCCACCAACCTTCCATATCGGATTCTCTCGGCCCTGGAAATAAGTCCGTAAGATAAATTTAGGATTTAGGTTTAGCAGGGCTACACAGTATAAACGAATTTAAAAATGTCAATTTATGTTGAACTAGCTGTGCCCGCGGCTTCGCTCCCGTCATCTGCCTGCTAACCCTACCATACTTACCAGCCTGCCTGCCTACTCCACATACTCAAAAAAACTTTTTACAAAAAAATACTACCAACTTCCAAATAAAACTACAAAGTGAAAAATTACTTTATTTTTGGAAGTCGGTGTCCTTCGTAGGTACCAATTTATTGCGTTATGGACACCGACTTCCAAAAATAAAGTTATTTTTCACTTTGTAGTTTTATTTGGAAGTCGGTAGTATTTTTTTGTAAAAAGTTTTTTTATTTTTCACTTTTTAGTTGTACCTACCTAATAGGTAAGTTGTTTAGTAAGTTACCTACTCGTATAACGCCAGAATATATTACCCTAATATCATGAAACTTGAACATAACCGGTGAAATGAGAGATCTGCGTACCCCTTAAGAGCGTACTGGCGTGATGTTATGTTATGAAATGGTATAAACAACAAACAGACATGCGATTGCAGCAATCCCGAGAGATTTGCCGTTATTTATTGAAGAGTTCTGTTGTATATCTTCGAATTGCTTCGTCAGTCCTACACCAAGTTAAAATGGGACCAATTTCGGAACATACACTTTCAAACAAAAAAAGATTTTTTGAAATCGGTCCACAACTGACGGAGATATCGGTGAACACTGAACATACACAAAAAAAAAATAATAACATACATAATGTCGAACAAAGAACCTCCTCTTTTTTGGGAAGTCGGTTAAAAATATACGTACTACATACCAATTTTTTTTTCTAGGGTCATTCTTTCGCGTAAAATCTTAACACCGCGATTCAGATAATGACTTTAAATGCACAACGCCATCTATCGAATAGCGAGGTCAACTGTCCGAGTAACCGAATTGCGTGAGCTGTGATAATTTTACTTCTTGAACACTTTAAATTCATCTAACTTTTGATAGAGTGAACCGATTGCGATGAAACAAAAACTAAGTAATTCTTCAAGATACGCTCAATTTTTATGTATAATAGTTATCTACATTGGTTTCGTACATTTCACGTGATGCGTGCACAAATAAACAGACAAACAGACAAACAGACAAACAGATAAACAGACAAACAGACAAAAATGCTAGAAATGGGTTCTGTTGGTTATCCTTTAACACCCTGGCTATTTTTTTTTGGAATTTTTTTCGATGTACAAAAAATATTTTTCTACAGATTTATTATATGTATTGATGATGATGAATAAAATAGCTAGACAAGTAGATAATAATATTTATTATATTAGCAAATTCTTTGCTAATATAATAAATAAAGAGAAAAATAATATAAAACCGCTCTAATAGGAAACCATGCTAAGCTTTTTAACATATTTTTACAAAATGACTCTATTTTTACCAAAATCTGTCAATATCATATTATAACGATTGCCATCAAGCATCCCACGCTTTTTACAATATTCTTTTATTGTTCATCACACTTCTTAATTAATACTTATTGAAAATGTGCCAGTGGTTGTACCCATACCGGAAAACTGACCATGCCGGGTTAGAGGCGCGCAAGTTTTCTCTATCGCTAGATCTAACCCAGCTGGTGAATGTGGCAACGCGGGTACCGGATGTTGACGGCCATACACCCAATTGCTTAGATCTTCTTTCGGGAACGTATAGTTGGCTACTTAGCTATGTCGGCGTTACGGGAATCGCGAAATGAGTACTTGGTTTACTTCGTGTTGGAGTTAGTTTATTTAAGATAAATTACAAAGAGTAAGGGTGCCGACCGACCGCTCCTCTAGACCGAATAAGCCTGAATGACTACTTTTACACAATTGTTGAAAACTGGGATAACGGTCGGGTCGGCACGTTACAAACTAAAATACAAAGGTTTTTACAGCTATAATGGGTTGCACAATAAATATAAAAAGTTAACATTTACAAAAAGAACCGTCGGCATCACAACAGAAACCTTAGCTAAATTCTTAAAACTAAGACAATGAACTTATCCTTCCAAAGGAGGGTCCCTTGCACATTACAATAAACTATTGTTTAGCTGAAGACAACACTCAATAATATCTGTGTGCAGGCCGTGAGAATCCTTAAACTAGCGGTAATTAACAGTTAACTTAAAATACAATTTATTTACTAAGTTCCCTAAAGTAATACCTATTATATTATAAACAATTAATGGAGTCGCTACAGTACTCCCCTGCCAGTGATCGAGATCACGAAAAATTGGCCTGGTAGTAATCAGAAAATCGTACACGTCTACCAGACTTTCGCGGCCCCTGCGGTTCAGGAACCAGAGGTACAGATGGTGGTACGGCGTTTCACCGTTAATGGTTTTGATTGATTCGGTTTTGCACCCAACTACCTGCCCACTAACGGTACTTTGGGTGGTTGCATCTACAAGTCGTCGGTTGCGCGCATCGACCATTAAATTATAATGTGCTAAAAAATCGATTCCAATGATCGGTTTTGATACATCTGCCACCACGAACATCCACGGGAAATCTCTGCGTAAACCTAGGTTAAGTGTGAGTGGGATCGTACCATATGTAGCGATCTGTGTACCATTAGCGGCCACTAACCCATAGGCAGACATTTGGCGAGCCGTATGAATCAGTGACTTTGGATAAACGCATAGGTCTGCACCGGTCTCTACAAGAAAATCTACCTTGTTGCTTTTGTCCTTTATAAAAATGCGGCGTGTGGGTGGCTGGGAGTTTGCGTCATCCGCCACTAATGACCCCCGCTCGCGTTTCCCGCCGGTGGTGTTTTATATGCGCAGGATTGCACACACTTCTCTGCTGCAGGGCCGAATTTATGGTGGTACCAGCACTTCCACCCTTCTGGTCTCGACCTTGATTGTCTTCTTGAGTGGCTGCGACTTGGTCTCTCTCTGGAGCGGCTGCGTGGTCGGGACTTCCGTAACTCGTCTAACTGAGCCTGCATTTCAGCTAGTAGCAACATGATTCGTCCTTCAGGCGGCGGTGCGGGCTCTTGTTGCGCAGCGGCTACAGTGGCGCAGGTATTTCGGCTAGATCGTAGCTGGTGGTTTTCGTTAATGAGGTCTGCCACATCCGCAAGGTGATTCAATGAAGCATCCGTCTTTGTTACCACCACGTTCTGCATGTTGTGAGCCAAACCTTTTATCCATATTGCTCGCAGGACGTCGTCCGTTACCGAAGACCCAGCAAGAGTCTTTAGATGCCGCAGAAACTGTGATGGCGTGCGGTCACCGATCGCCTGGTCCTCGAGCAAAAGCCGTGTTTTTTTCGTTTGTGAGTCACCAAACCTTGTCAGCATTGTCTGTTTGACATGTTGGTATGCATCTCCTTGAAAAACGGGCAACTCGGCTAGTATGTCAGTGAGCTCTTCCATCGCTTCCGTGTCTAGGGCGCGTACAACGCATTCAGCTTTCAAGCGCGGGCACGTTACTCCTGCCAATGCCATTAAGCACTCTGCTCCGCCAAACAATATTTCTGGCTTAGCCGGATTAAAAGGCTTTAAAATAACTTGACGTGTATTTGCAGCGGGCTGGGGTTGGTCCTCACCGGCCATTTTGTTGTTGACACCTATTTCTTACGTTAATGAAATACTAACACTCGTTCGCGCACAGGTATCGCGATTCCGCGCACTAACCGAAACACTAGGTAACCCGTTCTCTTAACGACAGAGATCACGTCGGGGTCACCACTTTCGGGAACGTATAGTTGGCTACTTAGCTATGTCGGCGTTACGGGAATCGCGAAATGAGTACTTGGTTTACTTCGTGTTGGAGTTAGTTTATTTAAGATAAATTACAAAGAGTAAGGGTGCCGACCGACCGCTCCTCTAGACCGAATAAACCTGAATGACTACTTTTACACAATTGTTGAAAACTGGGATAACGGTCGGGTCGGCACGTTACAAACTAAAATACAAAGGTTTTTACAGCTATAATGGGTTGCACAATAAATATAAAAAGTTAACATTTACAAAAAGAACCGTCGGCATCACAACAGAAACCTTAGCTAAATTCTTAAAACTAAGACAATGAACTTATCCTTCCAAAGGAGGGTCCCTTGCACATTACAATAAACTATTGTTTAGCTGAAGACAACACTCAATAACATCTGTGTGCAGGCCGTGAGAATCCTTAAACTAGCGGTAACTAACAGTTAACTTAAAATACAATTTATTTACTAAGTTCCCTAAAGTAATACCTATTATATTATAAACAATTAATTGAGTCGCTACACTTCTGACAACTGATCCGGACAGTCATTCGGTGTCGGTCTCAGCCCCGCTGGGAACGTCTGACCGCTGTCTGGTGAAATCCGTTTCGACTTGCTCTCCTCCAGATGAGAGCCCTAGAGGCACGAGGCGAGTATGGCGATACGAGTCAGCAGACTGGGACGAGATGCGGCACTTTTTTGCGTCTTATCCTTGGCGGCATGTGTGCTTCTCCTCGGGTGACCGCTCGAGCTGTGCAGACGCGGTTGCGGATGTGATTCGGCAGGGAATGGAATATTTCATTCCATTCTCCGACATTCCGCTCGGTCACAAAGCCCGAACTTGGTATAATGCAGAATGCGCCCACGCTGAGGCCCGAAAAGAGTCTGCCTAGCAAGCCTGGTCGGGGCCTGGGACCGCAAAGTTAGAGCGTAGGGTTCGCGCAAGGAAAAGAGCCTTTAATTCTGCCGCCAAGTTCTGCAAGCGGGTTCTGCGTCGGGCACGTTGTGACCATATTGGACGTATTGGGGCCAAGCTGGCATCGCACCCTCCGGGTAGTAAACAGTTTTGGTCCCTGTCTAAAGCAGCTGAAACGAATTTCTGTCGGCTCACTTTACCTCCGATGCTGAAACCTGATGGGTCGCTGGTTCACTCTGCGAGTGACAAAGCAAATTTATTTGCTTTGTCACTTTGTATTTATTTCACGTCTGGACGCTGGCTCCAAGCAACCACCTACTGTTCCTCATTGTGACTCTTCGATGCCGGAGATCACTGTGCACGCTAAAGAGGTCCGGAGAGTATTGTGCAGTCTAGACGTGAACAAGGCCAGCGGACCTGACGGCATTCCAGCGAGAGTACTTAGGCAGTGTGCGCCAGAACTGTCTCCTGTGTTGACTCGCTTGTTCCGCCTCTCTCTTGTATAAAGGACGGTGCCGAAATCCTGGAAGCTTGCAAATGTGCAACCAGTGCCCAAAAAAGGCAAGCGTGCAGACCCTGCCAATTACCGTCCGATCGCCATTACCTCCATTTTGTCCAAAGTTATGGAAAGGTACTGAACAGAAAGTTGCTGACCTACCTTGAAGACAACAATCTCCTCAGTGACCGTCAATATGGCTTTCACCGGGGACTGTCAACTGGCGATTTTCTTGTGTATGTCACGCATTGCTGGGGCGAAGTCATCGAGAGACACGGCGAAGCAATTGCTGTTTCGCTTGATATCTCGAAGGCCTTTGACAGGGTCTGGCACGCGAGTCTACTCAGAAAGCTTCCTGCTTATGGCATCCCCGCTGGTTTTTGTAGCTGGATATCAGACTTCCTCAGTGAACGGTCGATCCGAGTAGTCATTGACGGCTGCTCCTCTGACTTCATGGCTATTGATGAGTTCCTCAGGGGTCTGTTCTCTCTGCAACTCTTTTCCTGCTGCACATCAATGACCTACTTCAGCCTGGTATTGTTGGGTACGCAGATGACAGTACTGTTTCAGACAGATACTTGTCCAGCGCGAAAACCAGCGTGGATGAAGTTCTTTCCTTGAGAGAGGCTATGGTGGAGCGGACAGATTTGACCTTAAGCCTTGTCTCCCAGTGGGGTGATGACAATCTGGTCTCCTTTAACGCCACCAAAACACAGGCGTGTCTTTTTACCGCAAAAAGGAGTATTTTCGATAAAACTCCTACTTTTCGGGGTACGTCTGTTCCTGTGACTGATCGGCTCGAGCTCCTAGGCATGGAGTTGACATCCAGTCTCAACTTCGGTGACTCCATTGAGTACAAAGCCCAAATTGTGGCCAAAAAACTGGGCATCCTAAATAGAGTGAAGCGATACTTTACGCCTGGACAGCTTTTAACCCTATACAAAGCGCAAGTCCGATCCTGCATGGAGTATTGCAGCCACCTTTGGGATGGCTCAGCTAAGTATCAGCTTGCCGCGCTTGACTCGGTGGAACGCAGAGCCAAAAGGCTCATTGGCGACGTTGAGCTGGCGGATGCCAAGCTACACAGCTTGGCTCATCGCCGCAAGGTTGCCTGCTTGTCGGTCTTCTACAGACTGTACTTCGGTGAGTGTGCTCAAGAACTCCACGACCTCATCCCACCAGCCCCCTTCTACCATCGGACATCTAGACGCACTGCAAGTTATCATCCTTACCTTGTTGCCATTCCACCAATTCGCACCAAGCGCTTCCAAACATCCTTCATAATGCGCACAGCGAATGAATGGAACTCACTACCTGCGTCTGTGTTTCCGAACGAATTCAAGCCGAATCTCTTCAAAGTTAGTGTGAACAGGCTTCTTCTGGGTAAGCTCACTCCATCGTCGACTCTGTCTCTGTCACCTAGACTAGAGTCAAGAGCAAACACTTAACAAAAAAAAAAAACAATTTTTTTGTGTTTTCTATTTGTAGGATCTTTACACCTTTTATTGATGATAGTTTGAGTGATACGCAAGAATACGTAATAATAGACTTTATCGATTTATAATTAATTGAATGATAATGTGTGCAAGCGATTTGAATGGTATTGGTGTACTTAAGTATAGACTACGCGTAGCAAGTAAAGTGCTGACACAGTGGTGTCAAATTTGTACGTGCTTACACTGCTTGGGTTTTGTTATTTTTTTTAAACTATGTACTATTTATTTTTTAGTTTGATCGCTAATTCTGAAGATCCTGGTAATGATAATGGGCCTTGATAAGTCTGCAAAGATTCAAATTAAGCCGACGTCTGGCTGGAGGTGGAAATCACGTTCAAAGATTCCGTTTCATAGATACATACATACCAAGCTAATAAAAGCGTGTTAAAAATATAACTTACGTTTGTCCTTATCCTTATCTTTATCCTTGGAGTGGCTCTTGAAGCGTGCACACTGAGCTCCATCCGGTTTACTCCCATTGATCATCTCCACAGCTCCCGGGTCGAACTCCGAGCCGTTGAGCGGTATTGTACAATTATTATTCTCTACAATAGGAAATATAGCTTCCGTTAACAAAATGGTAATAAGATTGTTGTTACTTTTTTACAGAAAAAGCTACGCAACGGATTGTGATGAAACTTTACAGAAATATAGTTTATATTATGTTACTGTAGAAGCCCGAAATACGATTTTTATTTTACGATTTCGATGCCAGAAAACCTAGGATTTACCGGTGAAACCTGGGATTTACCGGTGAAACCTGGGCTTTACCGGTAAAACCTAAGATTTGTCAAGTCTTGTTGGTAGACGTCCGAAATGATCTATGATAATCGATAATTTTGGGGTTTTATCAGCAATCAGGTAAATCTTAGGATTTACTTCTGAGACTTGTCTACAGAGTCTATTCAACTCTTACAGTGTTCTCATCATTTCGTATCATAGTGTGTCATAGACATTACAATTTTTCATCGCATGAATTAAGTAAGCGACAACGGAAGAGTTTAAAAAATTTAACTTTATTTGAACCCAGTTGCAGCAAGACAGTAATTACTTATGTCTACAAAAGCAGCCGACGTCCGTTTCAACGGTTCAGCAGAGATCACCGAAAAAACAAATACATTAAGAAGCCACATCAAGCCAGGAGAGTACCAGGAGCCAAGCAGTGATTCAGGGATCATGAAGATAGTTGCGGAATTGTGCGTAAATCTTTCCACCTTCCTCTCAGCTCTTCCATTTGCATCCTAACCTTGTAAGACAGTAATTACTTAATTCTACAAAATGTTGATCTTATATACTAATCTTATTGCTAACCAATCATCTCTGCTAATGACGCATGTCCTAGATATTATATGCTGACATATAGCTGTTATTCTAATATAATATAATATAATTATTGGCTGATGAAGCTAATATTGGAGGATTGGGGTTCCTTAACTCATGCGATGGACCGACCAGATCAAATCTGCAGTAGGCGGCCTATTGCATGAGTGCTCACGATGACACGAGTCACAGCCGACAGAGAGGGACGGCGTCGCATCGTAAGGCGGATCATTTCAGCCCGAATTTTCACTGCAATAGTGATGACCACTACCGTTGTGCTAAGAACGTACCAACGAAGAAGAGATTTACCATGTGATTGCTGGTAAAAGCCCAAAATAAGCGAATTATGGATCATTTCGGACTTTTACTAGTATAGGTTTTAGCGGTAAAGCCTAGGTTTAACCGTAGTTCGGTTTTTTCAGTATCATATACATCAAAATAACACATACGCTATTTGAACAAGTAATCATTTCACGCGGGCGGCACCAAGTAAAAGGAAAACATATAGAATATCATGATTTAATGATTTCGCAACACTGCATTTTGGAACTGGTGTCGAAATTGAATCAGGTTCCCATGATTACGAGAAACAAGATCGATTTCCGGCGGTTTAATCCAATGATTCAACTTGACCTTTCGACATTTTCTTAAATTTATTCAGTAAGGGCGTTATATAAATACAGCTTAGCATAAAACCTTCCTCAAATAATAAAACATCCAAAGGTGAAAGTGACAACAAAACGATTGTATTATGTGGTTTTCGAAAATGAAAGGTCAAATTTCCAACCATTTATTATAGCAATAAACCTAAACCTGCGGCAAATTATTTGATCTTTATGGAAACATGGTGATGATTATGTAACATAATGAAACACTAGGGATACAAATATGGAACATGTACCGTTAAGAGCCTGCCATAAATCAAGCTGTGTTATACAAAGTCGCAATCGCGACATTCAATATTAAATATAGCTGAATTTGGCCGAATTCAGCGTTTGCGCACACACATCGATATTTGATGTCGCAATCGCGCGTGTCCAACCATTTGTAAAATGCCGTTTCATTTTTATACAATATATTTAAGGGTACACTAGTCGACGGCTCGAACTATTTTGTGCGCGGGGTTAAAATGCTTATTATATCAACCGACAACACGTGCGGAAGAGATAGATGCTGTGATGAGCAGAAGGAAGCTAGTTCGCGTACGAATACACACTTTTGCAAATTTGTAGCGAAATGGATAATGATTTAGGACGAAACCGAGCGCGCGAAATTTTATAAACAGACCTTTGGCAGTCTAGATATCACGAAAAAACGAGTAAATCTATATGTTCAAAATAAAATTATATGCATTGTTGAACTACTAATCTATCCCTGTATGGAGGCCGTTTTGCAATTTTTCGTCTTCTTATGGTATTTATTTGCGCCCAAAAATGCGTTAAAATTAGTGTCGAAATGTGGAACTTTCGACGCTCATAACTTTAATTTTTTTTTTTTTTACTTTTTCGCTTCCATACAGGGCTAGATAATGATGAGACAAATTGATATCACTTTTTATTTTGAACGTACATCGTCAAACAGTGGAATAATCCCTAAACTACGTTTGTATGGAAAAAAAAACGATTAGTGTAACCTTAATATCAAGAAGTTGATGTTGAGTCATTATTTTAATCTCAATCCGCAACAAATATGTATATTACAATCAAATATCACTAAAATACAAATGAACAACTTTGTTGATCAAATCAATAAGAAAAGAACTAAGCTCGATGGTGACAGTAACTTACCAACTTCCATAACCAGTTCCGTATCATTGACTGGTCCAACAGTAGCGTTCAAAGCTGTAGTATTCAGCGCCCTATCAGGTGGTCCTGGTCTTAGCGTGAAACACACAAGAGAGATCAGGAAGTAGCACGAGAACAGTATGAACTGCCGGTAGAAGCGGAACTTCACGAACGTATTCCATTTAGTCTTCAGGAGGTCGATCAACATTCCTTCTAGGAGGCCTAAATGCTCGTCTTTCTCCTACAAAAGATTGGATCAAAATGTCGTTAGTGAGTTTGTTCCCTCGAAAAACTGTCTTGAAATTATCAATTTAAAATCATCATCAGTTTTATCATTAATATTAATGGTCTGATTCACAACCTCTGAAAAAGCGCAGGATGCTTAGCTGACAATTTGACAAATAATAATTGATACAGGGTTTGTTCCTTTAAATAATAATTACAGCCTACAGGCTATCGGAGTCTGTGAAACAACCCCTAATACCTATAAGTTTACGAACTGTTTATAAAATTTTTAGGACTTACGCCAAACGTCACCAAATTCAGCGCAGAATCCTTGCATATACACCCTGTTTCCGTATCAATAGTATCAACTTGACCTAATGGGTAGGCAGCACAAGTAGTAGCGCCTATCTGCCAGTAGATCTCACGCTCAATGTTCAGAATATGGAAGAACATCTCTGTGCGAGCCAGCTTCGCAGCCAGGGTTAGGGGAGTTAGGTTCAGGACGTTTTTGATGTTTAACGAGGCTCCCACCTCGAAGGCCATGTCGAAGGTTTCCTGTCAAAAAGTTTTTTTTGGTCAAGCGCTTTTGTATTATTTGTTAAGACCTAGTTTAATAAACTGGACACTGACAGACTAAACAATTAGGTAGGTAGGTACTGTAGTCGTTAAATATTTTGCAAAACGACCTCACAGCAAGTCACCTATGATCTCTTTCAGTGATTTTCTCCCTACCACTCCTATCCTACTCCTTCATAATTTGACTTATTTTATCCATTGTCAAATTCAAAGTAAGCATGTGCAATTTTCTTTTATAATATCTGGGTATGTTCAATGCAGCCCTAAAGCTTGCTATGGTTGCTTCGCTTCATAATTTACTGACCATTTTCTCATAAATGACGAGCATATGCAGCACCGTATTGCCATTCGTATCTTGCTTGTCAGGATCGGCGCCTCGTGCGAGGATCAGTCTGTAGCACTCCTCTTGTCCTAGGCACGCCGCGAAACTTAGAGGATACTCGCCCCAGTATACGTAACTGAAATAAAATGGATTTTATATTATGACCCTATGATCGGGTTAGTTAAGCAAATGTTTATCCGAAAGATAGAGTCGGGCGCAGGTAAATATTTGAAATTGATTGTGGTCAAATTGAATTAAACATTTATTTAATTCAATATTGTTTAAAGTAATTGAAGACCCTTTGCAAAGAGGTCTTGGTCCTAAAACCCTTAATTAACAAATAACAAAACCAATGTTACAAGCGCAGGAATCCTTGGTGTCCCTAAATTACCATTTTATCGTACCCATTCCACATTCCGTCAAATCTATTTCTAGTTAGCCATGGATATCTATCTATTCTAGCTTTATGAGCAGCTTTTGAGTCACAATAATGTTTTCGAAAAACGACTGGTCATAGTACTAATAATTTATTTGGTGTCATTATTTTTACCTTTTTTTCTTCCTTACATCAGCCTTCTTATCAGTGTCCACTTTCTTTATAAATTTTAATATTTCATACAACCCATTGATCTTTTTGTTAGTCTCTAAGATAACATCCTACACAACACAACTCTATATTATCCTTACCCATTATAATTGGTCTCCGGCTGTACATTGACCCATTCATGTTCAAAGCAGTCATTCCGCGAAGCTTTCTGGTCTTCAGGACACATGAAGTTGCCATAACAACGCTCATGGTAGTTTGCTCCAGCGTCTAGGAGGAACTTCACCATCGTTGGATCTTCGTTTACTATTGTTATATGCAGTACACTCTCCCCTAGAGAAAAAGTGTTTTTTGAAAGATGTATAGGTTGATACTCATCACGATATGTATAGACAGACAGAACCTTCACCAATTTTGATAAGGGTTTCGAATAGTGAAAGCACGCATATTTTTTTATAAATATATGGAAAATGCCAGCATTTGGTGTTAGATAGGAACCGTCTACAGTAATTAATGAACGGGATGGAAGCACTAAATCACTGTCAGATTAATTTAGTGCCATGATAGACATTATCAGGCGCTCTATCAGATTGACTACGCGAAATTGAAGTAAAATGAACGCTGCGGAAAGCACTTGTAATATTGTTAAAAGGGTTGCAACTAAAAATAACCAGTATCTCCCTAAAAGATCTCATTTTGTTGGCTTATTTGAATCTGTGATAATAATCATCATCAGACTTATATTGTTACCATTGCTGGGACATAGGCATCCTCTCTGTGAGAGGCCACCACGCAGGCCCAGTGCGGCGTGAATGTCACATGTCTTTGACTTTTGGTTCTAAGACCCTCCGGTTTCCTTACGATGTTTTCCTTTACCGTTTTAAGAGCAGTGGTGATGAAATAATTACACAAAGTAAAGCGCCTGCCTGGGTTCGAACTCACGACCTACAACACGTAAATCGGGGCCGACACCCCTGGGCCACCACAGGGGGTGACCATAAGCTCTTAGAGTAAGGTTATTTTGAGATCGCGTAAGTGACAGATATATACAAGTCATATACATCTGTCCCTTACACACACTGAAAATAACCTTACTCTAAGTGCTTATGGTCACTCCCCTGCTCTCAGATCATAGTAATAAAATCTCAATGTGTATATTTTGTCAAAAAAACCGAAACCAATGTGTGATTTGATTTATGTTAACGTTATTTTAGACCTAAGTATAACTTTTTTTGTTTGTAAAACATAGTATTAAATATATGTACATACTTAAACACTAAGCAAAAGTAAACTATACTAACTTATACTAAACCTATTTACTTACATTATATACAAAAGAAAGGTACACTTAGGCGTCGAAGTACTCCTCCACATCGTTGTCATCCGGGAACGTGCCCAGAAGACTGGCATAACTTATAGATGAGTAGTTTTCAAAAAAATATAATTTGAGCGAAAGAAAACGCTTATGGATAAACAAAGCTTTTATAAGTCATTCCTACTTTTATTAGTAAAATCTTATGAAATGTCCAGTTTTTTATGATCAGAGAAGCAACAAACGAGCACAATATTATATCTGGTGTAAGCATTGTTTGAGTACAAATCGATTTCGTACGTGACTCGTTGCCTGATCCGAAAGTAATGAATCCTATTTTGTTGATTTCTATTGAAATTTTGCGGACCTTGCACAGACGCCTCGACGCCAATCTTGCGAATATTTTGGTGGGACATCATATTTTCACTTATTTTAAGAGTAGTTAACATTTCCGTCTTGTCTTACAATGTTAATCTCAAGCAAGTGATGTATATTTAAAAGGATGGATGACTCTCTCTTGTGTGTTTGCTCAAAACAAACTTTCATCGGGCGATTTTAATCAAGAAACACGAGTGTACAATTTAAAACAAGTACCGTAGGTAACGTTCTGTTCTCAGATTAAAAGTGAATCGAACCCAACACTGAGTGCGATGCCCTTGTGCAGAATATGACGTACATGCTGCAATTTAGAGGGCCATATTAACGCCACTGACGCTGCAATTAACTTAGCCACCTACTGGGCCCAAAATATTTGAAGACATTTCCATCGACTCAAAAAAGATAAGAATACTGAGTTAACGCAATGGAGGAATGCCACATGATCAATTTATAATCAAATGCATAATTATGATAACTACATTACTGGGGGGTGACTATAAGCTCTTAGAGCAAGGTTTTTTTAGTTACACAAGTTTAGTGTGCGTAAGTGACAGATTTATCTGACTTGTACCTCTGTCCCTGTTTCACAGTCGAACCTTAATAGTTTTGATACGTCATGGTACGGGGGCTGATTGTCTTACCATAATACTCATCCCCCATGTAGACGTCATTGATCAGCTTAGGATAGAACCGCAGCAGTCTTTTAGCCAGGTTAGCCAATAGTGAGGAAGCGTTTAACAGACATAGATGAAGGATGGTCTCTCCCACTGCTCCTCGCTCCTGCATTTAAAGATGAGTTCAATTAATAATTTCTGAGGAGTACTCATTATAAGGATAAATGTTAAAGATCGTAATTTAATCAGTTGAACCAAATATGGTAAGTATAATAAAGATACCATACATTGAAAATAGTTTCCGTTGTGTTTAAACTATAAAAATAAATATTTATGAACTTAAAAAAATACCTCTTATAATCAAGACTAAGTTACGGAGAGAGCAGAATTTTATTTTTTGAATAAAATAATACGAAGCATTTTTCTGCTAAGCTATTCCTACCTAACATTTTGTAGCTAATTACCTTGAGATCCCAACAGAGTTCCCTATAACCAGACGGTTTGGCATCATATTCCTCCTGAGTGACAAGAGGCCAATCCTTCTCAACGTCAAACTCGTCATCGGGGTTCTCCATACTTCGTAAGGGCGGCAACTGAAAAAAACAAGTTATATTCTTACATTATATTATGGCTACTAACATATTGGTAAAGGTACTGTGCTAGTTTAGAGCATCATTAGCTCGGATCGAGAGTGATCGATTTTGGGATTACCATACACCTGCCAAATGTTTTAACTGCCTACAGGATTATGCCCCAATGATCACTTCACGTAGTGATATATGGATGTCCATACTCGTCGATCGAGTATAAGTGCTTTATGAGAGTATTTTTTACCTTTGTTTTCAGGGCAATTGACTGTTTCGACTAAATTAACATTAGGTACCTATATGACCGCCCCTCACATCTCCAATCCAATCGATAATTCCGTATCAGTAATCTTGCAATCATATTATTATGTGTGGGTCACTCATATATTATACATAATAGGAACAGTAGGTAAGTCTGTTCCTATTCTGTATATAAATGACCGGTAAAATTGTATATATGTACTTTGTGGTAGCATCACAATTTCCAAATAGTGCTGAGTTCACTCACCAACACCAACTTACTTACTTACGAGCATGTCTATAAGATAGTGTTGGTACCTCTAAATAATTTTATCATACAAAGGTATGCCCGTCTTACCAACTTATGCCTGGACCGCTCTTTGTTCCTCAGCAGTACTAGATGCGACACGGGTATGTACCGGCCTCTGCCCTTATTGTACAGAAACGGCTCCACCTTTGTCTTTATCGCGTGGTCTATCTCCGCGTACTGTTTGTTCTGGAGAGCTCTCTTCATCATGTCTACTAAGAGGCCACCACCTAGTGAAATAGCATGTTAAGTGTGATCAAAATTATCCATATTTAGTATTGGATACTAATCTCTTTTTTATGTTGTATAATTTATTTACCACTCTTTTAAGTTTCGATATCTTACAAATATCAGATTTTCATCAATGTTTACTTTAATTACTTCGCATATTGATAGAATCATACATTGTATATGAAAACACTTACCTTTAATATCGACGAGTTTGTACAACTTTTGCTGCGGTGTCCCTGCTTGTTTCTTAACACCACTGGTGACATTACTTTCAGCATTACCCATGGCTACTAAACGATTCTATAAAAACGTACTATTTAAAAGTTTACTCTCCTTATTACTTACTCACTTTAGTAAATTAATGGTAAGTTATCGGTAACAGCGTTTTGCTTATCGACAAAACATTACCGTTGCTATAACGATAGTCTCGGTCGTTCTAGCAACCAAAAATTGAACTAGTCATATCTGCTATTTCGTCTTTTCGAGAGGTAGCCATAACGCTTCTAACCCAATATACGGTATGATAATGCTGTTGGTAAGAATAATATTATGGTCAATAAAAATATAATTGTGACAGATCTGTTTTATTTTACAGATTACTTGGTGGACGAAGAAGAAGATATAAAACTTCCAGCAAGCTCAATATAGAAGCACTGAAGAATAGTCCAACGGTACCTCCGACAGCAACTGAAAAACAAAAATGCTATACAGAAATACAAAGAGAATAAAATAATAGAATGCGATAAATCGAAAGTCATCAATGGTTATGTTGGGATAGGTTCTAAACTTTCACTTTTAGTGTGTTAAAAAGAAAGCAAAGAAAAAACAGTTCTTGTTGAACTAACCGACTAAGTCCAAGTTGTCACGTAGTAAATTCCTCTGGTACCTAAGCGTAGGCAGTGATATCATTTTAACTTCTACGAGAGTACCTACACCGGATTGGTCCTTTACCCATCTCCTGTAACAATTAAAACAAATGAAACTGTATCCTTTCGAAACCCTTTCCAAGTTAACCAACCATGAGGAAATATTTTACGACCTAGCTACCGGTAGGCCAGGTGAAACTTTGAATGCTTATTTACTAATTGGAACTTTCTGAGTACAAGATTATCTATTACGTAAAAATGTATGCTTACTTTGTGTAATGAATAGTTTTTAGTTCGCTCTCAACGCATGAAGGAACGCACTTCTCTTTAGCATTCTTATCCACGCCTACTTTAGCTTTGTGAGCTGAAAATTAAATGTATGTTCAGCGATTTAGTAAGCACTTTTAATTGAAATGCTTTCATTTTCTTTTGGCGCCTACCTTCATACGTGGTCCAACAATTAATTCCAGTGTAATTGCAGAAAATCTTCTCGTCTGAAATAAATAAGAATTTCTCCCATGAATAAATATTAGGAAGCATTTCTAAAACTATCAAATATTATAGTAATCCACAAATGATTATTCCCTACAACTGAGATAACTTACTCATGTGGTGCTAGTCTACCAAACTTTATATTTACATCGATACAACAGCGCCTAAGCTAAGGTGTTATCGAAACTGTGCTACACATGTGGCTAGAAAGCGTAATTTATTCACAGGCGCAGCATACTTACAGGTTAGACCTCTTGCAGGGTGTACGCATCCACATTGATGATATAACTCCTTATTAGTTTCAGCTAACCGACAGGCTCCGTAGGAATATACCTGAGAAGTACATAAATGAACTCTACATAGATCAGATACAATTCAATATATACATGATTGTAAAATCATGCATTCTTGACAAGAGATAACATGAAGATTTAACTAGCAAAATGCATATGAATTGCCAAAACCAAACTATAGCCTAGTTCAGTCGAAAGAAAGCTTATGTTGGTAATAATAAATCAACCATGGATAGATTCCCACGAAGTGACAAAAATCTTTAAAACAACTGTTATAACTACACCCAAATACCGCCATGATATTACCGGATAAGTATGAATCTATCGTCGATGCTCTCTCTGTGCAGCTGCCCAGCGTTCACGATCTCCAAGACGGAGACTTGCAGCACCACTCGTTTCTAAGTGTACGTGCAGATGACATGCTTACCGGATAAGTATGAAGGAGATCCTGAGGCAATTCATGCAGGTACCGGCACCCTCTACCCTAGATACTCTCTCGGTTCAGCTGCACATCGTTCACGATCTCCACCACAGAGAACAGCAGCCCCACTCGGTTCTAATTGTACGTGCATATGACATGCTTACCGGATAAGTATGAAGGAGATCCTCAGGCACTTCACGCAGGTACCGGCACCCTCTACCCTAGATACTCTCTCGGTTCAGCTGCACATCGTTCACGATCTCCACCACAGAGAACAGCAGCCCCACTCGGTTCTAATTGTACGTGCATATGACATGCTTACCGGATAAGTATGAAGGAGATCCTCAGGCACTTCACGCAGGTACCGGCACCCTCTACCCTAGATACTCTCTCGGTTCAGCTGCACATCGTTCACGATCTCCACCACAGAGAACAGCAGCCCCACTCGGTTCTAATTGTACGTGCATATGACATGCTTACCGGATAAGTATGAAGGAGATCCTGAGGCACTTCATGCAGGTACCGGAATCCTCTACCCTAGATACTCTTTCGGTTCAGCTGCACATCGTTCACGATCTCCACTACAGAGAACAGCAGCCCCACTCGGTTCTAATTGTACGCGAAGATGACATGCTTACCGGATAAGTATGAAGGAGATCCTGAGGCACTTCATGCAGGTACCGGAATCCTCTACCCTAGATACTCTTTCGGTTCAGCTGCACATCGTTCACGATATCCACTACAGAGAACAGCAGCCCCACTCGGTTCTAATTGTACGTGCAGATGACATGCTTACCGGATAAGTATAAAGGAGATCCTCAGGCACTTCATGCAGGTACCGGTACCCTCTACCCTAGATACTCTCTCGGTTCAGCTGCACATCGTTCACGGTCTCCACCAAAGAGAACAGCAGCCCCACTCGGTTCTTGTACGTGCAGATGACATGTTTACTGGGTAAGTATGAAGGATATCCTAAGGTACTTCAAGCAGGTACCAGGCACCCTCTATCCTCAATGCTTGCCTTCTGCCGCTGCACGTCGTTCACGGTCTCCACCACAGAGAACAGCAGCCCTAATAGGTACACACCGGGAGCGCGGATAAAATGCTTACAGAATAGGTATGAAGCAGACCCTCAGGCACTTAATACAGGTACCGGCACCCTCTATCCTCAATACTCTCTCACTGCAGCTGCATAATTATAGTTTACGATCTGCACCACAGAGACCAGTAGCTCCGCTCTGTTCTTCCTGTACGTGTATGACATGCTTACCGAATAAGTATGCAGCAGGTCCTCAGGCACTTCATCCAGGTACCGGCACCCTCTATCCTCGATATTCTCTCGCTGCAGCTGCACATCGTTCACAATCTCCACCACAGAGAACAGTAGCCCCACTCGGTTCTCGCTTTTCGTGTGGATGACGTGCTTAAGTTTTATGTCCAGGTTATTCGTTGATAACTCTTCGGGGCTGTGGATTGATAGCTAGAAGGGAAATGAAGTGTATTTGCTCTCATTACTTCTACATGTTGCAATACAAAATACGCGCTTAGTCGTGGAGTTGCGGCAAACAGCCCGTTTTAACCTAACCTAATGCAGAAAGGTAGTGTCGAAGTATTTATACAAGCTTGCAGGGAGCCGAAACGGACTACCATTATTTGTCAAAACTCCGTTCTACCTTTATTTGGTGTAAAATAAACAGTGTTTCATCTATTTAATCTAAAATATCAGTAACCAGTGTTTTTCTGTCCTATATCTCCGTTATTCTTTTCTTTAATTTCATTGCAGGATCCAAAGGCAGTTAAATTCATTATTCGGGACTTCGCCGACCTTCATTGCCTCGGCGCTTTTCTGGCTTTCAGGAGTTACAGTGGCTATTGGTGATTTTGACAAGCTGAGCATGCTTTCTGGTATGTTCAACATGCCTCAAGCGTCATAAAAACCTATCAAAGCAAAACCCTTACTTCAGCATCAGCCAGCAAGCGAAACATCAGAATTCCAGGTCCAGTAGTCATATTCACGACAAATAGGCTATTTTCTCCTCTGAAACAGATAACAAACAATATGCCGTAGGTAATTAGGTCCGTATCAGCTGCACGATGATCTTATCAAACACAGATAAGATTGCTCACTTGTGCTGTAATGTGTTGAAGGAGACGCAAGGCCCGTGCTCCGAATCCAGTTCATGAAAAAACTGGCAACATGGAATTGCGACATTGTTATAGCTGCAGTCAGAAACCATTTCTGAGCAGCTTTTGTGTACCTGGTGGAACAGTCATGAATCATTTCATTGAGAATGTTAAGGTGCGTGTTAAACCAATTATTTTTTTACTGTTTTTATTTTATTTTCTAAACTGTTTTTGATTGTTGACAAATTTTTTGGCTATCATTTAATTAAAAGGTTTATGCTTCAAGAAAACGTATTTAGTTCAACGTAATGTACAGTATTCTGTATAACTACAAATTATACCTAATAACTCTCTTAGCAATAATTTATTCAATTAAAATAATTCAGCATTTTGTTATTCAGTCAACAAATGTTTGGTAGTCAAGGCCCAGTTTTTTGATCCGTAGTTAACGCAACTAATGGTTAAATATGCTAATAACAATGGTTTCAAATATCGGTAAAACCGTCTTTAGTGTAACATATGGTCAAATAATTATCTCTCCAATTTTTCAACCATTTGTGAAGCTAACTATTGATGAAAAACGCATTATAACCAAATTTGAAACCCTTGGTTAGCATATTTAACCATTGGTTAAGTTAACTACGGATCAAAAAATTCGCCTGTCTCTTTTACGTTTAACTTCGTGAAAAGAAAAAAAAAAGAATCTGTTTAGTAATGTCAGATAAATTCTCAGGTAGAATTTCAATGAATTGGAACTACTTTATTTCCTGCTCATTGACTCGTAAATCTAAAAATCCTGACTCCGCAAGTTTATGTTGTGGTTACGTAGGTTAGGTACCTACCTATTTCTTATAAGGCAATTCCTAGATACACTAATGTAATGATAAATTCTCAACATATTTACTTCCTATTCTCTTTCTACAAATAAGGGCAAGTTGAGACATTTACTACACAACCTATATTAGAGCTGGAGGTCATTAGAACGTGCTTTTCCTAAATGATCTACATATTGAACACTGCAGCTACCTATTACCAATTACATCACGGTTCTAGACAAGTTAGGCAAAAAATTCGTAAGCTAAAGTCGATAAGCAGTCTTTAGTCAGAGAATTATATTGTTCAGATAATCTTACATGCTCGATGAGGTCCCTCCACGGCACATCGCAGGCTATAGTCGTTCCACAGGGAGCACATTGAGTGCCAACGCACTCTCCACGTCCATACATTATGTCTGTCAGATACCGTTGGTGATCGTAGTTCACAGGATTTAGAAAGTCCGCTTAAATTGGGCAAAAAGGAATAGATAATGTGGGGCAAACAGAGAAGTTTATTGTTAATCATGGCTCAATTTACATTTCCGCGGAGCAAGTTTGAATGTACGTCATAAAACGGAAGTGTATTCATCTATGGGCCGATTTCACCAATGAAACTAATCGCGATTAGGTTAGCTAAAATCAGTTCAAGCAAATACAGCGTTCTTATAGGTTAAGTAAGACCAGTTTAGTTGAACAAATGGCGATTAGTGAAATCGGCCCATAGATGAATACACTTCGCCCTATGTGACAGCTTTGGGATCGTAGTTTTAAACTTAAGTTTTAATTTACTGGGAAACGTTGTCAAAAGCGTTACACCTAATACTATTTTGGACCACCGTATTAATCAGGTTTTTCTACTTCAGATACCAGTCTCCCAAAACACCCCTTTAAGAATCTGGGAGTAGGTATTACTTGATCAAATAATATAATCTGTAAGTTTTAAGTCACCTTTTTGGAAGTGACATAAAACAATTAAACTTTAAATTAAAACTATTAATTTCCCTAACATAACGTTTTCATTCCGGAACACAACCCAAAAAAACTGTAGCACTGTTTTGGGCAATGATGAGCCAATTTATTCGTAGTGATCCCTTTCATTCGTAGCATGAACAAAATTTACTAAAAAGCAATAGTCGCGGGTCATTTTCATGTTACCCCTAAGTATATAAAGTTAATACATTTCAATTTCAATCGAGTTCGAAATTCATTAATCAAGGGTACGACTATTATGTGAAATTGTCCACTGAATACTGAAGCCATTGAACCTCAGATGAAGTAAAATGTACCCTTATTTTATGATGAAAAAGAATAATAGTTGTTCAACCACAATAAAAGTGTTCTTTATTGGGCATCTATTTAAATGTTTCGGTAACATAAAAGAGAGATAGAATCTTCATTAATTAAAGTTTAGTATTTTTAGTAATCCAGGAGGAGAACACAAAATAGCAACAGTACCTATCTATAAACTAAGTATTGGCGAAAAGTTCACGAAATTTACCTTTGTGAACTGCGCATATTTTTCTGCATAGTTAATTAGTTAATTAACTACCTATCTCAATTAGGTATCATAATGAGCAACAATTACCTACTTATGAATCAACAGTTCGCCCTGTTTGAACAGTATCTAATTAGAACCACAGCAATGCGAATAATAATTAACACACAAACCGCAAAATCTAATTAATGACGTATTTGTGTCAAGATTGCCCATACATAAGAAGGTCCCTTAAAGGATATAACGATTTAAAAGCTCTGCATTAACCGCAATCAGTGACAAACGGGAAAACACAATACCAATAAAGTACTCTTAACCGATAACTACTATCAATTCAATGTAATCCTTTTTAAGGTTTTGTCCCGTTTCAGCTATTCACCCCGTTTTACGTGGCACCTACTATTACGTGGAATAATTATTATAAGGTAACACGTACTTCCCTACTTGTTTCAGGAAGGTACTTACAAATATCATCTACTATCTTGTAGGGAAACTAACTCCCTGCATAGTTAGTTCTATCCAACTGTAGTCTATCAGTCTTGAGTCTACTTTTGGATATGTTATCTGGTGGCTAATCTTCATGGTCAGTAAGGACGTTCAGTTATACAACTATAACCATATTTCTATTATCATTAGTCTTTCTTGATCCGATGGACTTCTAAGTAAACACTTCTAATAATAGTCCTTTAGACCGAATTTCGGTCACGGCAGCCAATCTCAGCTATTCATCGGTGCGGGACATATGTGTCACAAATGTGTGCGCAAACACAGGTGCTCTCGTGTTCCATCACTGTCATAGTCCGATGGCAATCTGTCACGATTGTAGAGCTCAGGCGTAGGGCCAACGAACCGCTTTACGTGCTTTCTGAGACACGGAGGTTTCATACCTACCGCTAAATTCCAACTTCCGAGCTACCACTGAGAAATTCCTAAGTAATGGAAAAACCCAATAACAGCTTGCCTGACTTGGGAATCGAACCCGCGACCTCACGTTCAGCAGTCGCACTTGCAACCAAAATACCAATGAGGAGTAACACTTCTAAATACACCACTTACTATTAGCAAATACTTACGGTACAGAACAGTAAATCTGCGTAAAGCAAATTTAGTGGCAGTCTCTTCACATATCGTCACTCCTGGGAACGTAGTAGTCCAGTTCAAGTAACGGGTGTCGGGAGTAAAGTTGACTTCCACTCCATATTCTCCTGCGTGCTGCATCATCAGGTAGAGGCAGAACAAAGACGCTATCAGAGTCAACAGCCAGAATATCCTGGATACAAGAACATGATAAGGTGCCTGCCTGATCGTTTCGGCACAGACTCGCATACGCGTACAGTACAGAAACAAGAACACACCGACCCGGTGAAGAAGGCGTCGTATAGCATCTCAACTCGATCGGTATGCGGTATGTGGTGCCGGACACATAATCGTAAAAAAAAGTCTAGAATGGTATTTGTTCCGTCGCAGTAGGCGTCAGCACTGAGGAGAACTGCACATATGTCCGGCACCGCATACCGCAGCGTTGTGCGTTCCGATCAAGGGACCAAAACTTTAGGCTAATCATACTGTGATAAAGACGCCGATGACCCGATTCATCACTCATTCATGTTGCAATATCCGATTTACCCGTGATAAGAAACCAAAAAAAGTTACAATACCATTGAGCTCGCTTATTATAACCTATCTTATCTGCATACTAGCTAGGACCGGACATCTGGTTTCAATACAAAAGATAGCTTGGTAAAGCCACAGATAATATAATACTAGCGTAGTAAAGCTAAGCCTGCCTAAGATAAGAATAAAGGAAATGAGGAAACCGCTAGGCGAAAAATTCTTTTCCACAAAAAAAAAACCGACTTTAAAAGTAAAACACCAAAAAGTGTAAAATAACTTTCGATTAGGCAGTCGGTGTCTTTGGTACCACTTGATTTTATCGTTTTGCGACACCGACTTCCGAAACGAAGGATATTTTGCGCTTTTTAGTGTTTTACTTATGAAGACGTTTATTTTTTTGTGAAAATGTGTTTTATTACATAAAGGTTTACCTGGAAAGCAGGCTTCTATCAGTTTCAAACACATAGTGCAGACCATGCACGCCACTGTTTCGTCCGAAGAATATAAATCTCTTCCTGACACGTTGAACAACTTCAGCGCCCCGCATTCTCGTGACAAGGCGTTAGCGTTACCGCTAACAGTTTACCAACCACCAACTTTAGAAACACTAAACTTGCTAACTATTTGATTTATTGCTACACTTGTACTAAACTATTGCGTGCCAACTAAGGGTATGATTAAAAAGCCATGCAATAATTTTAAAAGCTTTAAATTATGTGGCATGTTAATAAATAATGTTTTACCTAGGCACTTGTGATTAAAAAGTGTTCAATTTGTTAAATAACCGTGAAATACTGGCTAAATGCTTTTTCGTGTGATAATATTCCAAAGATAGAAATTAATAAAAACCAGGCTTTAAATTTTATCTAAAAAATACTTTTATTAAAATTAAAACTATATTACAAAACTTATTAACATTAATAGGTATTTGTAAATGAGTATCAATAAATATATCTAGGTATGTATAAAATACAAAATGCTCAATAGCTAATATAATAACATAATTATACTAGATTTATCAGTACACTTCTAATTTCTAATTACATAACATTATAAACTACAGATAAACGACAAGATTTATTAAATCAATCTATAAAGAGAACAATAAAGAGATCTTTTTAGTACCTAAGTAAAAAAACAGGTATGCAAATATCTGCATAGAGTACAGACCAGGTTTCCAGGTTTAGGTTAAAAATACATTTAAATAAATAAAAAAACACTGTAAAGTTTTAGACCCTTAGACTCCGTAGTTGTGGCATTCCTTTGATTTTTTGGTAAAACTAACACATATTAGTTCAATAAGGCTAGCTTTGGCTTCTCTATAATAACTTAAACTACATGCTTAAAATTAGGTTACAGTCAATCCTTGTTCCATTTCTAGTCTTAGTCATAAAGTTCTTCCGTCAATCAAACATAATTTTCTTAGTTTACCCGAACCACTTCTGGAACCAGGTCCTATGCGTGGTGGTGGTTAAAGCGGCCAGCACCAGACTCTTACCCAGCGGGTCTGCGTACATCGAAGATTCCGTAGGAGCATTCGAGGTGACGTTCATCATCAGTCCGTTTATAAGGAACCCTCTTTGAAGGTCTATCAGTAACTCTGGTTGCGGGTGACGACGCTCCCATTCTGTTGCTTTAAAGATAAAGGTATTATGATTATTATAATATTTGGGATTATGTGCACATACAAACATACATAGACGGATAAACACATTACCCCCTTCGGCAGTCGGGTAAAAATGAATCCCTTTTCCCTTGGTCAAGCCATAAGTTGAGTATGGCTTTACCGATTTCATTCAGCTTTTCTTTCAAAGTATCCTAATTCTTTGTAGAAGGTTCATACGGAAAGAAAAATTAAGAAACAATAAACAAAATAGTGGTAGGTAGGGGTAGGATAGGCAGTTGACGGGACCGAAGCCGCGGGCACAGCTAGTCAACTAATGAAAATGCAGTAACTAGCGAACGTTATTGACCGAGTACTTGGCGCGATGCTTGCGTAGCGGAAATCATTACATGCCCTTGATGAATATAATAGCAGAGATAACATAATACACGAGTAGGTACTTAACTACAATTAAATAAAAATATCTCACTTGCAATTATTGCTGCTCTAAAAACAACTTTTTATCGGCCAACTTAATTCTTTGTTTTGTTTTAACGAGAATACAGAATGGATTTTATTTATAAGTCTACACCACAAAACCACATTATTTTGTTGTTCACACAAACACCCGCCGATCATGCAATACGTAGACCGTGTCTCATCCATCATGGACATTAGATGAATGGAAAGCCAAAATAACAATGTCAGTCTGTCTGCCTAACCTTTTTCTAACAATTTCGGACACGGCTTCCAGTGCAACCGAAGCCAGTAGGCTCGGCTCGGCTCCACGCAAAATACAGAAAATTAAGTAATATTCTTTATTATTACTTTACTAAGAACCAGTATTATGCGTGGAGTGACTGCCTATCTGCAGCCTAATTGCGTATGTGAATTCGGCAAGGCAAAGGGTTTTGACCCTATCAATCGACCAATCACATGTGAGATGCAAGACGCGATATGGATTTCCGTAAATGTGATTGGTCGATTGATGGAGTCAAACCGTTTGCCTTCACTTAATCAATTAGGCCGCTGATCTTCACAACCCACTAACTGGGTAACACGATAACCCTTGGCAACACTGGTGTCAGATTCTGGTTTCTACTACCCGTAACAGTATCTGAAAGAGCAGTGGTGGCACGGTTGCTTCGGTGAGTACCTGAATAGGATTGGACGTGAGACCACGGCAAATTGCCACCACTGCGGTTAGGCGTCGCTGAGGCAAACGCTTCGATGCCTAAAACGACGAAACCCCGCCTGCATCGTAGGCAGGCGGGACTCCGGGGTCATGGGCGGTCCGATTGGTGCTTCTATTCACCCACCAAGTGCCTCCAGGAAAGACGGTGGTACAGTGATCACGTACTCCCGTGCACGTGCGAGGCTCAGGGCAAATGCTGTATTAGTCTCTACAGGGATGTGCCCTAAGAGGCGTTGCGTACTGGGGATTCCGGTGTGGTCTTTTGAGAGGTCACGGGGTCCCTTCTACGTACTGAAGGTGATCACCGGCGTGGTTTTAGCGCCTTTTGAAGATATCCCCCCGTAAACAAAAAGAAAGATTGCGTGTTCAAACCCAGGCAGGCGCTTTACTTTGTATAAATTATTTCGTCACCACTGCTCTGAAAAAGGTGAAGGATAACATCGTGAGGAAACCGGCATGTCTTAGAACCAAAAATTCGAAGACATGTGACATTCACCAATCCACACTGGGCCCGCGTGGTGGATTACTGCCCATTCCCTCTCACAGAGAGGAGACTTACACGCACAACGGACCAAATGGGAGTCTAAATGCGAAAAAGGGGTCCATCTATTCTATTCTAACGGTAGCTGACCAACGGCTTAACGTTCTTTGCAAGGTAAGGTCCAAGTCCCAGTATGTATTGGATGGTCACAATCATCGGCAAGAGTTGCTTGACCATTAAGATCGACCCTTGTGGCTGTTATAATTCTAGCCCCCAAAATACAGGCTCAGGCCTAGTTTGGGAGTTAGTATCATCATGTAACGTGTTACATTTGTGTCAAATAAACATCTATATATATGTATATATATTTATAATTAAGCTACGACCTCCTCCCAAGCCAAAACAACAATAATATTGATAAAAACTTACGACAATAAGGCTGCTTGTCCGTCGTCAGCACGAAGTAGGGTCCATCCGCGCGCGGCACTCCGCCGATCCCGACGGATCTGATGCCCATCTCCGAACATGAGCCGACTCTGTCACAAGCTGCTACTAAACTCTCGTTAACCCTGGGAGGACACACATTCTATGTTTTAAGGTATTGAAGCAATAGAAAAATAAAAATCGATAAGTTACTGTAAAAGCCCGAACTGTAGTTCAAAAACTGTAAAACCTAGGATTTACCGGTAAAACCTGAGATTTACCAAGTCTTACTGGTAAAAGTCCGAAATGACCTATGATAATCGCTAATTTCGGTTTTAGAAAAAAAAATACAAATAGACGTGATTCGAAAAGTAGATCGACTTTAAAAAAAGATATCAAACATAATACCTACTTTGATGAAGCTAATCATAGATCATTTTACGATTACAATTCAAACATAATACCTACTTTGATGAAGCTAATCATACAATCTAGGGGTCTTTAAGTCAAGAGTGAATAGGTTTCTTCTAGGCAAGCGTGCTCTATCGTCGACCACATCATCGCTTACCATCAGGTGAGATAGTGGTCAAGCGCAAGCCTATTGATAAAAAAAAAAAAAAAAAAAAATCAGGCTTTCACCAGTAAGACTAAGGTAAATCTATGGTTTTACCGTCCTTCGAGCTTTTACAAGAAAACGAAAGGTAACGTAAAGTCCTGACCGAAGGACCTGACTCTCTCACTGACTAACGCCCAGCTTTGGGACGCTGAAAGCTGCAATTTAGCACAGAAGTTCCTTTAGGCCAGACTTTTCAGAATTCCCGAGGATCAGCGAAATAGTGCAAACTAAGTCGCTAGCTAGAGCTGAAGAAGAGAGAGAGCTAGAACTCCTTTTCTTTTTCCCTCTGTAAAAACCGCATTTTAAACTATGATTAACTTACCCTTCGTAAGTCAAATCCCATTTGTGGCCCCTGAAAGTGCAGTTGTTGTTGATCAATGACTCAGTGAATAGCAGATAAGCGCGTCCATGACTGCATATAGCTTGCTGCAATCCTGAAACAAAACGAATACATGAAGTAGTATAACGAGCAAAATCCCCTTGTTTCTAATAAGCAAATTAGGGCAATTAAGACATACCATAGGAATGGATCTGCAAATAAAGCTATAAAGGGAATCAAAACTCGATCAACTTACTGGCTGTAGAAAATGGGTTAAGTTTCGACCACAAGGAGTTGGTCTTATTGTAGCAGCCCGGCTGCTTCATGCCGCCGTTTGGATAAAAATCAGCATGCCCTGAAACACAGACAAAAACACTGATTTAACACGGAAAGAGCCAATAAAACACGATATTTTCCACCAGGCTGGCTGCTCTTGGCCCAGATCCAGGGTCTTGGCCTTTTTTTGGAAAGTGTTGATTGATAAAAGACCACATAGTAATAGGGATCCCAAATATAGGTACTATTTTCACTTCTTACCGTTCCGGTCAGGAAAACCGAAGCCGATCCTTGACAGCAGTCGTCCGTTAGTGTGGATGATGTCCACGTAATCTGCGTCAGAGGCGTCCAAGCGCTCCGTATGGTCAATTGTCCTGAAGCAAGGCTGGGCGGGATCCAAACCTGCAAGATCACATACATGTATGAAGATCAACATCGGGAAATGTGAAAATTTGGGGCATTCTTAGAATCATCATCAGCCTTTTCACACTCCACTCGTCGGGGCCTATGTCCCACTGCTGGGACATATGCCTCCCATTTATGAAAGAGGGAATTAATGGGCCACCGGACCCAGTGCGGGTTGGTGGATGTCACATTTCTTCTAAATTTGGTTTTACGACATGCCAGTTCCTTCACGATGATTTCCTTCACCGTTTTTTGAGTAGATTGGGTTTTGAAACAATATACACAAAGTAAAACGCCTGCCTGCGTCCGGCCGTTATCACTGGGCCACCCATAGATATAATTTTATATTTCTATGGGGCCACCACTGCTCTTGTTAGCTCGGCATTCATAGAGTAACCATAGAATACTGGATTAAATTGAATACAGTTGAAATAATTGCGTTGCACCTAAAGTAAAGAGCAAATAAGTACCACTTTGCAGTAGACTGAAATGTATGCGTGCTAACCTGTGATTCGAGCAACTTTTCCCAGGTGAAAAGACACGTAAGACGCGATGTGAGCTCCTAAGCTGTGCCCGACGAAATGCATGTCCTTAGTCCTAGCACCGGTCGCCCCTATCAGCTGACGCATGAACCTGAAAATGGAATGAACAAAATGAAGAACCATTTTAATCGATTTTTCACGGTCGAACCATGATAGTTTTGACAGGTTCGGTAGATTATTTCTTTAGATCATATAATGCCTTACCCAACAGTATCGGATCCAACCCTTCGCGTGTTTGCCACTGCTCGCCAATACTTCCACGTGTTCCCACCTCCGCTCCAGTCAATCGCAATGACATTAACATCCCCCTAAAAATAAAAAATAAATGAAAAAGATATTGAAGAACCTTTTTAAAATGTTCTTTGGCAGGATGATTTTCTCAAGACAAATGCTAGGAAGAATAATTGATGCCACCTACATACCCATGTCAAAAACGCCTGAGCCATATCATTGACCCAAGAAGCGTTGCTATGACTCATAAACCCGTGGACTATCATGACTGTCTTCCTGTTTGGATTGAAATCAACCCATTCGAGGCCGAACTGTGTTCCGGGAAAAACCTGCAAACAATCAATCTTATAGCGTGCGTGTCTGTCAACTGCGCTAAGGAATTAAATTTGACGGTATGGAGCCAACAGCCCTGCAGCCTAATTGCGTAAGTGAATTCTGCAAAGCAAACAAGTCGATTCCTTCCCAAAAACGACTTTACGTATTGCATATACGTAAAGTCGTTTTTGGGAAGGAATCGACTTGTTTGCTTTGCAGAATTCACTTACGCAATTAGGCTGCTGATCTCCAAAAGCAACGTAAAGAAAACGAAGCACGTGTTTGGCGAACCTTCGAATTTACGAGGGTCCAGAGAAAAACAAATGGCAAAAGTCATGAAAATTTGGGTCAAAATCTTATTACAATCTAACCTAAACAATTAAATTGTCTTTACTAAGAACGTGTCCAATAGCACTTTTCTTATTGTCTCTATTAAGATTACCTAATACATTTCGTCCTACTGTTTATTTGAGGATGTTAAATTATAAATGAGGAAGCATTTTATCCTTACCTGTACCCTGGTAGTCATATTGCGAGATGTGAAGTAGAAGTGCGTGTTAACAGAGCTGGAGGAATCCGGCTTCATGTTAAAGATACTCATAACCTGCCTCGACAGTGAACCTAGCCCGAAGCAGTCCACAATGTCTGGCACTGGAAGGTTGGTCGTGGTATCCTAAATAAAAAAAAACGGCTTTTTGTTTCAACAATGGATCATTAATAGATTTTGTATGAATAAGAATTAAGAATACATCGTTAACGAATTATGTGCGTAGGTGTTCAATAGTTCGTTATCAATCCCGCGAACGTAATAAAATTATTGTTTTCTAGTTATTGTAGTCAAGCATTACCTATAGAGCAGTATTTCCATGAATATTTTTATCAGTAGGTAGGTATAGTTCTCCCCAAACTTCTTGGCGCCCTGAAGTTGGCTACAATGGCTGCGCAGTAGTAAATCTCATACAATACAGCACCGATCCATGCCTTGCGACTCCATGACAACTTTAGGGTGACCAAGAAGTTTGGCGAGAACTGTATTAAGCAGTTAAATAATAATACCATCCCGCAACTGTCCCACTGCAGAGCAAAGGCCTCTTCTCGTACAGAGAAGGCACGAGCCAGTGCCGTAGTTAGTCCTATAGGGGCAAAATTTGTTTCAAATTTTGTTGGGGTCCCTTTCTACCGGCATGCAAAAAATACCAAAACTGATAATGTTTCTTTCAAAACAAATATAATAGGCGAATGAATTCTTTACTTGGTTTTGAAGGAAGAGGATGAAGCACGAGTGGAACAAGCTTAAAAATGAGAAAATCCTGACTGGGATCGCATAAGTTCTCATGTTTCAGTTTACTATATTTACTAAATTGGAGCATAAGGATGCATGAAGACATAAGAGAGATAATGCTGTCATCATAACAAATGAAATTTATTTAATAAAAAAAAATTGAACCTCTTATCGAAAAGAATTTGAGATAGTGGATAACATTTTCCGAACGTTTAGTTCCACTGGTCAGGGCCCCTAAGCTGTATATCGGGGGGCCCGCATCATTGATACAGCTGATACGGCGGTAGCCACGTCCCTGGCACGACTCACAAGCATTAATCTCCACGCTTGATCAAGGCGCGTTGGGGATTTCAAACTTAACCATATTAACTATAACTCCAGTTTTGCTCACGATGATTTCCTTTACCGTTGTCAGCGATGCCCGAGATAAACTCATTAAGTACCTAGGAACTATCATAAAAAAAATTGGTAAAACATACCATTGAGTCAGCATAGGATAGTGGGTCGTTTAATTTGTTGACATCTCTTGTATCGGTGGAGTTCGGCTTCATGTTCATGAACTCGAGCAGATCTTCGGGGTTTATGTGATTCTCCACTGCATGGCGTAAACAAATATTTATGGTTAATTAAGTAGTTGTAGATTTTCATGATCTTTTATTACTAAACGATATATGATATGAGGTAACTTCAACTCGGTCAAGTTGTACAAATGATTGTTAAATAACTTCAATGTCTAAAAGTGGGCATGGTCTTTAAGAAATTTATACAAAGATTACCTAGTAAAACTACACACGACAAGGGAACATTAGTATCGTGATACAAAAATGGGTCATCTGTCCACCTTGTTTGTACAAGAGCGGGGTGGAGCTGGCCAACAAGTTACAGAGTCAGTATGTGAAAGCGTTACGTAGCAATCGCACGGTGAAGTTCCTGCATCATCGTCGCGTGCTGGTTTTATTCCTTTGCGTCCTTGTATCGAAACGAGCACAGTTTCCAAGACGACGGCTCGACATTTTCCTGACCTCGACCAAGTAAATGCCGTGAAGACGTATTGAATAAGGACAGTTTCCCGCGAAGTAGCTTGCTGCACGCTAGCCACGCACGCGATGCGCTCGTACGAGTCTACCAATAGACAAAATTTGCCTTAACGCAACCCTCGCAAAATCGAACCACTATACAGTATTGTAAATAGTTTTATTCAAAAAATTTCAATGTTTGCTTGCGATTTTATGCAAATCCAAAATGTGAACACCCTGTGTAACTGTTTATAACTTCAGTCTTTTATGGTGTCTGTTTGTAAGTAGATATTAATATTTATGTGCTCCCACACAATCAACATCTATCATGAGACCGAGGCATGCCTTGAATAATATTAGTGCCTTACTAGTAGGCAGACTACCTTTAGGCACTACGCTACGTTATGAACGGCTTGGCTTAATACCAGACAGTTTTGTTTATAGTTTTTGTAAGCACTGAAAACGGTAATGTGACTCATGTCTTTATTTGCTGATAAAATTAAGACTGCCTGATACTTTTACATAGGTTTTTTAGATAGTACGTTAGAACCTACTTTTACACTAACTTACCCAAAAAAGGTTACTCTGTCATAATAGAATGTGCTGTGGGTTAACCGTGACAACAGTTAAATGTTTCCGTTATTGCAAATATTTCAATGAGTGAATTATTTGAATGTAATTGTCATCGTTATTTAAATTCAGACCAAGGTTTTCGTTAATCATAGTTTTTCTGATGACAGTACCCATATAAACAGAAAATAATATTGATAAATGTAAAATAACACAGTCGCAATATTTACTCGGAAATTAATGTTTGATTAATATAATACAAAACCGGCCAAGTGCGAGTCGGACTCGCGCACACAGAGTTCCGTACCATTATCGCAAAAAACGACAGTAAAATCACGTTTGTTGTATGGGAGCCCCACTTGAATATTTATTTTATTCTGTTTTTAGTATTTATTGTTATAGCGGCAACAGAAATACATCATCTGTCTAGCTATGACGGTTCATGAGATACAGCCTGGTGACAGACGGATAGACAGATAGACAGACGGTCAGACAGAAAGACAGACGGATCGCGGATTCTTAGTATGTATTAGGGTCCCATTTTTACCCTTTGGGTACGGAACCCTAAAAAATATATAAAATAATGTTTATGTTAAAACTTGAAAAAATGTTAAAAGAAAGAAAGAAATGTTCCAAGTCTCTCAACTTCCGAGATCCGCTTAAAGGGGGGGAGAAGGGGGGCGTGGGGGTCAACTTTGAAAAATGGTTTTTACTTTTCCGAGCCTCCTCTAAACGAATCCGTAAAAAAACAGAATACCGGTACCTTAGTTTCCGAGATACGATAGAGGGGGGGAGGAGGGGGGAGGAAAAGGGGAGGTTTGGGACTTTTCCCATACTCGCGAGAGGTACTTTCTTACCCTGCAGAATAAAAAACACAGGACAAAGCAAAATGATTGTAATCACATTTTTCACTATCATATTATCACATAATAATTAATTCCCATTTCGGTGGTGTTTCGTAAACTGTCACCTATTAATTTAAAAAAATAACTATTTACTAGAAACTACGACTTCGGAATCATACGATTAATCCAGCACTGCCAATAATAACGTGAAACTAAATTAATTCGTTTATATGCATGTGCTTCTTGGCACATAGATGTTAAAAATTATCTACACGAAACGAAACAATCACGATTCAAACGTTCCCTCCAAATTACGGCAGATTAACATTCTTATCATGTTCAAAAGACGAAGGAAAAACAAATAATCAGTCGCCCCTACCAATGTTCACGTCAAGGACGTCTAATGAGGTATTGTGGTTAATAATATTAATTATTTAAGTAATTACAATAACTTACATTCATCGGTAGTCACCCACGCACGTCCAACACTTACTTCAATATTTAACAAAAACAACACACTAAACAACAAAACGTAAGGACCGTAAGCACGCTCCATTTTTGAAAATCTTATTTTTTTTAACTAGATGTAAATACCAGCCCACCAGTACTAGCGTAAATATTCGTGCAAAATTTTACTTATATTTAATTACAATTTTGCAAGGGTTAATTTAAAAAGAATAATTATTATTGCACAAACTCGGGCACGAGTACGGCGCTGCCTGCCTTTGACATTGACTACGGCAAACAAACGCTTTTATACAATGATTCGCATGAGACACCTTAGGTACATAAAGCTCTCAATATCGGTGTCCTTCAGGATATCGAGGAATTGGCTCGATATAATTACGCAGCAAATATTGTCTGATTAATACCAACGTCAACCGAGACCTTAAGGGAAACCCCTTGGCCACAGAAAATTATTAAAATTTCGAGTGATTTGAGAAAAATTCCATCGTAGGTCTGACAGGAAACTAACGCGAGATAAAACGGTTTATGAATCACTGGTGTTAATGACTGAAATCGGCCCATGCTCCTCATTCTTTTTTTAATATGAAACTAACACTTCACCCGTGACTTCGTTCGCGTGATTTGAATTTAACCTACAGATGATTTTTATGTGTATTTAGTTGAGGCAGCCAAAATAAGCTATTGTTAAATCTATAAAAAAATGGTTGATATCTAGGGATTAAGTTAGGATTTACGACTCGGGTGGCATTTGAGAAGATACGCCATATATTATCGTCTCACAAACCTTAGTGTTTCAAGGTAAATCCTTTGACCAGAGCATGATGCCAGCGAAGAAATATGGGACTGAAACTCACAATGGGCTCCATTAGAAGATAGAATGTCCTTTGATTTGCCGATGGTGATCGAATTAGAAATAATTAGATTATGCAGGAAAACTGAAGTAACCGACAAAACCCCTTTAAAAGGTACCATTTATAAAAATACCTCCTTAGTGGTCATTTACATCATAAAATAAAAAGAAGCTATGTGCAGTAAAATTCTTCAAATTTTCAACCCTTTTTTACCCTTTTAGGGGTAGAATTTCCAAAAACCAACAAATACATGAATTCTTTTTTAACCAAGAGCGTAAATCAAAAATTTCACTGTCAACTTACAAACTGTAGAAATTTCATACAAACTTTCAACCTCCTTTTTACCCCCTTATGGTAGAATTTACAAAAATCATTTCTTAGTGCGCACTTACAAGCGGTTTTTGATATTTCGTGATGAGTGAGTGAGTGACCTTTCGCTTTTATATCTACGAGTATATATAAAGAGGAGAGATTTGTATTTTGTATGTAACGAATAAAGATAAAAACTACTGGACTGATTTCAAAAATTCATTCACCGTTGGAAAGCTACACTATCGGGTGACATACGCTACTTATTATCCCTGTATTCCCACGGGAACGGGAACTACGCGGGTGAAACAGTGAGGCGTCCGCTAGTAAATAATATAATAGAAGATAGATAGTTAATCGTTTAATTAAAAGAAAAAATGATAAGAATATGTACATACTTAAAAACTAAACAAAAGTAAACTTTACAAACTTAAAATTAAACTAACTACTTACACTACGTGGGACACTCAGAAAGTTTTGCGAAACTAAAAAAAATTGTTCTATACGTACATATATTTTTATTAAATCTTTTCAAAGTACTTTCCACCAGCCTCTATACAAAGATTCATGCGCCTAAACCAGTTTTCAAAACACTTTTTCCAGTCCGCCGCAGACACCTCGTTTACAGCCTGCTCGAACGCAGCCAGCGCATCTTCCGGCGACGAAAATTGTATCCCTTTGAGCTGATTTTTTATTTTTGGGAATAAAAAGAAGTCACACGGTGCTAGATCAGGGCTGTAAGGAGGGTGACCCAGGAGTTTGACTGGCGTGCTGTCCAGGAAGTCCCTCGTTTTGAGTGCGGTGTGCGCAGGTGCATTGTCGTGGTGGAGCAGTAGCCCGCGGAGCCCTGTGTTTGGTCGCTTGTTGCTTATAACAGAGAAAACTTCTGGCAAACATTTGGTAGTATACCATTCGGCATTAATGCTTCTTTGATCCCGTAAGGGAATTGATACCAAGTGGCCAGTCAAATTAAAAAAGCTAGCGATCAAAATCTTACCCCCGCTTCTAGATCGCTTCACTTTGGTAGGCGTTGGCTCATTTTGAAACACCCAAACAGTCGACTGGCGCTTGGTTTCTGGGTCGTATTGATAAATCCAGGACTCATCACCTGTAACGATGTCGTAAACACGCCGAGACGAGCCTGCTTCAAATTTGTTAAGCATATCACGGCACCATTCCACCCGGGCCTGCTTCTGAGCATCGGTGAGGTTGTGCGGCACCCAGCGTGATACTATCCTCCTCACGCGAAGATGGCTGTGTAGAATCTCGTGAACGCTTCCCGATCCAATCTTCAATATGTGTTGAATCTCCTGATATGTAATTCGCCTATTGTCTTGGATTAAATTTTTCACTGCTAGCACGTTTTCTTCGGTAACAGCCGTCAAAGGGCGACCGCTTCTTTCGTCATCCCCCAAAGTTGGTCGACCGCGCTTGAATTCGTTATACCAACGATACACGGTTGCCTTGGAAGGGCCTTCATCCATGAATGCCATTTGAAGTCTATCGTACGATTCATCCGGTTTCAGGCGACACTTGAAATCGTATAAAATCATAGCTCTAAAATGTTCCCGGCGCAGATCCATATTTCAGTGAGACACAATACTTTGAATTAACTCGCAAAAAATGTGGAGGGAAATTTTGAAATTGGAACTTACTTATTTTTACTTATAAATAATCATATTTTCGAAAAACATTATAACTGGCCAGTCTCCCATATATAAAAACTTTTTTTCGCAATACTTTCTGAGGGGCCTGGTATATACAAAAGAAAGGTACACTTAGGCGTCGAAGTACTCATCCACATCGCTGTCATCTGAGAACGTGCCCAGAAGACTGGCGGCATTGCCACGTTGAATGGCAATGCTGATTCTTTGCGCAAAGAAAGAGCCAGCCCTCTGGTCACGCACGGTGTCGATCAGTCGGCGAGAGATCTCCTTAAAAAGGAGACGTGCACTTGGGCCCCATGACCCAAGCGTTTCGACCCCAAACGGCTCAAAACTGTAATTACCAATTAGGTTACAGTATTTGCGCCGCTTGAGGGCCTCAGCAGCCGCAGCAGCAGCGCCAGCACAGCCCGCCGAACTAGGAATATGAGATGGCGCAAGGGTGTCGACACAGGTTGCGTCCCACACCAGAGGCCTACCCACCTTCCACGGCACCAATGTCATGCCATCTGGTCTCTTCCCATCGTCACGTACCAAGCCGTTAGGTTCTAATACAGCTGGTACGCCGGCGGTGACAAGGGCTCGACGAATAATGTCATTGATGCTGGCGTGCCGTGCTATGCGTCCTGCGCTCTTGCAACAAGACAGGCCATGGTGCCCAAGGCTGCCGACAGCTTCACCACATTGACACCGATGTGGAGCAACACAAGGTGCGCCTAAGCGTAGACAGGTTGCGAGCCGAAACGAAGAGTCATCCATCATAGTGCCTATGGTGGATGACGGGAGTGCTTGAAGCCACAAACCCGACTCCCATTCCCCCACAGCCAGCAGACGCGCTCGCTCAGCAGTACTAGACGATGTATTTATAAGATTATTCTGTATAATACTGCAGAGCGGCACATCCCATCGTCTCTGTGAGGACAGGTTGTCGGGCAATTCCGTATTGGGACAAGCCATTTTCCAAGCGTTCAACGCATCGGTCAAATACGGTACCTCAAAATCAACCAGTGAGGAAGATAAGATGTTCCTGGTTAATTTATCAGCACCGTAGACCGAGGAGAGGAAGGCTGGTAAACTTATACTTGAAATTTTGCGGAAAAATTGAATTTTTTTTTGATAGATTAGATTAGATGAACTAATTTTATTTAAAGAACAGAAGTGTTGCAGATATTTTTAAACTGAATCGGTTTAGGCAGAAGTTCAAGAACAAAAAACAAGATAAGCCAAGTTGAAGTGAGCGTGTATCCTTGTAAAGGATGATTCAAGGGCTTTCCAAGTCCAAATAGTGCGGATTTTTAATCGTGACTTGAGTGCCTATAAGTTAACACGAGTTCCAACAGGATGAAGCAATTGCCCACCCTGCAAGAGTGGCTACGAGTGAAAAAGTTTCCTCAACAACTGAAGTCCCGCGTTAGTGAGATCGCATGGCCTCGAGATGGCTACATTTTTAATGAAAAATTCGAGATGACTGAATTTATTATATTAATCGTGTGTTATTAAGATTACATGCGATCACCAATCATTTTGTCAAACGTAGTCTCAAGCGATTCTTCTTGTCCTTTTCGAATCGATGTTTAACTCTCTAGCTCGATAGTTACACACTCGATGGTTTTCATTGATTCCTAAGGGTGGTACGATTGTAAGATACGGACTGTATGTTTACAAGTGGAAGTTTACAAGCGAACATACCATATCTTACATTTATTATTTTCTATTGGATTAGATTAGCAAAATCTAGCCCTTATAACACGTAGACAGGAAGTGTACACCCACAGCGTATATGGCCAGATAAACTAATTATAACGACTTATCGCAATACATTTGCAAACACAAATAATTTATTAATGTGTAAACAATGGTGACGCATAATTACTTAGCAGTTTGCTTTAATAAATACAGTGCAGCTTGAGCTAGATTAATAATCACGACCTACTTTTCGTCGACAATTAGGTAGATAGTTTCTTATTAATACATAACAGATCATCATTTGGAAAAAAATATCACCACGCCAGTAATCCCCGGAGGGTTTGGCAGAGGTGCAATAATAAATATACCCAAATTTCGACCGTTATGTTTAAGTCACGGCGGGTCCCAGCGCTAACAAAGAAAATTTGGTTCAAATAAATGACACTAGATGGCGCGATACGCATTGATTTGTGTGTAAAATTATCATTTTTTGGAATTGATCTTAAAAATGTTCTTTTTTAATCAACTCTCCTAAGCACAAAATTATGGAATATTATTAAAACGGATCATATTGAAATTGATTCCAATAGATGGCGCGGTTTTAAATTTCTTAGGCATGCCACTCCATATTTTAAATTTGTTTTGTAACACATTCGTTTTGGTACAATGTAACTGTAAAAACGTGCAAAAAAATACTATAAAAGAAATCGTCACTGTATTTAAAGAAAAAAATTGTCACGAACTAAGAAAACGCTTTTACTTGCAAGTCGGTGCTAACACCATCTACAGCCGTGGAACGGAACCGAATGCGATTTTATAAAAATAATCATCTTAATCAGACGAAAAACGCTAGTTACGTCTCCACGGTTCTTTGTTTGGGATGAGACATCTGTATGTTAATATTATATTATCAGTGGTCTCGTGGAATGGGCGGTGAGGTTATTGCCGTCAACCCGGCACAAAGTCCAGCCGCCGCGCCGGCTGATACTGAGAAATGCCAGATGGAAACACCCAATAATACCGCATCTTCAGCAGTAGCGCTTGCGTCCGACAAATCAAAGAAAAACCAACAAGAAATCTTACTTTAAGGTAAAAACGTGCCTTATTAATAAGTTAGGCGAGCGGGTCGCGGCGACAGACACGGAGTGGGTACCCATTAAGTGACTGTGCTGCCATGTACAGTGAGACTCAGTGGAGACTTCTTTACAGTCTCTCCAGGGATATGTCCTAACAGGCATTCCACAGAAGGGTTCCGAGAATTCCCAGAAGATGACACGAGAACCCCTTCCAATTGCTGATGATGACCACCCGATTATCTTGTAGTAAAGTCCGAATCTCTCATTCCCTGGTCTTATCCCCAATTCTGCCTTTTGGAAGCTTTCCCCACAAAAAAAGAAGGAATATCGCGTACTTGTGTCTGACAAACTGTAATAAACGGCAAATTGGTAATCGGAAGTGTCTCGATAAACTGGCAATCTAGCTAGACTGTGCTAGCTAGAACGAGTGAGCCGCGGCGTATAGCGAGCGGTGTAATTAGCATTGGGACATAAATTGTGACCGAAAACCTTTTACGTTACGGTAATGGTAATCATGATGGGATAGTTGAACTAATCTCATACGGCATGGCCAACACGGTATCAAGGCATTGTCAATCCTTTTCGAGATTACGGACTTGAATTCAGGTTTTCGGTCTTATAATATATTATTTATTTATTTATTTATTTATTATCACCAATTATAACATCTTCATGTTACTGTAAAACCCTAAACTACGGAAAAACCTAGGTTTTACTGGTAAAACCTAAGAATTACTAAGTCTTACTGGTAAAAGTCCGAAATGACATATGAAAATCGCTCATTTCAGGCTTTAAAATTTATTTATTTGCTAAATGTTGAAAATTTAAAATTCTATTTTGGGATCTGGCTATGCAGAACTCATAATTGGTAAACCCAAAAGTTATGTGATACACACATACCGGACAAAAACATAAACATAGCTTTTGCTTCGCCGTAGTTGGGTAAAGAATTTTCTATCCCATTTAATTTCGCGCCCATTTGTATTTATTTACTGTAACCTAACTTTTAACGATTTTCGAAATTTAACGGAATTTTCAAAGGCTTTATCTTTGCCGCCCCATAAAATGTTTAATAGCCATCTCATCCATTTTCTATAAGATGAAATGAGAGAGACATAAATGAAACAGTTAATTTAAGTGTTGCAAGGAGTTAATCGCAATACCTACTAATGTAAAAGCAGTAAAAAGTATTACCAACTATTGGAGTTATTTAATTTTCATCTGCTAAATTAGTAAAACTAAAATAAATATAAATGGGAACATACTACTATTTTAAACAGTTAATAATGTTTATTTCTTTATTTGATTTAAATTAGGCTTAACACGCATTGCGATTTTTAGCCGTACGAATTCTATTCGCGCGAATTTTTGTCCACGTACTGAATCTAACTAACACGCACTGTTGATTAAATACCGTGCGATTTTGTATATTTCTACCTGTTCAAAGAGCTCAAAATATTCGCGCTAATTTAATCCGCGCCGCGGTGCGGCTACTTTATACACAGATTTCTTTTCTTGGAGTATTATCAGTGAAATTTTTATTAAATGCAATGCGTGCAGCTTTATACAATTCGCAGAATGGGTGGAAAATATTCGCGCGAATTAAAATCGTAGTGCATGCTAAGCCTTAGGGAAATAGTTTTTAGTAGATTTACAAAACTATATTTGGTAACTTTGGTAGAAAATGCCACTATGTGATTGGTCGAACAAATCAAACCGTTCAAACAGCCTTCAAACTTGCTTCAACCAACTTCAAAGTTCAAACGTATGGCCGTTTGAAATCTCCTTTGTGAATTTGTCAACAATCATCAATAGTTTATTGTTAATCATAATTCATAACTTTATTTGATTTGTATTTTTTTATTTTAAGCTAGTTTAAAATGACATCGGTCAGAGAAGACAAAAAGGATGAAATTCCAGAAATCATACATGATCCCCAAACGACTTGCACCTATCAGAGGTTACGATTTTTTGGCAAGGTAAGTTTTCTTGTATTTCTTTCAATAATATCATTGGCATTTGTTTTTTGTGTGTATATACTAAGTAAAACAGTGAATAATTTGTACGATTTGGGTATCTTAAAGTTGTAATAATTGCAACGAAGTTCGCACCTGTTATTTTAGAATTCTAAATGTAGGTAACCGTTAAACATTAAAATATAATTAAAATTGATAACTGTTAAACCCTGCGGTCAACTGTGTAAGTTAGCGGTGATCGATTTATGTTCTTAATTGCTATTTTTGAGAAAATCCGTAATTGTCAGTTACATTTCAAAAACGATACAAGTTGGTTAACAGGTGCGGTGCGCCCTGTTTATAGTGGTAAAATAACACGAATGTACAATAATTACACTCTTTAGGGCTTCATTACAAGCTTATCATTTCTTGGGTGTAATTTCTTTTAGTGGTTTTGGGTAATTATCTAAGAAAAGATAAGCTGCAAACATCCCTTTTTTTAAACACAAACTAAGTTTTATAGCCTCAGGTAAACATAACCATTTTGTCACTAGGTAAGTATAACAATATCTTCTTGATTAAAGTTCTGATCAAACAAATTGATATAAAGAGAATAACAAGCCATGTTCTCATCAGCATAAGTTAATTCTCATCAATAACATCCACAATATTCTCATCAATCTTTGATTCATTATCATTTGTGTAGTTTGAAATCTATTTGAATCAGCTGTCAAACATTTAGCTAATCAAATGTTGATACATATTTGTATTAATGTTACAGTACAGAGTTCATAAATTCTCTGCAACATCTAAGAAACATCACACTCTCTTACTAGTAATCCATAATCAAATTCATTCATTTTTAGGGTGGCTTTGCGAAATGCTACGAGATCCAAGATATCCAGACCAATCAGATATGGGCGGGGAAGATAGTTTCCAAGAAACTGATGGTGAAGTCAAGTCAGAAGGAGAAGATGGCTCAGGAGATCTCCATCCACCGCTCTCTGCAGCACAAGCATGTGGTCGGGTTCCACAGCTTCTTTGAAGACTCACTCAATATCTACATCATACTTGAGCTTTGTAAGAGACGGGTAAGTTGTTAAAATGAATAGTGTGTTAATCTTTCTTTATTTCAGTATGCATACAATAAACACCAGAAGGACTAAGTGCGGAAATCAAATCCTGATAGATAGATTTCTTCAGAATTGTGTTAAGAATCTTGCTGTCCTGCAGCCTTATTGCGTAATGAATTCGGCAAGGCAAAGGGCAAAGTGTATGAAAAATCAACCAATCACATACAAGATGAAAGACGCGCGGATTCCCGATCTATGGCCCTTTGCCTTGCCGAATTCATTTCGCAATAAGTCTCCTGGTATCATGCCCTTTGATTTAGGAGACCAAGAAGAAATGATCTCTTGATGTTTACTTCTTGTAGACTTGTCTAACTACACAAGCTTGGTATGATAACACCAAGTAATAAAATATAATATCATCTGATCAATCTTTAAACTCTGTACTTCTCATCATACCTAATTATGTTAATTTATCCCACAGTCAATGATGGAATTGCATAAAAGAAGAAAAGCAATCACTGAGCCAGAGACACGGTTTTACATGCACCAGATACTCCTGGGAGTGCAGTACCTGCACAGCAAGCGCATCATCCACCGGGACTTGAAGCTCGGCAACCTGTTCCTTGATGATGATCTCCATGTCAAGATTGGAGACTTTGGACTTGCGGCCAGGATTGAATATGAAGGTGTGTATCTGTTGACTTCTTCTTTAGTGATTTGGTCTGTAGTTCACTTAGTCCGTAATGGGGGTGGGATGTGGGTTCATGGTCTGTTGACTTCATTTACATTATTACATAATGTTTGTATTCTAGTCAAGTGTGATTTCATGGTTCATTGACCTTTATATAAATTGCCATTTATGTTCAGTTTGGGTTTTAGAGTTTTATAATATGAGCACAAGTGTTTTACCACATCATATTGAGAAACAAATATGCTGAAAACTAATGTTTCATTTATCATGAAGAAAAATGACAACTTTATTTGACATCTAAGCTTATAGTATGAAGAGGTAAAAGTGTTTGTAAAACTCTCTGGGAGGTCTGATCCAATCTCTAAAATAGGCAGTGGTGTATGTATAGTACACCTACTTTTTGCCTGTTGTTTGTTTTTTAGTTTAGAATATTTCAGAAGCAGCTAGAAGTCTGGACTTTGTGCCAGAAAATGGCAAATATAGCATAGGGTCTCCTTTTATAACATGAAAATTAAGATTATATAAAAAAATGGTCATATTAATTCTAATTTACATTACAGGAGAGAGAAAACAGACATTATGTGGCACACCCAACTATATAGCACCAGAGATATTGACCAAGAAGGGACATTCCTTCGAAGTGGACATCTGGAGCCTGGGATGCATCATGTATACGCTGCTCGTGGGCAAGCCGCCGTTTGAGACGTCCACGCTCAAGGACACCTACAAGAGGATCAAGCAGTGTGAATATAGGTACTTACAACTTTTATACTTTATATTAAAGTTTTCAAACTTCTAAACAAATCTTTTTATTGTAGAAATCTACAAGGAGATCAATGTTCAGCAAATGATAAAATAGTATTTTTTTTAATACTACTTGTCGCTTTTACATAAGATAAACTTCTCGATCTTGTGGCTGAATATCTGCAGTTTCTGCATTACTTTCTTCAACTTAACTAGGCACCACTGGGTCCTGTACCTTTGATAATGTGTGTTGATGTTATTCTATCATGTACTAGTTGTAGGAAAATAGGTAAAACTATCTGGCAATGCACATAATGCAACTTTAAATAAATTAATTAGCTCAAATAGAAATAAGTTCAAAACGTCTTGCCTTGTTTGGCGCCAATTCAAACAAGTTGCCGCAAAATAACGGTAAACGCTGTGGGGCCTTTACACTATTAATGTGAGTTGTGGCTTGGCCAACCATCTCATCACACTACATGTGTTCGAATCAATTTATGGTTTATTAAAACAAACTTATTAACATTACATTTGAACAACTACATAAACACATAAAGTATTCTTTGAAAATAATTACCCTTTCCAAACTACTATTAATGTCGTGGAAGTGGCAATTCCTCATTAGAAGTCTTCTATCAACTTTGCCAGAGATTTTTCTAGTGGCCCTCCATCATATACTGAGAAATACCGCCCCTAAAGACTTGCAAACAAATTAGTTTATCAGCACAAAAATACTTGTAAAATAATGAAGAAATACTTTGTATTGTTAACTAGCGAGGGGGTGCACCTAGCGATGAGCGTGTGTTGCACGGGCCCCTGGCATTCGTTGGGTAGTCGGTACGCGCACGCGTTAGTCAACGATAATACTGTGAACCAGCGATACAGGTGGTTAATGTACTTATGGTGATGGTGTCGCGTCTCGTATCTTACGTGTAACAACCATGGACTCATATTTTTCTAATTGGCGCAAAGGCAATTATAATTGTTGCTATATTGTTGTTGTGCATCTAAAACTGTGTGACATTATTCATCACTGTTGTGTTAATAAGCTTTTGTGGATTTCGTGTCTAATTTTATATGTTTCTCATCTCTGTCGTTATTGTTATAAAACAACTGTTTTAAACTTTCAAAATCTTAAATACACTGATAAACATTCCATACAATTCACTGTAAATTTACATAAAACGTCAATGAAAAACCTAATTCAACAAACAGGATCCCATCATCGCTGCGTAAGCCAGCAGCGTCCATGATAGTGCTGCAGCTGCAATCGAACCCCGCGCGGCGGCCGTCGGTGGACAAGCTGCTGCAGCACGAGTTCTTCTCGTCCGGCATCCTTCCCGCCGCGCTGCCCGTGTCTTGCCTCACTACCGCGCCCAGAACCGACCAGCTCGAGGGCATCGCCCTGCACCGCAGACCCCTCAACGAGGTCAATACTAATGGTAAGTGTCCTATGATACTGTATGTGTGTTACCATCTTAGTATGTCGATGAGTCAGCTCAGGTCTTAGCTACGTGTTGGTGCCATCAGTTTTTCTCCCTAGTTTGAAACAAAACAGCTGTATTTAGAAACTTCAATCAATTGGACTTGCTGGGCATGCATCTATTGATACTACTGTATTTTTGAGGTCAACCATTGGTTACTATGTCTGGGTATGCTTCTGTGCCTCGGTCTCCTAACAGGGGGCCTTCTAGTTATAAACAGCCTTGCAAGTTTGTTTAAGCAGTTCTTGTTGGTATCTATTTAGTATCTCTTTTATAATGTGTTTTAAAGAGTCATTATTTATCAAGATTGCCTTAAAACAATATTTCATTCACAATCAACAGTCTATGCAGTTCACTGCTAGACATAATTATGCTTCTCATCATCATTCAAATTAAGGCAAAAGTTCATCCCCTTTTATAATCTCCATTGAAGAGAACACATACAAAACATTAAAAGTTTTAGATCACGTGGCGATGGCGGTGGATTCGCCAGTGAAACGCGACGCAAACGCAGCGGAGCCGCGTGCCGTGGAGCCCACCTCGCACCGACAGAACCTCCTCGCACTGCGCGACCAATTGAACACGCTGCTTGTTAGCAAGGTAACAATGAGAGATTCTCGTGAATAAAACAGAAATCATGTCAATGATTACATTAACATGATTTCTGTGTTATACCTAGTTCATTTCCACAGACAAGCTGTGAGAACAGTTTTGTTGAGCATTGTTTGCTAGACAAAACTTTTTTTTTTAATAGACTGATAATAATGTTTAGAAATCAAAATGATCGGACCTACGTATAACATAATATCACGGTTTACGCCGTGTCGGTATCACCAAAGAGCTAGGTTAAAGGGGTATTGAGTTGAATTGTACACTCACATTTCGCCAGTTATAAGTCTCATGATTAGACCTTGGGCTCATTTATTTGCATAACAAATTCTCGTTATTGTAATTAAGAACAATCATCTCACTTCTTGTAATCATAAATTGTTGTTTGACCCAAAAACTCAAATCAATAACAATTTAATGATTTCTTAGCTAATCTAATCTAAGTTAAACTTAGAATATCTGAATAAAGAACTTGCAATAATAACTGATAAGTCAATCATAAATCACTTTTAATTAAAAGTACCTGGGCGACCGAGCTCTGCTCGGATGAAAATAGAGAAAACGACGTTTTCTAAAAATTTAACCTAGCTAGACCGATTAATCGCCCCCGAAACCCCCAGCATACTAAATTTCATGAAAATCGTTGGAGCCGTTGCCGAGTATCAGATTATATATATACAAGAATTGCTTGTTTAAAGGTATTACATAGATATGTATACTAATTACCTCCATACATATCAAGCTTTTATGCCATGGACGTATGCAGAAACTACAGAACGCCACCACTACGTTCCATAATACTGTTTTTCGTTACGTTCATAAATCGTGTAATACACTCACGCCGATTATGAGTACTACGCACTTAGCCTTTCTGAAGAACATCACCAATAAGGCACCTCGCGCACTAGACGACCACGACCAGTCGTTGTTGGGCTGCGGGTGGTCTGACTGACATCTGCGACTGGTCGTAAAGGGGCCATTTGTCGAGCTGCTGCAGTTGTTGTTCTTAGCTCGAACAGATTGGTCATAGAAACTGTGTGCCTGTACTTGATGTAGAAAAGACGTTATTGGATACATCCTGTGTTGGAAGTTCGCATAAATACCTTAATTAGCAAATTACGCCGAGAATGGATGGCTGGATTCGCGGTCGCAGATCTAGTGCGCGAGTGCTCATAGCAAACTATACGTAAGTTGGTCGCAACGACCAGACGTGCAGGCCCATTGTGCGGCCAAGTGCGCTACGTTCATATGGTTCCTTTAGTTAATGGGGTCTTTTATTTCGTTTCCAAAAGCAACTTGAACTTACCTATGATTCTTATTGCAGCTGAAATGCCGTCCAGAATGCTTAACCGACGAGCTTAGCGACCCCGCGGCTCAGCCGCTGGTCTGGGTGGGCAAGTGGGTAGACTACAGCGACAAGTACGGCTTCGGCTACCAGCTGTGCGACGAGAGCGTCGGCGTCATGTTCAACGATACCACCAAGCTTATCATGCTGGCTAATGGACTGTGAGTATAACATGGATAAGTTACCACTTAACATTAGAAATGGGTAAGGAGAGCAAAAACTATTAAGGGTTCCTTTTTGACTACGGAACCGTAAAAAGGGGTTAATCATCATCACAACTACAATAAAAGATAAGATCAAATATTAGCGCCGTATAAAGTAATGAATGCATGTAAGCATTCGTCGTTGTTTATCTGATGTCTTATGTTTATCACGACCGCAGTAAAAACCACGGTCTGACAAGCCCATGGCGCTCATAATGCACTCTGATGAGTTAGCCAAGATCATAGGCTCTACAGAGCATAGGCGCAGCGGCAAGAGACATCAATGCTCTTATAATAATTTTTTTAGCTACGAAAATGCCTTGAATGCACAACTTCTATCACAAACCGCTTTAAAAGCCGTCGATTTCATTTGGGTCCAGTAAACTGTGAAAGTTGACAATGCCGCTACTAGCAGCGACCACATCCGAGGATTCTGTCCTCTATGAACTCCAAATTCAAACTCAAGATAAACCTCAGATGGTAAACATCAGTTTGTGATGCAGTTAGCTCTTTGTTTTTTTACTAACGAACCTCTTTTTCGTACAGGAACGTGCACTACATTAATCGGCAGGGCCAAGAGCAGTACATGACGATGCGCGAGTACCCGCAAGAGCTCGACAAGAAGATGAAACTCCTCACCTACTTTAGGAGATACATGACTGAGCACCTCATGAAAGCTGGTAAACAGTCTTTTTTTTTTTGCAAAGGCCTCCGGAAAAAAGGATTCTTTTAAACGCTCTATTCCTGCGCCGCGTCGAACCAGCCTTTGTGGTGGTCATCTCGCCAACGTTTATCAGGCTCAAATGAGATTGAGCGGGCGGCGTCGGCCACTTGAATGCCGTTGGGCAAGTCCCCACGCAATTACTCGCTCGCTAACTTCTTTAAATGCCGATCATTTAGCAAACTTACTATGTCTTAGGACTTCTTTTAGTACCAAGCTGTCTTCCTTCTTATCAATACAACCTTCATGTTAACGTGAATACTCTAGAGCTGCAGGTCTATATTGATCACACACCAAACTGTCCTGAATGTTTTAGTAAAGTTTTGTTTGTCAATCCCAGGTGCTTCAGTACCAGTCAGAGAGAGTGACGGCCTATCTCGACTGCCGCATCTGCACCAGTGGTTCAGAACCACGCTGGCAGTCATTATGTACCTGACCAATGGAACCCTACAGGTAATTATAGAACTCAGCATGTCTACTTCTAACAAATGTGTATATTTTTTAATTCTTCAGTTGTTGCTTTTTCAGCAATACTCCGCAACATTCTAATATCCATTTTTTTCCTAACAGATAAACTTCCAAGACCACACGAAGATAATCTTGTGTCCGCTCATGCAAGCAGTCACATACATTGATGTGGAGAAGAACTTCCGAACGTTCCGCTTCAGCACGATCGAAGAGCACGGCTGTGATAAGAAGCTCTACACGAACCTCACGTATGCTCTAGAGAAACTGAACAGTGTACTAGCCAACAAGCTCTGCTAATCGCCATTCGACTGCCCAACTGGTACATAATAATTAATTAAATGAATTTAATATTACCTATACTTAATTAGACAGTCTCGCGGACTCTGCGCGAGATTCATGTTTTACGTATAGGGTAACACTAGAGGTGATTCTACGCCCATTGTTTCAATTCTTAGTTTATTAGCAACATACATGATTTTGTTAAAGTTTATTTTCGTTTCAAAAATCAATTTCAGTACTGTTTTTTTTTTCTAAAGAAATAATTTTTTGTCCACCGATTTGTATCTCTAATTATTTATTTAGTAATCTTCTTTCATAATTATTATAAGCTGTAAGCATAATCGGTGACATCGCGCAATACGCGCCGATCTTGTCGCGGCTGCTGAAGCTCCGATCAAGATGCGGACATTTATACTAAAGTACTTGACTAAGTGGTCGTTCGACCAGCTAGTCGTCGCGCACAGTTACACGACGCGAACGCTGGTCTTACCTGGTCTGTAGGGCCGCGGGCGGTGGTCGTAGCCGTGTAGTGCGCGAGTCCCAAATGCTTATTATTTGATTTTCACTTCTAGAGCACTGTTGCTCAAAAGGACAATATATTCTGTCCTCTATCTGCCATTTTTCATTTTGTAATGTAATATCTAAGTAGTTATAATGATACATAGTGAATATGTATTCAACTTCACTATTTTAGTATGTCCTGTTACCTTAGTAAGCTCCATCCGAGTGCAGTGCATTGTGGAGCGGTTTGTGCACTTTTCTTTTGATTTTTCATGACATACCCCCAATCTTGTAGGGGTAACTTTATACAAACCGCGCCGCACCGCCCCGCACTTGGTGTGGAGCTCCTTAGGGACCTAATTCATAACAAGACGTTCTTATGTTGTACACCTCGTCGCGTTCGTGATTGCGTTAGATAAGTTAAATTTTAGTAGAACCTCTCTTGACGTATCTCTCTTGATATATGGTCGATTGAAAGCACCATGACTGAGGGCCGAGGTGCGGGTTGAGTTTGGAGTTTTTTTATTTAGTTTTATAGCTATATTTTTATAACTTGTTTCTGTGCTTCAGTAACATCGGATAAAAAACGTGGTATGGTCAAATCATAGCGTTGAACATAGTCTGCAAAGGCGTTTTAATATGCATTCATTAGAATTTGGTTGTTATCGTGGCGACCGCTGGACGTGCAGCACCGAAAAGTTAATATAAACAACTGATTGCCACCGCGAACGCATGGTGAACGTCTAGATGATGGCCGTATCTTTAGTTCTTTGCATAGTTACATTCATCATCGAGAAGACGATTACACTACACTGTTTATTTCCAAATTACGCCAAACCTTAAAAAAAACTGGAAATGTGAAACGTCAGTATTATTACAAATTCGATGGTGTTGAAGCACTTCTAATTTGTAACACAAGTTCTCAGGGGTCTGTTACCTCACGCATTGTATAATATAATTGCAAAATATTTGACAATAAAGTTATTAGGGAAAATAAAACTTGAATTTTTATTCTTTATTTTTATTCATTCCAGCCTTGTTTTATTCCATGATGCTAACATAATGCTAAATAAATCTTAATCAAGACTACTATCATTTATTGCCGAGTGTTTGTATCATAGTCTTCCCACAAGTTTGGAATGTGTTGGATGTTGTTACTTTAACTTGGTGTAATGACATGTTGACAACTCTAAAATAAGGAAAACAAGAGATACCACAAACAATGGACTTTGCAGAATGTTCTTGTGCCCTTCACAGTTACATTTATCACTGAAGGTTTGTTTACCGAAATACTAAATTAAAATCTTCGAGTTTTGGTCAGCAAAAATAAAACAGAAATACTATCGACTCATATAAGTACAGTCATGTAGACAAATCTACAACAGTTTGTCCCTATGTTTATGTACACAATGTTTAAACAAACCTTGAATATACAACCTAATAAAATTATAAAACATTATACAATAAATAATAAGTTACAATTATAATTCAGAATGTATTGCGTGTTGGTGGGGTAGTAGTTCACCCGGGTGGATGAAGAGTCCCTCTTTGGCTTGCCAGTCGGTGTACGCGCCGTATTGCGAGTTGATGCCAACAATCTCACCTTGTCCGCTGATAGGTCGCCCGAATGTACGCCCAGAGCCAGCAAGGAATCTGTAAAAACAGTAAAAGTACTTGTTTAGAAATCTGTATCTATTGTAATAGATAATTAATTGATCTCCTCAAATATAAACATGCGTGCTTGATATGCCATGCTCAAAATCTAGTATATAAAAATATACATTCTAATAATTAGAATGCTGTCTCTATTAGAACACAATTTTTGTCTTCCAATATAGACTGCATTTAGCAAACAAATTGTATTTGCCATCAACATGCTAAGAACAGGGCACGTAATGCATGAGTCAGTGGCAGTCAAAAAATTAAGGGCTCTTTCAGTTTAGACGTGCGGGAATGCTAAGCGACGCGCAGGTGCTGTTGATCAACCAACTAGACGCATTACGACAATGACACTGCTGCAGTTCCACGCAAAACGTCTAAATAGAATGATCCCTTAGGCAACTGATTCTTTAGTAAATAGCCCATCTTGAACCTCAAGGAAAGAGTGTTATTTTTTTATTATATTATATTACTTAAGAGTTTTGGTCTGCTTTTAACTACATAAAATTATTCTTGGAAAATGGAATATCATAATACTAGTTCTTGATACTTACGCCCCAGTATCAACATGTCTAAACTTGATAGGAGTGTCCCTCCTCCAAAAATCATTGTTGCACACAACAGTCCAGTGATCGCCACTGTCTCCTTCACCGTCCTCATCACCATAACATGAGACCTCTTGGTTGCCTGACAGTGGGGATGAAAAGTAGTGGGAGTGCAGGTTCTTCTTAGTTGATACATGCTGCAAACGGATGTTGCTGTTGCATTTTATGGGAGCCCTGTAATATTATAATGTTGATTAAAGCACTTTTATACATTTAAACAAGATTTAATCACTAATCTGCATAAAATGGAGAATCACAATGGAAAATAAAAAGTGTATATCACAGGCATAACTCGTTAGAAATCGAGATTGAAAGAAATTACTTTCAGTCAATTGCAATGCCGAATGTGAGATAGTGTTACTCTACCAATATAAAAAAATCATGTAGCATCTTACCCGCGTTTGCATGACTCAGCCATGGGCGCCCGCACTAACCAGTGGCTGTTGTAGTCATCAGACACATCCACTGCGGTCACAGACTGCTGACCGGAGCCCGAGCCATATTTCACGTCGTGCGAGTGAAGTCGCAATCTCAAGTCCGTGTTTACCATTTTCAAGATAGTGCCGCATGTCACAAATTCTGCTTTTGATCCTATAAAACACAATTAAACTATAATAAGACTCCTAATTATGTATCTTTTAATTCATAACACCTTTGCGTTTAATCTAAATCTCGTATCCTCCCATAACATAAGGCCACGTAATTTTTTACAACCGAACGCTGCACGTTAGAAACGGATAAAAAATTATTTGTGATAAAAACCTTACCTTGTGAATTTTGTACTGACAAAAGGGTTAACAATAAAATAGATAAAACATTGTGAAATACGTGTGAATTAGTTGAAAAAGCCATAATTTCGCCTTTAAATTTTGCACATTCACACACCGCAATCGGAGTAGAATAGCAGTGGCAATCTATTACTATACTCTATGAGCAGTGGTGATGTGATTGTAAAATGATTAAATGTTATGTCAAATTGACAGTGACAATATTATTGACAAAGGATCAAGCAAAGTTGCCAGAAGAAAGCGTGTTCAAATCTCACAAAATGCGCGCTACACACGAAGCCAGTTTGCGAGTCAATATAGTAACTACTTTTACCAGACTGCCGAAGGAGGGTAATGTGTTTATCAGTCTATGTATGTATTTTTGTTCCTATGTGGCGTTCCAGAGACCAAACGCGTTGACCGATTTTGATGATTGGTCTTAACTTTACGATTGTCACTGGCTACATTAAAATTGGAGAATAGAAAAATGGCGGCGTTTGGACGAAATATTGTGCAGGCACATTTTTTTCTTCCAAACCCATCGTGGGGGTATCAAAATAAATATATAACAATTATATGTTTTAATGTAACCAATTCTAAAAAAAAAATTATCTAAAAAGATACAAAAAAACAAAAAATCCGACTGCTTTATGAAGCGAACTAAAAAGACGTAAACATATTCGCGAGCTGGTTGACCAAAACCAAATATATCCTGCGAAGTTGCAGCTTTCTGATCAACCCAAACTAGACTAGCCGGTAATTCTCTTTTTTGAACAATTTATCCTCCCCCCACTATTTTCGTTTAAGATTTTTTTAATTACATATCAGCGGTTTTATTTTTAAATGTTTTTTTTTTATAAATTGAACCCTTCGTTTTCATAAAAATAAAAAGCGCGGCCGGTTTTACATAATTTACAGCTTTGCAGAAACCAATCTGAATTCTAATCTCTGAATCAGACTATCTCACTCAAGTCATCTGTGGTCATAGAGCAACACGGACCAGAGGGGAGTAGCCATACGCAGGCGTCCGGTCCGGTCCGCCGGTGGTCCGTGTTGCTCTATGTCTGTGGTCAAGTGTTAGATAATAGATTTAGATTTTTTTTTATGGGTAAAGGTGGAAACATATTTGCGTGTCGTGGCGTGGCGTGGCGCCTTCTGACGCATTTGATTGGCTACATAACTCGTTGCGTTATGACGTAGGCTGAAACAGAGTCGTTTGATTGGTGGATCCCGCGCCACGCCACGCCACGACACGTAAGTGTGGTTCCGCCATAAGTGCTTGAAGGTGAAACATATTATTAACACCCAACCAGACGCCACGCCACCCGACGCCTTCTGACGCATTGAAGTACTAATCCATCCCATATATAAGGTTGGGGAATAATTTTCTTCACATTTTTTAAGAAAATTCAAAACATTTTTTAATATAGTTTATTTACATTTAATTAAAGCATGTAGGTAGCATTTTGTTCGATTACTTCTTGCCATCTTGTAGGTAGGGACATGATCCCATTGATATAGAAATTTTGGGACTTCTGATCAAAATACCGCGACAAGTGGTTTTGGCAATCCTCTCGTGATGTTAACCTGACACTGCCTAAAGAATTCTGAAGAGACTGAAACAGGTGGAAATCTGAAGGTGCAAGGTCAGGACTATACGGCGGATGCATTAACACCTCCCAGCCAAACTCTCTTAATTTTTGCTGAGTGGCTAAAGATGTGTGAGGTCTAGCGTTACCATGACGAAAAACCACACCCCTTCTGTTGATTAATTTCAGCCGCTTTCTCTCAACTTCTTGCTTTAATCTCATCAGTTGTTCGCAGTAGAGTTCAGAATCGATGGTCCTGCCTGGTTGTAACAGCTCATAATGAATAATGCCCTTCCAATCCCACAACACACACAGCATCACCTTGTTGCGAGTTAACCCGCGTTACGCCACAGTCTGTGAAGCCTGACCGGCCTTTGACCACGACCTTTTTTGTACGTTCTTGTCGTACGTGATCCACTTTTCATCACCAGTTATCAGCTTCTTCAAAAATGGTTCGGTTTCATTACGTCGTAATAAAGAATCACAAATGAGTACATGGTTCATTAGGTTTCTTTCAGTGAGCTCGTGAGGTATCCAAATATCGAGCTTTTTTGTGTACCCAGTTTTTTTCAAATGCGCCAATACTGTTTTGTGGTCAATTCCCAGTTCTTCAGCTACGTCGTAACTACTGATATGCCGATCTTGCTCCACTTTTTCAAAAATGGCATCCATTTTATCCTTAATAGGGCGACCAGAGCGTCGTGCATCTTTGACATCAAAATTTCCGGATTGCAAACGCTTAAACCAAATTTGTGCTGCTCTCACAGACACTGCACTAGGTCCATAAACATCGCAAATTTTTTCGCAGCTTGCGTTGCATTTTTGCCTTTTTTGTAGTAAAATTTTAAAATGTATCGAATTTCTTCATTAGATTCACTCATCTTGACGGTACGAAAAACAAATGAAAATCACACATATTCCTAATTTGAATTTGGAATTATGTTCTTTAAAATTTAAACTTTCAATGATACCAAAACCAGCCAGATACAAATAGTATAGCCAAAGAGATTTTATAACAAGTTCATACATACTATAATGCGAAATGACTTTTTCCCCAACCTATTATTTTTAATATGGTCAGAAACATATAGTCAACACGCCATGTGACGACACGCAATCACACGCGGTAACACGCAATCGGTTTGGAAGGTGGAAACATACTATTGAAACCCGACCTGACGCCACCCGACGTGAACCGTGCACATATACAACACCCCACGTGATGCTACAACACGCTTCGTTAGTACAGGGTTGGCATTTATGCGGGTTTCCCCGGATTTGTGCTAGTTTAGAAGGCGGGTGGGCGCTGTTTTATTTGTAGTCCGGGTCTACAAATCACCAACAGTGTTTTATCACCCAATGGAACATTATACCGGTATAAAAAGTGTTGCCGGGAGAGCGGGCACACACGCCACCCGACGCTTCGCACACAGTGTGTTCCTAGTTCACACCCGACGCCACGCGTCAGCCAGTCGAGAGCGTTCCTGGCATATAGATATGTTTTGTATGTTGTTATTTAAAATGTCGGATGAACAATTTATAGAATTAGTAAAATGGTACTTAGTATTATATGATATGAATTCAGGCCAATACCGTGATTACAGTATTAGAAATAATATTAGAAACGAAACTATGATAATTATGATCAGTGGTGCCAACTTAGGGTAATTTACCCTAATTTAGAGTAAAGTTTCATCAGTACGGTAATTTTTAGGGTACAAACTTGGTGAGGGTAATTTTTATGTTTATGCTATAACAGAAATTTTCAACTTATTTGAGTAAAATTTTTAATTGGATGTCGGATGTATTTTTTACCCGACTGCCGAAGGAGGGTAATGCGTTTATTGTAAAAAGTTTTAATTGTTCACTTTTTAGTGTAGCACATTACGGTACGGCACAGTTAGTGGTCAATTTCTATAGTAATCTTACTTCTTGGATCTATGTTTGTTACTCAATCACGCTAGAACGGCTAAACGGATCTAGATGAAATTTGGCGGACAGATAGATTATAGTCAGGAATAGCACACAGGCTACTTTTTATCCCGGTATAATGATCCCTTGGGTGATAAAACACTTTTGACGTGGGCGAAGCTTCTGGCAGAAGCTAGTGTACAATAAATAGAAAAACAATCCCGGGTGATCTGCTGAAATATTTGGAAGAATTCCGTTGCATATCTCCGAATTTCTTCATAAAATTTAAATAGGACCAATTCGGGTACATAACCTTCCAAGCAAAAAATAATTTTCAAAATCTGTCAACAATTGACGGAGAAATCGGTGAAAAATTGCTGTTGGTGATTTGAAGACCCAGACTAAAAATAAAACCCCGCCCGCCTGCCTTCTAAACTAGCACAAATCCGGGGAAACCCGGATAGCTGGCAACCCCATACTAAAGAAGCGTGTTGTAGCATCACGTGGGGTGTTGTATATGTGCACGGTTCGTCGGGTGGCGTCGGGTCGGGTTTCAATAGTATGTTTCCACCTTACTCAATGGGTTTTCAAAATCAATTCTTGTCATTGTCAAAAACTTGCAGAGTATTGAAACTGTATATGTGTGTACTACATTTTGCAATATTGCTATCTTTGTAGCATATTGTAAAGATAAAATTGGCCTAAATTAAAGGGTTTGTTTGTATACGTGCTACCTAAAAATGAATAGCAGCGGTTATACTCCTAATACAGGTGTTACAGGTTCGTAACATAAACACGATATTGAATAATATAAATAAGAAAGTATCGTCACATTTGATAGCGAAAATTGATGACTTACTAACTGTCTAAATTTCATTTTTCAGCGCCAATCGACCCTGGCTGGAACGACCCCCCGAAATTTTCATACAATCCACAAACTACACCGAATAAACCGCGAAATATTTTGAATAAAAGAGTGGCATTTCCCTTATCGAGCGCCACGACCAGTCCTGTAGTCATGCCCCCTATGAACATACCAACAATGCCTGCGGCGTTTCCTCCTGCACCACCAATACACCAGATACCAAGCATACAGCCACAAGAGATAGATGTGGACAGTGGGAATACTCTAAAGGAAGTGAAGGGCATACTTCTAGAGCTCTTAGAAAACAGCACAGAGCTTGGTGCCAAAGCAAATGATATCAGAAGAAGAATAGGGGTAATGGAGGAAATGTGGTCTTCTGGTAAATTAGACAGGAGAATATATGTGCAAATGAAAAACTTGGCTTATGGTGAGTTCCTTTTGTTTTTGAAATTTCAAGTATTGATTTTATAAACAATATTTCGAATTTATGTAAATTGGGGTCTGTAAATCTGAGTATAATATTGTTTTCGTGAGATGGGTGTGAGTCATACTGTTCTTGATACAGCTAAGACCTAAATTCATGCACACTGAGCAACTAGAGCATTGAGTTAACTATTTATGTAATGTTCCATTGCTTTCCCCTTCAATGTAAGTTATGTGAACACATTGCTAACCAACTGGCTGTAAACCAATGCCTCATCAATATTGATATAGAATACAAATTAGTTTAAACCTTCAAGCTAGCCTTTTATGATTTGCTATTCGAATTTCAAGCAGGTTCATAAACCATTGGATAAACAGATCTACGTTGGATTTTTGATCAACACTAACTAAATAATAATACTGCTACATACAGAACTACTAGAAGCTGCTCAAGAGTACAACTGCAATTAAACACAAACAAATATACAATTAAATAAAAAAAGTTAATTCAAAAAATCAAAAAACTCGACTGCTTAAAAAAATTAAAACACTGATGCAATTCAATAAATAAATTAAATTACAACTGTCCATAAATCAACATTAAAATTCAACCAACTCACTCAAAAGGTATACATAAACATGTGACATATTTAATAAAATAAAAAATGTAAAAAATTTAATTAAAATGTCAAAATTAAAAAGAGAAAAAAATATAATAACTAATTCATACACTATTAACAATTTCATTCCTGACACCCATTTTTATGTTCCAAAAATTCCCTAACGCTATAATTTGCATGCTTGCTTGCAGGCATAATACAATTATTGAATACAGAATACGGTTACACTAGTTGAAAATTCTTCCATACAAACATAGTCTAGGGATTATTCCACTGTTTGACGATTATCTAGCCCTGTAATGAAGCAAAAAGTAAAAAAAGAAAATATTTGAAAGTTATGAGCGTCGCAAGTTCCACATTTCGACACTAATTTTAACGCATTTTTGGGCGCGAATAAATACCATAAGACGGAAAATTGCAAAAGGGCCTCCATACGGGGATAGAATAGTAGTTCAACAATGCAAATAATTTTATTTTGAACAGATAGATTTAGTCGTTAAAGGTCTGTTTATAAAATTTCGCGCGCTCGGTTTCGTCCTAAATCATTATCCATTTCGCTACAAATTTGCAAAAGTGTGTACCTATTCGTACGCGAACTAGCTTCCTACTGCTCATCACAGCATCTATCTCTTCCGCACGTGTTGTTGGTTGATATATAATGCATTTTAACCCCGCGCACAAAATAATTCGTGCCGTCGACCCTACCCTTAAGATCTTCCCTTCTGAACAATGTATTTCTGGCAAATAAATATTTTGATTTTGATTTGATATAACTTCTAAACTACTTATCATAATCTGACAAATGAGGTATAGTTAGAAATAAATTGATCACCCGCTGGTGGCATATGAACACAGTCCACTGCTATCCTCTTAAGAATATTTTCTTGATTTCTTTTTAGAGTACAATTTTGTAGCCAGGTTTTTGATCATGCAGACATAGATTTTATGGTATAACTTTTGCTATTTTACTTGTTCCAGCTCTCAAAGAGGACACTCCAAGGAAAGCAGACGACATACACAAAGCACTAATGATAGACCATGTGAGTGCTGTCGGGACATGGATGCCGGGCATCAAGCAGCTAATACACAACTGTATTGCTCGCTCAGACCTGCTTTCTATCGACAAGGAAGCAATAGAATAGAATCTAAGTACTAAGATACAGCAGATGTTTTCCAATTCGTATTTTAAATATTCAATAATCTCAATTGCTTCCATTCTGGCTTGAAGACTGCTGCTTAACTAATAAAAACAGTTTGTTGAATAATTAAGCTACCTTCCAAAAAGCAGTAAAAATAATGTACGTTTTTATTAGAACTTTGATTATTAAGGTAGCTCCCTTACAGCCAAAAATCCTAAAAATTTTTATAACAGATAATCTAAAATAAGAATATATAAAAAAAAAAACCTGCAATAAAGATGTATTACTTTTATTTTTAAGGAAAGTATTGTGATTTTTTATTAAATTTTAAACTTCTAAGTTTGCCATGTGAAGTATGAGGTACAATATAAGCTGTGTTGTAAATAATAAAATAAAAATACATTAAAGATATATCAATATTTTATTTCTCTTATTTCTAAAATTTAGTCCATAACTTAACACCATCGTGATTCTGCACAATTTTTACAGTCACATTTAAATAGAAGTTCTTCACTGTACTTTACTGAGATATTGAGTTACCACTTAAAAGGAACCATAGTTTATGCAAAAACTTATTTTCCACTTTTTCTAATGGGACCTCATTAATAGGAAACTCTTTAACTTTTGTCATACCCTTGTTCCCTCCGTGTCTATGGCCTATATGCCTCGTTTGATGGGCTTGGGTGCGACAGTGACTCGCACGGGTCGGCACAGCTCGATGAACTGCGCGGGCTCGCGGCCGCCGCCCTCCTCCACGGCGAGACATACGGAGATGTCCACGCCGCACGGCTCCGTCCACACGCCGTGCGAGATCAACACCTTGGTCAGAAGGCGTACGTTCTGGGTGCCGTCGTCATCTGTAAATGTTTGGAATTTTGTTGATTTTGGAATGACTTATGATCAAGAATTGGAATAGGTAGAGTATATTTACGTAAACTTCACGTCGGGAAGTTACAAAGAGTGGATAATACCTCCACTGCAATCATGGAATAATAATCGTGCTCGTTATTCTCTTATTCCGATCCCTGCATAAGTTGAGTCACAATAACCGATAGTCAAACTTGTACAGTATTGCGGTAGAATGTTAAATGCCACGTCCCAATTAGATACATCTCATTAGCCATGCTATCAGATCATACATTTTATTACGCATTCTACTAGACCTTTCTCATTCTGATTTAGATTCAATTCAGGGTCAAAATCAAGAAGCACACAGATAATTGCATTTTATTTTAGATCAGGAGACTTAAGGTTACACTAGTCGATCATTCTTCCAAACAAACGTAGTCTGTCGATTACTCCACTGTTTGACGATGTAAGTTCAAAATAAAAACTGATATAAATTTGTCTCATCATTATCTAGCCCTGTATTTTATTTTATTTTTATTACTTAAGAAAACTTACAGCTAGGATACAGATAGTAGACAGTTAGTGATGGAAGGCCAATTAAAAGTTTGTTTTCACAGACAATATTAGGGTAGCACAAGAAACAGTAGACATGCAAGAGTTAGTAAGAAGTAATTACTCGTAGACAATGAAAGAAGAGACAGAACAAGTTTCAGTGATCTTCAAAGAAGTTTTTACATTTTTTTTTTTTTAGTTTCGGAACACTGTATGGAAACAAAAAAGAATATATTTGAAAGTTATGAGCGTCGAAAGTTCCATATTTCAACACTAATTTTAACGCATTTTTGGGCGGAAATAATTACCATAAGAAGAAGGAAAATTAAAAAAAACGGCAAAAATATCACGTTTGTTGTATGGGAGCCACACTTAAATATTTATTTTATTCTGTTTTTAGTATTTGTTGTTACATTTTGTGTTGTTACATGTTCTATTTTGTGTTTGCGGCAACAGAAATACATCATCTGTGAAAATTTCAACTGTCTAGCTATCACGGGTCATGAGATACAGCCTGGTGACAGACGGACAGACAACCATAAGGGCGGTTACGCACTACATCCGATCCGTGTCCGTGAAATTACGGTTCCGAAGTAGCCGTAGTACTTCTTGTAGGGAAGCTTATGCACTTCATCCGAACTCTATCCATCATAATCATAATTTAGAACATTTTGAACTCGGAACTGCAATAACGGACACGGATCAACACAGAACGGTCATTACATAACTTACCATTATTTAAAAAAATTGAGAATTCGTCATCGTCTGGCAAACCAATTTATCTCTATGTAACTGGCCTTGTGCAGGTCAAGCGCATGCAGCATGATGTCTGGTGGCGCCTTGTGCTGTCTTTGTAGCACATGTAGACCTTCTAATCCTGGTAGGAGGTACGAGTGGGAAAATCGCATGCATAATCGAAATAGATTGAAATAAAAGGCGTCAACTCACTAGTATTCTGATGGTCAAGCGGCCTCAGATGGTCCTTGTGCGGCACTAGCGCGTGCACCCTGGTGTCGGGGTAGGCCACCCTCACCCGCAGCTGCGCGGGGTTGCGCACGCGCAGCACCTCGGCCTCTAGGGCCACGCCCGCCACCAGGCCGGCGCTGAACCGCACCACTGTGTCGTTGTCTGCAGCCGGCTCTAGGATGCTCGCTGTGCACATGCGGATCTGCATATACGGGATTGATTTATTAATATATAAATAACTAGAAAGATTGAAATCGCCAGCGTCTCAATCTAGCACACATCACCACTTTATAAGAATATAGTGCTATATGTCGTATAGAGTAGAAATGCCCTCAAATTCGGACCGCTGCATATGTACAAATCTCGTAGATAACTGATAGCTCGATGTGGGATTTAAGTAACGTGTGGCCTTTTTGTAGTCAGTATGTGGCGACATAGATGCAGCTATAAGAACATACCTTGATGCTAGGTTTAGGTATAACAGGCATCGGAGCAGACTGCAACAGCGGCATGACGGCGCGAGCCAGCGCGGCCGGCTTGTGGTCCGCGTTCATAGACAGCTGCCGGAACACTGCGATCGTGAACGGGTCGGGTTCCACTCCTGCGCATGGAGATGACAAGGTTAGTAACAAAAGGCGACCAAAATGTATATAGGATAGTAATAATCCTGCCGACCAAATTTCGTTCACTTTGGTCTAGTTTAACGGAGATAGCCAAGCACTCAGGCGATTATTATAGTGCACAAGAGCGAGCAAACACAGATTCACTCTCTGTGCTATACACTCATAGTCTGATAGGGTATTCCGACAGACCGGGGAGGGTTTTTTTTTTTTTTGGGACAATCCCACCGCTCTATTCCCAAACCCGTAAGCGTGCGAATGATTGACACGTTCGCCACAACCCTTTTGTACCACACAGCAGCGTTTTAGTTAACCATTTCGCGAGCATCGACAAATTGTTAGCCAAGCCACGTTTTCAAATTTTACGGTAGAATTCGAAAAGCATATTGGTATTCTTATTTCTTTAGAAACGGAAACCAGCTATACAGTTAGGGCTTAGGGAACAGCCAACAACAATTTACATTAGAATTAATATTTGTTTCGGGATATATAACCCTATATATTTAGATTTTGGTTAAGAGCTCGATATTCTCGATGTTCTCGTGATCATGGCGGTAACGGTGCCGAAATATCGAGCTCTCAACCAAAATCTAAATATACATGGTAAATATCCAGAAACATTAATTCTAATGATTGTGACCATGTCAGCTTAAAAACTTATATTAACAACTAGTTGACCCGGCAAACGTTGTTTTGCCATAAAAATAACAAAACACCAAACATTCATTTTTTGATTCCATTGTTCTTTTATCCTACCAACCCTACACTACCTAACCTACCTACCCTACCTATCTAACCTACCCTACCATACCCTACCTTCCTACCTACCTACTTTTTATAGTTTTTAAACCTTCCCTGTATTCTGGCGAACAAAACAAAAAAAGAATTATTCAAATCGGTCCAGCCGTTTTTGAGTTTTAGCGAGACTAACGAACAGCAATTGATTTTTATATATATAGATTTTACCTTCAATCAATCAAAAGACGAAGTATATTGCTAAGGCCCAAGAAAGTCATTTGGGGTGTAAATGGATTGCCAATGTTTAACTTCCAAAACAAAATACTACAAAGCGAAAAATAACTTTCTATTCCGAAGTCTTTTGTACCCATTGTTTTCCGTTTTTCGACACCGACTACGTCTCTTTTTAATTTTGGTAGGTACCTCCAATTAACATGATAATCATTTATAGCCAAAGTAAATCTCATGACGATTCCAATAAGCCCAAACACACTAGGATACATTGTTTTATTTCGGAATTCCAGTGCCTACATTCCGGCTTCATCTATACTATACTATAATATATACTATATTACTATATACTATACTTACTATACTATATTATAAAGAGGTAAAATTTGTAAGTTTGTATGTTTGTAAGTTTGTATGTAGGGGGTAATCTCTGGATCTAATGATCCAATTCAAAAAATTTTGGTTGAAAGCTACATTATTCCTGAGTGCTATAGGCTACATAACATCACGCTACGACCAATAGGAGCGGCGCATAAATGAAAAATGTTGCAAAAACGGGAAAGAATATTACTTTTTGAGAGCTTCCGTTGCGTGCGCTTCGTAAACGGTTTCAGTTATGCAATCATGTATGTAGGGTCTAGGTAGGGTAGGTGTAGGAGAGGTGTAGGGTAGGGGAGGTGTAGGGTAGGGTAGGTAGGATAGGGTAGGTAGGATAGGGTAGGTAGGATAGGGTAGGTACGTAGCCAGTTGACGGGAGCGAAGCCGCGTGGGACAGCTAGTCATCAGATAAATTCGATGGTGCCCTTCTCATCAGTACCATTTATTTATAAGTATTAGCTTTATCATAGTTGGTTAACTATTCGAGATATCTTATACCCGTGACATACTTGGCATTAAGGAGTTCCAATGGCCATATGTGGTCTTCTTCATCAGTTCCACTTCATCAAATGTTTTTCTGGGTGCAAATGATTGCATTGTTGATGAAAATGCCAAAATCGCTATACGTAATGCCTATAATATTTGAGGAGTTCCCTCGATTTCTCTAGGATCCCATTATCAGATCCTGACCTGGTGACCATGGGACCACCTGTGAAGTATACCCTTTCAAACAAAAGAAGAATTTTCCAAATCGGTCCAGGCGTCTTTGAGTAATCGGGGAACATACATAAATGAAAGATTCCGACGAATTGATAACCTCCTCCTTTTTTGGAAGTCGTTTAAAAACCGATATCAATGTAATTACTACTGCCCGCCAAAGGGTAAAATTAAAACATCACCTGCAGAAGCCAGCAGTCTATCAAGCAGCTCAGCATGATGCGTCAGCGCTGCAGCGGCTGAGAGCGCGGCAGCTTGCGTGGCGGTGGCGGGCACCACGCCGATGGCGACGTGTGTGGGTGGGGGAGCCGCCGCCGCCCACAGGCGCGCGCCGCACACGCGGAGCGCTAGCTGCCACACGCACGCGCTCTCCTGCTCCGAGACACCGCTGAACTGGTGCTGTAGTCTGGTGTCACAGACATCGAGTAATTAGCAATAGCAAGTTTCCATCCATACTAATATTAACACTGTCTGTCCGGCTGTCTGTTACATTTTCACGCCTAAACCATTGAACCGATTTAGATGCAATTTGGTATGGAGATAGGTTGGAGACCCTTGGAAGGACAGAGGATAGTTTTCATCCCGGAAATTCTACTTAAGAGGGTGGCAAGAGGGGTGGAAATTTCTATGGTAAACTTATAATTTCTCAAGTAAGGCGGCCCACACCTACAATATTATGGAAATATAAAAAATAGGCTAATCGAAATACTAATGCTGCGCAGACGAAGTCGCGGGCAACAGCAAGTTTTAAATAATAGGCTGGGGAAAAAGTCTTTTCGCATTATAGTATGTATGAACTTGTAATAAAATCTCTTTGGCTATACTATTTGTATCTGGCTGGTATTGGTATCACTGAAAGTTTAAATTTAAAAAAGATGATAATTCAAAAATCAAATTAGGAAAATGTGTGATTTTCATTTGTTTTTCGTACCGTCAAGATGAGTGAATCTAATGAAGAAATTCGATACATTTTAAAATTTTACTACAAATTACAACCGACTTCCAAACAAAAACACTACAAAGTGAAAAATAACTTCAATTTCGGAAATCGGTGTTCCTGTTTTCGTTTCTTTGTTTTTTGACACCGACTTCCGAAATGAAGTTAAATTTCACTTTGTAGTGTTTTTGTTTGGAAGTCGGTTGTAATTTTTGTTAAAAAGTTTTTTATTTTTCACTTTTTAGTTGTGGTAGGTACATAATGGACCAGTTCTATAGGCTATAACGCCCAAAGTGAAGCCAGAATAGCTAAACCCAATAACATGAAACTTAAAAAATAAACAAAACCGGTGGAATGAGAGTATACCAGGGTGAACTGTTCACACCTGCGTACCCCTTTAAAGCGTACCAGTGTGATGTTATGTTATGTAATGGTGTAAACAATAAACAGATATGCGTTTGCAGCTATACCGAGTGATTTGCCGTCATTTATTGAAGAGTTCTGATGTATATCCCCGAAGTTCTTCATCAAATCTTGATGAAAATTAAATGGGACCACATGACAAACACCAGCTTTCGAATAAAAAAAGAATCATCAAAATCGGTTCACCCAATAAAAAGTTCTGAGGAAACACACAAAAAAAAATATACAATCGAATTGATAACCTCCTCCTTTTTTGCGAAGTCAGTTAAAAAGGTAAATGCAACGCAAGCCGCGAAAAAATTTTGCGATGTTTATGGACCTAGTGTAGTGTCTGAGAGTAGCACAAATTTGGTTTAAGCGTTTTCAATCCGGAAATTTTGATGTCAAAGATGCGTCGCTCTGGTCTCCCTATTACGGATAAAATCGATGCCATTTTTGAAAAAGTGGAGCAAGATCGTCATATGAGTAGTTACGACGTAGCTGAAGAACTGGGAATTGACCACTAAACAGTTTTGGCGCATTTGAATAAAACTGGGTACACAAAAAAGCTCGATATTTGGGTACCTCACGAGCTCACTGAAAGAAACCTAATGAACCGTGTACTCATTTGTGATTCTTTATTACGACGTAATGAAACCGAACCATATTTGAAGAAGCTGATAACTGGTGATGAAAAGTGGATCACGTACGACAAGAACGTGCGAAAAAGGTCGTGGTCAAAGGCCGGTCAGGCTTTACAGACTGTGGCGATAACTCGCAACAAGGTGATGCTGTGTGTGTGGTGGGATTGGAAGGGCATTATTCATTACGAGCTGTTACCACCAGGCAGGACCATCGATTCTGAACTCTATGAGTTGTACGTGAACAACAGATGAGATTAAAGCAAGAAGTTGAGAGAAAGCGGCCGGAATTAATCAAGAGAAGGGGTGTGGTTTTTCATCATGATAACGCTAGACCTCACACATCTTTAGCCACTCAGAAAAAATTAAGAGAGTTTGGCTGGGAGGTGTTAATGCATCCGCCGTATAGTCCTGACTTTGCACCTTCAGATTGCCATCTGTTTCGGTCTCTTCAGAATTCTTTAGGCAGTGTCAGGTTAACATCACGAGAGGACTGCCAAAACCACTTGTCGCGGTATTTTGATCAGAAGTCCCAAAATTTCTATAGCAATGGGATCATGTCCCTACCTACAAGATGGCAAGAAGTTATCGAACAAAACGGTACCTACATACTTTAGTTAAATGTAAATAAACTATGTTAAAAAATGTTTTGAATTTTCTTAAAAATTGCGAAAAAACTTTTACAATGCATGTCCTCGAAAAGAGCGTTTTCCAAGCAGCCAAACTGTGCGCAAAGTGTCACTTTTTTTTACTAGTGCTTTTTACTTTCCTGTACTTTTTTAATTTTTAACTCCAACGTCAGCCCGCCGCATAGAGTTTTTATTATTTGAGAAAAGTTTTAAAATTAGATAAGTACAGATTATCATTCATATAAAAAGTAAAACAAAACTAAAACGTCATTTAAGGCGTTTTTAATTACTCTAGATTTAGATTTTGATCAATAAATTAATTTTAATTATTCATTAAATATGTTTGGCAGAATTAATATTTTGCTCGTGCCTTTTTGCGTTATGACGTGACAGATATTGCACATGCGCAGTAGAACTATGAACTATTAGTTAATCTGTGGTTATGCTGAGCGCCCTTGAATAAGCGCCATTTTATTAATTTCTTGCTTGGTTCAGATATATTTTTTTATTTCCTCGCACAATGCATAGTAAAATGTTGTATGATACACGTGCGTAAGATGATTTCCGACTCGTGTCGATTTATCCACTCACTCGCTTCGCTCGCTCGTGAATAAAAATGCCACTCATCGGGAATCACCTACTTCCCGCACTTGTAGCATAAATAACTATTTCCCCAACCTATTCGCATGTATGTATGAAAAATATTAAAATCGGAAAAAATAATCGTCAAAACCGTTTAACAATTGCCTAAAATATCGCTGAACACAAGTACAAAAAAGAACTGTCGGTAGGTACATACATACATGTTACATATTATTTTCTGTTTTTTGAAGTCAAGTAATAAAGATAATCTCTGGCAATGCCGAACAGATTTTAAGTATTGAGGGATTTTTGGCGTTTTGTATCCTATTACTTTTTTTGCTATAAAAATGGGCAGATCCTATAGATTCAATAGACAAACCTGAGACAATCGGTAGTGAGATGTGCAAGTGCGTGGGAAGGCGGTCCGTTGGTGCTGTGTAGCGCCGAGTTGAGAGCAAGCACACAGCGCGCGAATACTGAAGTGAACTGCGCCGCACCTGATACTGCCGGCTCCATCTCTGCTAGTCTAAGGATACGGAGTTCATTATTAAAATTACAACGATCACGCCTGTTTTACCCGAAGAGGATGACAGAAGTGTGGTACATTTGGTATACCAACACATACAAGACAACATTTGCGAGTTGTATTGTAATGCCCATTATGTGATTAAGAGCCATTATTATATTATTCATCCTTTGCCATTAATTGAGCATCATGAAGAAAATGAGCTGCAACTGAGAAAGAAACGCTAGATTTGTTAATATTGATGATATAAAACTTTTCGATTAGACGAAATAAACCTAAGAAAAATGTTAAGAACTGACTTGTTAAGCTGCTCCTCCGCCGACTGTAGCATATTGAGTCGCACATTAGTCGATAAGGTCACATTGTCGATGTGTTGCAGCACCGAGTCGAAAAACCGCCGCACTGCGCTGTCGTCCATCGCTGACTCGATCTTCTCAGCGCTGGATTGTTGGGCGTCTCCTGAGAAAGACATAAAAAAAATGTACTTTTCACTTCTCATGCTCTGAAATTGCTTATTTGTGCAGGATATAGGCTGCACAAAATCGATTTTGATTAGCATTATTTTTTTTTGTTTATCTTTGTTCCTGACGGAACAGGCTAAGGTCTGAGACCATGCTGCCTAGTCATCAGTTAGTATTTTTCTTGAGTAGGGTAGATCCAATTCAATTCATCAGTATGTACATCCATAATAGTGTAATCCAATCAAATTCTTTAGTTATATATACATCCATAGGTAAGTTATTCCAGTTTAAGTCATTAGTACATATCCATAGGTAATCAAATCCAGGTAAATTCATTAGTTTCTTATTTTCCAATCTTCAGTTTATTTCAATAAAATCCATGTTTAAGATTTGTTATTCCACACAATCTTGAGTCAAGTCCAAGTAATTTTCATTCAAAGTTTATGTTATTTTGTTAGAGCCGAGTGTCAAATCATGTAATTTTTTTTTTCTTCCCATCTGACGGGAAGTAACTGATACTGATAACGTTATCAGTATCTAACTAAGCTAATTAATTTAATTTCTATCATTTTAAATTACAAATTATATATATAGGAAAGTCAATGAAAAGATATTTAGGTAATATACATATTATATACACATGACAATTCTCATCTTTAGACACCATAAGTTAAATTTGTCCAACTGTATTAATAATAAAATTAAACAAAGGTAAATACGTCGAGCTATTTACAAGAAGAGCCTGAATAGAGCGCGGTACCAAATCAGGGCTACCATAAATTTCAATAAGCTCATCCATCAGCACAAGGCGCTGGATGCCAAAAGATGAGCATTCAAAGTAAATGTGAGCAAGAGATTGCTCTGCTTGAGAGTTACAATGATCACAGACGAGACAAATGATAATTTAGTCGACAATGACCAAAACGAAGCCTAAGTATGGTGGAGTAAAACTTCCTGTTCATGTAAGTATTGGTTTTACAGAACCAAGGCATGGTTCCTATGGGAATATTGTATACTGCATACCACATACCTTTATTTTCAATTTGAACTGTATGATTCCAGTGCCTTTTCCATATATCAGTGGACCTTTTTTTCAACAGAGGAACTATGTCTGTACAAGGAACATATATGTTGAGGAAACTACTTGAATCTGGGACATCTTCAGAATTTGTTATAGCTCTAGCTAAAAAATCAACCCTTTCATTGCCCATCACACCAATGTGCGAAGGGACCCACATGAACAAAACCTTAATGTTATGCAAAGACAAATACAACCAAGATTCTTTTATTAATGATATAAAATAGTTAGTGTTAGCATTCAACCTATTATTTTTGAGATTTTCAAGTACACTCATGCTGTCACTAGCTATTACCCATTGACAACATGCATCATTTGTATGCCTAATGTGCTTTAGGGCAGCAAGTATAGCCACAGCCTCAGCTGTGAATATACTTGTGTTTAAGTTTATTTTATAACCAGTACCAGAATTCAATAGCTCATCAAAAATAGCAAATGACACAGCTGACTCAGTTTTAGACCCATCATTATACACAAATCTATGATCGGTAAACTCATGAAATTTACTATATACATCTTTTTTAGTGGATAAATTGTGATCAATAATGATGTCAATTGCAGGAAATTTGCTGTCAAAATCCCCCTGATAACATGAAAGAATAGATGACTTATGTATTTGCAGAGTTTCAAGAAAATTTACATACTGAGGTAAGCCCTGAAGTATATATGTTGGGTTACAAAAGGATGATGTGCATGATTGTTTCAAATTGGAAAACAAGTGATTATTATTTTTACTATAAAGTTTTAATAGGAATCTTTCCTTCAAATAAGAGAATCTTATACTTATCGGAGGAAGTTTACACTCAACTTGCATTGCATTGATTGGAGTACTTTTAAATGCCCCGGTAATAAGTCTCAAACTTTTATTTTGTATTTTATCAAGAATATCTACTAACCTTCTATCACCAGCAAAACAAAGAAATCCATATTCAAAATGACTACGAATCAAAGATTTATATAATAACAACAGTGTTTTTGGGTCAGCTCCCCAGGAGGTTCTACACAATGTCTTCAAAATATTAAAAACAACTGTTAGCTCTAGAACTTATCAATTCAACATATTTTTTCCAAGCCAAATTATGAGTGAAGGTCACACCTAAAAACTTAGCTTCATGAGAAATTGGTATAGAAACTTGATTGTAATAAACAGAAGGACTGAAATTGCTAGTTCTTCCAAATACTACTAGTTTAGATTTAAGTGCATTTATATCTAGATTTAAATAAGAAAAGTATTTGCACAATCCTTCCAATGCCCTATAAAGGCACTGTGTCATATTTTTGAAATTTTTGCCAGACAAATACACAACTAAATCATCAGCAAACTGAAGATTTTTGACTTTGGAACCTAGAATCAAATTTAAACGACGTATGTACAAAATGAATATTAATGGAGACATAATTCCTTCTTGACAAACTCCTACAGAAGCAAATCTTGGCCCATGTAATTTATCATTATATTTAACATAAACTTTCCTTTCAGTTAAGAATTCATGGACCCAGTGGACAATTTTGTTTGGAATTCCAATAAGAAGTAATTCAGAACATAGAACATCAATATTTACACTATTAAAAGCTCCAGCAACATCAAAGAATACTGACATTAACCAATCCTTGTTACTTAAACTATTTTGGATATCAAGCTGTAACTGACAAATACTTTCACGAGCTGATGTACCCCTACGAAAACCAAATTGATTAGCAGGTAAAATATTGTTTTGTTCTATATAAAATTCCAACCTTTGTTTTAATAATTGTTCAAAAATTTTACCAACACATGATGTTAGAGCAATAGGGCGATAGGAATCTGGATTAGACTGAGGCTTATATGGCTTCAAAATGGGCACCAAACAATCAGACTTCCATGAGTGAGGAATGTCATTATTCAACCACAAATTATTCAATATTTTAAGAAAAGTGTGTAAACCCTTATCACTAAGCTTCTTTATCATAATGTATGGAATACCATCCAGTCCAAAAGCACTATCTTTCCTAGAATTAACAGCAGACTTCAATTCTTGTATCGAAAAAGGTTTTACTAAAAATATATTTTCAGAGTTTGACTCACTGGCAATGGGGAAATTTGACTTATAATTTACATAATCTGGGATAAATTTTTCCAGAAAATCCTGAATCCAATTGACATCATTATTGTTACAAGAATATGTTCTGTTAAATTTCCTCATATATTGCCAGATTCTGGACAAAGGTGTACATCGATTAAAGGAGCTGCAAAGTTCAACCCAGCTATTTGATCTTTCTGTTTTCAAAGTAAGTTTTTTGAAGGCTTGTAATCTTTTAAACTCGATAAATGTTTCATCTGACGGATTGTTTTTAAAATTTATATAAGCTGACTTAGACTTTTGAACTGCTTCTGAACATTTTTTTATTCCACCAAGGGAGAGAAGGGGCTTTTACCGAATTCCTGTAAGAGTTTCGGATAGAATAATCAGCCGAGGAAGAAGCAGACGTATTATGATAAAGAAGGCACTTATTAATTGCAGAATGCAAAATGTTACAGAACTCTGTATACCTGTCCAATGAAGCAACATGTTGATCCGGAAAAGTAGATAGTTGTAAATCAACATTTTGTTCATACATCTTCCAATCTACCATTTTAAAGTTAGGATAGGTGGGCAAATTTGTGTTATTACTAGTGTTTTCTATATTACTATTATTAATAAAAACTTTCATAATCACAGGAAGGTGGTAGCTGCCAAGAGGATCACAATGAACAGACCAATCACAGGATAGAGCCAATGATGAGGAAACTATGGACAAATCCAAGGCATTTGGACGCCACGTTAAAGAACCGACTGTTGTCACTTCACCATTATTCATTAACACCAAATTATTATCATCAACAATCTCTAAAATATCCCTACCTCTTAGATTTATAGAATTACAACCCCATGATGTGTGATGAGCGTTGAAATCACCAGCAAATATCATCGGCTCAGGCACAGATTTTATTAAAGATTCAAATTTATGTTTGTCAAAAGGTGGAGTGCAATTTGTTGGACAATAGAAACTTACAATACTTATTTCTGTTTTATTTACAGTAATTCTTACACAAATATTTTGTAGGGAATTATCAGAATATGTAATTATTTTCCTGTAATTTATATTATTTCGAATTAAAATAGCTACACCATTATGTTTATTTCCAATATCATGTCTTTCTATTTTGTATCCTCTAATGTTAAAATGTTTAATGGGTGTTAACCAGGTTTCTGATATAATTGCAACATGTATGTTATGCTCATAAACAAATTGAATTAATAAAAGTTTGTTACTTAAAATACTTTGTGCGTTCCACTGCATTATATTAAGATCCATTATTAGATAAAGAAGTACTGGTACGGAAAGTTTGTTGCAGAATTTCTTTTATGGAAGTTGAATTAATGGGATTATCTTTTTGATTTAATATAATTTTAGTAATAGCATTTGTTAAAGTATTCATAAAAAAATCTGATTTAGTCAAATTAATAATCTGTGTTTCAATATTTTTCTGTGTTAATTTTGGAAAAGAATGTTCATTAAATAAATCGGAATACTTAACGGCTCTGGACTTGACTTTATTTTCTTCTATTTTCATTTTTTTCTGTGGGCAAGTGTTTGAGATGGAAACATGATTACCACCACAATTTACACATTTAGCGTTTTTGGGGTCTTCTTTACAATTTTTAAAACTATGCTTGTCTGTACATATGGAGCATACAACTTCTTTCTTGCAATATTTTGCAATATGTCCAAACTTCATACATTGCAAACACTGTTTGACAGGAGGAACGTAACAGCTTACCTCGTGCCTCCAGGAGTCAAGGTACACGTATTGCGGTAATTCAGTAGAGGCGAAAGTAACCGCAACAGTTTGAGTGGGGTTATACGTGACCGCGCCACCCTCACTTTGTACGCGGCGCATGAAGCGCCTCACCTGTATGACATTTCGGGAACTCCCAATCAAAGCAGATATTCTTTTATTAGATAAGTCCGTGGGGACTGAAGTAAGAACCCCGGTCACCTCGGTGTCGACAGCAGGTATTGTTGCGTTTAAGCCCAATACGTCTAAAAGTTTTTTATTTTGTAGGAATACATTGGCATTGTTGGATAGGTCAAATGTTATATACCTATTTTGAATTTATTTATGGACCTTAAATGTAATATGCCAGTGACGCAATATTTTCGTATAGCATGTGAAATAGTCAGTCTGTCTTTATCAGAAAAAGGGCGTTCAGTCTGATGCGATAAAAATACGATGTATTCTGTTTTTTTGCTGTTTTCAGGATACTTCCTTGAGTATCCAGGGACTTTAAATACTTGATACTTCCTGTTGTTGTCTGCTGACTCATCGGAGTCGGAAGAAGTCTCCATGATGTCCCGTACTGCTCGACCATCAGGGGGCTCCGCTTTTTTTCTTTTTTTAACACTTCCCCCCATTATTTATTACACTTTTTACTAATATATACAACTCCTATTTATAATTGTAACTAATTTCAAGGTATTCAACAATATATTACAAATTAATTTTAAATTTAAAGAGATTTGGCGCCTTGTTCTTTTCAAGGTTCCCGCGCTTCCCCTGACTGAATCTGATTAGCATTAATGTATCTACTTATAAATGTATCTATATTAAGGCAAAGAAAATGAGCCATACAGCCAAACACAATAAAAAGTTCACAGATAGAAATTGTTATTTTATAATATTTACTTTAATTTATTTGCCTTTGATGTGTTTTTTAAGACATAAAAGATATTAAAATTTAAATTAGTATACGGTAGGTTATTTAATTAATTTAAAAAAATATATATTACAAAATTAATTTAATAGTAGGCTGTATAGGTCTGCAGCCCAAGTCGTAACATTAAAAAAAAAGCGGCGGGAAACAGTTCAAATTTGCTAAAATTGTTAAAAAATTCCAATGAAGAAGAGGATTTAGCACTTAGCACTCTCTCCTAATACGCTTATGGAAATTAATGCACAGAGAGTTGTGCAACAGATGTTACCGCCAAAGTCTCGGGAAAAAAAAACCTCAAAGTTTACGATGATAACATAACATGGCATAGATAGCAGATTTAGTTGCAAGGGGACATCAGCTGTAGACACGACGGCGGGTTTACTGCGTGACAGGCCGTATGGCGGCACCGCGCTTCTATGGAATACCCGTGTGTTTCCTAGTGTTACTGTGATAAATTGCGATAATCCGCGACTGTGTGCGATTCGCGTTAGTACGGCCGCTAGCCCGTTTATAGTGGTGTGTGTATATATGTCGACAAACAAATCGGAGAACTTGACGATGTTTACGGACTGTATGAGAACTGTAAGTGCTATTAGTAATGATTATGAAAACGAACCTATTTTTGTTTTAGGGGATTTTAACGCACACCCCAGTAGTTTATTTTTTAATGAGTTAAACATTTTGTGTGATGAGTTCAAATGGGTACTTATTGACGTAACTGAGTTAGGATTAACTTCTGATACATTTACTTATATTGATCAAGCTTGTGGGTCTAAGCGTTGGTTAGATCATTGTGTTGTGTCGCAGTCTGCCGCTGTCTCGGTGTGCAATGTGTATGTAAATTATGACGTATTGTGGTCAGATCATTTTCCCGTTACATGTGAATGTAAGTTGAAGTGTTTGACTCCAGCTAGAATTATTCCGAGTGTATCTAATAATAAAATTATGTGGGGGGAGAACGGGAGAAAACTAATGACTTTGTTACACAATATAGAATTGAATGTCATAAACGTCTGAAACTTATTGATTTTCCTGCTGAGTTTCAAAAGTGTAGTGATCGGTATTGTAATGACCCTACTCACAGCTTAGTAATTGATAAGCTTTACTCCGACATTGTGCTTGCATTATCCCAGGCATCTTTGGGGGGTGGGGGAAGCGGGTGTGAGCAGAGTAAACATAGACCTAAAATCATTGTTGGTTGGAATAAAATCGTTAGCGACAGTCATAGGGTGGCCCGGGCGAGTTTTCGGGAATGGCTTTTATGCGGTAGTCCTACCACTGGTGATATGTATACTAAGATGTGCTAGAGCAGAAAAATATTTAAATCGCGTTTAAAATGGTGTCTAAACATCAAGACCAACTAAAAATGGACATTCTGGCTGCTAAGCATAGCGTAAAAGATTTCAGTGGTTTTTGGAAAATTACCAATCGTTTGGGGACTCGGCCGGGTCTTCCTGTGACTGTTGACGGTTCGAATGATTTAAAAAGCATTGCTGATAAATTTAAAAATAACTTTACTGTTAGGTCACCGTTAGGACCATCAACGACGTGTCGAAGTGAGGGTGGGATGAGTGGGGAATATGTTGATACTATGATTATGGCCAGGGATGTATCAAGGGCGGTGAAATCTATTTCAAAAGGCAAATCACCGGGCCATGACGGCTTAAGTGTGGAACATGTGCAGCACGCTGGGCCTCATATGTGCAGAGTGCTTGCCATGTTGTACAACCTTTGTATATCTCACTCCTACCTACCTAAAGACATGATGAGGACTATCGTAGTACCGGTAGTAAAAAACAGGGCGGGAGATTTGTCAGACTTATCTAACTACAGACCTATTTCCTTGGCAACAGTATGTGCGAAAGTGTTTGATAGCATTCTGAATACACAATTAAACAAATACATAAAATTGCATGATAATCAGTTCGGATTTCGACCGGGACTGTCCACGGCAACTGCGATATTGTGTCTGAAGAGTGCTGTCAAATATTAAACTGATAGGAAAACATCTGTGTACGCCTGCTTCCTCGACCTTTCCAAGGCTTTTGACCTTTGACCTGGTCTGTTATGATGTACTGTGGGATAAAATGAAAGCAGCTAGTATACCGAATGAACTTATTAACGTCTTTAAGTATTGGTACGGGAACCAGGTGCACCATGTCAAGTGGGCGGGCACATTGTCGGACCCGTATAGGTTGGAATGTGGGGTGAGACAGGGGGTTTGAGCTCGCCTTCCATTTTTAATTTGTACGTTAATGGGCTGATCGAGGCGCTCAGCGAGGGGCATATTGGTTGTCATATCGATGGCGTCTGTTTCAATAACATCAGTTACGCGGACGATATGGTGCTGCTGAGTGCCTCGGTCTGCGGACTTAGAAAGCTGATGAGTATCTGTGAGAGTTATGCAACTGATCACGGACTGTTGTATAATGTTAAAAAGAGTCAGTGTATGGTCTTTCAGGGAGGGACGAGAAAAATTATTGAAATGCCAGCTATAAAGCTGAATGGCATACCCTTAGAAAGAGTAGATATTTTTAAGTACTTAGGCCACTTAGTTACTCCCGACTTGAAAGATGATGCAGACATTGAACGGGAGCGAAGGGCGCTGTCGGTCAGAGCGAATATGGTGATCCGTAGGTTCGCACGCTGCTCGACAGAAGTTAAAATTACTCTCTTTAGAGCCTACTGCACTACATTATACACATGCAGCTTATGGACTAACTACACGCAAAGGTCGTACAGCGCCCTTCGAGTCCAGTTTAACAATGCGTTCAGGATGTTGTTGGGTCTACCCCGTTACTGCAGCGCTTCGACAATGTTTGCGGAGGCTCGCGTAGATTGTTTTTATGCAACAATGCGCAAGAGAGGCACTTCGCTGGTGCGGCGAGTGCGGGGTAGCTCCAACAGCATGTTGGCCGCGCTCGCGGAAAGGGTCGATTGCGCCTACATCAATCACTGCTGTAGGTTACACATTGAGCGCAGGTAATTTGGAAATACTGCGGAAAATTTATAAGTTATTGTTTGAATTGTTGGATAATTTCTATTTATATTATAATGAACTATGTATTTGATTATTTAATGTGACTATGTGTGTATGAATTTTTAATTTAATGAGTCTGTGAAACTTGAAAATAAATGATTTTATTATTTTTATTATTTATTTATAACAATATCTTAAGGACAAATGTGCTGTTGGATGTGACGGTATCCCAACCACAGTAATTAAGGCACCCAGGAACACTATTATCCCGCTTCTTGTTCACATATTAACTTGTGACTATCTTCGGGCACTTTTCCGACCGCTTTCAAAACTGCTATAGTCCATCCTATATTCAAAAATCTTTGAAAAATTATTAACGTGAGACTTGTGACATGCCTTGAGAAATTCAAAATCCTAGCCAACAATCAATTCAGCTTTAGAGCTGGAAAATCCACAGAAGACGCTACCTTGGAACTATCAAAAACAATAGTCGAACACAATACTTTAATAACAAGCAAAAATCTGTGGGGGTTTTCCTGGACCTATCGAAGGCGTTCGACACAGTTTCTGTCCCCAAATTGATAGTTAAAATGGAACAAATTGGCATACGTGGAAATATCCTTCATCTATTCCGCAGCTATTTGACGGATAGGAAACAAGTAGTTAAATTAGAAACCTACACAAGTGGAGCGGAAAACGTGACATTTGGTGTACCCCAGGGAAGTGTCCTTGGACCGACCCTCTTCCTCATCTATGTCAGCTATCTCTTGCAAACACTAAAATCATTACATATGCAGTTGACACAGCTCTTCTAACCCATGGAAAGGACTGGACTGAGACTCGAGAAAGGGCGGAACAGGCACTACGGTTGGTAATGAACTGGTTAACCTCAAACCTGCTCACCCTTAACATCTCTATGACCAAATTTATCCCCTTTACCCTAGGAATTCTTAGTCAACCACCAACATCATTTGAGATCAGATCCCACGTTTGCGCTGATGCAGTCGGTAATGCTATCTTGTGTAAATTAGCACTGATAGAACGCTCTAACAGTATAAAGTATCTTGGAGTTATAGTAGACAATCTCCTAACGTGGAAAAAACGGGTTGACTCTTTTGTGGTTCGTGTTAGAAGATTGATTGATGTGTTTAAGAAGCTTAGAGCAGCCGCTGATTTCTCGTGTCTGATAATGGCTTACTTTGCTCTCGCACAGACAGTTGTCAGTTACTGCATAACTACGTGGGGGGAACCCACAAGACATCCATGTTGTGGTTAGAGAGGGCCCAGAGAGCAGTCCTAAAAGTACTAGCTAAGAAACCAATCAGATTCCCAACCTCTGAACTATATCTAATCTGTAGGGTTCTCACAGTAAGACAACTGTTCATACTTCAGACTGTTCTTAAGAAACACAAGCGCCTATACTACGATCCACAGTACCTTGCTAAGAAGCGACGCTGTGACATAATCTGCAAGATTAAGTCCAGCAGACTAGCGGTGGTAAGTCGTCACTTCGATTACATCAGCCCCAAACTTTATAATAAAAAAATAGCATTTTAAAAATTTACCCTATGACTGAAAATTTATTAAAGAAGAATTTGACAGAGTACCTAGTTAAAATCCATATCCTGCGATGCATCTGAACAACTTGTGGTAACTAAACATAATAACTCACACATGCAAACAGACCCACACACATATATACACATACCCCCACACACACTCACACATACACTCTCAACACACCCCTGCACCTCTACATACACTTCCCTTGATTTTGATTTATTTTTTATTATATAAGTTTATTAAATATTATTTTTCTATCTAGTAACAAAAAATTTCATAGTAGTCTGGAAAAATTGTATTTTACTCTGTCTTGTTGTCGGGCGCTGATAGCTGCGCCACAGTTTGTACTTCTGTAGCTATCATCGTTCCATTGTACTTTGTTTAATTCCTGAATGGTTCCAAATAAACGTTTATTTATTATTTACTCTAGTAAGTAAAAACTTACCTATGGGTAGGTAGGGCACTAGATGCGGCATGGTGTCTCTCAGGTACGTGTAGTGTTTGATGGTGTGCTCCTCAAACAGAGGTAGCATGGTGGTGCAGTGTTGCGCCGCGTTCAGGACCAGGATCAGTACGCACATGTCTATGTAGGTGGTCAAGGTATTATATGTTTTACAGGACTAGAACTAAACACTATTTTCCTAAATACATCCTGGGATTATTTTAATATTGATCTCTGTCTTGACAAACATCAAAGTAAAAAGTAGAAACTCATCTAAGCATTTTCGAAATGCACAAACAGGGATTTAAAAAACACTACAATAATAAATTTGATTACACTTGGCCACATTAAATTTGATCGCATTGTTTTCATGGAGATTTTTAAAGATTTTTGGCAGTGCCTGTATATCGTAGCAGTAAGGGTTGATTTTCCACTACCTTGTCTATTATTTAACACATTTCCTAACAAATTCGTTTCGAAATATGAACAAAAAAAAACTAAATTAGTTAATAACTGTTACGGAATGACTTTTGTATGGAGTTTTGATATCATTATGTAACTGGCAGAATGATACTGGACCTGTTACCTCTCGAAAAAGCACGCGTTGATTGTGTGTATATAATCTGTGGTTTTGAGTCTGATTTCTAATAAATTGTTGTTGCAACTTATTTGCATATAATTAAGTAAGCTCATCAGGTAGTGAAAAATAATCGTTCGTGTCTCGCATAAAATGGCTTTATTTTAGCAATCGCATGTAGCTTTCTTTTGTATCTTTTATTATGTTGAAATGTACTATTTCACTGTTCAAGTATTCTTACTGAAGTGCGGTTGACAGTACTACTCTGGCCGGAGAATGCTGCAAAATAGATGTAGAAATCTCAACAAACTTATGAACAAGTCGGTGGATCGATATAGTCATAACAACATTAACAACAAAGGATACAGGCTGGATCCTCGACATCAGGCTCGGGCATGTCGAAGAAGGGATGCACGGCGAGCAGACGCGTCGTGAGCGGCAGTACCAGCGACGCGTGGGAGCTGCCCAGCCGCTGCACGCAACGGAATGTTGAGCGCTTGTCCTGTGAAACAAGATTTAGGACAGGACATTTCAAAACTAAGTTAGGAATGAGCATCTACTCTTTTTAATGTCTCTTCAGTTTTTTTTTATCTTTTTGACGTGGTATGCTTGACTAAACAAATTATCGATCTTTGCCACCGTTGTGATCTTTGGCCTTTAAAACCTAACCATAAGAAAATACTGAAGTGTAAACGGCTGCAAAAACAGGTGGTATTGTATTTCGGATTCATATCAAGGATCTTTTAGCACAAGTTTAATTTGCCTTGTCACGTCGTTCTGTCAGCATGCGCCTTCATTATTCTTTCAACCATCATTTATTTTTCCTTACTCTAAAGTATATTAAAAAAATGGAGCTAGAAGCAATAAGCAGAAATTCGGGAAAAACATCTTCTAAAAGCATATTTATCAAGTTTGAATGAAACAATCATCATCGTTTAGTAATATAATTTCTACTTACTTGTGGATACCTTTTGAGATTCTCTAATATCTTGTCGATGCACATTTCGAGGCAGGTCTTGGACGCGACCGTGCAAGAGCCGAGCATCCGATGGAGACCTTCTCTCACGTCCATTGAATAGTCCTGAAACGAATGTTACCAAGTTAGTTTTATAAAAAGATAAATAATAATAAAACTTAACATAACGACATAAATAACACACTGTACGACTCTGCGGATAAGGAATCCAGGCGTGATATTTGTTTATTCCAGTCTGTCAGTATTTGTGTCCTGTGTCTCTTATTTTTCAAGGTACCCAAGATCACGATAGCCAATAGAGGTATTCAAAATAGGGTGTAAATTCCCGCAAGCTGCATAGAAAAGGGAGGATCTGCCGACCAGACGGGTGTGGTGTCTGGTGGACAACTGCCCGATGATTGTTGTCGGGCTGTTGTATATGTTCAAATCGCGCGCAAATATTTTAGTTTTTTGTACTTCACATGTGGCATAGATGTCGCTACAAATCTGCCAAGCAATACTCACTTCTAAAGCCGCCAGTATAGTCTCAAGCTGACCTTCTATCAGCACGATATGATGCGAGATGCGCGTGAGAGAGTCGATGGTGCTCATGCGCACGTCTTCGATCTCTTCGTTGAACATGTTCCACTAGGATCAAGATCATCATCTGCCAAACAATACTCACCTCTAAAGCCCCCAGTATAGTCTCAAGCTGATCTTCCCTCAGCACGATATGGTGAGAAATGCGTGTGAGAGAGTCGATGGCGCGCAAGCGCACGTCCTCGATCTCGTCGTTGAACATGTCCACTAGGAAGTCCAGTGAGGTCGTCGCGAAAACTACGTTCTCCATCGAGAGCTGGCATACCGCGTCTACGGCTGCTGTGCGGACCTCTGGATGGGACGATAAATTAATGTTATTGTAACGATAGATAGACCAGTGTTTTTCAATCTTTTTGAATACGCGATCCCTTTTTAAGTATAAGTTTGTGGCGACCACTTAGGACCGTCACGATGCGGTGAGCGAGCGAGCGCACTGCACTCTTGAAATCAGAGCAGTACGTAGACGTATCTATAGATTTTATAACTGACTTAAAGTTGAATATGTTTCTAATCCCACACAAATATATAATAAAATTTTGAAGAATCAACAGACGCACTTTTTATGAGATTTGTAATTTACGACCTAACCTGCACTTTTTACTGTTACCTGGCTTGCGAACGCGACTTTCCAAGCAAGACTTAGTGGCCTACTGGGGGTCGCAACCCACAGTTTGAAATACACCGGTATAGACAATGCAGAGTCTAATTTTGCATCTTAGAAGACACAGAAATAATGATTTTATAAGTATTAATTCTGAATAGATTGAATTTTTTTTTTGTTTATCATGGCATAGTCAAAAACCATCTTCTTTCTAGTCTAAGTGAGTACTTCAGAATAAGTCATGCAACTGTAGCCACAAATCCAGAAACTAAAGGTTGGTAGTGCGACAGCCTCTTCAAAATGCGTCGGAGTTATTGTGACGTGTAGTGGCAGGAGCCTCTAGAAGTCAAGACATAATACAAGATCATACACACCCATGAGCTCATCTTCCAGGCCGTGCACGAAGGCCCCGGCGGCTCCGCCCGGTAACAGCTGTACTGTTGCGCTGTGTAACAACTGTCCCGGTGCGTCGTCAGCCCAGCGTCGCCCTGAAGCCCACGCGCCGCTGCGTACTAACTCCGCGCCACGCTCGTGGGCTGTACGCTTTTTCTGTAATTATATGATCATGTTCATACTGGGACCTTAGAATGAAATATTTTATACCATTCCCCCTCTAAAAAGCTTATTTTATTCACTGAAAACAGTGAATAAAAAGCACTTTTTCTCACTGTTTTGGTGTTTGAATTTAGAACACACCAATATATATTCGACGTCCATCTCAATGCTATACAACCTCCTTGCGCATAAAATACTCGATACAAACTCCTTGTGCAAAGAATATTCGACTTTCAAACTTCTTCATCGATTTAATTTTCAGTTTGTTAATATTTAGGATTTCAATAATGATTTTCATGATTTTGATTTTAGTCTGGGATGTTTAGTGAGTACTTATTTGTATTGTAATTCTAATACTAATTACATTGGTGTTTAATTAATTATAAGTATGTAACGTAGCGGAGGTGGTCACTGGCCCCTGAAACACAGATGCTGTTACCTAGTTCAGCTTCAATTTACAAAAAATGTGAAACTCTGTGTTTTAACATTTTTTGTAAATTTTATGGTAATAAAACATTTATTTATTTATTCCTTGTGCTTTTCGCTTAAATCTTTCTTTTTCTCGTAGTCATGGTATAAAATATAGTATGCAACTCTTGAATAAAACGGATTTATATCGAGGGCCATGAATCACTCGCGTCGCTCAGGATTCTAACACTTGAATCACTCGCTATGCTCGTGATTCAATCATCATGAATCACTCCCTACGGTCGTGATTCAGTTGATAGAATCCTTCACTTGTTCGTGATTCATCTATGGCCCTCGCTTTAAAACCGTCCTTTATTCACTAGTTGCATAATATACTATTGTTTACTAGATGGCAGTCAAATCTGTTGAATTAATCACGAGGCCAGAAAATCGTTCTATTAAAACAGACAGCCTGCCGCATGCTTGATGCACCAAATAAAATTGAGCTTAGAAATGCTGCAATGGCTTTTTTGTTCTGTTGTCTTGATGACAGGGCAGAGCCTGTTAATTTCTGTCCCAGTAGATATCTTAGAAATTTCATGGGAAAAATCCTCAATCCATCACAGGATTTTAAATCCTGTGAGGTGGCCCACGGGAGCGCAGCCGCGGGCAACAGCTAGTTTTGTATAAGCTAAGACTGCTGTTTGCAGACTAACACCTACCTTCATATTACTCATCAGCTGTTTATCCAAGGTCTGCAGCAGGAAGCGATCAGAGACACCGCGCGTGGTACCGAGCAGCGTGCAAGCCAGCGCGCGTACTTGCATGCACAGATCATTAACTGCCGAACAAATGCGCACGAACGCATCGTCTACCAGGCGCATTGTGGTCTCGCCGTCACAGAGGGTTATTGTGCTGAAAGAATAAGTCAATGCAGATTTTGTTAATATGATGGATTTTGACTGACAGAAAGCCAAATAAAACAACAAACAAGAACAATGAATTGTTAATTTTGTAAGAAAATAAAAATCAATTCTTATTTTCGTATTACAAGAAGTTCTTATTTTCGGTAGAAACAATTTATATTACTTGTACATTTTAATTGTTGACGTTTAAAAGTGCCGCTTAATGGCCTAATTGAAATAAAAATATTTGACTTTTGACTTATTATAAGAATAGAACATTGGATAGCTAAATTATATGCCACATCAATGTTTTTTATAAGACAATGTTGTGGTTTAAAAGAAGATGTAGTGACTAAAATTGAAAAGAGTATGTTAAGATGGTTTGGCCATATTGAGAGGATGAATGAAAGGCGACTAACGAAAGGTATTTACAAGGCAGAAGTGAATGGAAACGCCGGAGGGGACGCCCTAGAAAGACATACATAGACCTTTTAGGTGATGTTCTTCAAAAAGGCCAGGTGCGCAATACTCATAACCGGCGTGTGTGTATGACTAGATGTATGAATGTGAGTGAAGCATAAGAAGTATGTAAAGATCGTAGCAGGTGGCGTTCAGTAGTTTCTGCCTACCCCCATGGGAAAAAGGCGTGAGTTTATGTATGTATCAATGTTTTTACTCAGCGAATTCAAATATTGCTAACTTGTATGTTGAATGTTACTGCTTGTATCATAATGTTTACCATATACCAAATATTTAAATCTCTTTGCTTCAAAGTCTTTGCGTGAGTAATTAACGAAACAATCAAAAAGCCATAGTGTCTCGCGTGGATACACGTTTTAGGCACTCAAGGGATTAATGTTATAACATCAAAGTCATTAACATTTTATTAATATTATAAATGAAGCAGTTGAATACTTACTTCTCAGGGTATTTGTTGCCCAGCACCCACACAAGTTTCAGGGCCACCTCCCTCACAATCTCATAGTCATCGGCTAGAGCTATACACACCAAGTCATACAGAGCTGCACTCAGTGTCTGTCCACGCTCATGCATTGTGAGGAGAGACTGGAATGCTCCTGAACGCACTCTGGCATCCTGGAAGGTTATAATTATTTGTTTTTATCACAATAATTATTGTGAATCTTGACACAGATCATGTATTTTCCACTACAAATTTTAATAGAAGTGAATAAATGCCATTGAATATTGGTTTACCAATGATAATTCAATCTGCCATACTTCATGTAACCTTACTTTACTTGTGAGGCAATGACTTGGCTTGAGGAGGCAAAAATTTGAGATGTGCAATCAACCAGGTTCAAACCCAATTACTGGGATTAAACCACATATAGATGCTAAACCGTCCGATTTCAAACCTAATTATTGGGTTAATATCCATCTCTAGCCACAAACTAAGTAGGTAGTAAGTTTCTTAAATAAAATTATGTGAACCAATAAAGACATCAATTTATTGGCCTATCAACTTCTTGATACAAAATATTTGCTTACCTCAGCATGTGAATAGTCCCCAAGCAGTTTTACAATAGCATCAGCTTCTGTAGCCATCTCCGTAGTCCGCTCAGACTCGTTGTGTATTGGGTACAGTTCACTGATGAGCTGCAGGCAGCGGCACTTCACCTGATGGCTGGTATCCTTCAGGTTATCCTTAGCCACGGCTACCAGACGCATCATCAGGATTTTGTCATCACTTAGCTTGTTGCCAAGTTTAAGTAAAGTGGCTATGCCTTGGGCTATAACCTGTAGACGGAGTTACAATGTCATTTATTATAAAACTACCTGGGCTTTACAAGTGAAAATACGGCGAAAACGAATTTACCTAGATATGAGAACTAGCTAGATTGATTTTTCGCCCCCGAAAAACGGAATTGTAAGAGCAGTTTCGAGAATGTGATTACGATATTTCTGTACTTGCAGTAATAAAACTTTAAAGCCCGTAAAATACACCTATTTTTATCGATAAAAACACCCAAAAAAGGAGTGCAATCACCACACCCTAATAGATAGAACAATTTTAGTACATGACTTACTTATTATGATATCCACATAGTCTAATAACCATAACTATAGACCTAGGTCTCAAACAAATGTAAATTTAATGTTATTAAAAATAGATAATCTATAATAATATAATCTAATAAAATATTTAACTAACATAAAAAGTAAGATATTTTTCTTAAAACATAATTTTGGATGTCATCACATTTCTTAAAATTCTGTAAATTTTGTTGGGTTTGATACATGTATTTTATGGATTTTTGTATCAGTCTTTGAGTTGTTGTACACATTGGCATAAGAATCAGCTTTAAGAAAATTATTTTAAATTCTAATGTTGCCTTAAAAAAACAACTGCACATTTTTGTCTTAAAATCTTTGCAAAATTTTAGTAATTGTAATAAAAACATGTGGGTCTTAAACTCCAATATGTTCATTTATTTATAATCTATATAATTTAGTGTATATAGCAGCCTTAAAGTTTTACTACTTCAAGACCGGACAAATTGTATACAAATATTGCTTGTTTACATTGCATAGTGCATTGCATTGTGTTTAACCCATTTACAACGACCGATCGTTATAACGATCAAAAAAAACTATGGGAAATACCCTCAATTTAAAAATAATAACGAGCGGATAAATTTTTGTTTACCAATCGCCGCAGTGATCGTTTGACAGTGTTTCGGTGCATAGATAATTATCTTAAGATCATAATTTTGAAGTTATTTAGTATTTTAATTCGTATAAGCGTAATTAACTTTCACTTAGTCTTCAAAATGGTAAGTGTTTATACATTAGCTTGTGATTGAAACTTATTACAAGCACGTTTCTTATAAATTTATACCCTGTCTAACAAAACTGTAAAATAAAATTTGATCATGTCGTATATTTTATAAAAAATAAATAACATTATATTTGATGATCGTTTTAACGATCGGTAGTAATTTGGGGATGTATTTTGAATTTCAGACCCAGGAGTACCAACAAACCATTGACTCTCAATGAAATCATTGAATAATTGGAACAATTAGATGATGATGTCCCATTTCCAAAAAATATAATCATTATACCAACAGTTAACGCAAATGCTGATATCATATATGAAGATTCTGGTGATGAGGAATTTGTAACTCAACAATCTTCCAGGTTTGCTATCAGTAAAAAAAAGGCGAACCACCGAAGAACCTCTTATTGTGGAAGGTCGTCAACCTGAGCCATCTACAACTAATTCAGCTCCAGTTATTAGCAGTTCGTCAGCCGTTCCTTTCATTGATCCAACCTTATTAAAAATCAAAATTATACTTGGAGAAATCGCCACAATCCTCACGACCGACATAGAGAGAAGTCATTCAAGTAGTCTAGCCAACCAGAGCACATTTTAGTTTGCAAGTGGAATGATAATAGTGTGGTGTCAGTAGCATCAAATTCAGGAAACATCGATCCCTTACATAAAGCTAAACGATTCTCGCAGCAGCAGAAATATTTATACATCTATCAGCCTGCAATTATATAAAGCTACAATGAAAACATGGGGGGAGTCGATAGATCCGACCAAAATATTGGTCTTTATTGTACAACTATCCGTAGCAAGAAATGATAATAATTATAATTGTGATGTGTGGCAAATTTACAAAACTAATGGATGAGAGTATGATCATCTCACATCCCGGAGAACTATCGCAAGAGGTATCTTGGAATCATATAAAAAAATTAGAAACTTGTTTTACTCCTAGAACTTACAGGGAAAGTTTACGCTACGATAGAGTTGATCATCTAGTAGGATACAATGTTTCTCAGCTTCGATGTCCGCTTTGTAAAAAAATACAAACTTCACTTGTCAAAAATTTTAAAACCATTTGCACCGTATAACATGTTTTGTGACTTACCATAATCCTACATAGACTTGTATGTTAATTAACGTTGTTCATTCAGATAATAAAGCTTTTTCATAGTAATAACTGTGTTTCTTTAATTTGAAATAGGATACAATAGATAAAGCGGTAATTGTATGAGCGTTAGCCTACCTGCCTATTACTACTGATCGTTAAAACGATCCGCATTTTCCGAGCTTTCCTGAAAACTAAGTTTTTTTTTGGTATTTTTCCATGTTTACTATATGCATCAAAGTAACAATACTAAAAAATTACTGTGATACGAGATAAAAAAAAGTTTCAGTAACAACTGGGTTAAGTAGAAAACATTTTGTGCCGAGAACAAGTAACATGGGATAAGGGCAGGCATATGATGATAATGATTTAGATTAACATATTTTATCACAGATATAAATAAACCTTTCTTTTAGATTTGGGTGTTAAGTAAATGTTATAGAAAAGGTTATCCATACCTTATGAGAAGTTTCATTTTTAATCAAGTGAGCTGTTTCATCAATCAGATTACTCAGATTAGCTCCAGGACACTCCAGACCTATGTCACTGAACAACCACAGTATCTTCACTCGCACCACAGCATCTTCCTCAGACTGGAAGTGTTCGGACAGTTTTTTTATGGCCTCTTCGACATCAGACTCTTGGAACTGAAGGCAATCTGAGATACGCAGCAGTAGTTGAAGTGCCTCGTCACTAGACTTGCATTTTTCCAATAACCCAACGAAAGCAGCGGCCGAGCTGCCTATCAGGGGCTTTTTAACGAGATGCAACTTCTTGGTAGGAGGACCATCCTGAAATTTAATGGTATAGTAATATTGAAAAATCTCGATAATCAAGGTAGTAAATACTATCAAAGTCTTAGGTTATGTGCTTACTTGAAAGGATTTGTTGTACTCCGCCAGTGCTCTCTTTTTTAATACTGCTGCCATTTTATATTTTTAGATGCCTCCGCTGTTGTTTTTCTCGTAAATACACTATGAAACTAAAATAAAAACTGTTTAGCTTAAGTTTATATTTTAGTAAATTTGACAGATAGCAAACGTGAAACAAACATTCAGTCCACAGATAAAATAATAAAACTACACTACGTTATATTTTCAGTCATTCGCGAACGTTTCAAGGTGGAAACATGTTATTAACACCCGACCCGACGCCACGCCACCCGACGCCTTCTGACGCGTTGAAGTACTAATCCATCCCATATATTTAATATGGTCAGAAACACATAGTCAGTCAACATGCCATGTGACGACACGCAATCACATGCGGTAATAGGCAGTCGGTTTGGATCAGCGTGTTGCCGGGAGAGTGGGGACACACGCCACCCGACGCTTCGCACACTGTCTGTGTTCCTAGTTAACATCCAACCAACGCCACGCGTCAGTCAGTCGAGAGCATTCCTGGCATAAAGATATGTTTTGTATGTTTTTATTTAAAATGTCAGATGAACAATTCATAGAATTAGTAAAATGGTACACAGTATTATATCAAAGTCAAAGTCAAATGTATTTATTCTATAAGCGGCTCTTCTGAACGTTAACAATTAAAATTTTAATGGGAAATGCTCACGCATGCTATGCTGCCACAGGGAGATAGTGCAGTTATGTGTAACTCCTCCAACCCACTAAAACTCCACGGTGTCCTCCTGTGCCGCATATGGCGGGAACACGGGCACGCGTTAGCACTCACCGCGAACCCGCCGCGGCTGTCCGTCACCTGACCCTCCTTTAGAGTGTACCTCCCATCACCGGTGCACCATTACACATTGCACACCGTGACCACCCCAGGGACCAAACCACCACATGGGCGCCAGACGACCTCGTGTATGGCACCCTTGGTCCCCCTGCGACGGGACAGGTCAGTGGCCCCGCCACCTACCACTTTTCGGCCCACCGCGTCCGCTATAAGACGGTGGTGACCTCGTCCAGGCCGCGGAAGGTAGGGAGAGCGGCGAACCGTAATAACGGCACTCCTCTCCCGCCACGGTCTCCAACCCTCAGCCACGATATCGTATGGGACGCTCCGTATGTATCGCGGCTCGCCTTAGATGCAATTTTACCTATTGCCAAGCGGCATCACAACCTACTTGTTGGCCGCTACGTCGTCGGCTTAATCGGTCAAAGCCCTGACGAGCGGCCCGTCCTCGGGTTCCACTTCGCTTCACCGTGGGTGACCAAGCCACGGATACTGAGACACTGAAAGAAACTACGCCTTAGCTTGTCTGTCGAGCTTTTTATTTGATCTGAGAGCTTGACTGACAAGCTAAGGCGTAGCGTCACCTTGTTGTTTGCAACATTCGATCTTGACTTTTTATTTGATCTGAGGTCTAGGTATACAATATCTCTGACAAAACAAATGTTGTAAAAGTCACACGCTGCGTCGTGATAAAATGAACCAACTTCATTTAGTTCGGGACGAAAACCCACAAAACTTGACATGACTAAAATAAGTCAAAACTAAATAGGTTAGGTTAAGTTCGTGCGTACTGCCGTATTGACACAACTATGCCTTAAATTATGAAATTTGCAACGCGTAGATAAATAATATGAAGAAAGGCACATACCAGATCTTGTAATTGAAGTTAGTTACAATATTGAAGCCACGTATATATTGTGATAGCGTCTCGTGGTTGGGAAAAGAAAATAGTACATTATACTTCGTGCCTCGTCCTCGAGATTAGTACCTGTAATTAATTGATTATTATAGGTACATATTGTAGTAACGACTACTTAGTGCCCGCCCAAATCACTAGTTTTTAGTTTTTTTTTTTTTTTTTTTCTTTCCTGGCATCACTGTGTCAACTTGTCATTCCGTATTATTATATTACTCTTTGATTCGCGATTATAGTGTGTCGCTGCCACTGACCTCTATCATACAAGTACGCTGGACTTCATATTATCGATGACAAAATTAAGACATTAGATTTTCGCCGATCGTGATTGATACAAGAAGAGAGAGGCCTGTGCTCAGCAGTGGGCGAAGTCAGACTGGATGATCATGATGATGTTTAAAACACGAAGTTTAAAACTTGTATAAAACGCACACTATGCAGGCTGGCATATTATAAGTTGGGGGATTACATCAATGATAAAAATGCTTGACTAAATGCTAGTCCTGCTCCACAGCCACTAGGGCGCAAAAACAAGTGATATGCAGAACATTATTGTTTTGAATTATTGTTGGACCTTCTGAAGACTGTATAAATATATTTGTATTGTATAAACTCAATTTCATTCATCAAGGTATGTACTTATGTACCTAAATATTGTAAAAAGTTTTTTTTTTATAAGAGTAAGTATGGAGTTTCTTGTGCATTCTTCTCCATTACAAGCTACTTTACGAATGCACGGTAGAATCAACTATTATTATTTGTAAAATGTAACGTTCAAAAGTGCCGCTTGGTGGCCTACTTGAAATAAAATATCTTTGTCTTGTCTTGATGATTCCAGAATTTAGTATTACACATTGCTTTTTAACATATTATTACTGATTATTAGGCATTCATATAACATTCATCACTAATACCCATATGAGATATTTAGTTGCAACATAATAAGTGTCGAGAAGTCAATACAAAAGATGAGTGATACGCCTTGCCAAGTCTACTATTTTGATATTATTGTAATTTAAAAATATTACTAATACTCATATACTCGTATTAGTTAAAATAATATAATATTTCCAGGCGAATATATTAGTATTACCTAATCTTGAGAAATATCGGGATTAACCTATCTCTAAATGTGTCAATTTTAGTTCCTGAGAACCTCGAGTGGGGCGCTTTGATTCGGCACAAAAATCAACTGTCATTTCATCTAAATAGTGTTAACACACGTCCGGATTTGGTACGGCCCGACCACGGATTTGTGGGCGGGGTTAGTCCGGCCCCGACCATATCCGAGTGTGTGTAGAGTGGTCCGCGGACATAATTATTATTAAATTGATTCCGTCTCTGTCCAAACAAGCGTGTGTAAGCGAGAAAGCATTTGTGGGCGGAGTCGGTCCAGCCGTACCAAATTCGAGCGTGTGTTAACACTATAATATATTTAGTCCAGCGTACTTGTATGATAGAGGTCAGTGTATTATATACTATCCTTATAAAAGTCTTTCACTGAAAAAGGTAGGTACCTGCATTAGGTTATGGACCCAACATAACCAGGATACCCAAGATAAAACTTGAAGAATAAAAAAAAACAAAAGTTTTTTCGGTGCTGTCAAAATGGAAAATTTTACCACCACCAAGATTCAGATCGGTCAGCTCATAGGTAGCCAGAATTGGGCTACATGGAAGTACAAGGTCGCCATCATGCTGCGGGGCACAGAAGGTGCCATGGAGGCGGCAGAAGGAAAACTTAGAAAGCCAATTTTAGGAAGCGGCGATGGTGCACTGATGGCCTGTATTGCAGAATTATTAAAATATAGGAAGGCAGACAGCAACGCTTTACTTATCATTACAAGCAACATGACCGAAGAGAATCTAATGAAAGGCATGCGATTTGAAACAGCAAACGAAGTATGGCAGGAACTTCACCGCTTGTTTGACGGTCAATCAGAAGACAGAGCATACACGTTATGCATGCAATTCTTTAGCTTCAAAAACAATTCTGTGGATGACGCATCAACTATGATGTCGAAACTTAAAAAACATTTGGAACAATTTGAATGCTGAAATTTTTAAGACCGATCCTAACATGAAGTTGCCGGAAATGTTCTTGATCTGTAAAATTTTAGATTCCCTCAATGATAAATTTTTAAGTTAAAAATATCAAGTTGGATGCTGTTAAACAAACAAGAGAGGACAATTGAATCACTGACAGCACAACTGTGCGGGTATGAGAGGGCGCTAGGTGGTCATATTGAAGAGACTCAGGAAGTGCTCCTCTCTACCTCAAAGGTGCAGCATAAATCGCAGTTGAGAGACGAGAACATAAGATGCAGGTACTGCTCAAAAATAGGCCACCGCATTAAAAATTGTAAGCAGTGGATTAATGATGGCAGACCAAAGAAACCTACACAGTCCTCGTCCAAGCAGCAGCAAGTGCAGAATATAACGCTGATGATTTACACTTGCTCTGAAGAAAGCGACACAGAAAATTGGTATGTAGATAATGGTGCTACGACTCACGTCACCAATAGGGGAGACATATTCACATATTTTGAGGACTTTGGATCGAACCACACCGTTACAACGGCAGATGGGACTGTAGTTCCTGCAAAAGGGAAAGGGTCTGTGGTAGTTCAAACCAAAGTTAACGGCAAAACTATGAATTTAACTCTGAGCGATGTCTGGTATGTACCGAAGCTTACCAAGAATTTGATATCTATATTGGCTGCACAAGATAAACTGCAAAATAGTACTTTTATTTCCACCATGAAAGAGTGCAGGCTGGAATTAAACGGTCAGATTTTAGTAGTTGGAAACAGGAACCAGAGTGGAGGACTGTATAAGTTACAAATGAAGACAGTTCTGCCAAGCAAACCTGTAGAAATTAATGTTGTTAACCCATCGAGCTTACTCCAATTATATCATGAAAGATTTGGTCACCAGAACAAGAAATACATCAAAGATCTTGTCAAGAGGGAACTGGGGATTAATCTAAATGATAAAAATGATATACAGTGCGAAGGCTGCATTTATGGAAAGGCACAGCGTCTTAAATTTGGCAAAAGAGAAAGTATGCCTGGAGAGCTGGTTCACGCCGATGTATGCGGACCATTCCCTGAAAGTTACTCGAAATGTCGCTACTTTGTTCTTATAAAGGATGACTTCTCCGCGTTTCGTCATGTTTATTTCATTCGAAACAAAAGTGAAGTAAAAGACAAGATTGTACAATTTCTTAAAGAAGCCAAAAATGCTGGACATACAGTCAAAACGCTATTGAGCGACAATGGCGGCGAGTTTAATAATAAAGCGGTTCGGACAGTACTGAACAGGCAGGGAATAATCCAGCGGCTCACGATGCCATACACGCCCGAACAAAATAGGTGCGCAGAAAGAGAGAACAGGACTCTTGTGGAAACAGCTCGTTCATAAATGCACGCAGGAGACGAATTTCCACAGGCCCTGTGGGCAGAGCTTATTAATACAGCTGCATACGTCCTCAATCGCACGGGACCCACTAGAGAAGAAGGGAAAGTACCGTATGAGCTGTGGCATAAGAAGAAGCCTAAGATTTCACACTTGCGTGTGATAGGGAGTGAATGTTTCTTTCACATTCCTAAACAAAAAAGGAAAAAGCTAAATAAGAAGGCTGTAAAAGGCAGACATATTGGATACGATAACGATGACGGATATCGCATCTGGAATGGAAAACAGACCGAAAGATCGAGAGATGTCACCTTTTGTCCAACCATGGAATTAAGAATCCCAATGGCCTTGAGACCTGGTCCTCAGGAAGATGATCATTGACCAGTAAGCGGTGAGATAGTGGGAGATTCTGATTTGATAGAACAGGAGACAGACGGAGTGATTTTTCCGGAAGATGATATTCCGCAACAAGCTTTTAGAGAAAATGATGAATATGTACATGTTAAAGTTATGGGAGACAGCAACGAAAACAGAGAGGATGAGAGTGCTTACGAAGAGTTCGTTGACGCTGACGAGGAGATATAGTCGAACCACCGTTGTTGGATGCGAGACCTCGATACAACTTACGCGATCGAACTTGCCTCTCACGTCCTAAGAAGTTCGAAGACTATGTGTGCTGAAGAACATTCTGTGCCTATGAAGGCACAGAATGTTTTGCCGAAACATATAAAGAAGCCATTGAAAGGGATGACAGCGCAGAGTGGGTCAAGGCAATGACGAGTGAAATGAATTCTCTGAAGCAAAATGATGTATGGACACTCTGTAAGCTACCTAAAGATGAAAAAGCACTCCCTTGCAAATGGATCTTTCGCATTAAGCGAAACCCAGACAGCAGTATCGACAAATATAAGGCTAGGGTAGTAGTGAAAGGTTTCAAGCAACGGAAAGGAATCGATTACGAACAGACCTATAGTCCAGTTGCTAGAATGGCCACCATCAGAGCCTAAGTGTCGCAGCCAAAGAAAGATTATACTTAACGCAGTTTGACGTATCAACGGCATTCCTCAACGGCCAGCTGCAGGAAGAAATTTACATGCAGCAGCCGGATGGATTCAATGACGGAACTTCAAATGTATGTCGACTTAAAAGGAGTTTATACGGACTCAAGCAGGCTCCCAGATGCTGGAACTCATGCTTTGAGGAGATTTTATTAGATAAAGGTTTTCAGCAAAATGCAGCTGATTGTTGCCTGTTCACAAAGAAAATAGGTGACAAGAAAATCCTGATAACTTTGTATGTGGACGATGGGCTTGTAGCCACTACAGATAAAAATTTGGCAAACCAATTCCTTAAAGAATTAGGGGATACTCTGAAAATCACAAGCAAGCCAGCGTCTCATTACCTTGGTCTTGAGATAGCACAGTCAAAAGATGGCTCCATTACAATTAAACAAGAGTCGTACACCAAAAAGATACTGGAACGTTTTAGGATGTCAGAATGCAATCCAGTTTCAACGCCAATAGAAACGACTTCTCAAGCAGGGAAAGTTAACAAGGTACAGGAAGAGAAGAACTTTCAGTACAGAGAGGCAGTAGGTACGTTAGCGTACTTGATGACAGGGACGCGACCTGATTTAGCGTATGCAGTCGGACTAGTTTCTAGAAATCTGGAAAACCCGACACATGAAGATTGGCTACGTGTTAATCGCATTATGCGCTACATAAAAGGGACTTGTTCTTTTGGTATAACATATAAAGTAGAACATGATTCCAACCAAATACAAGGCTATAGTGATGCGGATCATGGAGGTGACCAGCAAACAGGTCGCTCTACAACGGGAGTTGCATGTCTCTTTGCTGGAGGAATAGTATCATGGTTAAGCCAACGACAATCTTCAGTCGCGATTTCAACTACTGAAGCTGAAATAGTAGCTGCAAGCGAAGGCGCTCGTGAACTCGTGTGGCTCCAGAGAGTATTCAGCTCACTTACTAACATGGACGGAGTACCCACATTAAAAGTAGACAATGAAGCCGCCCTACGTCTTGCATACAATCCAGAGTTCCATAAACGGACCAAACAAATCCCATTGAGACATTTCTTCGTAAGAGAAACTGTACAAGACGGACTTGTGGATGTACAAAAGACCGGTAGGTACTGCTATTCAATTGGCAGATATTATGACCAAGGCAGTTCCTAGGCCAAGACTTGTTGAAATCCGAGATGCCCTGGGTATACAATGCCATACAGCTAAGGGAAAGTGTTAAAGCCTCTTTGCCACAACCACTTGACATAATATGTCACTGCAGCTGTAACATGCTAGATAGCTACCAGTACTAAATAGTGCTCTGTCCAAAGGGTCTTTGGTCAGTGTGGTGTAGGTATATCAAGTTGTTGTGTTTATTTTTAACTATCTCTCTTTACGACTTTCATACATATTATATACTATCCATATAAAAGTCTTTCACTGAAAAAGGTACCTGCATTAGGAATAAGTCTGTATTCTTTGTGGTTAAGTTTTACGCTCCATTAAATCTTTTTCAAGTAATAAATTTTACATCTTTTATTTATTAAAACATGGCGCAGTTCGTGAAATATGTATAAAATATTACTGTAGTTTCAAGTTTTCAACGTAAAGTGTTTGTAAAACTATTCATCATGGATGCAAATCCAGTAAAGTTGCCACCAAATTTTGACATGCGGTCACCCACTGCAGCATCAGAATGGAAATTCTGATAGAGATGAGCTTAGGCAAATATTGGGTTCATTCAATTATGTGAGAAGGTATGTCCCAGATATGGCTAACTTAATGTCACCTCTGTGTAAGTTGCTAAAAAAAGACACTGAGTTTGTTTGGTTGCCGGCACATAGATTAGCTTTTGCAGAATTTAAAAGGCAAATATGTTTAGCACCTGCATTGACTCCTTTCGATTCAAGAAAGAAAATAGTTTTGCAATGTGATGCCTCTAAAATTGGACTGTGATGTTGTCTTTTTCAGAAAGATGATAAAAATATTATGAGATTGGTATCTTGTGCATCAAGAACCATGAATGATGCTGAAGTAAACTATAGTCAAACAGAAAAAGAATTACTTTCCATTTGCTTTGCGGTAAACAAAATTCATAGGTACATTTATGGTTCTGATGTGGATGTTCAAAGTGATCATAAGCCCATTGTGTCAAATTGTCAATTATGTCAAAACCTATTTGCAAGATTGGTTCACCACGCTTAACGACTGAGATTGAAATTATTAATGTATAATTTAAATGTTTATTATGTCCCCGGTAAGTTGTTACATTTTGCTGACATGTTATCAAGAAACAGCCTAAATATTACAGAAAATGACAAAGAAATGTTAAGTATGGTACATACTGTTTCAGCACACTTGCCTATGTCACCTGAAAGAAAGTCTATTTTTGTAAAAGAAACTAAATGTGATCCTTGTTTGAGTATATTGAAGGAATATTATTGTAATGGTTGGCCAGAACAAAACAAAGTCTCAAAAGAATGTAAAGAGTATTTCAAGTTGAAGGACAGTATTTACTTTGAATCTGGTTTAGCATTTTTAGAAAGCAAAATTATTGTTATCTTTAAAATCATATGTTATTGATTTAGTACACCTAGGTCATCCCGGCATTTCAAAATCAATCAATAAATCGAGACAATTATTTTATTGGCCCAGAATGTCCAATGATATTCATTCTTTTGTTATAAAATGTCGTACGTACCTGTGAGAAATTTCGTCCAGCGAACCCTAGAGAAACCTTATTGCCACATAAAATACCTAATCTTAGATTTGCTAAAGTTGGTACAGATATACTTGATTTCTCTGGTAAAATTTTCTGGTCATTGTTGACTATTTTTCTCATTGGTTGGAGATAAGACCATTGTTTGATAAAACATCTAGATCTGTTATTGATGCTTTTCAAGAAGTCTTTACTAGATTTGGATATCCAGAAGAAATTGTATCAGATAATAACCCGTTTAATTCTTTTGAATGTAATGAATATTATAAGGCTAAGGATATAACTTTGACAACAAGTAGTCCACACTATCCAAAGAGCAATGGAATGGCAGAAAAAGCAGTCCATATAAGCAAAAATATACTGAAAAAAGCTCATGAGGATAAGGTGGATTACAGAGACTTTTTGCTTTCCTATAACAATACTGCTTAATCATTAAATAGTAGAAGAGTTCGTACTGTTATTCCGATAAGTTCAAAAATGTTATAGCCTAGAGTCGAAACAGATGTTCATAAGTTATTATTATTAAAACAGTCGATGAACAAATCTCAGCATGATCTTTTTGTAAGGAGGAAAGAAATAGAATATATGGTAGGTGATAAAGTTGTTTTTAATACTAATAAGGACAAAATTTGGAGAAAAGGTGAAATTGTAGCTAAGTGTAAAGAACCAAGATCATATCTGATTAAAGGCGAAGGTAAAAATAACTTAATTAGAAGAAATATTGTTAATATTAAAAAGTCATTCAGTAATAATAGTACAGATTGTAAAAGAAATTACTTTTTGGAGGAGAGTTTAGATTTAGAAACAGACAAACATTGTAACAGAGAAAACCATAGTAATATGGGTATTTCACCAAACTATAAATGTAGTAGACAGGATCCAATTCAGAGATATAGAACTTTGTATAAGCATGTACAGCAACATAGAACGCGTAGCGGTAGAAATGTAAAGCCAAGGCAGATTCTCGACTTGTAATAGTCTTAAGGGGAAGGTGATTTATGTATCCAAACATTTAAAAAGAAATAACATGTTCTTGTCTAGGAATAAGTCTGTATTCTTTGTGGTTAAGTTTTACGCTCCATTAAATATTTTACAATGCATGTCCTCGAAAAGAGCGTTTTCCAAGCAGCCAAACTGTGCGGAAAGTGTCACTTTTTTTTACTAGTGCTTTTTACTTTCCTGTACTTTTTTAATTTTTAACTCCAACGTCAGCCCGCCGCATAGAGTTTTTATTATTTGAGAAAAGTTTTAAAATTAGTTAAGTACAGATTATCATTCATATAAAAAGTAAAACAAAACTAATACGTCATTTAAGGCGTTTTTAATTACTCTAGATTTAGATTTTGATCAATAAATTAATTTTAATTATTCATTAAATATGTTTGGCAGAATTAATATTTTGCTCGTGCCTTTTTGCGTTATGACGTGACAGCTATTGCACATGCGCAGTAGAACTATGAACTATTAGTTAATCTGTGGATATGCTGAGCGCCCTTGAATAAGCGCCATTTTATTAATTTCTTGCTTGGTTCAGATATATTTTTTTATTTCCTCGCACAATGCATAGTAAAATGTTGTATGATACACGTGCGTAAGATGATTTCCGACTCGTGTCGATTTATCCACTCACTCGCTTCGCTCGCTCGTGAATAAAAATGCCACTCATCGAAAATCACCTACTTCCCGCACTTGTAGCATAAATAACTATTTCAAGTAATAAATTTTACATCTTTTAATTATTAAAACACATTATGGTACAAGTGTGCAATGTTGGTGATTACCGCTGAGGTGCCATTGAGACACGAGCCGTAGGTGAGGGTCTTAAGAGAGCCGAGGACGGTAATCATCAATACACACGTGTATCATACGACGTTTTTCAACACACTTGTGAAGAAAATAATACTAAAAAATCATTTGCAACAGTAAAAACAAGTTGTGAATATTTTTCACAAGGGCGGGCAAAATTAATCAGTTTTCCTATGCGCTCGCATTTAACAATGGTGATCGGCCATAGACTAAAATAATGAGGTTTCTTTTTTTTGGCTTTTCGTGGGTAGTGTTTTAGCCACGTACAAAATAGGGAATATAAATTTTTCTTTTTCACAGAGCAAAGAAAATTTATATTTGAGTGTAAGTTTTATTTATTAAGCACGTACAAGTTGAAATTAAGCAACTCAACCAATAAATTAAAAAAAAAAACTAACTCGTGAATAATAGCAATGAAAAAGTCACAGTTTGATAACAGGTATCATTATGTGCCTAATTGCGGTGAAATTAGAGCACTTTATGAGCAAGTGTGTTGAAAAAAATCTTATTACGCAGTCTTTTAAAGGACTTGAAACGGATAAATAAAAACAGGGCAGAGCTTTGTTCAGATCTTGTATTCACAATCGAAAGAGACAAATAAATGATGGGCAATCGCTTATATTAACATAATCCTCGTTGCTGACATGGCTTGAGTGGAGGGGAGGCTTCAATATGGCGGCTTAGCTTCGGCGGGCTCGGCGGGTATTGGTCGGTTGCACGTAGGCCGACGTCACATCCGTTACATTCGGCCATCCTGGAATCATTGCTCCCGCAATGGGTGCAAAACACATTCATTAGCTTTCATATAAATCAATTAGGTATTCAGTGTCACTACTATTATTACTGTCTGATATAGGTGCTTTACTTCTATATGGCCTTAGCGCATTTACAGTCTAAGCACCAGTGAGCTTTTGGAACCACGTTAACCTTTTATGTCTATAATCCTGTATATATAATATGCCACTACTTTACATAATGCATTTTCAATATGGACTTAACAGATTCTTGCAAACCATTGTACCACATTCAATGTAAATATGGCTATAATAAATGTTATGGTTATGGGTTTGACATTGACTTTAGTAACTATATTATGACCTGAATAATAGTCATCCAGTTTGTATTGACTCTAGCTGCACTAATTGTAGTCATAAAAACAACCCTTTTGTACACATTATCACTCTTGCGTTATCTGAAGTTTTATTTTTATATTCAATATTTGACATACAAAAGTGCCGCTTAATGGCCTGGCTTGGCTGGCTTGCCTTGCTTGCCTGGCTAGGCTGGTTTGGCTGGCTTGCCTGGCTAGGCTGGTTTGGCTGGCTTGCCTGGCTAGGCTGGTTTGGCTGGCTAGGCTGGTTTGGCTGGCTAGGCTGGTTTGGCTGGCTTGCCTGGCTAGGCTGGTTTGGCTGGTTCGGCTGGCTTGCCTGGCTTTACTAGGCGTAATACTAGGCCCTACTAGGCGTAATACTAGGTTCTACTAGCCGTAATAATAGGCCCTACTAGGCGTAATACTAGGTCCTACTAGCCGTAACACTAGGCCCTACTAGCCGTAATACTAGGCCCTACTAGGCGTAACACCAGGCCCTACTAGGCGTAATACTAGGCCCTACCAGGCGTAATACTAGGCCCAACCAGGCGTAATACTAGGCCCAACCAGGCGTAATACTAGGCCCTACCAGGCGTAATACTAGGCCCTACCAGGCGTAATACTAGTCCCTACCAGGCGTAATACTAGGCCCTACCAGGCGTAATACTAGGCCCTACCAGGCGTAATACTAGTCCCTACCAGGCGTAATACTAGGCCCTACTAGGCGTAATACTTGGCCTTACTAGGCGTAATACTTGGCTGTACTAGGCGTAATACTTGGCTCTACTAGGCGTAATACTTGGCTCTACTAGGCGTAATACTTGGCTCTACTAGGCGTAATACTAGGCTCTACTAGGCGTAATACTAGGCTTGACTCGACTTTACTTTACTAGCCTCGACTCGACTTTACTAGCCTCGACTCGACTTTACTTTACTAGCCTCGACTCGACTTTACTTTACTAGCCTCGACTCGACTTTACTTTACTAGCCTCGACTCGACTTTACTTTACTAGCCTCGACTCGACTTTACTTTACTAGCCTCGACTCGACTTTACTTTACTAGCCTCGACTCGACTTTACTTTACTAGCCTCGACTCGACTTTACTTTACTTGACTTTACTTTGCTAGACTTTACTTTGCTAGACTTTACTAGGCTCGGCTTCACTTGACTTGGCTTTACTTAACTTGGCTTTACTTGACTTGGCTTTAGTTAACTTGGCTTTACTTGACTTGGCTTTACTTGACTTGGCTTTACTTGACTTAGCTTTACTATAATCATAAGCCCGCCAAGCATTATAAATGGTTTGATTTCTACGTTTAAAGTAACCAATAGCATGTGGACAAGCAATATCATTTAATGTGTACCTAAACTGTTTAACAAACCACGTTTGCTCGTGAAGGCCTTTATATGGTACCTCATACCATGATTGGCAGACCCAAAAAGGCAAAATATATTTTTCAGTGTCCGAATCGTCACGATAGAATCGATAGTACGCAAGTTTCGACTCGGCAATAACTAATTTGGAAAACTCTTCGTCCTACAATCATTACCAACTGTACACATGGACACATGTACAAGGAGTTTCTTGTGCGTTCTTCTCCATAAAAAGCTACTTTTCCGAATGCACTGTAGAATCAATTTTTATTACTTGTAAATTTTAATTCATATATGTATGACGTTCAAAAGTGCTGCTTACCGGCCTAATTGAAATAAATATATTTGACTTTGACTTTACTGGATTCAGCAGAGTACCAGTGTTTTACATGGAGCAACTGCCTCCTCAACCGAGTAACTGGGAAACACGATACCCCTTGACAAGACTGGTGTTAGATCTCCAGCTTCTGACTACCCGTAACGACTGTCAAAGATCTTCAAAAGACAGCCGGGACCAACGGCTTAGTGTGCTTTCCGAGGCACGGAGGAATCTCGGTATGCTGAAATGGTCACCCATCCACGGACCGACCTCGTCAAGCGTTGCTTAACCTTAAAGATCGACCCGTGCGGCTGTTATTATTTAGCCACGAGACAACTGTACAAATACCCCTTTCTTTTTAACAAAACTGACCTAAATGGTTTACATGAATCATAAGCATTGGTTCAGACGGTTTAGGAATTTAGATGTAGGTAATGTTCGTTCTTTCATACACTAACTGCCCTTGCCATATGCACAATGAAGACGTGCGGTCATGTATTTTCTAATGAATTGAGTCATTTTTGGTAACCAATATACTAATTTATTAAAATCATGGTGACCAAAATCATCATGATGCATTTGCACTATCTTATCTATCTACCCAAGCTCCAAAGCTCCTACCAGTCTACTGCCATTTAGGGTTTTTCTATAAAGCTTCTCGTCAACAATCAAGTAATTGCTTATTACATGCGGATCGACGGTGTTGGTTTTTAGCTGGTTAATTAGTGAACTAAAGCTTGTCGTCATGGCATTGTAACGTATATAACCAGTATCAGTGACATAGAGACGGTTTTTTTTATTCATTGTATCGACTGGATTTCTGCCAAGTGCACCTACATGTTTCATACGATGGGCCGGCCTATACTCAACACTAATGTTATAATATTTTATCAAAAACCACTATCCTGCGATGCGTGATCGTACCTTGGACCGCTGCACAATCAGTAACAACCTTTACATGACATATTTACCTATAACATACACGCGAAATCTACGTAACGAGTCCAACAGCGAGAGTTTGAAGCTCATAATAATGGTCCATGCTATGCTCACTTGTGGGTTACAAGTGAGCATAGCATGGACCATTATTACTGGTGACTGGTCGTAATGAATTTTATTTGCAGTTTGTTTTTGAATCAATATACCGGCGACACCTAACTTACACGCATCCGTATGTACTTCTGTAGGAAGCGCAGGGTCATACAAAGCGAAAACAGGCTTAGAACCCTAAATATTTTGCAATCATTCAAAACCAATCCATTAACGGGTACACAATCAACGCGAAATTTGGAATACACTTCTTAAAATAACTGCACAATCCGATAAATTGACGTACCCACATGACACACATTACTAGGCAAATGAAACTTGAAACTGCCAACTCGGCTGTCTGCCACTAGTGGCAATTTGACCTGACCATTTAAGCGATTTGTTTTTTTCAAAACTAGTGTATTAACGTTTGTTAGACATTTTATAAAATAATAACACCAGAATTTAAATCAGTTGAGGGTAGAAGTAAATCTTCTAAAAATGCCAATACCTACTTCTTTTGGGTATCGACAGATCTACCGGCAGATTATGCTAGGTACTATGTTAATAAATCTCACACTGAAGGTCTCTTTTCTAAACTAAATGGAACCCCGGTATACTTATACTACCTACTACCTTTGCTAGTTCACGAGTATCATCTGGATTAATTGCTAGCTTTGGACCATATGGTGCTCCCACACCGCTGTTCAAAAATGTTTACAAACATTAGTAAACTTTTTCTAGACAGACATTTTCCTAACATTTGTCAGTAAATGTAGTGTTAGAAAATGTTTGTAAACATTTTTGAACAGCGGTGTGGGAGCACCAATACTGATACGTAACAGTTAAAGTAATCTTTGCCAGATAACTCGAGAAACTTGATCATCTATATAAGGTAACGGAAATCTTTCATTTTTCAGGGACATTTAAAGCGCGGTAATCAACACAGAGGCACAAAGTATGTAAGCGGCGGCGTTCTATTTTGTGACAAAGCTTAATATCGACGTTCTTTTTTTACTTAGTTCACCGGATAAACGTAACTGGATTCAGATTCCAGTATCTAAGGATGTCTCATGTCTATACACGGGTTGATCAGTTAAGCAAAACAATATTTGTATTTGGTTAATCTATTTATTCCCACTGCTAAAGTGGCTATGGCCTGGCTAGAATAAGAGTTAATTATAAGCACCTCAGATCAGGGAACAGTAAATAAGCACATACATGAAGTCATGCCTTTTTCCCATGAGGGTAGACAAACTACAGAACGCCATCTGCTACTATCCTTATACTCTTGTTTCGTTTACGTAAAAACATAGTCATACACAAACATACACGGATGCTGGTTATGGAAACTAGTTTTATCTTTATTATTGAAAAAATGGCGACGAATAAAACAAGTGGCTATGGCCTGGATAGAATTAGAGTTATCGATATTGCGGATATGGAAATGAGAAAGACAACGTACCTGGCAAACTGGCTGTGGCTCCTGGCAGACTGGCTGCGGCTCCTGGCAGCTCTCGGCCCTTGTTAGGACCTCTCCTTGCAGTCACACGCAGCACAGGGTTTGATGCAGTCTTGCTCGGCGTGCAGTTGGGTCGATGGCAGAGTGTAGCTCACGCCGTAAAGCTTGTAGTGTCGTTCCGTTGGTGAATAACACAAACTTCTTCGATTTTTGTTCAGAGTCAGGAGATCTTGCGGTTGTGGCGTGGATGTGTTATTAAACGAAGATTAATTTTTGTTCATACCACTTCTGAGTGAAACGGATAAATAAAAACCGGGCAGAGCTTTGTTCAGATCTTGTATTCACAATCGAAAGAGACAAATAAATGATGGGCAATCGCTTATATTAACATAATCCTCGTTGCTGACATGGCTTGAGTGGAGGGGAGGCTTCAATATGGCGGCTTAGCTTCGGCGGGCTCGGCGGGTATTGGTCGGTTGCACGTAGGCCGACGTCACATCCGTTACAGACTTCTGTTTTTACAGTTTAGTACGGAACAATTTTCCTTGTGTATATTTCATAGTTCACGGGAATCACGGGTTCACCACAAATGTTTGAGAGCCACAGTATTTTGCTCACCGAGCGAAACAACGCAATAGGTGTGAGGGACACGACAATAGCGATGAAATGGCGAGTTGTCAGTGTCATACTTTAATTCGATGTGTTGCCACTGTGTGTGATTGAATTACCCGAGCAAAATACATTTTTTAACTTAACAAAGCAATTATGAACTAATAATTCAATATATAAATTAATTTAACACTAAATAGATGAATGAAACGAGTGACTGTTAAGCTAGTTAGTAATTTATTTTATTTTCATTAACTAAATGAGAAAGTATCAACATTTTCTGAAAATGACAATTAATGGTAACACTTATCGTGACTAAGTCTTGGGCCATCTTGTAAAGAGCCTACCAGGCGAAGTACAATATACGGAGTATATTATTATACTATGATCGATAATATGAAGTCCAGCGTACTTGTATATTAGAGGCCAGTGATTAAAACGCACACATGTCAGCAGTGGACGTCTTTCGGCTGAATTTAAGGCTTAACACGCACTGCGATTTTTATTCGCGCGAATTTTTTTCGCCCATTCTGTGACCTATGGAAATGTACAATTGTATGAAGCTGTGCAGCATTGCGGAAAAAAAAGGCGCTCAAATAATACTAAAAAATTCGCGCTAATAAAAATTACAGTGCGTGCTATGCCTCCCGAGGTAAGTAAATTTGTGGACGCGTTCCACTGCCTCTGTGCCAATCAGCAACGGTGAAGTATTCTTCAAACCAGACCACCTCGGGAGCGTCGTGTCGGAAACTGAAGGCAGTGAAGAGGACATCGCTTTAAATTGCCAAAGCATTTAAGGGCTGAGTCACCCTCGTCCGTAGGAGAGCACCCCATACGTATCCCTATACGTGGCCCCCGGGTGGTGCAAATCAGGTGACATCAAATAACGGGTGGTAGGTTACGGCCGAAGGCTTGCGACCTCCCACCAGGCAAAGACGTACCGCCAAGCGGCCTAGCCGTGTTCCGGTACGATGCTCGGTGTAGCCAATTAGAGGAGTTGGGTCGAGATAGCTGTTCCACTGCAGGCGTTCCAGCCTGACGCGCGCTGTTATGAACGTATCGGGAGGCTGGTCGCGGAGGGTAGCGGGATCCGAGGCATGGTCCGCCGCTGGCCAACCGCAGGTAGTTGGGGGCCCAAGTAGTGTGCCAGCCACACACGAAAGGCTGCCCCGCCAACTGTCGAAAAATCCCGGAATGCATCGTGCTGGTTGGCGACCAGAAGACAGGGCCCGATGGACATTCCCGGGGGGGCTCGGGCGTCCCCGCAGTCTCCAGATCAGTACCCCATTGATAGCGTCCTGTCAGTGCGTGTCTGTAGGTTGCCAGCGTGGAACCTCATATCACTGCCTTCTCCTCACCTTTTTCACTCAACTATGCAAAGGAAAAATAAAAGAAAAGCTGTACAGCGGCAGCACTCCCTGTCACTCAAAGTGCACCTCAGCAACATAAGAGGGCTGCACTCTAATCTTGAAGCAGTCCATCACCACCTGGAGACTGATAGACCAGCTCTTCTTTTCCTTTCGGAGACGCAGATTGGATGTCCGTCAGACGTGTCGTACTTATCATACCTAGGGATTACCCTGGAGCACAATTTTAAACCACGCGCGGGTGTATGCATGTACGTCCAAGACGACATCCGTTATCGGCGTCTCCGAAACCTTGAGGACTCCAGGTTTTCCGTGCTCTGGGCACTGGTGGACACAGGCCTGGATAAAATTATCTACGCCTGTGTCTACCGATCGCACAGTAGAGATCAGGAGACAACCAGGCTCACGGCACATCTGTGTGAGGCGGCTGATACGGCACAGCAGTGGTACCCTTCAGCCCAATTAGTGATACTGGGGGATTTTAATGCCCACCACCAGGAGTGGCTCTTCCCATACCAGTGCACTGATCATGCTGGGCGAGACACGCGAAAAGTTGCGCTTGCGTTAAATTTCGCCCAGCTGGTCCAGGGAGCAACAAGGGTGCCGGATGTTGATTCGCACACTGCCACTTGCTTGGACCTTCTGCTGACAACAGATCTAGACCGCTACTCTATGTCGGTATTTTCACCTTTGGGTAGCTCCGACCATTGTCTGGTGAAGTCTGTGTTCGTCTACTCCCCGCCCGATCCCAGCCCAAGATGCACTCGGCGGGTTTGGCGGTACAGGTCAGCAGATTGGGATGGGACGCGTTCTTTCTTCGCACCTTAAAAAAAAAAAAAAAAAACACGAGCTACCTTCGGCGTCGCACCGTGTTGGCGGAAGCGCGGTGCGGTGGATTTTGTGGCAAAACACGGCTTTCTTGCGGTATTATTGCGGTGCGAATTTTTTACCGCAATGCGTGCAGCTTAATACAATTTTATAGGTCGCAGAATTGGCGGAAAAATTCACGCGAATAAAAATCCTAATAGTGTTAACACACGTTCGAATTTGGTACGGCCGGACCACGGATATGTGGGCGGGGTTAAACCGGCCCCGACCATATCCGAGTGTGTGTAGAGTGGTCCACGGACATTATTTTTATTAAATTGATTCCGTCTCGGTCCAAACAAGCGTGTGTAAGCGATAAAGCATTTGTGGGCGGAGTCGGTCCGGCCGTACCAAATCCGAACGTGTGTTAGCACTATGAGTTGTTCAATCCATCCATAAGTCATGAAGTCACTCATGCCACTGTCAAAAGTGTCACTTCACTCGTCTGTCAAGTGGTCAAGTTGCAAATGGTCGGAATGTACGCTTTTATTCAGTGAAAACATTTTTAATATTAAATTTAAAAGAAAAAAAATCAATAAACTTTCACTTAATTATTAACACTAACGTAACACTGTTTAATAAACGAAAAGTGCAGATGCCATGAATTAAGGATGAAGCCATTAGCTCCTCATCTCACACGTAACAATTTATATAATTTATCTATTAATTGTAGTTCGTGAAAGGTAAGGTATTCAACTATTATGTAACTAAATAGCCTAAATTAGTCTCTATAACTCGTACCCTTGGAGGTAGATGCACAAAAATTGTTTACGATGCACTATTCACATTCTCAATCTTTATCACTAGAATCCATCTATGTATTAGTACCTACTGATAATGGCTTTCTTGATAGACCTTGTATTGATTGGATACCAAAGTGACAGTGAAATAACAGTGTTGTTTTTTTCAGATCATGGAAGACAAAAAATAATGTCATGTGAAGGCAGAGAGCAGGAAATGTCTGAACAGCATCTCGTGGAGCCTGCCTGCCTCGGGGATGGCAGCGTGGCCTTGCCCGCCGTGCACGCACGCCTCACCCAACACTGGAAGGAGTTTGTGTGCGGCGGTGGATCTGCCTTCTGCAACATACTCATCAGCTATCCACTGAACAAGCTCATATTTAGACAGGTAACTTGTAGCTAATGTATCCATCCTGATTTGTATACCTAATTATTTTACACACAGGCAAACTAAAAAACACAATATTAATCATAATAAGGAAAACTTATTGTGTTAATTTGGAAAAGCCTATTGAAAACTTTTCTCATGGTCACTGTTACAATACCTACTAATACTTTGTTTGCCCCAGTCATTAATATTTTGCAAAATTTTAGAAATATTGCAGCATGCATAACTATGCAAATAATAGTTTAAGTGGCATGATAGGTAACTATCAAAACCTTTGGGGGCATGCCTTATCAAAGAGTGATAAGGTTATCTTATCAAAATTTACGTATGCAGGCTTAAAATTTAAGTAATTAAATACCAATTTGATCTTAGTACATAGTAATTTTAAAGTATTTTTTTAAAAATTTAGGACGGCAGCATGCCCTGTTATGTGTAAGATAAAACATGGCTACAATGTTGTTTGTGATTCATGTTTTAGATGATGCATGGAGTTGAAACAACATTTGCCTTACACCAGTTGCAGAAGGAAGGCCTTGGTTTTCTTTACCGTGGTATGCTGCCACCGCTGATGCAGAGGTCACTCTCCATGTCCCTAATGTTTGGAGTGTATGATGAATGCCTACAACCAATGTTAGAAAGACAAGTTAATCCCTATATAGCAAAATCGTGTGCAGGAATGGTAGCTGGGTGCTTTGAAGCAACACTCATGCCTTTTGAGAGGTTACAAACATTACTTATACACCCAAAGTACCACAACAAGTTCAAAAATACTGCAGATGCAGCCAGCAATATTGCCAAACACTATGGTATCAAAGAATTCTACAGAGGATTAATTCCAATATTATTAAGGAACTGCCCGTCCAATGCAATGTTTTTCATAATTCGTGATGAAGTGCGGGCGAAACTACCGGTGCAGGAGAAGGTACTCTATCAAAGCCTACAAAACTTTCTAGCAGGAGCTTCAATTGGTGCATTTCTCAGCACACTTTTTTATCCTTTAAACGTAATTAAAATTGCAATGCAGTGTGAAGTTGGTGGTCCTCATAGAACAATTGTTTATGAATTTAAATATATTTTACGTAAGCGAGGCTCAAAGTTCACCAACTTCTACCATGGAGCGTTACTGAATATCTCGCGCGCATTTCTAAGTTGGGGTATCATAAACGCTTCTTATGAAGTTTTAAGAAAATTTTTCTATGCCTAGTCAAATTGTTTTATCTTGTACAGATACTATTTATCTTTGTTTCAAATATTGTTGAATCAAATTGTAATTTTTTTTTCGTAATATGGTTTTATATGTCTTGGGAAAACATGATACATGTGTATGCAATCCGAGCACAAAGATGTCACTGAACTTCACTGAAGGATCTGTTTTCTGCTATATTGTATATATATCATATCTGCATGATCCTTGGGTTATTGTCTACATCGAAGAAAAACAATGAAAGGGAACACTGCAGTAAATGTTGTGATCTTTGACTCTGATGACATGCTACAGTTTCCTAAATATACCAGTACTAATCCATGTAAACCTTTCAATAACTTCAGTACTCAATCAGTTAAACTGTATAGATACATTCAATTATCATATTTCTGAAACGAAAATCAAGTTTGGTGTTGTTCAATATTCCACCTCTAATATAAGTACATAAAATAATTTATTTATGATTTATCTGGGAAAACCAAGGAGTAAATCTATTAAGTGCCGTTATAATTTATTTACTGTATATGTTATTTTTAAGTAGACAATGTTTTATTGATACATTTGGAAGCATTTACATGAATGTTATTGTTATAACATTATCTGATTAGCTTTGATCATGGTTGTTTGTGATCGCTTGTGTATGATATTGTGTTAGTGTGTCTCTGCCACTAAATAGGTACCGGATGTTTTGACAATAGATCAATCAATTCTTGTAGTGCATTATGCCTATTTATTACATTTTGCAGTATTTTACGTGTCTGTAGCAAAACCCAAATATATAACAGTATAATGATCTGTGTTATATGATAGCTGAATTAATTAATTAATGTAGGTTCCCACCTATCTGCGCAAGTTATTCTAAAAGAAATAAATGCAATGAAACAATGTAGTGTTTGTTATTTTGAGAAGCGCACTCCTACATTAAGTGTAAAGTCAACATTCAACAACATTCTACTCCTGGAAAATTATGTATGTTGATGAATGTGACAAATGGTGTGTTAGCTATAATAGGTACCTACGTCGTGTGATTAATAACAAAAGTATAGCCGTGATGTCATCAACACCTTAGGTTCCAGCTATACGCATAAAGGAGAATAAAATACTCTAAATTAATAATAATAATATAATAACTTTATTTAATTTTCTCACCACAATACACATAAATTATCTTACATTGGTCAGATTCGACAATAATACACAACATAGGTAAATGTATATTGTGGGAGACTGGTGCCTGAGCTAGGCTCGTGGCCTGTGTTTCAGGACACCAGGATCCCACCCCTTTACATTTTCATTTTATAAATTATGTACTAAGCGCGCTGACAGAATGTAGTAAGTATTATAAGACATTTCAAAGTTTTATTTATTTTGGTTAGTATCTAGGTTCTAAGACGAATGTAAGTAGATGTGTAGTATGGGTGAATGTGTGTGTGGGTGAATGTGTGAGTGTGTGGGTGTGTGTGTGATTTTTGTTTAGGTTTGTTTAAGAATGTTTTCAGTAGATTGTTTACCCTAGGGAGCAAACAACTATTTTAAAGGCGAGAGTGTTTTTTTTAATTCAGAGCGGAGCGACGGATTCTAGAGTAGAATCTCGAGAGTTGCGAGGGATTCTAAAGTAGGATACTGAGCCTAGCAAGCGTCACTCGAGCTTAAAATAGTGTTGCTCCCGAGGTGGGCACTCTACTTTTTATCACCCTCTATGAGAAAATAAGTACCTAAGTGCAACTTATGAACAAGAACGTTATGTTTATTTATTTACAATGCATGTCCTCGAAAAGAGCGTTTTCCAAGCAGCCAAACTGTGCGGAAAGTGTCACTTTTTACTTTCCTGTACTTTTTTAATTTTTAACTACAACGTCAGCCCGCCACATAGTTTTTATTATTTGAGAAAAGTTTTAAAAATTAGATAAGTAGGTACAGATTATCATTCATAATAAAAGGTAAAACAAAACTAATACTTCATTTAAGGCGTTTTTAATTACTCTAGATTTAGATTTTGATCAATAAATTAATTTATTGATCAAAATCTAAAAAAAAAATATTAATAAAAAAATATTCATTAAATATGGTTGGCAGAATGAATATTTTGCTCGTGCTTTTTTGCGTTACGAAGTGACAGCTAATTGCACATGCGCAGTAGATATGCCCGAGGAACTATGAACTATTAGTTAATCTGTGGATATGCTTATGCCATTCATTATGCTGAGCGCCCTTGAATAAACGCCATTTTATTAATTTCTTGCTTGGTTCAGATATATTTTTTATTTCCTCGCACGATGCATAGTAAAAGTTGTATGATACACGTGCGTAAGATGATTTCCGACTCGTGTCGATTGATCCACTCACTCACACGTGAATAAAAATATTGGAATTACCTACTTGCCGCACTTGTAGCATAAATAACTATTATTTACATATAATTAAGAACCTTATGACATAAAACAAAATAATTAGAGGCTAATGTTTATATTTGAACATCAATTTTATTAGTAGGTACCATCCGTTACAGTTGTAGATTTATTTACAGCTTGGGAATTAGAAATAGTCTCATGATGTAGTTTTTGAGAAACTGGATTATAATACTTTCACTTGAGGAAGAAGCACTATTTTTTTATAACTCTTAAATCTGAATTTGAAACAACTACGAACGAAGGCAGAATGCATTAAATTCGCGCGTTGTTTATTTTTCTTCATTTTTAGGGTTCCGTACCGAAAGGGTAAAAACGGGACCTTATTACTAAGACTCCGCGATCCATCTGCCTGTCTGTCCGTCTGTCACCAGGCTATACCTCATGAACCGTGATAACAAGACAGTTGAAATTTTCACAGATGATGTATTTCTGTTGCCGCTATTACAACAAATACCTACTAAAAACAGAATAAAATAAATATTTAAGGGGGGCTCCCATACAACAAACGTGATTTTTTTGCCGTTTTTTCCGATAGTTGTAGGTACGGAACGCTTCGTGCGCGAGTCCGACTCGCACTTGGCCGGTTTTAATGGTACGGAATCGCTCGTGCGCGAGTCCGACTCGCACTTGGCCGGATTTGTTTATGTGGCGCGCTCGCAGTTTTTCCAGTCTGCCGTAGCCAGTCACTTATTCAAAACATTGTTCCCCCATGGTTTGTGATACATCTCTTTGCTGTTTGGAACATTTACTAACAATATCCACATTCCAAATGAGCTATTTTGGTCCCTGTTTATGGGGAATAAACTAGCTCTATTTGAATAGATGTGATAAAAATACAATTTATCATACATAGTACTCGTAGCTACCTATTCCATTTTAATATTTACCAACATATTGAGATATTTCTTAGGTCCATTTTTTTGTCATACAAAACCGCGTTTAATATAATTTAACCATATTAGCAAATCATTTTTACCTTGAAGATTTCTGGCCTTGTTCGAAATTATACAGCAAGTTTTAAACTTTAGGTAGGCACTATTCTAAACAAAACTTGTTTGTCACTCCAAAGTGTGAATAAATTAATAACACGGAGGTAATAATAGTTTCGAAATAAGTTTCGATTTCCAAAGTTTCAAGCCAAAATTGCTTCTGCCTTCATGGGAAAGGCGGTATGGTTTACGCATTATTACAATATTTTAATCAAAGAGTTTAATTATGTCAGTACGGGTAAAGGGATAGCGAACGCGTAGTTTTGAAGGTACAGGTCGATTCAAACTTTATGGCGACTGTGACTTGCGGTACTCGTTGTGCAGTACCTCACTACCGCTGTCACAATGAATGTAATACTGCGCAGCAACTCGTGGAGAGCATTGGTGGTCCAGTGGTAAAGGCCGCGACTTACAAGTTTTAGATAGAGTCTGGCAAACGAAAGTAGACACTCGAATTATTTGCAAACTTTTTATATGGTACGGTTTTAATGGTATGGTAACCTAATGCTATACTAATGTCAACCCCAATTTTCCGTATGACGCTACTAAGTTGATACTTTGTTTTAATTCGTAATCACTATTTATCTTTTTGTAAAAACATTTTCTCTATTTAATAATTTAAAAAGTTACATTATTAATGTAGAAAACAATGATTCCTGTGATTCTATAAATCTTTTCACATGGATGTCTTAGATTCAGATTTTGATTGATAGTGAATAAACCAAAATTATTATAGAATACTGTTGCTTTTTATAATCAGATTGATATATCTAAAGTATTACCTACCTATAATAATTTTAATCAGACGAAGTAATATAAGTTTTTTTTTATAACCAACTGTATGTTAATATGAATAGATTTTTTATGTGCTGTGTACCTTGTTTGTATGTTTTGGTAGTGTTAGCTGGCGGGTGGTGCAGAGTAGCATTATTTGCACCAGTTCAGCAATAGTATACTTCCTATTTATTTTATATAATTATATTATTAATTATTGACTTCATCTGTTTATGTCTGATAATGAGTCCTATTTGTCTGCTAACGTATCTGCTGCCTCTTCAAGCGACCGAAGCTTTTGTTCTCTTGGTTATAACCTAGGTGACTTTATTCTACATAATTTCAACGATGAGTCTAGTCGGTTGGTGAATGTGTGTCACATTAACGCTCAGAGTGTTGCCAGTCACTACAGTGAGCTGTATGATGTCTTCAATAACAGCAACTTTCTCGCTATCCTGATTTCAGAAACTTGGCTCAAACCGCATCTTCTGTCCACCACCTATTCTCTTACTGGTTTTGTTCTCATTCGGAACGATCGGATTGGCAAGGGAGTGGGCGGTGTGGCCATATACCTTCGCAATGATTTTCCTTACAAAATACTTACTACTTCCTCTTCAAATTATTTTGCCTCTGCTGAGTTCATCTTCCTTGAAGTTTGCGTCAAAGGAGCCAAAACCATTATCGGTGTTGTCTACTGTCCCCCGAATGTCGATTACTTCACTGAATTCGAATCAGTTCTTGAATCTTTGGGTTCAGAGTATGCGCACCACATCATCATGGGTGATTTCAACACAAACCTCCTTTCTCAAAACTCCCCTCGATCCCGTAAGCTTCTCCATCTTATCGAGTCAGCTAGTCTGCACGTGTTGCCGCTCCAGGCGACCCATTATAATAAATCTGGCGATGACACCTGGCTCGATCTTATCCTCACCTCGAATCCCTCCCTTGTCTCATCCCATGGTCAACATGACGCTCCTGGCTTCTCTCATCACGACATGATTTTCCTTTCTTATATCCTCAAACCTCCTAAACCTAAACCCAGGGTTCTGTACAGGCGTTGTTTTGCCAGGATGGACGTTGAGAAACTCAAGAAGGATGCATCTGTTATCGATTGGGAGGTTGTGACGGAGGCCTCTTCGGTTGACGATAAGGTGGCAATCTTTAACGATGTTATAATCAACCTTTATAACCTCCACGCTCCCATCAGAAAAGTGAAACTGAAACGTCCTCCTGCGCCTTGGATGACAAGTGGCATAAAGATGGCCATACGACGCAGGGATCGCGCTTTCCGAAAATTTAAAAGGGATCGAACTGACGAAAACTGGGTGCTATTCAAGGCTGCAAGGAACAGATGTAACCAGATGATACGCAATGCTAAACGCCGCCACATTCTGCAAAATATTTGTTCTTCATCTTCTGCCGATATTTGGAAGTTCCTAGGAACCCTTGTTATCGGCAAACCGCGACATTTAGACCTTCCTAATTCTATCGACTTAGATGATCTCAACCGTCATTTCTCCACTGTGCCTACTATGGATCGCCTTACTAAGGAACAAACTCTGTCTCTTCTTTCTGGTCTAACGCGTCCTCACATTAATCCTTTTCGTTTCGTTCCAGTTGAACCGGGTGAGATCAAAAAGATAATTCTCGCCATCAAATCCAAAGCGGTGGGATATGATAATATCACTCGTGATATGGTAATCATTGTCTTCTATCTCCCATCACCCATATAGTAAATTATTCCTTGTATTCCGGAGTATTCCCCTCTTTGTGGCGTAAAACCTATGTTCGTCCATTTCCCAAAGTTTCCAATCCCACTCTTCCAACCCACTTCCGGCCCATTTCTATCCTTCCCTTCCTATCCAAAGTGCTTGAGGCCTGTGTTAACAAACAATTTTCAAACTTTGTGCAGAATAATTTACTCATTAGCCCTCTACAATCTGGGTTCAGGACCGGTCACAGCACTGTATCGGCCCTTCTTAAAGTGACTGGTGATATAAGGGCGGGACTGGAAGATACCAAAGTCACTGTACTGGTGTTGGTTGATTTCTCGAACGCCTTCAATACCGTCAGTCACGAAATCCTGTTAGCCATTCTGTCCTATTTGATGGTCTCCCCCAAAGCACTGGAATGGTTCACCTCTTACCTTCAGGGGCGTCAGACTCAGCAGTCGGTTCACGTTGGAGATTCTTCATCTCATTGGTGTGACTTGAAAACTGGCGTTCCTCAAGGCGGCATTCCATCTCCTCTTCTGTTTTTTATTTTTATTAATTTCATTACTTCCGAACTTCAGTGTGCGTATCATCTGTATGCAGATGACCTTCAGTTGTATTGTCAAGGGAGTGTCGACAAACTACCGGACGTTATCGACAAGTTAAATGGGGACTTAAAAGCGATAAAAGCGTGGTCTGATAGGTTTGGCGTTGCTGTAAACCCCAATAAGTGCCAGGTGATCATCATCGGGAGTCCTCGCAGCATCGCTAAGGTAGATGGTGCTACTTTGCCACCTGTTCTGTTCAACGGTACGATTGTTCCATTTAGCACTGACGTGAAGGACCTACGCTTGCGCATCGATAGTACCCTTAACTGGCGTACTCAAGTTGCTAGTGTCAGTCAGAAGGTCACTGGTACTCTGCGGGCTCTGTATCGTTTAAAAAAAAATTTGCCGACGAACACGAAGACAATGCTTGTGCAGACCCAAATTTTTCCTATCATCGATTATGGTGACGTGTGTTACTATGACCTGAATGCAGATCTCCTCAACAAACTTGACCGTCTTCTAAATTACTGCATTCGATTCGTTTTCAATCTGCGTAAATATGATCATGTCTCTGCGCATCGGTCACTTTTAAAGTGGTTGCCCACACTTCAACGCAGAGAGCTAAGGGCACTAACTACCTTATTTTCATTTCTTACCTCTTCCAACACACCTAGTTATCTAGCCCCTCACTTTCAATATACTTGCGACAACCACAACAAAAAAGTTCGCTCTTCACATAACCGTCTTCTTCAATGTCCCACTCATCGCACTGACTTCATTCACTGTTCTTTCTTTGTTCAGTCTATCTCTCTGTGGAATGCGCTGCCCCAAGAAATCAGGAAGGCAAACAACCGATTGGCATTCAAAGTGAAAGCTCGCGAGCACGTTCGTAAGAAGTTGGCAGTAGTATCGTCTTAGCGATAATGTTCTCCAAATATCTGCTACTACTAATTGTTTAAGTATATTTGTGTGTTTAGTTTATTTGTTTTAATATGTATTGTTTGTATTTTATAGTATGTATGTATATATTTGTATTTGAGTAAACCTATCTTGTCGTGATTTACTTTCAATATTGCACCTACCACTATTTGTCTCTGCATCACCCAAAGGTTGACTGGTAGAAAATGTCTATGGCATTAAGTCCGCCTCTGTACGTATGTGTGCATGAAGTATTAAATAAATAAATAATTCTAAAGTATCAAATTAGGTTATTCCAGGTATTGCATACTAGTTTTTGGGGTTGCTATACTGATATTTTTAAAATTTGCCGCCCTTTTTTAGTCTCTACTTTCATTTGCCAGACTCTAGTAGGTTCGAATCCAGGCAGCCGCTTTACTTTGTGCAAATTATTTCATCACCACTGCTCTCAAAGGTGAAGGAAAACATCGTGAGGAAATCGGCATATCCTAGAACCAAAAATTTGATGAAATGAACATTAACAGGCTGATGATGTCTCGCGGAGTGATCCGAACCGCCATAAAGCTTGAATCGAACTGTACTTAGAACAATAAAATCCACTGTTGTTAAATCCAATTGCGATAAGCCAGGCTAGGTTACTATGAGCTAATTAAGCGCAGGTCGGATAAGTGGAATCCAATCAGAATCTATGCGTGTCTGACGTTAGATTCTTCTTTGTTCTATCTATCTTTGTGATGATAGATCATCACTGATGCATGGCAGTACTAGTAGTTCTAATTACTTTATGTACATAAAAAATAAATAATAGTAGATTATTAACCAAGGGGATAAAGCAGTGTCTTCTGTCGCGGGTGACGAATTAAATCGCGAGGTTTACTCCCGAGCGTAGCGAGGGTGTTAAAAACTTAAATCACGAGCGAAGCGAGCGATTTAAGACGAGTCCTGAGTGTAGCGAGGGATTTAAGTTCACCCAAGACTAAGACAGCTTTATCACCGAGGAAAATACTCTACTTTTCGTACCATTTGCGAAAAAAATAACACAATAATATTAAGAGCTAAGCATTTATTAAAAATAATGACAATTCACTGTCACTGTCGCTTTGATTTAACATCGTAACGTATTTTTAGAACATTAACTTATTTATAAAAATAAATTAAAATAAACTTAACGTTTATATATTTGAAGAAAACAAAAACGCGGCAAATTCCTAGACTAATATTTTTTTGTCGGAAAAGCAAAGGCATCAAGCTCATACTGCCTCGTCGGTTTTCGTAATTTTATTTAATAATCATAACTGCATAATAAATACAACCTTTTTCAAAAAGATGTATAATGCTTTATATACAAACTCAATGGTGTAAATACAGATGTAGTTCAGTATAAATTTCGGTAAGTATTCCAAATTTAAATCACATTCTCTCCCTAGAGGATGATTGAAATTCAGTACAACTTTCTTTCCCTGTTTTTAACAGATTAAAAATGACTATTGTTATGTTCGTTTTTTGTGGCATAGAATGTCACTTTTTTGAGCAAGTGGTACGAAAAACTTATTTTGAGTCTGTGGCCCCAGGGCTTCCGGTGAGGTGCCTATTTAAAGAAGCTTGTATAAAGAAAGTATATATTCGAATAAGTAATTTATTAAAAGTAGGTAATTTTATATAGGTAGGTACTTAAAATATGTAATGCAGTCATATTCTTATCGTATAATACTAGTTTAGTAGGTAAGTAGTTATGTAATTATTCATAATCTCTCAAAATCTTCCAAAAAAAAAACTTTGTAGCAGCTCTCCAAGAGCTACGCAACAAAATATTTTTTTTTGTTAGGCTATTAAGATATCTCGTGAAAACCTATAAAAATGCGTCCTCAGTAGGATTTTGTTCACCGAAAGGATTATATTTTTCTAGGTTGAGCTTCAACGCCTGAACTGTGAGGTTCCACAACTTGGCTGCTTGGGCATCATCTTGACATTGCTTAGATGGCTTGGTCACCGCACAGTCACTGGAACAGAGTTATACAAACATTAAAGGTCAGACCGCACTAGGCGTAACTGCGCGTCAGTGGAGCGACGCGACGACAATAGTTATTTATGCTACAGGTGCGGAAAGTAGGTAATTTCCGATGAGTGGACAAATCGACATGAGTCGGAAATCATCTTACGCACGTGTATCATACAACATTTTACTATGCATTGTGCGAGGAATTAAAAAAAATATCTGAACCAAGCAAGAAATTAATAAAATGGCGCTTATTCAAGGGCGCTCAGCATATCCACAGATTAACTAATAGTTCATAGTTCCTCGGGCATATCTACTGCGCATGTGCAAATAGCTGTCACGTCGTTATTGAACAAAATCATAATCTAGACTAATTAAAAATGCCTTAAATGAAGTACCTATTAGTTTTGTTTTACCTTTTATATGAATGATAATCGTACTTAACTAATTTTTAAAACTTTTCTCAAATAATAAAAACTCTATGCGGCGGGCTGACGTTGGAGTTAAAAATTAAAAAACCGGCCAAGCGCGAGTCGGACTCGCGCACGAAGGGTTTCGTACCATTATCGCAAAAAAAAGACTTTTGTTGTATGGGAGCCCCTCTTAAATATTAATTTTATTCTGATTTTAGTATTCGTTGTTGTAGCGGCAACAGAAATAAATCATCTGTGAAAATTTCAACTGTCTCGCTATCACGGTTCATGAGATACAGCCTGGTGACAGACGGACAGACAGACAGACGGATCGCGGAGTCTTAGTAACAGGGTCCCGTTTTTACCCTTTGGGTACGGAACCCTAAAAAGTACAGGAAAGTAAAAAGCACTAGTAAAAAAATTTTACACTTTCCGCACAGTTTGGCTGCTTGGAAAACGCTCTTTTCGAGGACATGCTTTGTAAAATATATTGTATGAGATAAAGTGTCGCGTCGCGTAGTTCCGCTGCCGCGTAGTGCGGTTATCTCATACAATATCATACAAAGTATATTTGGTCATGTCGCGTCGCGTCGCTCCGCTGACGCGTAGTGCAGGTTGACCTTAATATAGAACGGGCGCAGCGCGGATGAATTTGCCAAATAAATATTGACCTTAAAGCTGTTAAAAAAAAGGTAAATAAATAAACTCCAATATAATAGCCCTAGTGCGCCTGAATTTAAAGAGAGCAGAGAAAATTAATTTTCAAATCTATTGTAAGGAACACAATATTGGGACCCAGAAGTCTTGTACAAATCATTAGATACCGCAGGGCTATGCCAAGGCCAAGATCAACTGCATCTATCAAGATAATCTATACTATAATATTATAAAGCTGAAGAATTTGTTTGTTTGTTTGTTTGAATGCGCTAATCTCAGGAACTACTGGTTGGAATTGAAAAATTCTTTTTGTGTTGGATAGTCCATTTATCGAGGGAGGTTATAGGCTATATAACATCATCTATACTATATATATATAATATTATAAAGCTGAAGAGTTTGTTTGTTTGTTTGAACGCGCTAATCTCAGGAACTGCTGGTTGGAATTGAAAAATTCTTTTTGTGTTGGATAGTCCATTTATCGAGGGAGGTTATAGGCTATATAACATCACGCTACAAATAATAGGAGCCGAGCATAAATGAAAAATGTTGCAAAAACGGGCAAAAATATTCCATTTTGAGAGCTTTTGATGCGTGTGCTGCGTAAACGGTTTAAGTTACGCAAATATAATGTATGATGGAATTGTTCTTCTTTAAAATTCCAAAAAGAAAGTCCGCGACAGCATATGTCTATCCTTTAAGATTGACTCACAATAGCAGCTTTTATGTTCTAAATTTTAATTAGATCGCCGCCGCTGGTAGAAACAAAAGTTTACAGGTTACATTCGTATAGTATTAAGGGTAGGTAGGGTAGGGTAGGTGTAGAGTAGGGTAGGTAGGATAGGGTAGGTACGTAGCCAGTTGACGGGAGCGAAGTCGCGTGGGACAGCTAGTTATATTATAAGTCTATATAAAAGTTTGCGACTGCGTTGGCCAATGGATTCAGGTGTTCATAAAGTAAGAGTTAAAAATCGTACCTATAATATAGCCCACTTTCCTCAGCACAGGCGTCATCCACAGCGCAGTAGATGGTCGTCTGCGCTCCACATCGCGGTGACTTGAGCAAGCCGAGCGAACCGAACACGTTGTTGAAAATGAACGACGTGCCATAGACAAGAGCCTCGTCGAAGTGACGGCTGATCTCCGTGCGGATCACGCCCGGGTGCAGGCTGTATGTGGTCACGTTTGATATTTTGTGTTCCTGTAAATAACACGACAACATATTGCTTATCGTAGATAGGGTTGTTTTATCTGATGTAACTAATTAATTCTGTCGAGTCATACCTACCTTTAGTTTATCGGCAAGAGCTCTGGCGAATAGAATATTGGCAGCCTTACTTCTGCAATACGCTTCGAAGGCATTGTATGGCTTCCGATCAAAATTTAGGTCATCCAAGTCTAGTGCATGTTCTGAAACCAACGTAACAAAATAATTAGCTATTTTATTATTCATAATAACTACTAGCGATATACCTACTTGTTTGCATGAGGGCGATAACAATATGGGCGCTACTATCGCTGGGCTATATTTAGGTCTGTCATTTGGATAGCTTGACCGTTACTTCCAAACTCACTCGCATGAACGTATGATGAAACGAAGACAATCCTCGACGGGCCATTTTGTTTAAGTAGTGGCAGTAGCAACAGCGTGAGCAGCGCGTGTCCGAGGTGGTTGCAGGCGAGGTGCGTCTCGAAGCCGTCTGGCGAGCGGCCCTCCGGGCACATCATCACGCCGGCATTGCACACCACGGCTCGCACGCACCACGAGCGTGACATCACGCGCGCGCTGAATAAGCGCACGCTCTCCAGGCTGCACAGGTCTAGCTCCTCCACCACTAGCTCTCCCGTGGCCTGCTCCGTCTTCGTTAGTTTTTCTATATCTTCTTTAGCTGCATTGGCTCTGTCCATGTTTCGGCAAGCCATAATTACGCAAGCTCCTGAAAAGAGTACCATTTTCAAGGTAAGAAAAAAATTAACTCGTCAAGCTTGAAATGAGTTTGAAAAATCGATGAAATAGACAAAAAAAACAGACAAAAAAAAAACAAATACTAAAAACAGCATAAAATTTATATTTATGTGGGGCTCCCATACAAACAACGTTATTTTTTTGCGATAATGGTACGGAACCCTTCGTGCGCGAGTCTCATAGTTAGATATATTTGAATTAAGTAATAAAGAGACTACCTATATCATTTGTAAAGCTAGTTCCTAAATAAAGGCATTAATTTGTTTTCAACACACTTGCTCATAAAGTGGCTCTAATTTCACCGCAATAAGGCACATAATGATACCTGTTATCAAACTGTGACTTTTTCATTGCTATTATTCACAAGTGACTTATAGTTTTTTTTTAATTTATTGTTTGAGTTGCTTTGTTCTTAAAAAGTTTCGATACAAAAACGATCGTGCTCAATAAAATAAATAAATTAATGTACCTATTGCTTGCTCATTTCATGCAACTACGTATTTAAATAGATAATTTCAACTTGTACGTGCTTAATAAATAAAACTCACTCAAATATAAATTTTATTTGCTCTGTAATTAACAAAAATTGAAATTCCCTATTTTGTACGTGGCTAAAACACTATCCACGAAAAGCCAAAAAAAAGAAACCTCATTCTTTTAGTCTATGGCCGATCGCCATTGTTAAATGCGCGCGCATAGGAAAACTGATTAATTATGCCCGCCATTGTGAAAAAAAATTCACAACTCGTTTTTACTGTTGAAAATTATTTTTTTGTATTATTTTCTTCACAAGTGTGTTGAAAAACGTCTTATGATACACGTGTGTATTGATGATTACCGTCCTCGGCTCTCTTAAGACCCTCACCTACGGCTCGGGTCTCAATGGCGCCTCAGCGGTAATCACCAACATTGCACACTTGTACCATAATGTACTATTATACCATTCCCCCTCTAAAAAGCTTATTTTATTCACTGAAAACAGTTAATAAAAAGCACTTTTACTCACTGTTTTGGTGTTTGAATTTAGAACACACCAATATATATTCGACGTCCATCTCAATGCTATGCAACCTCCTTGCGCATAAAATACTCTATACGAACTCCTTGTGCAAAAAATATTCGACTTTCAAACTCCTTTATCGATTTGATTTTCAGTGTTTTAATGTTTAGGATTTTAATAATGATTTTGATTTTAGTCTGGGATGTTTAGTGAATACTTACTCGCATAAGGATTGTAATTGTAATATTAATTGTATTGGTGTTAATTAATTATAATTATGTAACGTAACGGAGGTGATCACTGGCCCCGGAAACACAGTTGCTGTTACCTAGCTCTGCTTTAATTTAGAAAAAATGTGAAACCCTGAGTTTTCACATTTTTTCAAAATTTTGAAGGTAATAAAACTTTTATTTAGTATTTTTCCTTGTGATTTTCGCATAAATCTTTCTTTTTCTCGTAGTCATGGTATAATAGTACATTATGGTACAAGTGTGAAATGTTGGTGATTACCGCTGAGGCGTCATTGAGACCCGAGCCGTTAGGTGAGGGTCTTAAGAGAGCCGAGGACGGTAATCATCAATACACACGTGTATCATACGACGTTTTTCAACACACTTGTGAAGAAAATAATACAAAAAAATCATTTTCAACAGTAAAAACGAGTTGTGAAAATATTTTCGCAATGGCGGGCAAAATTAGTCAGTTTTCCAATGCGCGCGCATTTAACAATGGCGCTCGGCCATAGACTAAAAGAATGAGGTTTCTTTTTTTTTGGCTTTCCGTGGATAGTGTTTTAGCCACGTACAAAATAGGGAATTTAAATTTTTCTTTATTACAGAGCAAATAAAATTTATATTTGAGTGAAAGTTTTATTTATTAAGCACATACAAGTTGAAATTATCTATTTAAATACGAAGTTGCATGAAATGAGCAAGCAATAGGTACATTAATTTATTTGTACTATTGAGCACGATCTTTTTGGTATCGAAACTTTTTTAAGAACAAAGCAACTCAACCAATAAAATTTAAAAAAAAAACTCTATAACTCACTTGTGAATAATAGTAATGAAAAAGTCACAGTTTGATAATAGGTATCATTATGTGCCTAATTGCGGTAAAATTAGAGCCACTTTATGAGCAAGTGTGTTGAAAAATATAATATGCAACTCTTAAATAAAACGGATTTATATCGAGGGCCATGAATCACTCGCGTCGCTCAGGAGTCTAACACTTGAATCACTCGCTATGCTCGTGATTCAATCATCATGAATCACTAGTTACTTAGAATCCTTCACTTGCTCGTGGTTCATCTATGGTCCTCGCTTTAAAACCGTCCTTTATTCACTAGTTGCATAATATACTATTTTTAAAATCTTCCCAATTTTATTTTTGATCATCGGGATTCCCAATTTTCAAACGCAGAATGATATTTTTTAAATAAACGGAAGAGGGCTGGGAGCGACCGAGCGCCCTATTCTACGTTCTCGATTATCCGGAAATATGATATCTGGATGGCTTATCCAAATAGATTAACCTATCCCTCACGAATTTCTAAAGCTATATAGGTTTACTTACCTCTCTTGTATAGATCAATTGCTGTTTCTTTGCCGATGCCAGTGTTGCTGCCCGTGACAATGAACGAGCATCCTTCCAGGCGCTTCTGAGTCTTGCACCAGCCACTCAGACAATCCATCATGTAATATTATAGAATTGTATCTGAAATAAACACATTATCCGAAATAGCAAAATTTATCCATACACAAAAACTGCATTCAAGATAATGTCCATGTAGTATCTTACTCGAGTCGTAACTTATAAAACCGATAACTTATATCAAATTATCAATCAATCAATTATGATTCAACGCAATCACAATAAATGCACTACGCAGGCCATGCCCTACTGGACTGAAGCGCAACACAAATTACACGATACCTAGGTATGAGTAGACACGCAATTACTTATCATAGATTATTCCTAGGGCAAACGATCGTTACCGCGGATTTGACGATAGATAAAACTATTAGATATATTAGTACAGCACTATAATAGATCTACGTGTTTACTAGAATAGGTGTTAGTGGCTTATCTACGCAAAGTATTGCGGAATGTGTTCCCCTCCATCCAAATTGTTTGATGACACGTGAGGTCGTAGCTCGACGCCCTGTCGGTAAACTGGAGGTGTGACGTGGGTTGATGGGTATGTCGACCGACAATTTACGTACTGGGTAGGTCAAGGCCAACTCAGTATGGAGCTAAAGTAGGTACTCACCTACCTCTTCATAAGCTTGTAATTTAATTAATAACGCCGATACGGTAGTCTCGTTTAGTGTAATAATGTTATATCTGCTGCTAGTGGCTCGCCGCTTTCTAGTAATAGGGTTTAGGCTTCCGTAGGCCAAAGGGTAGAAACCGGCCAAGTGCGAGTCGGACTCGCACACGAAGGGTTCCGTACCATTTTACCTTTTGGGTACGGAACCCTATTACTAGAAACTCCGCGATCCGTCTGTCTGTCTGTCCGTCTTTCACCAGGCTTTATCTCATGAACCGTGATAGCTAGTCAGTTGAAATTTTCACAGATGATGTATTTCTGTTGCCGCTATAACAACAAATACTAAAAACAGAATAAAATAAATATTTAAGTGCTTCCTTCGTGCGCGAGTCCGACTAGCACTTGGCCAGTTTTTATCTCAATCCAATATATGGCCTATTTGTTTGCAAAGTTTCATTATTCCAAATTCGTACATGCGGAGCGACAACCCAGACTTTCACATAATAATATTAGTAGGATATGATTAATACCATACATCACAAATACACAACCTTTTAATTTATTTAAAACTATAAATATTTACTTAGGTACTTACGTAAAACAATGAAGCGAGTAGTCAGTGACACAGCAGACACAGTAACAAGCTGAGTAAACGCAATATTGTCATGTTAAGAATAAGATGAAGGAAACAGAACCAAGGTTATCCAGTGTTGTAAGAATATGGCCTTGCACTTTCAGACACATATTTGGAGCCTTTATGGAGCGGAGTCTGGGTAATGACGCTTCATATAAGTTACAGTAGATGTTTTGATTTTACATGCTGGGTAAAGGTCCCTTATCTCCACATGCTTCTCATTTTACAATATTAATTCACACCCAAAGCACGAAAGTATTCGCCTGATGGCGCAGTGAGTGGTTCAGTTCAGCGCTGCGAGTGTGATCGAGGCGCGGTGGTCGCTGGTTTAAACCCCACAGAGAATGTTTGGCTAAAATATTAAACAATTTTGATTTACTTATTTATTTTTAGGGTTCCGTACCCAAAGGATAAAAACGGGACCCTATTACTAAGACTCCACGGTCCGTCTGCCTGTCACCAGGCTGTATCTCATGAACCATGATAGCAAGACAGTTGAAATTTTCACAGATGATGTATTTCTGTTGCCGCTATAACAAAAAATACTAAAAACAGAATAAAATAAATGATTTAGTGGGGCTCCCATACAACAAACGTGATTTTTGTGTCGATTTTTGTGATAATGCTACGGAACCCTTCGTGCGCAATTCCTACTCGCACTTGGCCGGTTTTTTTAAGATAAATATGCAAAATAGTATCCTATCGAAATTTAGATTCTACAAAACCACTATATATTAGAGGCCACACGTTACACTCACCTACTTTCTACGCCGTGGCACCCCATCCCATCGACGCTATAAATAGCGTCCTGAATCGCGTAATCAACATTTTCGCGCGACTTAGCATGCATATTCGATTCCTGCCCTCTATCATCGGGTCAGTCGTTTCGAGGGAAGCCAGTTCCACCAAGCTGGTCTAAGTTGGTGGTACAATCCCACCGCACTATTCCCAAAACACTGCAACTCCTGAAAGCCAGAATCAACAGTGGCGACCACCAGAAAAGCGAAGAAGCAATGAAGCTCGACGAAGTCCCGGAGAATGAATTTAACTGTCTTGGATCCAGTAACGAAAAGAATAACGGATAGTAGGAAAAAGTACATATTTCCACTTCCCTCCCTATCAAGCAGGAGACAGAACAAACAAGGCCAATAGGCACAAAGGGTCGTTTACAACTGGGATAAGCCCAGTTGCCTAGCACCACGGATAAAAATTAGCATTAATATTAATGGGTCCTACATTGTGAGCTGCTATATTTGTTTCCAATAAGGTACCTATGGCAAAAACGCTTGAACGCACGGAAATTTGTTCTGGTTTCCACAAGGTCCGTATAGTAAACAACTCCTGATGCAGCCTGTACATTATTCAACATAAAATTGCGTTCATTCTGCCAAAGAATACACTCCCATAAGATATGATTTGCAGATTGTACATATTCGCAATCGAGACGTAGAACACTGACATAAAGGTGAGGCAACGAGCTTGAAGGAAATCAATTTACTTCTAAAGTTACCATGCCCTGGCTCCACCTCCAGCCACGTCCTGGCTAGCCGCACGCGAACGGATGGAAAGAATTGGTGGAGGTGTCGCCCTTGATGGAATTATCCCACCTACATTGCCATTCGGATAAAAGTTCCTCCCAGACGTCAATATGTGGTTTAAATAATCTAGAGATTTTCTCACGGTCACACCGAGCTAAAAAGTCCGTGTCTCTCGTGCGGAATATTGCAACATTGCAGCACGTCGCTGCACTTCAAGGTCGACCGGAAGTAGGCCAGCAAATACCGGTAAGGCTTCAGTACTAACCGTCCTGTATGCTTTGCATAAGAATATCAAAGCCAAACGCTGACTTTGAAGTAATTAACGTCGTACCGCCCCTATTGGGGCCCTATCAACCCAAACAGGCGCACCATAGCACATACAACCCAAGGAAGTAGCCCCATAAATAGTCTTTAAGGTTAAAAAAGACAGATCCCACGTAGATTAAGATATTCTCGTTATGGCATAGACGTTCTTTTTTTGCTTTTTCACCTACTATTTTAATCTATATGTGAAAGTTAGGAAGATGGCTAAATGATACTGCTGCTTATAAAGTAAAATTAAATATATTATGCGGACCAAAGGTTTAGTAATACAAAGGAGCGAGGGAGCACACGCGATGACCGCTAATCGAGTACTGAATGCTCTACTAATATCAATTAGTGAAATATGGTAAAATGCACGAATAAGCATTAGTGCATTATTATTACTGTATGGTTTCACCGTACATGCTCCCGGGCCAAAAAGATACAAAAATGTTACAAGTCTTCTAATCTAAAGCGACACGTTTTAGAAATAGGTGACGTAGCTATGTCCCGTTTACAAACAGTGTTCGCACTTGTTATGTTCACTTCACTTGGCTGACGGTCAGCCGTACTCTGCTTTCGCGAAAACACAACACTATTTGCTACACTTTGGGATAGTTCCACTGAAGAAACTGCTCGACACCTCCTCCATATGAAGTACGCTGCCACCAAAACGGCTACACCCAGCAGGCAGTAACAAATAGTGTACTGATGAATGTCATGCGTAGACAGAGTGTAATCTGGTGAGTTAGTATTGGCAGATTTCAGTTGTTTGATCCGTTCTCCCAGATCGACTAATGTGCTGTTGACTGGATCTTCGTATGCTGTGTAATGGGATAACGATATATTTACGATATGATTTAATTCTGCTATCTGAGGGGTCACAATTTCAGATTTAGATTTAATTGTATTAGCTGATGCATGGGCATGAGGATACAAAGTAAACTCGTTACTTTTTATTATGCATTTCGAATCTAGGTCAATGATACCGACTCCTGTCACCTGTTTCAAGGCAACTTGATCTTGACATATAATCCTCACTGCGTAGGTATTGCAGCAAAAGTACATGAACCTAGCTGGCTCATTTAATTCGAGCCATCTGTCTTGACAAGGGGATTTAATTACAATGCATTGTTTTAAATTGCTATCCAGTTTACAGAATTTTTCATCAATGCTTAAATGATTAATCGGTTTGTTAGCTTGGCACAAATATGAGATATCATTGTGCTGACATAACTGGAGCTCTATAAACGACATTGTGAAGAAGGCATCTTTTTTCAAGCTAATAGCTACGAAATCTGCGGCTGGTAGAACGCTAATCATATAATTTTGAATTTGCTGTGGAACTGGTATGATTTTATAGATTTTGTAGCTATCTCTGCTGGTCAATGGAAAAGTAATCTCAAATATGAAGTATTCTTGCATCATTCTCGCTTTTACTTTCAGCATACTATAAATATGTTTTAGATCTGACTGTAGGTTGTCCACTGGCAATGTAGTATCCTTTGTTAATTGTCCTGAAATAAACTGTAACTCACGTTGTAACTGATCCGGTGTTAACAGGTGAGTATTGAATTTCCCGTGGTAGACATCCGTGATGATATCTAACAGAGTATCCTGAATCCTTTTTAGGTTTTGAAGCAAGTTGATGGTCGTGAGTGCCGACAGGGCAAAATCTTGTGTTTTAGCTAAGCCTTCAACTTCTTGTTTAATAACAAAGGCTGCATTATTTAATTGATTCAAGTGCTTGTTTATAGTTTTATGTTGTAATTGGATAGTTTGCTCGGTTCTTTTCAATACGTTATATTCAGCTTCGATGATGGATGTCTGATTTCTTAACAAGTTACCAAGATGATGCTCGTTTTGTTTTACAAGCTGTATATCTTTCTTATACTGTTCGGCGAATCGTTCGTCTAATACTCCGAACAGGCTGTTGGCCACGTAACCGATACCATTAATGAGACCGCGACGCTGTCTGGCGCGCGCGTCAAATTGCTGGTTAATCATAAGTTGATTATAGTGCTGTATTTCTTTATAGTCGTGATTTAATTGAAGCGTTATCATATTACATTGGCTAGTATCGTTTAGGGATGCGCAGAGTCTTTGCAAATAATCCAAAAACTTAGTGGCTGCTGTATTCCCTTCCCAGTAAGGGCTCATATCATAGTAAACAATAAGATTCCATTTATCTCGAATAACTTGCATATTGCCCACTGTCTCGAAATACAGTGAATTGTTGTTTGGCAACGCTGATATGTTAAAAGCTGCGCGAGATGATGTTATCAATGACATAAAAAAGATTAACGACACTACTACTGATACGAACTTAGATTTGATTCTATTGCTTGGTTTCCGCTCGTCAGGTTCCTTTAAGCTGATGTTGATTTCTTGATTAACCTTTCTATCGTCTTTCATTTTGCTTGAAGCAGGCGATATCGGCAAGATTGAGAGCTTCACAACCGGCCTTTTAAGTATTCCGCTTTTTGTTTTTTTATGTTACTACCCGAACTAATCCATCTTGACCAGGGTGAGTTTCTACTATTCTTCCCATCATCCATTTTCCAGGTGGCAAATTGTCATCCTGGATGGTCACTAAATCATCGATGTTGATATTTTGCTCAGTGCTTCGCCATTTGCTTCTTACAGATAACTGCGTTAGGTATTCCGATCTCCATTTCTTCCATATGTCATTTACTATATTAGCTGATAAATGCCATCTAGTTCGAGCATCTGTTTCCGTTTCGATTATGACAGTTCCAGACCTCCCGGTCAAGAAATGCGCTGGAGTAAGTACGTTTAAATCTTCGATATCTTCAGACAAGGCACACAAAGGTCTGGAGTTCAGACAAGCCTCTATCTGTGCTAATATTGTGCTGAACTCTTCGAAAGTCAACTTCTGCTCTCCAATTACTCGCTTGAGGTGATATTTTAAGCTTCTAATGGCTCGTTCCCATAGACCTCCCGCACTTGGCCAAGATGGCGCGTTAAAGTGCCATTCTATATTTAAATCTGTTAGCTCTGCGAAAAAGTTACGATCATATACGTTTTCGAAATCGTGATAGCTTTCCTGTAGCATTCTATTTGCACCTACGAAATTCGTCCCGTTATCGCTATAAAGATGGCGTGGCGCCCCTCTTCTGGCGGCCATCCGCCGTAATGCTGCTAAGAACCCAGTACTGCTTAGGTCGGATACAAGTTCTAAATGTACAGCTTTAGTCGCTAGACAAATAAACAACGCAATATATCCTTTTGTGGTCTTAATTCCGCGCCCCTTGTTGCTTTTTACCTCTACGAAACCTGTATAATCCACTCCGGTGTGATAGAATGGCGGGGCGGGGTTGCTTCTGGCTTCGGGTAACTCTCCCATCAATTGATGCTGCAGTTTGGGCTCATGTTTTCTACAGGTGACACAGTTTCGCACTTCTTTCCTTACTGCTTTGTTTCCAGCGATTATCCAGTATCTCTGCCTAAGATTAAATAAAGTTAATCGCGGTCCACCATGAAAGGTGAGCTGATGAGCTTGCTGAATTATTAGAGTAGTAAGCCGACTGCTGTACGGTAATATGGCTGGATGCTTCATTTCCATGCTCATGTTTGCTTTGGTTAAACGGCCTCCCACTCGTAAAATCCCCTCGTTGTCAAGGAAAGGATTTAATTTTAGTATATTACTTCTGCTACTCAATTTATTATTTTTTCGTAATGACATGATTTCCTCTGCAAACTCAGTTCTTTGTACATATTTTTTAATTAGTAACTTTGCTTTCCGTAATTCAAGCAAGGTAAGAAACTCAGGCAAACCGCTATGTTTTCATATCGTGACTGGAATCTGCTTAAATTGTATCGTTTTGATGGCTCGTAAAAGCCATGCTAGTATTTTAGTTATTTTATTAAGTGAGCTGAATTTAAGTAACAATTGTAATATGAAGCTTTTCTTGCTATCTATTTGAGCGGCATTCACCTTGCTTGGTGTTGATTTTGCCTTTATTTCTTGATCCGTGGTATAAATGCTTTGCTTTGCTTCTAGTTTTTCATCAAACGTTCCCAATGACTGCGGTCCATGCCACCACAGGGTTTGATTTTTCAGTTGTGATGCTGAGATGCCTCTACTGGCTGCATCTGCCGGATTATCCTCCGACTTAACGTATCGCCAGCAGCTTGGTTTCATTGTTGCTGCGATAACTTTAGTCCTGTTCGCAACGAAAGGTTTCCATCGGCTGTAATCGCCTTGTAGCCACCCTAAGACCACCATGGAATCCGTCCATCCATATATCCGAGTGTCCATTTCGCTATAACAGCTAATAACTTTATTCATTAACTTGGCTAGTAAATACGCTCCACTTAATTCTAATCTTGGTAAAGAGACACTTTTAGAAATGGGTACTAGTCTAGTCTTAGCAACTACTAGTACCACAGATGACTCATCATTTTTCTGAAATCGCGCGTAAATAACTGCCGCGTAGGCTTTAGTAGATGCGTCACAATAACCGTGCAGTTCCATGACGTTATTAGATTGATACCCGATCCAACGTGGTATTTTGCATTGATTCAAATATTCCATGTCTATTTTTATCGTTTCCCATTCATCTTTGATGTTTCCAGGAACTTCTTCATCCCAATGCATTTTATTTAACCACAGCTTTTGGAATATCAGCTTTAATTTTGTTGTGAGTGGGGACAACCACCCCAACGGGTCGAATACCTTTGATATCTCTGACAAAAGTAATCGTTTAGTAATTTTGGCGTTTGGATTAGCTATGCTGTATTTGAAAGTAAACATGTCATCACAAGAGTTCCATCGAAGGCCTAATGTTTTTGACGTACTTTCTGATTTGAAGTTAAAAATGATTTCGCCATTGCTGCTGCTCTGCTCTATATTTTCAAGAAGTTCTGGATGATTTGCGGACCATTTTCTCAGTGTAAAAACCACCTGATTTTAATAATCTGTTGAGATCTTCGATGAGCTGCTTACCTTTTTCGATAGAGTGAGAACCATGGACCAGATCATCCATATAAAATGATTCTTCTAGAATCTTTGCTGCTTCCGGAAATGCACTTCGTGCATCTGAAGCTAAACGTTTTAAAGTCATCATCGCTAGGAATGGGGCTGATTTTGTACCGTATGTGACGGTAGTAAGCTTGTACGTTTGTAGTGGTTGATCTGGCGCATACCTCCAGATAACTTGCTGATATTGCTGATCTGCTTCGTCCACCATTATCTGCCTATACATTTTCTCGATATCTGATGTGTAAGCATAACGATATTGCCGCCACTTCAGTATCAGTTCCTGTAGATCCTGTTGTAAATTAGGGCCCTTATACATCAGGTCATTCACGCTATATCCGCTTGACGTCCTTGCTGACGCGTTAAACACCACCCGTAGCTTTGTAGTAGCTGATTCTGCTCGTTGGACGGCATGGTGCGGCAAGTAACACGATAGCGCTTGTTTGTTTTGATTGCTGTAACTAGGCACCATATGTCCTAAGGCTATGTACTCACTAATGAATGTTTTATATTGTTCTGCTAGAACAGGTTGTTTGCTAAATTTATGTTCCAGATTTTGGAACTGTGCTATTGCAATCTCTTTAGATGAACCTAGTTTTTCATTGATGTCTGCTTTTAGTGGCAATTTTACTACATACCGGCCGTCTTCTTGGCGTTTTGTAGTTGATGAATAAAAATCGATACATTCTTGATCTTCCAATGATAGGTTTGATTTGTCGCTTATATCCTCGATGTCCCAGAGCTGCTGAATATCGTGGATATTATTCATGATCACGTTACACTGTAGTGATGCTAATTGGCCACCACCATATATGATCCACCCAAGCTGTGTTTCTTGCAACACTGGCTGTGATACACTCTCTCCTTTGATCAATCCTCCCATTAAAATCAAGCCATTGACTTGGGCGCTTAGTAATAAGTCCACTGGACGGCTAATGTTAAAATATGGATCTGATAATTTAAGATTTTTGATGTAGGACCACTTCGATGTGTCAAAGGATTTATACGGAATATCCTTAAGTATGTTGTTCATGACAAGTACGTCGGTTCTAAACGAAAAGTCGTTGTAAGTTGAGAAACAGCTTAGTGTGACCATACCCTTACAATTATGTTCGACTTCACCTACTCCGCATATCAATCCATTGAATTTAGATCTACGTAATCCTAATTTCTTTGCTGTACTTTCTTTTATTATCGACACTTGTGATCCAGGATCAATGAGAGCCCTTAAAATGTGACACGATCCATCCATCGTTGCGACCTTTATTAAGGCTGTAGCTAACAATACTTCATTCGTCGTTGGATCATTATGAGACACATGCGCAGTCATTGCGACATTGTCTTTTGGATTTGGGTTATTTGTTGTCGTTGCTACGTTGCTCGATTGCGATATATTTTTTGAGCAAGCGTCATGTAAAACGGAGTGGTGATTTCCGTCACATTTGCGACATCGCCTAACGGAAATGCATTGCTGGCCATTATGATTAAATAAACAATTTCGACATAATTTAAATTTTTCAACTGATTTCAATTTTGCTTCATTAGGTAATTGCAAAAACTTTATGCAATTAAACATGGCATGTTGTTGACCGCAAAATTGACATTTTGTGATAGACACGTGTAAGGTCTTTGAATATGGCTGTAGCTTATTGTATTTACTAGCATAATTCTGGTCATGTCGTCTTGCCTGTTGGTTTTCAGGAACATCGCTATTTGTATGATTAGTGGATTTCGGTGTTGCATGATCTAGCTTCCTGCGAGAAGTTTCCAGGCTTGTAAACTTGCTTTCTAAGTAGTCTAAGAATTCCTGCAGTACCGGTAGCTCCCTGGAGTTTTTAAGGGAGTCTATATAATCTCCATACGTTTCGCTATCCAGCTTCTGCGCTAATAAATGCACAAGAAGCGGATCCCAGGTGCTGATGTCGATTCCTAAGTTCCGTATGGCATGCAAGCTTTCTAGTGCAATGTCATGCAGTTTCTTAATATGGCCTAGCGTTTGATGCTGCGTACTCGGTAGGCCTAGTAAAGTATTTATAACATACGTAAATATAAGCTTTTTATTATTATACCGATTGTTTAAGATTTCCCAACAGGTATGATAGTTATCGGAACTTATTGATAGATGCTGAATAAGTTTTTCTGCTTCACCCCTGACCTTCCCTTTTAGAAATTGCATTTTTTGCGCTGGCGACAAGGTAGGGTTGTTATTAATAGCTTCGCTAAAGAGGTCCTTAAATGACGTCCAATGTTGGTAGCTACCTGAAAATACTGGTATATCCATTTTTGGTGTGGAGTGCTCTCTATGCGATACACTCCATAGCTTTTTATTGATCATTTTCTTTAACAGAATATATGATCGCTCATGCTGAGTATACACTTCTTCGTAATCCTCTTCATCTCCACCTGTCTCGCTATCTATCTCCCAATGGAGGGAATCAATTTGCGACCAGCGCGCTTGAAGTGTTCTCAAGGCGTCCTCCATCTCCCATTTTTCGGACATAGAGTCTAGGTCAATAAACCCTGCTGATCTCTTGAATGCTTTGAAATTTGCTGTTTGCTTACGCAGCATGTCATCTAATTTGCTGGTAGAGCCTTTTGACTCCATTGTACGTAACATGCTGGCTTTTGCTGGCTGCTTATAACCCTTTGGTCCTGCTGCTGCTAGTTCGGCGTCCTCTTGCTGCTCCTGTATTGGTTGAGTACCCCTAACGGATTTCATAGGCGTTAGCTTGCTTGACAACTGTTGGCGTTGTTCATTGATGAGAGACTTGGCTGCTGTATAAAGCTTGCTAACTTGTTCATGCTCGGAATTTATAAAATATGAGTGATCTTTGTCCCCATGTTGACAGATCGCTAAATGATTGTTCTGAAAATCTGACCAATACCTCTCTAACAACTCTAGTCGCCTTTTAAAATAGTCATCCGATTTCCTATCGGCGCTATCCTTTTTTATATTTATCGGTATTTTCTTGATTGACTCGCTAAGTTCAAGTTGCTGGTAGTAAAGCTCCTCCATTATGCTGCTAGTTTGTTTATGATGATAAAACGGAAAGATCTTACTTGTTCGAAACTGGCTTTCGACTGCCGCTGGTTTGCTGTTGCACTCCAAACGCTGCTGCTCTGATGTAGCTGGGCTCTGTCGCCCTGCTGCTGTAGATACCGAGTGCTGCTGCTGCTTAAATACCGATGTGCTGCTTGCTGACTAATTTTGCAACGCCACCCAGTGCTGCTAGGGTTTTGCTACAAATGCTTTGCTAAATTACTGCGGTTACGAAAGTATGTCCACAGTTCACACGTATCACTGCAATCCAATATGCTGATTTCTGGACAAGTTCACTCACAAGTTACTTAATACACGTTACTCCCCAAAGAAAAACGAATACTAACACTCGCGAGGTCCCGCCCGATAGCTCGAAGGACCAATGTGAAAGTTAGGAAGATGGCTAAATGATACTGCTGCTTATAAAGTAAAATTAAATATATTATGCGGACCAAAGGTTTAGTAATACAAAGGAGCGAGGGAGCACACGCGATGACCGCTAATCGAGTACTGAATGCTCTACTAATATCAATTAGTGAAATATGGTAAAATGCACGAATAAGCATTAGTGCATTATTATTACTGTATGGTTTCACCGTACACTATACTAATATTATAAAGCTGAAGAGTTTGTTTGTTTGAACGCGCTAATCTCAGGATCTACTGGTTGGAATTGAAAAATTATTTTTGTGTTGGATAGTCCATTTATCGAGGAAGGCTATATAACATCACGCTACAACCAATAGGAGCGGAGCATAAATGAAAAATGTTGCAAAAACGGGCAAAATTATTCCTTTTTGACACCTTCCGTTGGGTGCGCTGCGTAAGCGGTTAAAGTTACGCAACATTCATGTATGTGGCGTAGGTAAGTATCCAGGTAGCCAGTTGACGGGAGCGAAGCCGCGTGGGACAGCTAGTATGATCTATAAATGCAAAATTCCTCTCTAACACTAAACCAAGACAGCACACGGACTGCTTCCTTTTTACGGGAACGTTATAAAATTTTATAGTAGGACACGATTTAAGATTACCTATCAAAATTAGTTGATAAGTATTGTGTGGAGCAAAAGTCAGGCGGTTTCGATCACCCCACTGAGATTATTAATCGTAGGCAAGTGTCAGCCAAGTTTTCGAGTCCAGCTCGAGTACCTACTTGATTGAATGAGCAGAAGACCGTAGTCCGCGTAACCGGTTAATGAACAGCCGCTTGGAAGCGGCATCGCGAGGAAATCATCAAAACCTAAATTCCACAAAGGTGGACCAATAACCGAACGCTGTGGACATCCCATGGTGAGCGACTTCGACATGGAATGATGACCGAGGTTAAGTTTCGCGGAACCATTTAAAAAGTAAGAGTAAACTAAATTGTATATATTTCTGTAGCAGCCCCGAGTTTTAATTTTAAGTAATAGCATTGGCCGCCATGCATTATCAAAAGCCCCAGAAATATCTAGAAAAATCCCAATTACGTATATGTTCAGATGTATTAATTATTTTCCTAACAGTAAGGGCCGCGTCTACGGTAGATTTTTCCATATGAAACCGAATTGATTGTTATGAAATTTTGGTCCGTCCAATAGCAAACGTGGAACGATAAGGCGCTCCAGGAGTTTTCCCAAAGATGGAAGTAAAGTTATGGGCCGGTATGACTTTTCGATAAAAGTGGCGATATGACTTTTCGGGATGATTCGTATAAATCCACGTCACCAAATAAAAGGAAATACGCCCTCCGCAATACAACGGTTGTAAACGGTTAAAATCGCATCCCCGGCTGTTTTACACACTTCTATAATCATCCGATTAGATATTTTATCTTCACCTGATGACTTGTTGAGTTAACCTCTTGACAACGTTAATAAATTCGTCAGTGCAACGTTAATAAATGGTACAGCTGCCCACGCTCTGATCTGTTGTTGGTAGTCGTTGTCATTAGAAAGTAAGTCATCAGGTATAACAGTGTTCAAAACTTCAGTTGTTTCCTCAATACCGGTGTGTGTTTATTATTTTTCTCAAAAATGGTATGTAATGTTGTCGTAACATCTTTAAAAAGTATCCAGAAAGTGAACTCTACCGGAGTCTTATTCACAACTGTCCAGTAAGAAGCGATATTTTAAATTTGGAATCTCCTACTGTCCAGTAAGTAAGTATGTAATTTACTTACTGGACAGTAGTAGGGATTGGTCCGATAGATCAAAACGTAACTTCTATCGGATATGTGTTAGATATCATATCATATCTATATCAAAATAACCGATATTACAAAATCTGTATCTAATAAAAATTGTACATGCGTGCGAGAACGAATAAGTCAAAACTTAAAACCGTAACAATGCGGAAACGTACGAACTACGAACAAAACGCAAACTTCACAAACGATAGGAACCATAATTATGCGCTACCTCTCTTTCTAAGTATTAATTCGCTTTGGTTGTTAGTTTGCTCATCTAAATAACATTTAAACTTATGCAAACTGTACTAAATGATATCGATATCTGAAAACCGTTTTCGATATAGATTCGAAATCTGCAAATCGGTTACATAACCATTTGTGCAAAAAACCGAAAACACCCATCTCTAGACGGTAGGTCATCCTCTTCAGATCTGCTTAGAATAAAAAACATAGTACCTACCAGCCAGACACATATTAGAGTTTAGCCATTATAACATGGTTATAGGAGGGAGGCTCCAAATATATATCTATCTCTCTTTTTGGTATGACATTTTATGAGATAGATATATTTTTGAGTCCGTTAATCAAGACGTACAACAAACAAATATAAATGCCTCCGGTAAATCGATCACAATATCTATCAGTAATTGCCCTAATATGAATGTAACCTTCAATATTAATTAAACGAATTTATTGTTAAATTTTCTTTAATTTTTGAGAAAAGCATTATACAAGCCTCAACCAGTAAGAAAGCCATCCTGGCCTCGTATATAACCGGACCTCACCTGCGGTTCGGTCCGGTTAACTCATACTTGGCCAGGAAGGCTTACTTACTGGATTCTGCAGTAATGTACTATACTTTAATGTTCTGAACAAACGCGAGGTCAACTGATAAGTTGGTGGTAGGGCCCGGTAGTAGAACAAGGGTATACTCCTAGGATAGTTCTTACAGTTTAATCGTAGTCACAAGCATGGTATAATAACACATGGTATTCTCTTTACGTGACAGCTGGGTCACGTGATTGGTCCAAGACTACGTCATCAATTGTGTTGCGGTTCTCAAACTTTTTTTAGTGGAGAATAATACAATTTTTATCATTTTTAATAAAGCTACATATTTAATACTTTTTGTATATTTTTGCTTTGTTTCTTTTTTAATTGATTGCATATTATGGTTTTATTTAGTTTTCACACGCGTAGATAGAATGATATTGGTATATTGAGATGGATGTGCGAAGTAACAAGAATGGATGCAGTGAGAAATGGGTATATTAGAGGAAGTTTTAAAGTGGCGCCAGTGACAGAAAAGTTGAAAGGAAACTGTTTGTCCTGGTATGGTAATGTGATGAGCATGTTACTAAAAGTGTTATGAATATAAACGTGGATGGATGGAGGAGGGGAAAGCCAAAAAAAATATTGATGATGAGTGATGGCGTGACGGAGGACAGGACGGTATGGAAGAAGAAAACGTGTTGCGCCGACCCCAAGTGACATGGGGCGAAGGCAGGAAGATGATGGTGACTTTTAGATCTCGTTTCATACTGAACTACAAGTCCCCTGTGGCATCATGAACAATCCGAGTCAAAGGAGACGGATACGCTTTCATACAATTTTGGGCCTGGATGTAAAAAGATGAAATTGGTGTTAATTGATAGCTACTATATTATCAAACATTCACTGAATTTTTTGCAGATTTTGGCAATCTGAGAGCCGAGATAAAAGAGATTAATGATAAGTGAGGTTACGTAACAATCTATACATAACAGCCGATTTTTGACCTGTCAATTATAGACCGATTTTGAAAATTCTTTTTTTGTTCGAAAGAGTATATTCCGAAATTGGTCCCATTTTAATTTGGTCAAGATCTGATGAAGAACTTCGGAGATATACAACAGAACTCTTCAATAAATAACGGCAAATCTCTCAAGATTGCTGCAATCGCATGTTTGTTTTATGTTTATACCATTTCATAACATAGCATCACGCCAGTACGCTCAAAAGGTGTACGCAGATCTCTCATTTCACCGGGTATGTTCAAGTTCAAAGGCTTTATAGGTACATACTAAACAACTTGCCTATTATGTAGGTACAACTAAAAAGGGAAAATAAAAAAACTATTTGCATTGGTACCTACGAAAGACACCTAATTCCAAAAATAAAGTTACTTTTCACTTTGTAGTTTTTTATTTGGAAATCGGTAGAGTTTTTTTTTGTAAAAAAGTTTTTTTATTACAGCGACTAGTCGCTATGCCACAATTTACACAACGATCCATGGTGTCAATATCCAAGTATATAATATAATCCAAGTTCAACGTTAAAGCGGAGTTCTCAGTGTCCGGTATGGTAGCAAGGCAAGGGTCGTACAAGAAGGTAGATCAGAAGTCCGTAGAATGAAAGCAGGGGTCGAGGAAAATATCAATAAAACTATGGGGGGAAACACACCTAAAATGCACACGCACTAGACGATACGAAACCATTATATTATATATTACATTAGTACATTAATACCTCAATGTACAAAACGACTCAGTATCAGCATAGACCAGTGTTTCTCAACCCGTGTGTCGCGACCCCCTGGGGGGTCGCAAGAGGTCGCGAAAACTACCTCAGTAAAAAAACAATAAGGTTTAAAAATATAGAACATCTCATGCAAATTCCAATAAGGCCAAACACGATTAGGATACATTGTTTTGTTTCGGAGTTCCAGTGCCTACCTTCCCGCATCATCATCTGATCAGTTCAATGGTACCATTATCATCATTACCATTTATTTATGAGTAGGAATATGCTTCATCATAGTCGGATATTCGAGATATCTTATACTCGTGACGTGATAAGGGTTTATCATTGAGAAGTTCCAGTGGACATCTGAGGTCTTTTTCGTTACTTCCAATTCACAAAATAATTAATTCTGAGTGCAAATGATTGTATTGTTGATGAAATATATATAATACCAATGCTATATGTATGCCTATAACATTTGAGGAGTTCCCTTGATTTCCATGGGATCCCATCAGATTCTGACTTAGTGTCAATGGGACAACTTCGGGAGTATAACCTTTCAAACCCAAAAAGATTTTTCAAAATCGTTCCACAATCGGTGGAGTAATTGTGGAACAAACATACAAAAAATACATACAGTCGAATTGAGAACCTCATCATTTTTGAAGTCGGTTGGAAAAAAACAAGTGTCGAAGTTCGCGAAATTTTTTTTCATATTAAGGGGGTCGTGTCATGAAAAAGGTTGAAAAACACTGGCATAGACTATAATGACAGACAGAGTGTCATGCCATGCATATCAAGGTCAAGTCAGAGTTAGCACAGATTAAAAATACAATAATCGATTAGTAAACGTGAATCGATTTATCTTAATTATGTAGATATTTAATTGGTGTAAACTGTTTAATACGTTAATTCTAATAGATTTAATTATTTTAATTGAATTAATCATCTGGTGAGAGCATTTTCTTAAATAGTATGAACTCCGTCACGTTAATCGATTATAATTTAATTGATATGCGATTTACTTCGTAACCATCTTAATTTTTGGATTTCTCATTTTCCAGATTGTGAATTAAGCTGATTTTTCAAATTTTGAATTAGAAAAATATAACCCTTTTTTTAAACCATATCTCAACTTATTACATTCAGGCCCAGAAATCCCCGTCTCCTTTGTGAAATTGAATTTTTCATTGTGCAACGTTTGACCGTGGTATTGATAAAATTGTTTCTCCATTATATCAGCAACCCTGATCAATTCTTTGCAAGGGTAAATCAGTTTACCCCTCGATACAAAAAAAAAACAATCACAGGCACCGCTACTAATTTTATATTTTTAGCCTGGGGAAATGCTCATGCATGCTATGCTACCACGGGGAGATAGCGCAGTTATGTGGGACTCCAACCCACTAAAACTCCACGGTGTCCTCCTGTGCCGCTTATGGCGGGAACACGGGCACACGTTAGCACTCTCCGCGAACCCGCCGCGGCTGTCCGTCACCGGACCCTTCTTTGGGGTATTACTCCCATCACGCACGCCGTGAACACCCCAGGGACCAAACCAACACATGGGCGCCAGACGACCCCGTGTATGGCACCCTTGGTCCCCCTGTGACGGGACAGGTCAGTGGCCCCGCCACCTACCACTTTACCATCGGCCGCAGTAAATAGGGACCTCTCCTGCGGCCCCATCGCGTCCGCAATCAGACGGCGGAAGGCAGGGAGAGCGGCACACCGTAATACCGGCACTATTCGCCCGCCTCGGTCTCCAACCCTCAGCCACGATATCTTATGGGACGCTCCATATGACATCGCGGCTCGCCTCAGATGCAATGCCACCTGTCGCAACCTACTTGTTGGCCGCTACGTCGTCGTCTTAATCGGTCAAAGCCCTGACGAGCGGCCCCTCCTCGGGTTCCTCTTCGCTTCACCGTGGGTGAAAAAGCCACGGCTACTGAGACAAAAAGAAACTACGCCTTAGCTTGTCTGTCGAGTTTTTTATTTGTTCTGAGAGCTCGACCGACAAGCTAATGCGTTGTTTCGTTGCACGTATCATTGTGTCATACGGCAAGGCGTAGCTAGTTTTAACCGACATCACCTTGTTGTTTGCAACGTTCCATCTTAGTTTTTTATTTCAACCAATGAGGAAGGAAAATCTATGGAGACGGCCTATTCTACTATATGAAGAATAGTTATACACATATCTATCAAATCGACACACGCATGTCAAAAAGCGTTTTGTCTCTTTTTAACTAACCAAGAACTACATATGAAAAGAGAGACATCTAAATGTTTGTCAAGGACTAAACTTGGTAACTCTTTTGTGTGACGTCAAAATCATGTCTATGCGTGGCCGGTCGCCATGTTGATTACCGAGTAAAATTGGTAGTTGTGTGCTGTTTATGTACGTTTATCTGTGTAGTTGTGCTGTCAAACAGTTGCAAATGGCCTACCTCATTGGCCAATGGGCAGCCATCTTAAGTTCCCGATTTATGTAGGTATCACGCTAATTTCGTAGGTATGGCAAGTCCATAGGTTTATAAGTCAGTGATTTCAACCGAGGTATAGGTATACAATGTCTCTGACAACTCAAATGTTGTAAAAGTCACACACTGCGTCGTTATAAAATGGACCAACTTAATTTAGTTCAGACCGACGTAATTTAGTACCCACAAAACTTGACTTGACTAAAATAAGTGAAAAACTAATTAGGTTAGGTTAAAGTTCGGGCGTACAGCCGTATTGACACTATTATGCCATAAATAATGGAATTTACAACGCGTAGATAAATGAAATAATATGTTGAAGGGCACATACCAGTTTTTTTTTTGTTGAAGTTATTTACAATATTGAAGCCACACATATGATAGCGTCTCGTCGTTGGGAAATAAAAAACCTTATCACACAGTCTTTTATACTTTTTTTTTACAGTTTAGTACGGAACAGTTAATAATTTTCCTTGTATATCTTTTATAGTTCACGGGTTCATCACAAATGTTTTGGAGCCACAGTATTTTGCTCACCGAGCGAAACAACGCTATAGGTGTGAGTGACACGACAATAGCGATGAAATGGCGAGTTGTCAGTATGAAATTTGTCAATTCGATGTGTTGCCACTGTGTGTGATTGAATTACCCGAGCAAAATACATTTTCTAACTTAACAAAGCAATTATGAACTAATAATTCAATATATAAATTAATTTAACACTAAATGATGAGTCACATGAGTTACTAAATAGTTAAGCGAGTTAGTAATTTATTTTATTTTCATTAACTAAATGAGAAAGCACCAAAATTTTCTGAAAAGGACAATCAATGGTAACACTTATCGTGACGTAGTCTTAGGACATCCTGTTAAAGAGCCTACCAGGCGAAGTATACGGAGTATATTATTATACCATGGTCACAAGTTGCACTCACCTCAAGCTGCCTGCCTCATTGCACAGCAGATAGGTACCACCTCCGAAATGACGTCAGAAACATCCGTCTGATCGACCCCTCTTTTTGTACTCGTATGTTCAATATTTCTAGTGACTCATTCATTATTTTAGTGCCCTGGAGCTTTTCTATTTTTAACACGCTTTTTTATGTCTTAAAATTTTAAAAACGCATTTATTTTCACAAAAATACTTAAAATCAAACATCGCACTTTTTTGAAAACCCGAAAAAAAATCACAGCGCCTAAATGAGAAAACTTATAAGCTCGCTAAAAACTGTATTCAGTCCATCTTGACGCTTGTATTAATCATAAAAAGTTTCAAAAGTATACATGCTTGCGTTATCGAATAATATTGCTAAAAGTCAAAACGACGGTGTCATAACTTTGACGGCAAATAAGAGCGTTTAGTCAAAAATATATAGTGAAAATATTCAGCTTGGAATGTTTCGCATTAAGTAGATTTAAACACAAAACTAAACATGTAAACAAAGGCTGGTTATCCAACCAAATTCTAATGACTACGAAAAAGCGACGGATTCATACATATTGATGACCTTCTTAACTTTACTCACGAATCGGTTGAAACGTGTTGTGCCTGAGTACACTGAGGTAGAAAAGTATTTTTTTTTTTTTTTTTTTTTTTTTTTATTTGTGATGGGTTTGCTCTTGACTCTAGTTTAGGTCAAAGGTGACAGAGACAGAGTCGACGATGGAGCGAGCTTACCCAGAAGAAGCCTGTTCACTCTAACTTTGAAGAGATTCGGGTTGAATGCGTTCGGAAACACAGACGCAGGTAGTGAGTTCCACTCATTCGCTGTGCGCATTATGAAGGATGATTGGAAGCGCTTGGTGCGTATTGGTGGAATGGCAACAAGGTAAGGATGGTAACTTGCAGTGCGTCTAGATGTCCGATGGTAGAAGGGGGCTGGTGGGATGAGGTCGTGGAGTTCTTGAGCACACTCACCGAAGTACAGTCTGTAAAAGACCGACAAGCAGGCAACCTTGCGGCGATGAGCCAAGCTGTGTAGCTTGGCATCCGCCAGCTCAACGTCGCCAATGAGCCTCTTGGCTCTGCGTTCCACCGAGTCAAGCGCGGCAAGCTGATACTTAGCTGAGCCATCCCAAAGGTGGCTGCAATACTCCATGCAGGATCGGACTTGCGCTTTGTAAAGGGTTAAAAGCTGTCCAGGCGTAAAGTATCGCTTCACTCTATTTAGGATGCCCAGCTTTTTGGCCGCAATTTGAGCTTTGTACTCAATGGAGGCGCCGAAGTTGAGGCTGGATGTCAACTCCATGCCCAAGAGCTCGAGCCGATCAGTCACAGGAACAGACGCACCCCGAAAAGTAGGAGTTTGATCGAAGATACTCCTTTTTGCGGTAAAAAGACACGCCTGTGTTTTGGTGGCGTTAAAGGAGACCAGATTGTCATCACCCCACTGGGAGACAAGGCTTAAGGTCAAATCTGTCCTTTCCACCATAGCCTCTCTCAAGGAACGAACTTCATCCACGCTGGTTCTTGCGCTGGACAAGTATCTCTCTGCAACAGTACTGTCATCTGCGTACCCAATAATACCAGGCTGAAGTAGGTCATTGATGTGTAGCAGGAAAAGAGTTGCAGAGAGAACAGACCCCTGAGGTACTCCGGCATCAATAGCCATGAAGTCAGAGGAGCAGCCGTCAATGACCACTCGGATCGACCGTTCATTAAGGAAGTCTGATATCCAGCTACAAAAACCAGCGGGGATGCCATAAGCAGGAAGCTTACTGAGTAGACTCGCGTGCCAGACCCTATCAAAGGCCTTCGAGATATCAAGCGAAACAGCAAGTGCTTCGCCGTGTCTCTCGATGGCTTCGCCCCAGCAGTGCGTGACATACACAAGAAGATCGCCAGTTGACCGTCCCCGGCGAAAGCCATATTGACGGTCACTGAGGAGATTGTTGTCTTCAAGGTAGGTCAGCAACTTACTGTTCAGTACCCTTTCCATAACTTTGGACAAAATGGAGGTAATGGCGATCGGACGGTAATTGGCAGGGTCTGCACGGTTGCCTTTTTTGGGCACTGGTTGCACATTTGCAAGCTTCCAGGATTTCGGTACCGTTCTTTTTACAAGAGAGAGGCGGAACAAACGAGTCAACACAGGAGACAGTTCTGGCGCACACTGCCTCAGCACTCTCGCTGGGATGCCGTCAGGCCCGCTGGCTTTGTTCACGTCTAGACTGCACAATACTCTCCGGACCTCTTTAGCGTGCACAGCGATCTCCGGCATGGCAGTATCAAAATAATTAACTTATTATTGGATTACATTCTACTAGCTGTTTCCGTGATTTGGCACTTGGATACGTAAGAACATTAGGAAAGTAGAGCCAAGGTATAAGCTATCTTCTTTATTCCTTTCATTAAAATACATTCAGAATTTTGTGGACACATCCAGACATTTTAATTTGCCTTTATAATATTAGTAAAAAAAAGTAATTTAAAGACCAAAAATTTGATGGTGGTTGTTTTTAATAAAAACCGGCCAAGTGCGAGTCGCACTCGCGCACGAAGGGTTCCGTACCATTATCGCAAAAAACGAAAAAAAAACACGTTTGTGGTATGGGAGCACCACTTAATAGTACATTATGGTACAAGTGTGCAATGTTGGTGATTACCGCTGAGGCGTCATTGAGACCCGAGCCGTAGGTGAGGGTCTTAAGAGAGCCGAGGACGGTAATCATCAATACACACGTGTATCATACGACGTTTTTCAACACACTTGTGAAGAAAATAATACAAAAAAATATTTTTAACAGTAAAAACGAGTTGTGAATTTTTTTCAAAATGGCGGGCAAAATTAATTAATTTTCCTATGCGCGCGCATCTTACAATGGCGATCGGCCATAGACTAAAAGAATGATATTCCTTTTTATTTTGGCTTATCGTGGATAGAGTTTTAACCACGTACAAAATAGTTAATTTAAATTTTTCTTAATTACAGAGCAAATAAAATTTATATTTGAGTGAAAGTTTTATTTATTAAGCACGTACAAGTTGAAATTAAAACGAAGTTGCATGAAATGAGCAAGCAATAGGTACAATAATTTATTTGTACTATTGAGCACGACCTTTTTTGTTTCGAAACTTTTTTAAGAACAAAGCAACTCAACCAATAAATTAAAAAAAACTGTGTAACTCACTTTGTGAATAATAGTAATGAAAAAGTCACAGTTTGATAACAGGCATCATTATGTGCCTAATTGCGGTGAAATTAGAGCCACTTTATGAGCAAGTGTGTTGAAAATATTTTTATACCATTCTACCTCTAAAAAACTTATTTTATTCACTGAAAACAGTGAATAAAAAGCACTTTTACTCACTGTTTTGGTGTTTGAATTTAGAACACTCCAATATATATTCGATGTCCATCTCAATGCTATACAACCTCCATGCGCATAAAATACTCGATACGAACTCCTTGTGCAAAGAATATTCGACTTTCAAACTTCTTTATCGATTTGATTTTCAGTTTGTTAATGTTTAGGATTTTAATAATGATTTTGATTTTAGTCTGGGATGTTTAGTGAATACTTATTTGGATTGTAATTGTAATATTAATTGCATTGGTGTTAATTAATTATAATTATGTAACGTAACGGAGGTGGTCACTGGCCCCTAAAACAAAGTTGCTGTTACCTAGCCCTGCTTTAATTTAGAAAAAATATGAAAATTTTGAACGTAATAAAACTTTTATTTAGTATTTTTCCCTGTGATTTTCGCTTAAATCTTACTTTTTCTCGTAGTCATGGTATAAAATATAGTATGCAACTCTTGAATAAAACGGATTTATATCGAGGGCCATGAATCACTCGCGTCGCTCAGGATTCTAACACTTGAATCACTCGCTATGCTCGTGATTCAATCATCATGAATCACTCCCTACGGTCGTGATTCAGTTGTTAGAATCCTTCACTTGCTCGTGGTTCATCTATGGCCCTCGCTTTAAAACCGTCTTTTATTCACTAGTTGCATAATATACTATTATACCATTCCACCTCTAAAAAGCTTATTTTATACACTGAAAACAGTGAATAAAAAGCACTTTTACTCACAGTTTTAGTGTTTGAATTTAGAACACACCAATATATATTCGACGTCCATCTCAATGCAAAAACAACAACAAATCGATACAAACTCCTTGTGCAAAGAATATTCGACTTTCAAGCTTCTGCATCGATTTCTTGAATTCGATTTCTTTAAAACTATAAATAAATATTTTCTTAAATCTAATTCCGGCACAAATACGCACAAATCAAGAGCTACTCGTGTATGTTTATTCTACAGGCGCACATACAATAGTTTCAGAGATACACGATTCTGCAAAACGTTACCCCAGCAGGAAATGCAATATCTCGAAAACCTGATAACGCACTTATTATATATATTTTCAGCGCACATTCTTGCACAACTATAAGCTCTCTGCCCATGCACAATATTTCTCACTCCGATCATTCGTTTAGAATTTTCCTGCTGGAACAACTTTACCCTAGCAGGAATCGTATTTTCCGTTTTTTTTTCAAAAACGACGACACGCACATGTTTTCTATGTAGCGCACATTCACAGCAGATTACGCTCTAATTTTACGTTCCACTCATATCACTCCAGGAGCCACTTTCCTGTTGGGGTAACGTACACGGAACCCGAGGACGGGCCGCTCGTCAGGGCTATGACCGATTAAGCCGACGACGTAGCGGCCAACAAGTAGGTTGCGATGCCGCTTGGCAACAGGTGAAATTGCATCTTAGGCGAGCCGCGATGTCATACGAAGCGTCCCATACGATATCGTGGCTGAGGGTTGGAGACCGTGTCGGGAGAGAAGTGCCATTATTACGATGCCCCGCTCTCCCTGCCTTCCGCGGCCTGGACGAGGTCGCCACCGTCTGATTGCGGACGCGGTGGGCCGAAAAGTGGTAGGTGGCGGGGCCACTGACCTGTCCCGTCGCAGGGGTACCAAGGGTGCCATACACGAGGTCGTCTGGCACCCATGTGTTCGTTTCGTCCCTGGGGTGGTCACGGTTTGCAATGTGTTATGGTGCATCGGTGATGGGAGGTACACCCCAAAGGAGGCTCCGATGACGGACAGCCGCGGCGGGTTTGCGGTGAGTGCTAACGCGTGCCCGTGTTCCCGCCATATGCGGCACAGGAGAACACCGTGGAGTTTTAGTGGATTGGAGTTCCGCATAACTGCATTATCTCCCCGTGGCAGAATAGCATGCATCAGCATTTCCCCAGGCTAAAAAAATAAAATTAGTAGCGGTGTCTGTGATTGTTGTTTTTTTGTGTCGAGGGGTAAACTGATTTACCCTTGCAAAGAATTGATCAGGGTTGCTGATATAATGGAGAAAGAATTTAATCAATACCACGGTCAAACATTGCACAGTGAAAAATTAATTTTCACAAATTCGACTCGGATTGTTCATGATGCCACAAAGAACTTGTATCCTCAAATTTTTTATGAGGTAGTAGTCTGTTTAGTTCAAACGAGAACCTATCTACAAGTCATCATCATCTTCCTGCCTGTCCTTCGTCACGCCATCACTGACTCCCTTTTCTTTCATATCCATGCAGCTTTTCTTTGGCTGTCCCCTCCTCTCCATCCATCCACGATTATATTCATAACTCTTTTAGTAACATGCGTTTCATCCCTCCTCATCACATGACCATACCAGGACAAACGGTTTCCTTTCCACTTTTCTGTCACTGGCGCCAAACTGGCTGTCAAACTTCCTTTATTATACTTATTTCTTCTCACTTCATCCATTCTCGTCACTTCGCTCATCCATCTTAACATTCTCATCTCATTATATCTACGCGTGAGGAAACTAAATAAAACCTCAATTTGCAAACAATTTTAAAAGAAACAAAGTAAAAATATACAAAAATTATCAAATATGTAGATTTAATAAAAATTGAGTACCTATTGTACTACACACATCAACACGGTCTAGGGATACTTTTAAAAAAGCGAATTACTATCAATGTGTTAATTATTTATATGACATGTATATATTTAAAAGATACGTTATTTAATATTCTACCATTTTTTAATAATGGTTAAGGTACTTCGATTAAAATTTCAGGATTTTATGCAAAAAAAATGAAGCATAGACGGAAACCGTATATGAATTAACTTTTAATTTATGAGTAAAAACTGAAAAAAATAGAAAAATCATTTAATTTGTGTTTATAAACTTGAAGTTAGTAGTCTGAGAAAGCGCCCATGATGTTCATAACACATCGGCAACGATTCGGCATGCTCAGAACAAGGTTGTCAATGTCTTGCTGCGGAATATTGTCCCATGTCCTTCTGAGGTGCGCAAAAAGTTGATCTTCTGTAGCCAGATTTTCAGGAACTTCCTTCAGAGCTCTTCTTTGCAGCATATCCCACGCATGATCAATGGGATTTAGATCTGGCGATTGAGCAGGCCAGTCTAAGGCCCTAACATTGTGTGTATGTAACCAAGCTGCTACCGTTCTCGCCGTGTGTGCCCGGGCATTGTCGTGTATGAGCAGGTAATCTTGCCCCATTTGTGTTCTGTGGGGCAAGATTATGGGCCCCAGCACCTGTTGGACGTATCGTTCTGCCGTCATATTGCCCCGCACCCAAACGAGATCCGTCCGTCCTCCAAGACCAATTCCTGCCCAAACCATAATTGTTCCTCCTTGGTATGGGTGAACTTCCTGAGGGTTCTGAAGACGGCTCCATCGTCCAGGAACTCGCCAAACACGCGTCCTTAGTGAATCTGGATGGACGCCGAACCTGGATTCATCCGTGAACAGCACATTGGAACATAGCTCACGGCCCCAGTCCACGTGGTTCCGAACCCATTCTAATCGTCGTCCACGATTGCCTCTCCGTAAAGGTGGGACCCGGAGTGGTCTACGAGAGCGTAGATTGCTTTCATGCAGTCGCCTTCTTACAGTTTGGTCACTCACAAGCACTTGGTGTTCCACTCGCAGCCTTTGGACCAATTGAGTCGCCGTTGCATTTGGTTGAGCTCGCGCAGTAATTTGCAAAAATCGGTCTTGTCTGGGGGTAGTGGCCCCCGGTGCCTCTCCGCTACTTCACCTGTGGCACGATAGCGTGTCCACAATCTTGAAATTACATGTTGGTGGGTCCCTATGGCCTCAGCAACATTACGCTGAACAGACCCAGCTTCCAGCATTCCCACAGCTCGTAACATCTCCGCCCTCGTCAAATGTTGGCGTTGCATGGCTACAATACCTCAATTTTAACTTTATCTTTCGTTTAAAAATGAAAAAAAACTGTAACTAAACGTAATTCGTATTATTTTCTAAATTTCGCACAAATGAAAATTCCCTCTCCTACACATCAAGACATTTTTATGCCACCGAAACAAAAGAATTTTCAAAAATTTGAATTTAGAATTAGTCTGAGATAAATTACAAACAAATCGGTGTATAAAAGATTCCAATGCGGCCGGTACTTTTCGAGTTATTTAATTGAGTATGAAATATCCCTAGACCGTGTTGATGTGTTTATTTTTATCTTTTTCCCCACCAGAAAAGATTGAGAACCGCAACGCAATTGATGATGTAGTCTTGGGCCAATCACGTTGTGTACGTTACCCCAACAGGAAAGTGGCTCCTGGAGTGATATGAGTGGAACGTATAATTAGAGCGTAATCTGCTGTAAATGTGCGCTACATAAAAAACTTGTGCGTATCGTCGTTTTTGAAAAAAACGGAAAAAACGATTCCTGCTAGGGTAACGTTGTTCCAGCAGGAAAATTCTAAACGAATGATCGGAGTGAGAAATAATGTGCATGGGCAGTGAGCTTATAGTTGTGCAAGGATGTGCGCTGAAAATATAATAAGCGCGTAATCAGGTTTTCGAGATATTGCATTTCCTGCTGGGGTAACGTTTTGCAGAATCGTGTATCTCTGAAACTATTTTATGTGCGCCTGTAGAATAAACATACACGAGTAGCTCTTGATTTGTGCGTATTTGTGTCGGAATTAGATTTAAGAAAATATTTATAGTTTTCAAGAAATCGCACTTTTTTTAAAACCCGAAAAAAAATCACAGCGCCTAAATGAGAAAACTTATAAGCTCGCTCAAAACTGTATTCAGTCCATCTTGACGCTTGTATGAAATATCCCTAGACCGTGTTGATGTGTTTATTTTTATCTTTTTCCCCACCAGAAAAGATTGAGAACCGCAACGCAATTGATGATGTAGTCTTGGGCCAATCACGTTGTGTACGTTACCCCAACAGGAAAGTGGCTCCTGGAGTGATATGAGAAAAAGATTCAAAAGTATACATGCTTTCGTTAACGAATAATATTGCTAAAAGTCAAAACGACGGTGTCATAACTTTGACGGCAAAATACAAGAAACCGGCTCAACCCAAGTAGGTGGGTGTAAAGCACAAATAAGAACGTTTAATCAAAAATATATAATGAAAATATTCAGCTTGGAATGTTTCGCATTAAGTAGATTTAAACAAAAAACTAAACATGTAAACAAAGGCTGGTTATCCAACCAAATTCTAATGACTACGAAAAAGCGACGGATTCATACATATTGATGACCTTCTTAATTGGACGTATTAAACCTAAGCTGTTGTCCGTACAGTCGCGTTCAAACGTTTGGTGATTTGACCTAATTTTGGAGGATAATTAAAAAATACATTAAATGCACCTTGTGACCATAACAAATGAAAGAGCTTGTTGATGTAGAAATTATTATTTTTCTTCTCTAAATTATGTTTCTTAAAGTAATTATGGCATCAAATCACAGATCAAATTACAAACCCATTAATCTCAAATTATTTATCTCAAACAATTTTTAGGGTTCTGTACTCAAAGGGTAAAAACGGGACCCTATTACTAAGACTCCGCGATCCGTCTGTCACCAGGCTGTATCTCATGAACCGTGATAGACAGTTTAAATTTTCACAGATGATTTATTTCTGTTGCCGCTATAACAACAAATACTAAAAACTGGCCAAGTGCGAGTCGGACTCGCGCACGAAGGGTTCCGCACCATTATCGCAAAAAAATCACGTTTGTTGTATGGGAGACCCCCTTAATTTATTTTATTTTAATTTAATAATTATTATTTTTTGAAGTGATATACAACTAAATATTCTGTGAATATTTCAAGCGTCTACCTGTTGCCGTTATTAATATCGAGCAACAAACGGCAAAAAAATCACGTTTGTTGTATGGGAGCCCCCCTTAATTTATTTTATTTTAATTTAATAATTATTATTTTTTGAAGTGAATATACAACTAAATATTCTGTGAATATTTCAAGCGTCTACCTGTTGCCGTTATTAATATCGAGCAAAAAACGGCAAAAAAATTGCGTTTGTTGTATGGGAGCCCCCCTTAAATATTAATTTTATTCTGTTTTTAGTATTTGTTATAGCGGCAATAGAAATACATCAATTGTGCAAATTTTAACTGTCTAGCTATCATGGTTCATGAGATACAGCCTGGTGACAGATGGACAGACAGACGGATCGTGAAGTCTCAGTAATAGGGTTCCGTTTTGACCCTTTGGGTACGGAACCCTAAAAACAGAATAAAATAGTATATTATGCAACTAGTGAATAACGGACGATTTTAAAGCGAGGGCCATAGATGAATCACGAACAAGTAAAGGATTCTATCAACTGAATTACAAGTAAGTAAAGTGGTGAACTTCATGAAAAATTAAATTCAGAACTGTCGTTTCTCAGAAATTAGAAAACTTGGTTTAAGAAAAATTTAACAGACGGACTGCAAAACTTTTGGATTAAATGGTTCCAAAGGTCGCACGCTCGTTTGGCAACTCAGTTCCAGTCTGCCTTAGAGTCAGGGTCGCTGCCCCAGTTCCCAACGACAGGAATAACCCACCTGCTCTATAAATCGGGTAGTACTGCGGAACCTAAAAATTATAGACCGATAACGTGTTTACCGACGGTCTATAAAGTTCTTACATCCATTCTGAGAGCGAAAATTAATCAACATATTGACAATAACGCCATCATGTCTGCTTCTCAGAATGGATGTAGGAACGGGTCCCGCGGTACTAAGGAGCTGCTCCTCATAGACATTGCCATTAGCCAACAGGTTCGCCGTTCCCGCAAGGATCTGGCGACAAGTTGGATAGATTACAAGAAGGCCTATGACTCAGTGCCACATACATGGCTCATGAGGGTGCTGGAGTTGTATAAAATTGATACAACTCTGCGCGCCTTCCTGACGTCATGTATGGGGCAGTGGAGGACGGTCCTTCACTATCCAGGATGTCGACAGATTCAGGAAAACAGTGAACCTATAAGGATTGAGGGTGGTATATTTCAGGGCGACAGTCTGAGTCCTCTGTGGTTTTGTTTAGCCCTGAACCCTCTCAGTACACTGCTGGAGGGTTCAGGCCTGGGCTATCGGTTGAGGAGAGGTGGTCAGGTTATATCACACCTCCTTTACATGGATGACCTGAAGCTCTTTGCCCCCAACAACTTGCAACTGATGAAGCTACTGAAGGTAACAGAAACCTTCAGTGACGCCATCAGGATGGAATTTGGTGTGGACAAATGTGCAGTCGTTCATGTAAAGCGAGGGGAGATTATGGAATCCGTGGGAATACTACTCTCGGACTCCATACACCTTAGATCCCTTTCCTCAACTGAGACTTACAAGTATTTGGGTATGTCGGAAGCACTAGGCATCAATGTTACTGACGTGAAACAATCGTTGAAGGAACGCTTCTTTGGCCGCCTGAAAAAAGTACTAAATAGTCTTTTATCAGGCGGGAACAAGGTGCGCGCCTTCAACGGCTGGGTCATGCCGGTCTTGATGTACTCTTTCGGCATACTCAAATGGACTTAGACAGATCTTGACGCCCTGGATAGGAGAGTCCGCACATTGCTTACCGCAAATCGTATGCATCACCCACGGTCATCGGTTATGAGACTGTATATCCCTCGGAAGAGCGGGGGTCGTGGCTTTTTAAATGCTAAGACCCTGCACAACCGCGAGGTATGCAGTCTTAGGGAATACTTCCAGGCCGCTGACGTGGGTATGCATCGAGATGTGGTAGCAGTGGACAAGGGCCTTACCCCGCTCTCCTTGGCTAACGAGAACTGGCGCAAACCTATAGTATTAGATACTAATGACCGCATGGAGGTATGGCAGAGCAAGGAGCTTCACGGACGCTTCTGCCGGGTTCTACATGGGCCCGATGTAGATTTTTTGGCGTCCGTGGCCTGGTTGCGATTTGGTGACCTTTTTGGGGAAACCGAAGGTTTTGTCTTTGCGATTATGGACGAAGTTATGATGACGAACAACTACCGGAAATACATTGTGAAAGATGGCACGGTTGACATCTGATGGGCATGTCACCGGCCTGGGGAATCTATCCGTCACATTATCTCCGGTTGTTCTAGTCTAGCTAACGGAGACTATTTGCATAGACACAACCTTGTAGCTAGGATTATCCATCAGCAACTTGCTCTTAAATACAATCTTGTGGAATCGGAAGTGCCTTACTATAGGTATGAGCCCGACCTAGTTCTCGAGAATGGCAATGTCACGTTGTATTGGGATCGTCTATCATCACTGACAGGACTATTGTTGCCAATAAGCCTGACATAGTGGTGATAGACCGACTAGAGCATCGCGCAATGATTGTTGATATAGCGGTCCCCCATGACGAGAACCTCGTGAAGGCTGAGAGAGATAAGAAAAGCAAGTATCTTGATCTGGCTCGCGAGGTTGTCGACATGTGGGATGTGAATACAGCAATCATTGTGCCGATAGTCGTTACGGCCAATGGCATAATAGCCAAGAGCCTCGACGAACACCTGAGGAGGCTCTCGTTGGGCAGCTGGATCAAGGGCTTGATCCAGAAAGCGGTACTCCTGGACACGGCGCGTATCGTTAGGAGGTTCCTCCCTCAGGAGCCCTGACCACCGGTAGCTTGGACCCTGTTCCCGATACCGGTGGGCTACTATTTTTTATATTTTTAAATGTTTTTCTTTTTAACCGTATTTCGTTAAACACGAAATACGGTTAAGCGCATGCTCTTGTAGTAAGTAGCTTGAGGGCGCTCTGAGCACCGCATGCGAATTTATTCATTTATTCTTATATTAACCGTATGCCAAGGGAGTTAAGGTTTATATTACATTGTTCTTCAAATTGCTCTCCGCCGCGCCTCCAGCGGTGTGCGCTAGGCCTTTCGCGACGACGCCGACGGCCCTTGTAGTGTCGTTAAATGTTATGTGAAACGCTCTCAGATTGAGCATGTTGACGATCCAGCCACACCAGGGTCGGATCTATGCTGTTGAACATGGTTTTGTCAAAGGCGCATATTGAAAAAGAATACATGCTGTATTATTACACCATTCGATAGTGTGGATAAAATTCTGAAGAGCAATATCATTTTACATTTCGACGAATAAATACATACGCTCGAAAAACATTACCCTCCACAGTCGTGTAAAAACTATGCATGGAGGCTCTGTGCCTAGTCGCCTCTGTCGGGTAGCAGTCTTACTTATTATTATACTATATTGTACACAAACCATGCAAATGCAACATGACAGTTTATGAACAAAGGCGAGCTAGGCAGTATTAGCACCCACCACCTTGTCGAAACACGTATAAATAATATGAATTCTTATAAAAATGTATTTTTGCACATCTTTTAGTTTTCGTAAGCTTCCGTATTACGTATCCGCATAGTAATAGCCGTATCAGCATACCACTGACATTTCTCGTTTGTTTTAACTGCTGTGCTCAACATAACATTAACTAAAAGTCAGTACCACAGTACAAAACCGCGACTATAACCACTCGATTAATTCTTATAGCTAAATAATACTAAATAATAATGCTTTAACAATATCCAAATATATTTCAAAGTGTAAAAAAGACACATTTTATAAATGATAATAAAATAATCTTACAAACAACGATTTCAAGAGTAGATTTCTGCGCCTTGGCTTAACAAGTAGGTTAAATAGTTTAATGGGTATAAAAAGACAATAAATACCGTCAAATAGAGTCATCATCACAGATTGGACAAAATATTTAAAAATTCTATTATATTTATAGGTTTATCCTAATTTTACTCCAACACCGTTATAAAACCAACCACCGATTAAATCATTTTTTAGCTTACATCATGGTACTGCAGACATAAGTGTACCGTCATTAGTGTACCGTAAGGGATATTCCTGACGACGACGCGACGCGAATGTAAAATGCGTCGATAGACGATAACACGTACAGTGAACGTACTTGGATTTTCGCTTATCGGTGTGATATAAATCGAATCGCGTCGAACCATCAGAAAAATCGCTGACTTCGCTACTTTTACAGTTCAGAATAGAGTACCACGTTTTATTCACTTAGAATTATAAACTTGATTACAAAACAGGTGCATTAAAAGAGCCTCTTGATATATTACGATTCAAACTTTATGGCGGCTATTAAGTGCGCTACTAGCTGCGCGGTACCCCTCCCAATCACCCCCGCTGTCACATGAATTTGCAAATTTAGCGACAGCGACCCACCTCGTATTTCGAGCCGCAATGAAGTTAGAATGAAAAGGACTCTTTGGCAAAATGTCTACTTGTCGTAAAATATTTCTTTCTCAGAAAGTCGATTTCGCAGAATGTCGCTTTCACAGAGTGACTCTTTTTCAAAAGGTCGCTTTCTCACAATGCCTCTTTCGCGAAATGTCGCGTTAGCGTTAGTAACTTAGAATGATATTTAGATAGGTTAAAGGAAGGTTGCTTATTTTCTTATTAAATGCTTACAATTTATTCATATTATTTATAATCCTATTATTTAGCATTATAATACACAAAATGAATCTGTTGTTATAGAATATACAATGAATCACGTTATCTATATATATAAAAGAAGAATCATCAATATAATTATTTTATTTTATTATAAAATGATAATAATTTATTTTAATTAGGTATTTACATAATTGTTATTGCTACTATTGAAAATAAGTTATTGTAAATTTAATGCCCTGTCATGGCAACACTTTATACAATTATGTGAAGATACTTCGAAAAAACTTTTAATGCCCTGTCATGGCAACACTTTATACAATTATGTGAAGATACTTCGAAAAAACTTATAAACGTATGTGTCATGTCAAGACTACTAAACTGTGGACTGATCATAGATTTAGATTTTTTTTTGCTACGCAAAAAGATACACGAAGCGTGCGAGCGAGAAATCCTAATCAAGTACAAACCGCCCAAGAGAAAAAGAGAGAGTGAATGACGTACCGATATGTCTTTTTTTTCGCGAATAAGTACCCCTAGCGGCCCATCTGTTTTACGCCGCAATGAATTTCTTGCATTTAAATAATAATCTTTAGATTTAAATTGATAATATTAATTATACAATTATGGTGACTTGTTCTGTGAGTGAATGTGACTATACAAGACGAAATAACCCCAATAAATACACGTTTCACAGGTAAGTACAATTTTGTCCTTGGATTGTTTTTAATATTGTTTTGATTGTTTTGAATATTTTGTATTTCGTATTTTAAATAAATGCGAGATATTATTTTGTAATTTGTATTTTAATTAAAGCAAAGCATGGTTTTTGCCCAGCAATCGTGTTTCTTATGGTGTTCACCAAGTATCGATATCGATATTGAACATGGACTTTTTACCAACACTTTTTTAACTAACACATGGACAAATTCCCTCACACATAGATTTTATATTTTTGGTTTCGTTTTCCATCTGACTCTGTGTATCTTGTACATACTATATCTATGGGACTGATTGTATTTATGTCATAAAGATAAAGATTATTATGTGATTTGATTTAAAACATGGATCTAGAAATTCAATATATCACTAGTCAAAAAGGCCATAGAACATTTATACTCTGCGATTACCGATATAATAAGAGCAAAACTAATAAAAGAATATTGTTTTTTTACAATTTTCAAATAAATATTAGATGACGTTTGAGACGAGATATGTATTTGATTATACCATTTTTGAATCAATATTTATTGTAAATTAGATTACTTACCAAAGTCACAGATAATATAATACTAGCATACAGATGCCTCATCCCATTCAAAGAAACCGTGGCGACGTAACTAGCGTTTTTCATATGATTACTAGGTTCGTGAATATTTTTTCTTTAAATACAGTGAAGGTTCGTTTTATAGTATTTTTGCACGTTTTTACAGTTTTTTTTGCACCAAAATGTGTTACAATGCAAATTTTAACAATCGAGTGGAATGCCTTAGAAATTAAAAAAAGCGCCATCTTTTGGCATCAATTTTAAATGATCCGTTCAAATAATTTTTGAAATGTGAATAAAGAGCCCAATATTCCATGATTTTGTTCTTAGGAGAGTTGATTAAACAAGAACATACAGTTTTTATGTTCAATTCCAGAAAATGTTAATTTTACATGTCACGCCATCTAGTGAGATTTATTTGAACCAAATTTTCTTACTTTGCAATGAGACCCCGTGACAAAGTGAAGACTTATAATTATAATAACATGATTTGTTTACTTTTTATAACATATGACTTGTAAGAAATATTTTTTTACTAATTTAATCCAAAAATTTTAGTCTAAGTAACTTACACGACATTTTGCGAAAGAGGCATTGTGAGAAAGCGATCTTTTGAGAAAGTGTCATTCTGCGAAAGCGACATTATGAGAAAGATACATTTTACGACCAGTAGACATTTTGCGACTAAGCCGTTAATCTACCTATACGTTATAGTACGTTCAGCTAATTCTAGGCTGTCAGCCCGCTACGGCCTTGGCGACAAGCAAATTATTTACGACATTTACTTATACATATTAACTCCAACTGATCTCGATTTTATTTCGCTCGTAATTAAATTAGCTTTAAATTGGACGGATTCACTTAAATAGCTTAAAATTAAAAATATCATCCAATTAAAAATATTACGTTGGCGAGCAATGTTATCGTGTCTAGTTTGTGTAAGCGAACTTGCGAGCGCCCTATGTTCTTATTCTGAACCAGGGGGTTAACCTTGCTCTAAGAGATTATGATATGGTAGCCCCTCAGAACAGAATATGACATGGGACCCTGCTTGTGCTATGTCATTTACACTGCGTGGTTGCGCGAAAATGCATTATATATATATCCTGATAAGCAGTTTCTGGTCCAAACAAAATGATCGCAAAATTAATGTAACAAATTGTCAAGGGTGATCGAAACTCTGTGGATTGGTTGAACTAATTATACATCAATAGCCAATCGCATCACTTACATGCGTTTAATTTTTCACGCGGCGGTCTTGTGCCCTCTGGGTTTGGACATATCATGGCTCCACTTTCTAACAGCAGCCGAATCTATGTTATTTGCCTGAACGGATAGGTGATTAAGGCTCGGTTTCTGAATTTAGTATTTTAAGGTAAGAACCAGTCAAACCTTTACTTTTATGCCAAAGTTTGTTTGACAGGATTTCAAGCTCAACTCAACTTGACATTCTAAATTCAGAAATAGGCGATTAATTATATTGATTCATCAAGCAAGTCGAAGAGCCTATCATTAAAATTTAAGCTTACTAGTAACATGTAATAAGTTACACAGTTTTAACTCCGGGATCATTGGCTGTGAAGGGATCGTAGTCTCCGAGCTTCACCAGTTCGATGGACATGTCCCATAGCTTCTTCGCGTATTCGTCGTTCAAGCCCTTAGCCGCAGGAGCGGTTACAGCACAATCACTGCAAGAAAAACAAGGTCTTATTTAGGTAAAGGTTTATGCAGCAAGAGCATGGTGGTAATCGACTTATGTGTCGAAACTTCGAAAGGCGTGGGTTCGAGGCCAGGCAGGCGCTTTACTTTGTGTAAAATTACCACTGCTCTAAACACGGTGAAGAAAAACATTGTGAGGAAATGGAATGTCCTAGAAATAAAAATCAAAGACATGTGACATCCATCCAACAACCTGCACGGGGCCCGCGTGGTGCTTTAAGGCCCATTCCCTCTCAAAGAAAGGAGGCCTGTGTCCCAGCAGTGATCTTTATATATAAAAGAGAAATTATGTATGTATGTATGATCCTTATAGACTCCGAAACGGCTCGACCGATTTTAATGAAATTTTCAGAGAATCATTAGATTGACCCAGCGGATAATCCTGTAAAGTTTTTGGCGATCGGAGCATACGCGGGCGAAACCGCGGGCAGAAGCTAGTAATAAAACGTTAAAAGGCTGATGAGGATGATGCAGCAATTTGTTTTCGTCTGATTCTTTGATGGTTTCAGATTTGTTCCAATTTCGAATTAGGATAACCTACCCATCGCTGGCACTTTTCCAGTTATTGGCACTTCTGAGTTTATAGGCTAACTAGCGGTCCCACGCGGCTTCGCTCCCGTCAACTGGCTACGTACCTACCCTATCCTACCTACCCTACATACATGATTGCATAACTGAAACCGTTTACGCAGCGTACGCAACGGAAATCCTCAAAAAGTAATATTCTTGCCCGTTTTTGCAACGTTTTTCATTTATGCTCCGCTCCTTTTGGTCGTAGCGTGATGTTATATAGCCTATAGCACTCAGGAATAATGTAGCTTTCTACCAGTGAAATTTTTTAGAATCGGATCATTAGTTCCAGAGATTACCCCCTACATACAAACTTACAAATTTTACCTCTTTATAATATTAGTATAGATAAAACTAATTATTATAAAAACAAAAACCCGACTGCTAAAAACTAATTAACTGATAATATATTAATTATATCTAGTACTTGTTTTTCTCTTTTCAGTTAATTCATTTTTAGCAGTCGGGTTTTTTGTTTTTATAACAATTTGTTTTATTTCAGACTTTTTGTTTTACGAGTAGTAATGAACGAGTTCTCGTAATAAGTTATGTGTTAATAATATTTATTTTGCTATCAAAGTTACGCTTATCTTGAAATTTTGCTAAAATAGGAACATAAAAGTGTTACAATATATATATATTTGGTATGGCATATTTAGTAGCTCATTTGATCCCCATATTGTTAGTGAAAAAAGCAATTGTATCACCCCCTTTAATATTTAGATGGGAGGCGCCATTTTAAAAATTATGTAGCATATGTCACTCACAAAATTAAGACGAATCTAACGACACCTCATATGCCATAGTCTGTCAAGCCGTTTGGGCTGTAGAGCGTAATATAGAAATGGACATACATACATACGCTCCAAAAACCCTCAGTTTTCGCGCAGTCGGGTAATAATAAGTTAACCAAAGATTAGGCAATGTTGGAATTTTCATGCCAGTAATAGGATTTTAGATAGCTTTTTTATAATTTAGTGAAAAACTATTTCATTGGATGATACAACTCTCAAAATAAAGATTAGAATGTTGCCTTCGATGTCATTATAATTTTTGCATGCTAGTGCATTTCAATATGATTTTCTGGGCATGTGATTACGAACGAAGCTAGGGGAGGCACTCTCTTAAAGTGCCAATAAATTCTATTCTTACCCTATGTATCAGTTCGATTGTAACACTAATTGGGTAATTGGGAAATATCAACAACAGCCTAGTATTTTCTCAACTCTATTGGGTCGTTTTACAGTCTAACCGGAACTAGCTGCAGGTGCCTATCTGAATTCCACAACCCAGCTACTGGGTGTTAAAGCCAAGGCAAGACTGATGTCTCAGATTTCAGGCATCTGACTACCTTTAGCATAATTGCGTATGTGAATTCGGCAAGGCAAAGAGTTTTGACTCCATCAATCGATCAATCACATGCGGTATTAAAGACGCGATGTGGATTGCCATCCACGTGATTGGTCGATTGAGGTCAAAACTCTTCGCCTTGCCGAATTCACTTACGCAATTAGGCTGCTGTAATGATTGCCGCGACGAATCACGGTTCGGCGGACAATAAACAATATTTATTTGTTCAAGCCTTAAACCTATTCACAATGAATGTACCTTAAATTTTACTCATTAAGTTAGTGGCAAGATACAAAATATGTGCAACTGGGCTTAAACTAGGAGGATTCCTGTGCTATAAGCACCAGTTACTTCCGTCACCACCGTGTTCGAGCTGCCATTACAAGTGTGGTGCGGTGCAAAAGTAAGTATCAAAAACACTATAATTAATTAATTACTGTTATCATAAGAGTGTGCTTGTATGAACATGTGTGTGTCGCAACAACTGTCGCAACCCAGCGCTGGGCGGGGTCCGCTAGGGCCGATGCCTATCTGGGTCACGGATAAGGACAAGAGTGTGTGAGGAGTGGCTTGACAGGCGTCACGGCGTCCTCACCTTCCACCTGACGCAGGTCCTCACAGGACAACATTCTGCGGCTGTTTCGGGCGGTTCATGAGATAAGGCAGGAAGAAACGCACGGGTGTCACCATTGTGAGGATCGCCCGGAGGACACGGTAGAACATACGGTGGAGGTCTGCACCGCTTGGGTGGAGCAACGTCGTGTCCTCGTGGAGGCGATCGGCGGTGGCAACCTCTCGCGTCTGGCCCTGGTTCAAGCCATGATACGGAGCGAGAGGACATAGGAAGCTGTCACCTTCTTCTGCGAAGTAGTAATGCTCGCGAAGGAGGAGACAGAACGCGTGACGGAGACGCGGGCTTGCGGACGGCGAGTAATGGGTAGCTCGCCGTCCGATAAAGACCAGGCCCGAGTCGACGGCGCGTAGTGTTCCACGCGCACCTCAAAGAGGTGTCAGCAAACTGATGGGGTCCGCTAGGGCCGATGCCTGTGTGGGTCGTGGATAAATCTGAAACAGAGTTACCGCGGCCCTCAAGCAACTGAAGGAACACGGGTGGGTTTTAGTCTGTAAAAGTCTAACACACCCTCCCGCTTCACCCAGAGCGGGAGAAATCATTGGATGAATTCCCACACAAAAAAAAATGCTGCTGTAATGAATGACTGTCATAATTCTAAAAAATATAGTCCAGCTATCACCACCAACCAATCATATACCTATAGCTTAAAGAGCTTTCTGTTCCGAGGCATGGAAGAGTCTCGGTATGTAACGGTTGCTCACCCATCCACGAACACACCTCGGCAAGCTTTGTCTAATCTTAAAAATTGACCCACGTGGCTCATATTATTTAGCCACGAGTTTTGAAGTGTAGGTCCATGAAATTAAACCTTAATACTGGGAGACTTAATTCATTGGCAATATTTCAGGGCGTGAAGATGTTCGCATAACTCGACAAATTGTATGGAACAGGTGATTGTTTTTTTTTTTCAAATCGTGGGGTTGGTGCGATAGTAGAAGTTGTTTCAAACCCAATGCCAATGAATTAAAAGTCAATATATGCATAGTAGTGTCGAGTTTCAATACAGTCAGTATACGATTCCCGAAACTACTAAGTGACTGTAATTTAATTACTGACGCTTCAACAAGTAGATAGCGACCTTTTACGTTCACACGATAATTGTAACTTAATAGTTTATTATGCAACTAGTGAATAAAGGACAGATTTAAAGCGAGGGCCATAGATGAATCACGAACAAGTGAAGGATTCTAACAACTGAACCGTAGGGAGTGATTCATGATGATTCAAGTGTTAGAATCCTGAGTGACGCGAGTGATTCATGGTCCTCGATATAAATCCGTTTTATTCAAGAGTTGCATACTATATTTTATACCATGATTACGAGAAAAAGAAAGATTTAAGCGAAAAGCACAAGGAATAATAATAAAATATTACAAAAAATGTGAAAACTCAGGGTTTCAGATTTCTTGGAAAATTGAAGCTGAGCTAGTTGTTTGGAACTGCATCTGAGGAACTGTTTCAGGGGCCAGTGACCACCTCCGTTACGTTACATAATTATAATTAATTAAACACCAATGCAATTAATATTAGAATTACAATCCAAATAAGTATTCACTAAACATCAGACTAAAATCAAAATCATTATTAAAATCCTAAATATTAACAAACAGAAAATTAAATCGATGACGGAGTTTGAAAGTCGAATATTCTTTGCATACTTTTACAAACTCCTTTGTATCGAGTATTTTATGCGCAAGGAGGTTGTATAGCATTGAGATGGACGTCGAATATTTATTGGTGTGTTCTAAATTCAAACACCAAAACTGTGATTAAAAATGCTTTTTATCATTGTTTTCAGTGAATAAAATAAGCTTTTTAGAGGGAGAATGGTATAATAGTATATGTCCGGCGCACGGGCTACTGGGACTGAGATCCACAGCCTAATTGCGTAACTGAATTCGTTTTTGGGAAAGAATCGATTCTTTCCCAAAAACGACTTTAGGTATTAAAATGCAATACGTAAAGTCGTTTTGGGAAAGAATCGATTCTTTCCCGAAAACGAATTCAGTTACGCAATTAGGCTGCCGGTCTCTCCGGGAGGCCATGCTTGAGCGCTTGAACCTGTCTTTGGAGGCAGTCTCCGAATGGGGCGATGCCAATCTAGTCAATTTCAATGCAGCTAAGACAAAGACCAAGATATTTTATTTCAAGTAGGCCACCAAGCGGCACTTTTGAACTCAACTTTTATAACTTGTAAATTTTAATGTACCTAATACATTAAAATTTACAAGTTATAAAAGTTGAGTCTACCGTGCATTCGGAAAGTAGCTTGTTATGGAGAAGAATGCACAAGAAACTCCATACTTACTCTTTTAAAGAAAATGTTTTTTTACAATATTTAGTAACATAAGTACATACATTAATAAATTCATATATGTGAGGACAATGCACCCAGAATAGCACTACACACTATACTACGTACATGCATAAAGTAATAAAAGTACTCACACATGTACTGTGCAGTTATATAATAGATGCTAGAAAAGCATTAACATCCGAAGCAGTTAAGTTATGACCAATCCCAACTGACGGCGTCCGTTCACGAACATGACGCATGAATTGGCATCACCCAGCTCAACCATCATGAAAGGAACCGGATGATCCAACACACGCGCCACCACCAGAGAGACATTTGAGAGAGCATGACACACTCAACTGCCAGGGCACACACAAGTCAACGAACGACCCACAGTACAGTAAATGTTAGATTTACAGTTGGGTGCATAGTACTCACACACGTGCTGTGCAGTTATACAATACTAAGGAAATTGAGTTTATACAATACAAATATATTCATTCAGTCTACAGCAGGTCCAACAATACTTCAAAACAATAATGTTCTGCATATCACTTGTTTTTGCGCCCTAGTGGATGTTGAGTAGGCATAGCATTTAGCCAAGCAATTTTATCAATCAAATATAAATTTCGTCTCATTCAGCTCAAGAATGTGGGGAGGAATTTTATTGTAACATTTTGTACAGTACCCCATGAAAGATGAAGCTACTTTTGCCAGTTGAAACCTGGTTGAACTAATTGGTCCCTATTTCTAGTAACGTAATTATGTTTGTCGCCGTTTTTACTAAAAATATGTAAATTCTTTCTCACGTACATGATGTTTTCATAAATATATTGACAAGGAACCGTCATGACGTTAATGTCCTTAAACAGTTCCCTTAGAGAATCGCGCCGGCGAAGATTATATATTGCTCTGATGGCTCGTTTTTGCAGAATAAAAATTGACTCAATGTCTGCAGCCCTTCCCCATAGTAAGATACCGTAAGACATTATACTATGAAAATAACTAAAATATACCAGTCTCGCGGTATCCACATCCGTTAACCGACGAATCTTTCCAACAGCATAAGCCACCGAACTCGCCGCCCAGGAAAACCGTTTTATCGACGAATTCTGGCTTCTCCTTGTTTAACATAATGTGACAATCAGTACTTTTGACATTCGGCAATGAAAATTTTACGCACTTGGTTTTTTTACCATTTAAAACTAAATTATTGGCTGTGAACCAATCCTGAACCTGCCGTAGCGCGTTATTTACGTCGTCAACCTGACAAGTACGTCTATTTATTTAAAAATTAAAGATGTGTCATCAGCAAATAACACCATGTTTAGTTTGTTTTCCAATAAACGGGGTAAATCGTTTATGTATACTAAAAATAAGAAAGGACCTAAAATTGAGCCCTGGGGTACCCCCATTTTCACGTTTAACCCGGTCGAATTCACACCGTTTATTTGAACTAATTGCTGTCTATCATTCAAATAAGATTTAACCAAACTTAACGCTGACTGACCTAGCCCGTAATGCTCAAATTTCAGAAGTAACGTTTCATGATTGACGCAATCAAACGCTTTCGACAGGTCGCAGAAGATACCTATGGCATCCTGCGACTCTACCCACGCATTAAAGATGTGTTTTAATAGGGTGACACCAGCGTCAGTTGTACAACGTCCTCTGGTGAAACCATACTGTTTATCATGCAAGATGGTATTCGTATTAAAATGAATGAGCATTTGATTTAGCATTATCTTCTCAAAAACCTTGCTGAATACCGGCAACACGGATACTGGTCTATAATTATTTGTGTCTTTACTGTCCCCGGATTTAAAAAGTGGTATAACCTTACTATATTTTATTAGATCCGGAAAGACTCCTTGATATACACACCAATTGAAAATCAAAGCCAAGTACGGCGCTATAGTCTGAATAATGGAGGTACAAGCTTTGATGGACATTCCCCACAGATCTCCAGTCGGCTTGATCTTGATTTGCTTAAAAGCTTTTATTACTGTCATGGGGTGTATATGTCATCATCTGCTTAGCCTTTTTTCCCAACTATATTGGGGTCGGCTTCCAGTCTTACTGGATTCAGCTAAGTACCAGTGTTTTACATGGAGCGACTGCCTATCTGACCTCCACAACCCAGTAACTGGGTAACACGGTACCCCTTGGCAAGACTGGTGTCAGATCTCAAGCTTCTGACTACTCGTAACGACTGTCAAAGATCTTCAAATAACAGCCGGGACCAACGGCTTAACGTGCTTGCCAAGGCACGGAGGAAACTCGGTATGTTGAAATGTATATGTGAAAAGTTAAATACATTCGGGCAGGCTGAAACGTTCGCGTTTAATAATCCGAAAGCAAGCGAGGACGAAGAATTTAAGGTTTCAGTAGTTTTAATTGGGATGTTGGTAAAGAAATTTACAAATTCTAAAAAAGACCCAGGCGTGTCTTTTTCCGCAAAAAAGAACCTATTCCACCCGGCTCCATCTTTCCGTCGTGTAACCGTGCCGATAACGGACCATCTCGACCTTCTTGGTGTTACGTTAACATCGACCTTCAAATTTGGTCCATTCATTGAGGCAAAGGCTCAGTTGGCTGCAAAAAAGTTGGGGATCCTTGCAAAGGTGAGACGGTACTTCACGCCTGAACAGCTGCTCAAATTGTATCAAGCGCAAGTTCGGTCATGCATGGAGTACTGCTCTCACCTCTGGGACGGATCTGCCAAATAACAACTTGATGCACTTGAGTCGATTTACAAACGGGCCAAGAGGCTTATCGGCCACGATGCACTGGTCGCCTCAAAGCTCCAGAGCCTTGAACATCGACTGTCTGTCGGTTTTTTATCGGTTACATTTCGGGGAGTGTGCGATGGAACTGCACAATTTGATTCCGCCTAGCCCTTTCCATCACCGGACAACAAGACGTACGGCAATGCGCCACCGGTGCTTGGTAGACATCCCACCCATACGTACAAAGCGTTTTGCGAATACTTTCATTGTACGCACAGCTAAGGAGTGGAGTTCCCTGCCGGAGTCTTTGTTTCCTGATAGCTACAACCTTGGGGTCTTCAAGTCAAGAGTGAAGCGTGAGAACTTCTAGGCAAGCGTACTTCACCGTCGACCACATCATCGCTTACCATCAGGCGAGATAGTGGTCAAACGCGAGCCTAAAGAAAAAAAAAAGAATAAATAATAAGTTTTTATATACTTTTTTTTTTTGTAAATAGAAGCTGAGCTAGGTAACAGCATCTGTGTTTCAGGGGCCAGTGACCACCTCCGTTATGTTACATAAACACAAATGCAATTAATATTAGAATTACAATTCAAATAAGTATACACTAAACGTCCCTAGACTAAATTCAAAATCATTATTAAACTCAAAATTAAATTGATCAAGGAGTTTGAAAGTCGAGTGATCTTTGCGCAAGGAGTTTGTATAGCACTGAGATGGAGGTCGAATATATATTGGTGTTCTAAATTCAAACACAAAAACAGTGATTAAAAGTGCTTTTTATTCACTGTTATCAAAGAATAAAATAAGCTTTTTAGAGGGGGAATGGTATAATAGTTATTTATGCTACAAGTGCGGAAAGTAGGTGATTTCCGATGAGTGGATAAATCGACACGAGTCGGCAATCATCTTACGCACGTGTATCATACAACATTTTACTATGCATTGTGCGAGGCAATAAAAAAATATATCTGAACCAAGCAGGAAATTTATAAAATGGCGGGCTTATTCAAGGGCGCTCAGCATATCCACAGATTAACTTTAACTGCGCATGTACAAATAGCTGTCACGTCGTAACACAAAAAGGCACGAGCAAAATATTCATTCTGCCAAAAATATTTAGTGAATATTTAAAATTAATTTAGTACTTAACTAATTTTTAAAACTTTTCTCAAATAATAAAACTCTATGCGGCGGGCTGACCTTGGAGTCAAAAATTAAAAAAGTACAGGAAAATAAAAAGCACTAGTAAAAAAAGTGACACTTTCCGCACAGTTTGGTTGCTTGGAAAACGCTCTTTTCGAGGACATGCATTGTAATAGTACATTGTGATACATGGGTGGAAAGTAGGTTATTGCAAACGAGCTGTCATTAACAAGCCCGAGCCGAAGGCGATGGTTTTTAATGACACGAGTTTGCAATAACCTACACAACCTACACACCCGTGTTTGTAAAAAGCACTAGTAAAAAAGTGAAACTTGCCGCACAGTTTGGCTGCTTGGAAAACGCTCTTTTCGAGGACATGTATTGTAATAGTTATTTATCCTACAAGTGCGGAAGGTAGGTGATTTCCGATGAGTGGTATTTTATTCGCGAGCGAGCTAAGCGAGTGAGTGGATAAATCGACACGAGTCGGAAATCATCTTACGCACGTGTATCATACAACATTTTACTATGCATTGTGCGAGGCAATAAAAAAATATATCTGAACCAAGCAGGAAATTTATAAAATGGCGGGCTTATTCAAGGGCGCTCAGCATATCCACAGCTTAACTTTTACTGCGCATGTAAAAATAGCTGTCACGTCGTAACACAAAAAGGCACGAGCAAAATATTCATTCTGCCAAACATATTTAATGAATATTTAAAATTAATTTACTGATCAAAACCTAAATCTAGAGTAATTATAAACGCCTTAAATGAAGTATTAGTTTTGTTTTACCTTTTATATGAATGATAATCTGTACTTAACTAATTTTTAAAACTTTTCTCAAATAATAAAAACTCTATGCGGCGGGCTGACCTTGGAGTCAAAAATTAAAAAAGTACAGGAAAATAAAAAGCACTAGTAAAAAAAGTGACACTTTCCGCACAGTTTGGTTGCTTGGAAAACGCTCTTTTCGAGGACATGAATTGTAACAGTTATTTATCCTACAAGTGCGGAAGGTAGGTGATTTCCGATGAGTGGTATTTTATTCGCGAGCGAGCTAAGCGAGTGAGTGGATAAATAGACACGAGTCGGAAATCATCTTACGCACGTGTATCATACAACATTTTACTATGCATTGTGCGAGGCAATAAAAAAATATATCTGAACCAAGCAGGAAATTTATAAAATGGCGGGCATATTCAAGGGCGCTCAGCATATCCACAGCTTAACTTTTACTGCGCATGTAAAAATAGCTGTCACGTCGTAACACAAAAAGGCACGAGCAAAATATTCATTCTGCCAAACATATTTAATGAATATTTAAAATTAAATAACTGATCAAAACCTAAATCTAGAGTAATTAAAAACGCCTTAAATGAAGTATTAGTTTTGGTTTACCTTTTATATGAATGATAATCTGTACTTAACTAATTTTTAAAACTTTTCTCAAATAATAAAAACTATGCGGCGGGCTGACCTTGGAGTTAAAAATTAAAAAAGTACAGGAAAATAAAAAGCACAAGTAAAAAAAGTGACACTTTCCGCACAGTTTGGTTGTTAGAAAACGCTCTTTTCGAGGACATGAATTGTAATAGTACATTGTGATACAAGGGTGGAAAGTAGGTTTCTTGCAAACGAGCTGTCATTAACAAGCCCGAGCCGAAGGCGATGGTTTTTAATGACACGAGTTTGCAATAACCTACACACCCATGTTTGTAAAAAGCACTAGTAAAAAAGTGAAACTTGCCGCACAGTTTGGCTGCTTGGAAAACGCTCTTTTCGAGGACATGTATTGTAATAGTTATTTATCCTACAAGTGCGGCAGGTAGGTGATTTCCGATGAGTGGTATTTTATTCGCGAGCGAGCTAAGCGAGTGAGTGGATAAATCGACACGAGTCGGAAATCATCTTACGCACGTGTATCATACAACATTTTACTATGCATTGTGCGAGGCAATAAAAAAATATATCTGAACCAAGCAGGAAATTAATAAAATGGCGGGCTTATTCAAGGGCGCTCAGCATATCCAAAGCTTAACTTTTACTGCGCATGTACAAATAGCTGTCACGTCGTAACACAAAAAGGCACGAGCAAAATATTCATTCTGCCAAACATATTTAATGAACATTTAAAATTAATTTATTGATCAAAATCTAAATCTAGAGTAATTAAAAACGCCTTAAATGAAGTATTAGTTTTGTTTTACCTTTTATATGAATGATAATCTGTACTTAACTAATTTTTAAAACTTTTCTCAAATAATAAAATCTCTATGCGGCGGACTGACCTTGGTGTTAAAAATTAAAAAAGTACAGGAAAGTAAAAAGCACTAGTAAAAAAAGTGACACTTTCCGCACAGTTTGGTTGCTTGGAAAACGCTCTTTTCGAGGACATGAATTGTAATAGTACATTGTGATACAAGGGTGGAAAGTACCTACACACCCGTGTATCACACGACGGTTTTCAATACAGTTGTGGGAAATAGTAAAAACAAATCAAAGAATTAGATTTGTATATTCACAAATAAAATTTTCAGAAAATGGCGCGTTTTTGCAACTGGACATATTTTTTTTACTAAGAAAACAAGGTAGCAAAATGTTACCTATTAAATTCATTCATTGACGTGCGCTGAGAAAACTTCTTCTTCTTTTCGAGTCGATGGGAAACTGGGCTGAGAAAACTATTGATGATAGATAGAAAATTATTAGGTAGGTAGGTAGGGTAGGTAGAGTAGGTATAGTAGGTAGAGTAGGTGAAGTAGGTAGAAAAGGTTGAGTGAGCAGAGTAGATAGAGTAGGTAGAAAAGGTTGAGTGAGCAGAGTAGGTAGAGTAGGTAGAGTAGGTCTACCTACTCTACCTTCTCTACCTTCTCTGCTCTAACTGCTCTACCTACTCTAGTAGGTAGAGCAGTTAGAGCAGGTAGAGTAAGTAGAGTAGGTAGAGGCAGGGTAGGCAGTGTAGGCAGGGTAGGGAGGTTAGGCAGGGTAAGCTGGGTAGGCTGGATAGGCTGGGTAGGCAGGGTAGACTGGATAGGCAGGGTAGCCAGTTGACGGAAACGAAGCCCCGCGGGTCAGCTAGTTGACGTATAAATTTAAAACTCAACTGCAAAACTAATGATCGAGCTCGTAAACAAAAGTCACGACCGCGTAATAGAAAGAAGTGCGAAAGATTTAATTTTCGAATCTTAATTATAGCCTCTGAAAGAACGCCATGTTTAACAACTGTATTGAAATAGTACATTGTGATACAAGGGTGGAAAGTAGGTTATTGCAAACGAGCTGTCATTAACAAGCCCGAGCCGTCGGCGAGGGTATTTAATGACACGAGTTTGCAATCCTCTGAGAGTAAGCCATGTTTAACAACTGTATTGGAAACCATATTTCGATGCCCATTAAGGTCACAAGAAGCACGCTTAGATACGCAAAGATGATACAAAGATATTACCTTATAAGAGGAGCTCGTGGCTAATATATAACTGCCGCAAGAGTCAACCGTCAAGGTTAAGCAACACATACCGAGGTCGAATCGTAGATGGGTGATCATCTTAATATCGAGATTCCTCCGAACCTCGGCAAGAAAGCACGGTTCCAGCTGTCATTTGTAGCTAGTTAAAAGTCTGAGGCCAGGAAATGCGACACCAGTCTTGCCACGGGGTATAGTATTTTTGGTATATGGATGACTCAGCTGCTGGCAAAGGCTTGGCAGATTGATATACAGTTATTACCTGTAATACAAGCCCGTATCATCCGCGCACTTGTCATCGACGGCGCAGTAAATGGTGGTCTGCGCGCCCAACGCCGGCGACTTCATGAACGGCGCCATGACGAAGCCGATGATCTTGCGCGCGCCCCAGAACAGCGTCTCGTTGAGGTGACGACCTAGCTCCGTCTTGATGACGCCTGGATGCAGGCTGTATGTGTTGACGCCTTGGATGTTGTGCTCCTGAGGAACAAAACGTTATGGAATATTGGGACTTACCAATGCTGGAGGGTTGATGGGGTATTGTTTGAATTACGTCACTTCTATGGGTAGTTAAATTTGGGTATTCAAAAGAAGAGTAAGTTATGCACACAGCTACTTTTTTTCATGTGTCTTATTCATAAATCTTGACTTAGCTTAACTGGTTAAATGCCATTATTATCGAAATAAATAGCAATTGTCAAGCGTGGATTCGTGTTTCGTGTTCGCGACGAAGCCTCATCAACCATACTAAATGGTTTCTGTAAATAAAGATTTGTATTGGCAGGCACGTCTGCTTACCTCGCCGCGCTATCTCACACCAAAGAATTTTAGAGGGCGCGGGCAATATTTATAGTTTTTTACATAAGGAATTTTTAAACCGATAATAAAGTAATACAATTATTTGATGAAGTACAGTCTTTGAATTCTTATATCTGAAAGTTTTAACAATGAATATAAGACAATACGTGGAGATGCGCTGTCAGAATAATAAATTGTAGTTCAAAAAACTAAAAAACACGCTTTAATGGTAAATTGAAATAAAAAGTCGCTAATTCTGAAGATCTTGGTAAGGCTAATGGGACAAACAATTTAAACGCGCACGGTAGAATCAACTTTTATTACTAGTAAATTTTAATTTTTGTTTGATTTTCAAAAGTGCCGCTTATTGGCCTAGTTCAATAAATATATTTGACTTTGACTAAATTATTGCATTGTCATCGATCCTTGATAGGTGTGCAAAGTTTCAAATCAATCCGACGTTTTCAAGGGGGTGAAAATCACGTTCAAACATTCCGTTACATTGATACATAGTTACATAGATACATACCAAGCTAATAAAAACGTGTTAAAAATACGAAAATAATATATTTTTTAAGCTATTGCATAGCTTCTATCGCGGGCCTTGAGCGCGGGGACCGAATCCAGAAATTCCGTAACGAAAAAACCTCATGCTCCCCACTCCGACGGGCAAGGAGGTGTGGCTTGAAGGCCGTGCATCGTCGAACGTCGTTTCAGTTCGGCAGTCTTCGACACGGCGTTGTGTGCGATTAGACGTATTGTACGACTCTACGAAACTCGCACGAATCGAGACGAGCTGCTCCGAAATCGGACGAATACATAAGCAGCTGTTTATGAGAAAGTATATAGGTATTTATGTACAACAGTGAATAGCTGTACTTGTAAAATTTGTGTATAAAGTGTTTTGAATATGAATGAACAAAGTGCATTTATTATTAATGAAGAAAGTCACGAAAAAATAATGAAAGAAAATGAGTGAGTACTCTATATACATACATTTTATTATTATCACAAATGCAGATCCACAAGAGTCCACAACAAAATATGGGACCACCATTGACGCGGTATTTTCTAGGTATTTAGAGGATATTAAGTCGCAAACTTATGTTTCTTATTTCAGTTATCATAAACCTATAGTTTCAATGATAAATATTCCTGAATAACCAACAGCTACTGTAAAATTATAAAACCCACATGTATTGTAAAATAATAAAAATATTTAAAATAAACAATCTTAACTTTTTTTATTTATTTAATAATAGAAAAATTTGTTTTCTTATCGGTCACCACGCTCAAAAAGTGTAACTTGAATTAATATCAAAGAAAAAGCAATACTGCATGAATAAAATAAATAAATAAATAAAAAAATATAATTGCATAAGTTGATACAAAATGCTATGCAATAGCTTTTTTTACAAATAGATGATTTAGAACAGAGATCAAACAACAATTTTGAAGCGCCCAAAACTCGAAGAAATTCACACTATTAATTAACAATTACGGAGTTGTGGCCGCATTTTACCACACGCGAGTAAGGGTTGCAGTATTTTGACGCAGAGTTGAAGCAGATTCCTAATAATATACAATACATATTGACCACTGACCTCTATTATACACTTGTATGTTAGAGGTCAGTGATATTGACCCTCAAAATAAAACAAAAAGAAACCAAATAATACGACGCGACGCCGCGCCCGTTGCCAAGGCGACAGTTGCGAAGGGTGTAGAATAGGCCTCCTGCGTCCCGCAGCGGTCATAAAAGACAGTTTCTGTGTGACATTTATTGTTGACAATTTGATATTTCTATTTGTGTTTTTCTATTATGTTTTTAATTTGTAAGTTCTAGTATGTAATAGTGTGTTTAGTTTTATATTAGGGTATGTTTACTTTTTTTCTTTTCTTTAATGAACAATGCAGACTGTAGCGAGGCCGGAACCTGTAACAGTCAACCTGCCACGTTGATGTTCAGCTGGTGAGATGTCCCCATTGCTCACAGGCACGCTTTTTTAAAGGCGAACGGGGACTTAGGATACACTATGGGAAGGTCCACAAACCACATAGTGTACCTTTGTGCCCTCCAGCCATCTCCCAACCTTTGGAACAAACCCTTTGGAAAACGCTGTCAAAATTAAAAAAAATCTACACCTGTTTTAAAGAGGATTCCACGGGTGCAAGACGGTCTGCCGCACTAAGTTTGGCGCGTTGCGTCCCTCTTGCAACCCAGGAGAACTCACAAAGTGCCTGGGAGGAATTGCTCACCTTCCCTTATAGGATTCTACATGTCCAAAAAAATTTGGCTACAAAAAAAACATTAACAACTCAAATTAAAGACAATTGCAACGATTCGACCTTCATTTTAGATTCAAATTTACCAGCATATAACCACCCTTCCCAGAAAGCCGTGTGTTCGCATGTAGAATCCAAATTAAGTGAAGGTGACATTAGGGGAGCGGCCAGGCTATCCCATGTTGAATCCAAATTAAGTGAAGGTGACATTAGGGGAGCGGCCAGGCTATTGTTCAGCTGTGATGTGGTGGCGCCTTACTCTCCAGAAACTATTTCAGCCTTGTAGAGTAAACATCCAGCGCCTGCGGATGATCTTACCTTTCCCGACCCACCCGACACCCCCGATCTCAATTTATCATTTTACCAAATTTCAGCTCCCCAGTTGATTGCAGCCGTGAGCCCCTTCCGGAGTGGTTCCGCCGGCGGCTTCGACAGCCTGACTCCTCAACATTTAAAGGATCTTATAAGTTCAGGCGCCGGGGACGCTGGTGAGACTCTTTTGAAGGAGTTTGCGACTCTAATCAACCTAATGCGGCGGTATAAACGATGCCGTCGTCGATGTCTTGTACGGGGCCAACCCAATGTCTACGCAAGAGGGACGGCGGCATTCGTCCTATTGCCGTCGGATGTACCTACAGGCGTATGGCAGCCAAAATTTGCTGCAAACTCTACGGCCAAAGACTCACAAATAAGTTTCAGCCCCTACAGCTTGGCTTTGGCTCTAGGGGAGGCTGTCAGGCTGCTGTACATGCCCTTTCTACTTTTTTAAATTCTGACAAGGGTGAGGTCATCCTCAAGGTTTAGAACGCCTTTAATTCTGTTAACAGGGACACTTTGTTGGCGGAGGTAAAAAAGGAACTTCCTGAAATTTTCGGTTTTATTTGGCAGTGCTACAGGCACCCTTCTAAATTATTATATAAAGAAAATCTTTTGCAATCTGCAGTAGGATGCCAACAAGGTGACCCTCTCGGTCCAGTCAATTTCAGTTTGGATATTCATCCTAACATCAAACAATTAAATCCAAAATTCAACGTCTGGTATCTAGATGATGGCACACTAGGAGGTGACGTATATTCAGTTTTGAAAGATTTTCAATGCCTGAAGCAGCAATTCCAGTCCATTGGCCTAAAACTCAACCACCCCAAATGTGAAATTTTCATCTGTGACAGACAATCGACCCTTCAAAAATTCAAAACAATAGCACCAGAGATCAAAATTGCAGATAGTAGCCCAATTTTGGAAGATAGTTTTTCTCCATTCATTGACGCCAAAATAACACATTTCAACGATATTTCGGACAGACTCTCTAAAATTAATGTACATTCGGCTATCACCCTCATTCGTTATTGTTGCTTTGGTCCAAATTTCATGTACTTTCTTCGCGCTTCGCCATTATGGAAGCATACAAAAATTCTCTTGGACAAAATTGATCAGATTATTCGTCGCACGCTTTCATCTATCCTAAATGTGGCCCTGGATGACCGAGCGTGGCTGCAAGCTACTCTACCCATTCGCTTCGGTGGGCTCGGCATCCGCAAAATTTCTAGTTTAAGCCTACCGGCGTTCCTGTCTTCGGTCCACAGCACTGAAAAGTTAACCAGAAAAATTTTGTTGCCATCACTGGTTAACTGTGAAATGCCGTACTCGACCGATGCAGTGAATGCCTGGAAAGTGGCTTGCCCGAATACAGCGTTGCCCGAGACCCCTTTTTCCCAGAGACAGTGGGATGAGCCGCTCTGCAGGTTGGTACGGAATAAACTTATAGATACGTCCACCAATACTGCTGAGCTGCGCGCCTGCTGGCTGTGGGAGAATGGGAGTCGGGCCTCTGGCTACAGGCACTACCGTCACCCAACATAGGTACTATGTTGAGTGACAACACCTTCCGGATCACTACATGTCTGCGTTTGGGTGCTCCTAGCGGAGCTCTACATCGTTGTCAATGTGGTGAAGCAGTCGACCGCCTCGGACACCATGGCCTATCCTACAGTAGGAGCGCTGGTCGGTTAGCACGGCACGCTAGCATTAATGACATCATACGTCGGGCTCTTGTCACCACCGGGGTGCCAGCTGTTTTAGAACCCAATGGCATGGCGCGCGACGATGGGAAGAGACCAGACAGGATGACCATAATGCCTTGGAAGGTGGGTAGGCCTTTGGTGTGGGATGCAACATGTGTCGACACCCTTGCGCCATCCCATCTTCTTAGCACGGCGGCCTGTGCTGGGGCAGCTGCTGCTGGTGCAGAAAACCAACAAACGGCGCAAATACAACAACCTTATTGGAAGTTATATATTTGAGCCGTTTGGGGTTGAAACATTTGGTCCATGAGGTCCGACTGCTCTTCGAGTATTTCGAGAAGTAAGTAAACGGTTAGTCGACTCTTCACGTGACCAGAGGGCTAGGCTTTTCCTTGGCCAGAGAATCAGCATTGCCATTAAACGTGGCAATGCTGCCAGCGTTCTGGGCACTTTTCACGTTGACAGCGATGTGGACGAATTTTTTGACGCCCTATGACCCCTGCCCTTTTATACGCGTTCGTAGTTTTATTTTATTTTTATTTAAGTGTCTTATAGGTAGTTATTGTTAATTAAGTATTTTATACTATGTAAATTTTAGATTATTAATAAATAGTATTATTACAGTATTATATTAGCTATAATATTATTAAGTTTGTATTTTTAAGGCACTAATATAATGTTTTTAGTGTTTATCAGTATGTTATAGGGTTCTATAGCTCAAAATTAGTAAATAAAAATTTAATAAAATCAAAAAACCCGACTGCTTAAAAAGCGAACTAAAATGATGTAAACAAGAAGAAAATCTTGCTGTGCAGTCGGGTTTTTTGATTTTATTAACTTTTTTTATATACAACTTTTTTGTTGTACCAAATTTTTTTTTCGAATGACTTTAAACATGTAAGTGGTGTATATTTTTGTAATCACCTCTAAAAACCCTTCATTTTGATACTCCAGTCGATGGGTTTCGAAGAAAAAAATAACATAACAATAATATTGCAACCCCTACAATAGGGCACAAAATCCGCCATGTTTCTTTTTTTTTAACGGCACTTATCTAAGAACACTTGGGCGGCCAAGACATATCTGACAATGTTTTAATTATAAAAATCCGTCAAGTGGTTTGAAAGATACGAGGTAATAAAGAATATTACATACATACAAGATACGCGCGAAAAACATAACCCTTACCTTGCAGCCGGGTAAATAGAAGCATCATCATACATACTGATTAAAGTTATCACAGTAAGAAACGTAAATTCATGTCTCCGTAATTACGTGCGATTAGTAGTTCGTAATGAGTAGCCAGATGGCGGTACTTGATATTTATAGATTTTCACGTAAGGAAAAAGTCAGTACAAAATTCTAGTAAATTAAAAGCATGGTTTAATCCATGTCTAGTACATAACAATGTTAGTATGTGAAGACTATATAGTTTACACCATCGATATGTGAATATCGACTTGATATCTCAAAAGTGATTTATACGATTTTAGGTCATTTTAGGGTATATAGGGGACCTAGACCGAGACGGGAAACCTATATACAGCTCATAGTTAGCATAGTTTTGAATATAAAGCCCATTTTCTTGAGATAACAAGTAGTATATAGTAGAAAACATGCTGTTTGTTAGGATTTCGGCAAAGGCTGATACTTTAGGTGCCCTAAGTACCTAGAAAACATATAGATGTACTGATAACAGTACTACGACTTCCAGGTGGTTTTTAGACGGGAAAGATCGCCTGGATAGTCTAGGAACTAAGCAGCATGATAGAATGTATACAACGTAAAAACGTTGAAATTTGTAAGCCCTTCAGGTCGAATAACTCCCAGAAGGGAATAGCTGTACTCATAGTGAAAGTACTTTCGGATGGCTTGTTGGACTAGCTACCAAGCCATCGTTTTGGTGTGATAATCGCTCAAGTAGTTTGAGTACTGTTGTAAAGGCTTCTTTGAAACCTCCTTGCCTTTTAGTAAAAAGATAGAAGAAAAATCGTACTTCCCGTTGTGGTTATGAGAGATGCCGACCCGATGCTTTTTGGATTACGTTGGAGTGAGATGTTTGATATGACCTTTCCAAAACCAGTCTACTCAATCAGAACAGGACCAACTACAATGAAACAGGTTTTAGACTCACATACTTCTCTTTTCGACGGCAAACTGGGGAAAGTAAAGGACTATCTAGTGAACATACACATTAAAGCGGGGGCAGAACCAGTACACATGCCAGCTAGACCCATCAAATTCAACATGAGGAAAAACATTGAACAAGAATTAGAACGCCTAATCTCAGAAGGCATAATTCACCCAATTGACCCTAACATAACGCCTATCGAATGGGCTACACCTACAGTGAATATAGTCAAACCAACCGGACAAATACGGATATGTGGTGACTATCGTAGTACCATAAGCTCGGTACTCATTAAACATTTACACCCAGTTCCCATCTTCGACCAGTTGCGACAACACCTGTCAAACGGCAAAATGTTTTCAAAAATAGATCTCAAGGATGCATACTTACAGTTCGAAATAGCACCAGATTCAAAAAAATACTTGACGTTGGCCACACACAAAGGCTATTTTCAATATAACAGAATGCCATTTGGAATTGCAACAGCGCCCTCAATTTTCCAACATTACCTGGACAAACTTCTGGGTGACCTACCTAACGTGGCAGTATACTTCGATGACATAGCAGTAGCGGGCAAGAACCTACAAGAGCACTTACAACTTCTTTCCACTGTGTTTGACCGATTAGAGAAAGCAGGACTCAAGGTCAACCTAAAAAAGTGTTCATTCCTTCAGAAGGAAATAGAGTACCTTGGACACACTATTGATCCAAACGGAATACGCCCAACGAAAACTAAAATTGAAGCTATTACAAATGCCGTTCAGCCATGAACGTTCCTCTTCCCCCGGACCGCCGCAAGGTGTTGACGTGCCTCAGTAGCGAACGCAATATTTTATTTCATTTAAAATCAACTTTAATCAGTCTTAAATTCAAAGTGGAAAATAGGAGTGCATGGCCACCGAAGAGCTTATTACGATACTGGAAGTAACGACGCGTCATTGCGAGTCGGCAGCGACTACTCCTACGATCGTGCGCCCCTGGTAACTGAGCTGGCTCCCAGCTGTAAAGACTCCACCCCCAAGGACACGTAAGGAGCCAACCATTGCTAACACTGCGCGTGCGCACCTCCTACAACAGCGGAGGCGCAGAGACCACTCCCTCGTCGTTAGGCGATTGGAGGACGGAAGCTATTTGACTCATTAGCTTATCAGGTCATTAGCTAATGATCGTAGATGCGTAAAACAAGGACGGAATCTAAGTGTCAGTGTCTTCTGCGCGCCTAGTAACCTCGAGCAACGTTCAACATTGAATTAAGCCAAAATTTCGTGCTTTCGTTATCATTTCGCTTAATGTGTAAATAATATTCACAAGACCAGCTACTAAATTACTCGTTCTTGCCGATCACCTGATATGCGAGTGCGCCTACGGTTATTTATGTACGAGTTATTTTCTTGCTGCCAGTTTTCGCCTCAAAATTAGATAAAATTTGCGTCCTCCGACCAATCCCCTTGACTGTCTTGTTGTCCTAGTACCATTTTAGGCCAAATGGATGAAAGTATAGCGGATTCGGACTTGAACAAACTGAGTCAAGAAAGCACACCTCCAAACTTTGGTCAGCCTCGCTGCAAAAGACCGCGTGGAGAAGAGAATTCCGATACCGATATCGATATTAAGAGTATATATTCTCTTATGACTCAGCAACGTAAGGAAATGGAAATGGAATTAAATAAAATTAGCTTGGCTTTGTCTAACATACAAAAGACGAACACAAACATTGAGAACTCGGTTACCTTTCTGACAGCGCAAAACAAGGACATGCTAAGTAAAATAGACCTTTTGGAAAAGCAGGCAGTCAAGGACAGAGACTATATAGCGGTTCTGGAGAGTAAAATTGAAGATATGCAAATGTCAAATCGAAAGTCAAATTTTCAATTAAAAAACGTGCCGAAGACGAATGGAGAAACGAAAGAGGATTTGATTGGGATGGTACTCTCACTCTCTAAAACTGTTGACTGCAAATTTGAGAAAAATGAAATCAAAGATGTTTACAGAGTGAGTAGCAAGAAGGAAGAGCGAAATAGCCCCATTATTGTTGAAACCTCCTCGACGCTTTTGAAGACTGAACTGCTCCAGATGTGTAAGTCTTTTAATACTAAACACCAAAGTAAGCTTTCTGCAAAACATGTAGGATGCCGCACGGATACAGAAACTCCCATTTTTGTGTCTGAGCATCTGACTGCGAAGGGCTCTCGTCTACACTTTCTTGCGCGAGACCTAGTAAAAACTAAGAAATTTAAATTTTGCTGGACGGCTTACGGCAAAGTTTACCTAAAAAAGGACGAAACTTCGCATAGAATATTAGTCAAGTCTGAAGCGCAGATCCACCAGCTGACACAAGGAGCATGACTAGGCCAAAAACATTTGCCCGATTATGTCCGCTCTAGCTTTGCGCCTATTCTGAGCGAATCCTTACTTTTTTCATTTGGTTTTATTGTACTGAAAATTTTATTTATATTTACTAGGTTAATAATGAATAATTGTAATACTACACAAACATCCACTCTATCACATACCATTATATTTCTATATACCTACAAATACCGAAATTTACTCATACACAAACACCACCCCCTCAATCTCAACTCATATACATCTATCTTGTTTGAACAATCCCACTTGGAAAAATCACAAAGAGTATACCGTACCTCTTGGCTATCAGCACCGGCTTTAGGCATATGTTTCATGCAAATATGTATCAAAGTTCACCCTCGGTCCCATTCAGTCGTAAAATAAATGGATAGCTCGCTTCAAACACTAAACGAAATAGACAATGCAAATGTCGCTCAGGCTTTTCACTGTGACATTGAAGATTAACCTAAACATATAAACGTACAAAGGAAAGACTGCAAAATATTCTGCCAAAATATACGCAGCGTATATAGTAATATTGATGATCTGCAGTTGAGTCTGTCTTATCTAAAATTCGAACCTGATATTCTGATTTTAACTGAAAGTCAACTTAATCCTAATAAGCCGGTACCAACTATTAAGAACTTCTCAGCGTTTCAAACTACAAACCACATGAATAAAAACGATGGCGTAGTTGTATACGTCAGTAATAATATTACAGTTAACGTTAGAGAAATTAAGTTGACTCACGCCTCCGCCTTAGAAGTTAAAGTTAATGATAACTATGTTATATTGGGAGTATATCGATCTCCTTCATCTACCAACGCTGAAATGTTTATTAACTCGCTCGACACATATTTGGACTCCATAAAATCGTTCAGCTGTATTACTTTAGCTGGTGATATAAATATAAATCTTACTCCACCTCTATCAGAACAGGCCCAGGAGCGCCATAATAGACAAAATTACACTTCAATGTTAACTATGCATGGGTTGATGGCGGGACACACTTTTCCTACTAGACTAAATAACTGCCTCGATCATTTTATGATAAAGCTTAATAAAGAAAAGTCATGTGCACAGATTGCTGTCCTTAAAACATCAGTGACTGATCATTCTCTATTATTTCTTAACTTATCCAAAATGAAGCTAAAAAATAAAACACAGAAAACAAAAATAACAACTGATTTCAGTAAGGCACTTAAATCTTTAGTGGATAGAAATGTTGGCGATCTCTTATTTTCTAATGATCCTGACCTTATAGTGGAACTATTGATTGATAAAATTACAAAATCACTGCAAGAGAACACTATCACGACTACTATACCAAAAAATAAACGAACTATAAAACCCTGGATTACCCCCGGCATTTTAAAATGTATTAGAAATAGAAACAACATGCAAAAGAAATTAAAAAATGAACCTCACAATGACATATTAAAAATCAGTTACAAAAGATATCGCAACTTTTGTAATAAATTAATTAAAAAACTGAAGCGTGGGTACGAAAGGGCGCAGTTAGCGAATTCCACCAAAAACAGCAAAAGACTTTGGTCAAATATTAAAAACATAACTCACATGAAACAAACTAAAGCAGATGGTACCAGACTCCTAGAATCTATGTCATCTCCAATTGAGGCAGTCAATCATGTGAATGATTATTTTGTGGGAGTAGGTAAACAGCTTGCAGAGACAATTGTGCCGGATACCAGTTTTTTTTTTTTTTTTTTTTTTTATTTGTGATGGGTTTGCTCTTGACTCTAGTCTAGGTCAAAGGTGACAGAGACAGAGTCGACGATGGAGTGAGCTTACCCAGAAGAAACCTGTTCACTCTAACTTTGAAGAGATTCGGGTTGAATGCGTTCGGAAACACTGACGCAGGTAGCGAGTTCCATTCATTCGCTGTGCGCATTATGAAGGATGTTTGGAAGCGTTTGGTGCGAATTGGTGGAATGGCAACAAGGTAAGGATGATAACTTGCAGTACGTCTAGATGTCCGATGGTAGAAGGGGGCTGGTGGGATGAGGTCGTGGAGTTCTTCAGCACACTCACCGAAGTACAGTCTGTAGAAGACCGACAAGCAGGAAACCTTGCGGCGATGAGCCAAGCTGTGAAGCCTGGCACCCGCCAGCTCAACGTCGCCAATGAGCCTCCTGGCTCTGCGTTCCACCGAGTCAAGCGCGGCAAGCTGATATTTAGCTGAGCCATCCCAAAGGTGACTGCAATACTCCATGCAGGATCGGACTTGCGCTTTGTATAGGGTTAAAAGCTGTCCAGGCGTAAAGTATCGCTTCACTTTATTTAGGATGCCTAGTTTTTTGGCCGCAATTTGGGCTTTGTACTCAATGGAGGCGCCAAAGTTGAGACTGGATGTCAACTCCATGCCTAGGAGCTCGAGCCGATCAGTCACAGGAACAGACGCACCCCGAAAAGTAGGAGTTTGATCGAAAAGACTCCTTTTAGCGGTAAAAAGACACGCCTGTGTTTTGGTGGCGTTAAATGAGACCAGATTGTCATCACCCCACTGGGAGACAAGGCTTAAGGTCAAATCTGTCCGCTCCACCATAGCCTCTCTCAAGGAACGAACTTCATCCGCACTGGTTTTTGCGCTGGACAAGTATCTCTCTGAAACAGTACTGTCATCTGCGTACCCAACAATACCAGGCTGAAGAAGGTCATTGATGTGCAGCAGGAAAAGAGTTGCAGAGAGAACAGACCCCTGAGGAACTCCGGCATCAATAGCCATAAGGTCAGAGGAGCAGCCGTCAACGACTACTCGGATCGACCGTTCACTGAGGAAGTCTGATATCCAGCTACAAAAACCAGCAGGGATGCCATAAGCAGGAAGCTTACTAAGTAGACTCGCGTGCCAGACCCTGTCAAAGGCCTTCGAGATATCAAGCGATACAGCAAGTGCTTCGCCGTGTCTCTCGATGGCTTCGCCCCAGCAGTGCGTGACATACACAAGAAGATCGCCAGTTGACCGTCCCCGGCGAAAGCCATATTGACGGTCACTGAGGAGATTATTGTCTTCAAGGTAGGTCAGCAACTTGCTGTTCAGTACCCTTTCCATAACTTTGCACAGAATGGAGGTAATGGCGATCGGACGGTAATGGGCAGGGTCTGCACGGTTGCCTTTTTTGGGCACTGGTTGCACATTTGCAAGCTTCCAGGATTTCGGCACCGTTCTTTTTACAAGAGAGAGGCGGAACAAGCGTGTCAATACAGGAGATAGTTCAGGCGCACACTGCCTCAGCACTCTCGCTGGAATGCCGTCAGGCCCGCTGGCCTTATTCACGTCTAGACTGGACAATACTCTCCGGACCTCTTTAGTGTGCACAGCGATCTCCGGCATCGAAGAGTCACAGTGAGGTATAGTAGGTGGTTGCTTGGAGCCAGCCTCCAGACGCGAGTTGCCAGCAAAGAGAGATGCGAATAAATTTGCTTTCTCACTCGCAGAGTGAGCCAGCGACCCATCAGGTTTCAGCATTGGAGGTAAAGTGGGACGACAGAAATTCGCTTCAACCGCTTTAGACAGGGACCAGAACTGTTTACTACCCGGAGGGTGCGATGCCAGCTTGGCCCCAATACGTCCAATATGGTCAAAACGTGCCCGACGCAGAACCCGCTTGCAGAACTTGGCGGCAGAATTAAAGGCTCTTTTCCTCGCGCGAACCCTACGTGCTCTTACTTTGCGGTCACGGGCCCCGACCCAGGCTTGGTAGGCAGACTCTTTTCGGGCCTCAGCGTGGGCGCATTCTGCATTATACCAAGGGCGGGATTTGTGACCGAGCGGAATGTCGGAAAAAGGAATGAAATACTCCATTCCCTGCCGAATCACATCCGCAACCGCGTCGGCACAGCTCGAGGGGTCACTCGAGGAGAAGCACACATGCCGCCAAGGATAAGACGCAAAAAAGTGCCGCATCTCGTCCCAGTCTGCTGACTCGTATCGCCATACTCGCCTCGTGCCTCTAGGGCTCTGATCTGGAGGAGAGCAAGTCGATACGGATTTCACCAGACAGTGGTCAGACGTTCCCAGCGGGGCTGAGACCGACACCGAATGACTGTCCGGATCAGTTGTCAGGAGAAGGTCAAACAGTTGGGTGTATGGCCGTCAACATCCGGTACCCGCGTTGCCACATTCACCAGCTGGGTTAGATCTAGCGATAGAGAAAACTTGCGCGCCTCTAACCCGGCATGGTCAGTTTTCCGGTACGGGTACAGCCACTCTTTATGATTCAAATTCAAATTCAAAATTTGTTTATTTTCTCTCAAAAAGGTTGACATTGTTACAAAATAAGAAATAATTATACAATTTTGCCTTACATTATACCTTTGTGAGAGCTGGAGTCTGAACTAGGTTCGGGACCTGTATGACAGATCTCCAGGCTCACACCCCTTTAAAATAATCATATTTGACAGCAATATAATTCAGATTATTCAACAATTATTTTAAACAATTTTGATAGTAAATCTATATTAAGGTGATTATATTTGTGGAGTGTAATGTAAAGTGATAGTAATGCAGGGTTGTTGTGTAGTGTGTGAGTGTATGTGGGTGATTTGAGTATATGAGTGTAATTCCTGTGCGAGCGTTTGTACTTAGGTATCAGTAAAATTAAAATTAAAAGGGTCGTATGTAACAATTATTTAATTGTTTGGATGATATTTTCTGTACCTTCATAGTCCAAACCCATCAACCAGTCCCTTACAGTAGTTTTGCATTTACATTTAACCATTGAGTATATATGTAAGGATTTATTGACTCTGTTGTAAACATAAGGACCAAGGAAATAAAAGAATCGCTGGGCTAGCCTTGAGTAAGCGGAAATAGACGGACACACTGTATCCTTTCGTCTCACGGTTTTGTACTCATCGGGGGTATATGAATTGCGAGAGTGGACTGTTAGAATTAAATTTAGAACGAACAATTTTCGAATAGAGAGGACCTTACATATTTTATAAAGTTCGGTGGTAGGAAATTGATAAGGAAGAGACCAACCTACTTTAAGGATGGCTCTTTGGGCACGTTCTAATTTTAACAAATGTGTTTTTGATGCCCCACCCCAAACAACTATACAGTACTGAGCAACTGACTGACAGAGAGCTAGATATACTTGTCTAAGCACCTGCATGTCGGCCACATGACGGAGATTCTTAAAAATAAATATCAATTTGCGCAGACGGGAGGTAAGTAAGTCTATATGATTATAAAATGTTAATGAGTCGTCTATCTGAACACCCGATATGATGGGCGTTAAAGTCCCCCAGAAAATTAAGCTTCGCCGTTGGGTACCTTTGCTGGGCCATATCAGCCGACTCCACGAATCAATTAAAGAGCGCTGTCGTCTCCTGGTCACCGGCGTGCGATCGGTAGACGCCGATGTAGAGAGATTTCTCCACGCCAGTGTCCACAAGCAGCCATATGGCAGAAAATCCCGATTTCTCAAAGCAACGGAGACGACGACAACAAATGTCATCGCGGACGTACACACAGACCCCAGCTTGCTTCTTGAACTTGTGTTCAAGAGCGTAACCCGGGTAGTTGAGGTACGCCACGTCCGACGGGGTTGTTATCTTCGTCTCCGTTAGGAAAAACAGGTGCGGCTTCTCGGTCTCAAGGTGGTGGTGGACCGGATCGAGATTAGAGTGCAACCCCCTGATGTTAGTGAGGTGCACTTTTAGTGGGAGGAAGTGCAGCCGTTGTTTCACCTTATTCTTCTTTTTTTTGCTCATTTTTGTGTTAGAGTTTGCTGGGGAAGAAGTCGAACTGTCGAGGCGCTGCTCAGTGAACCAAGTGGAACACTAGAGATAACCCAACCTATGGGGAACTCATTTGGAGACTGCGGGGACGCCCGAACCCCCCCGGATATGGCCACCGGGTCCTCCCATCCAGTCGCCAGCTGGCACGGTGGAGCATACCGGGATTTTTCGCGAGTTGGCGGGGCAGCCTTTGGCACGTGGCTGGCGTGCTACTTGGGCCCCCTACTGACTGCGGTCGGCCAACGGCTGGCACCGTGCTTCGGATCCCGCTACCCTCCAAAATGAGTTATCCGGCGAGTTTTTCCCAGAGGCCAAGACCGGTTCTGAACAGCGCAACTGACATCCTCCTTCTCCCCCAAAGGCACTGGCAGTCCCACACACCGACGGAACACAGCAAGCTGCTTGGCGCCGGACTCCGGTGGGATGGTGGTCGCGAGCCAGGCGGCCCCTTGCGGAGCCTACCACCGCTTAAGTGGGATCGTTCAGCCGTACCACAGGCAAGCCTGTGGTGCCGTTGCCCGGGGTGGACCGCTAGGAGGTAGATCCCATACCCACCCCAAACCAGTTCTGGAGCTGAGACTAACTTGGGGGGAAACAGGGCACAATTAACTTCATTTGTTCTTTTAGATACAGACATAGACGAGGTGCACTATATACTTATGAATTTAAAATCGAGTAGTGCTCCTGGTTGGGACAACATCCCAACCAGTTTTCTCAAATTAGCAAAGCACGAAATTATTCCAGTTATCGTTCACCTAGCAAACTTGTGTTTTGGTAAAGGTATCTTCCCTAAACTCTTAAAAAAGTCTACTGTTACGCCCGTGTACAAGAGTGGGGCCAGAGATGATGTTAGTAATTACAGGCCTATATCAGTTCTACCGGCTCTATCTAAAATACTAGAGAAACTGTTAAATAAAAGATTAACTGATTTCCTTAATAAATATCACATTATCCGATACACAGTATGGTTTTCGACAGGGGAAATCAACTGAAGATGCAGTTACAGCTTTAACATCTCTAATTACTGAAAGTCTTGATTGTGGAAAGAAATGTCTCTCAGTTTTCCTTGACCTAAAAAAGGCTTTTGACACAGTTTCTGTTCCCATTCTTGTACGCAAGCTTGAATACATAGGAATAAGAGGTACCCCCCTTGAATTATTTAAAAGCTATCTAACATGTCGTACGCAAAAGATTAGAATCGGCCAGTACACAAGCAGTGACTCAAATGTAACATTTGGGGTACCACAGGGAAGCGTTCTTGGGCCCACCTTGTTTCTTGTCTATATCAATGATCTGTGTAGGTTGGAGACGGGTGGTTCTCGGGTCTTCTCTTATGCTGATGACACTGCGCTGGTTTTTACTGGTTATAATTGGGATTCAGTGCGAAGGGATGCGGAAGTGGGATTATCGAGAGTAGCCTCCTGGCTGAAAAGTAATTTGCTTACGCTGAATAGCCAGAAGACAATTTACATGTGCTTCTCTATAAGTGATAGAACCCAGCCACATACAAATTTTAAAATAAAAATACACCAATGTGATAATATCCGGGATACCAATTGTGCTTGTACAACTATTGAGAAGATGGAGAAAACCAAATACCTGGGTGTTGTACTTGATCAGCGTCTCTCTTGGCATTTTCATGTATCATTGGTTAGTGATCGTATGAGAAAATTAATCTGGATTTTCAAGTCTCTGAGACATGTTGCATCAGCGAGTCTAATTAAACAAATATACATTGCTCTGGCCCAATCTGTGTTAACCTATTGCATTCCTATCTGGGGTGGTGCCTCCAAGACTAAATTTCTTGATGTTGAAAGAGCACAGCGTGCCCTTCTCAAAACTATCTACTTTAAACCTTATCGTTTTCCTACACTCGAGCTGTACAACCTATCCGACCTCTTAACTGTTAGGAAGTTGTTCATTCTAAATTCAACCTTAAAGATGCATAAAACAATGGTGTTTGATCCTGGTATACTGAGGAAGAGGAGAACTCACTTTCGTATTCCTGTGATTAGAGTTCGCACTGCATTCGCACGACGGCAATTTATTGCTCAAGCTTCTTTTCTATACAGCGCTGTTAGTAAAAAGGTTGTGCTGTACCAAAAAACGCGCTATGAATGTAAGGCATCGCTGACCGCATGGCTAAAGACACTCAGTTATGAAGAAACTGAGTTACTTCTACACCCAGTTACATAATAAACTAATGGAGGGAATTACGCTCACACACACACACAAACACACACACACCACACACACACACACACACACTCACACTGACACTCTACAAGTCTTTAGTTCAGTTTTATAGTCTGCACCTACTTTGATTTATATTTAATTTTATTGTATTGATTGATTATTATTTTTATCTAATCCAATTTTATTTTTATTTAAACCAATTATAATTTAATTTAATTTAGTTAGTTTTAATTATTGATTGAAAGCTGATTATTTAAGTTTTTCAATTTTAACTTTATTTCTTTCATTCATTATTATATAATTGATTGTTTTAGTAAGTTATTCAATTTTATTTATTATTATTTAATTTAATTTCTAATTTTATGTAAACCAATTTTAATTTAACTATCATTTTTGTTTGATTATGATTATGTTGCTAACAGGCTCTTTAAGAGGGGTCTCTATTGGTCCTTTCTCCATACAAAAACATTCCGCTGTTTTCTTCGTGGATACTGCCTCCAGAGCAATGATTTTTTCCCATAAAATCAAGGTCTAATTTATACGTGCCCCTATCATTTCCTTTTTTCGAAAACATAATGACTAAAAGAAATATGACAATCCAAAAACCAGAAAAAAATGCCCGTTTTTACCGCCATGTTCAGACGACTTTCAGACAAAATTGATAAGTTTTTGACAAAAATGAAAATGATACAAGCATAGATATACTTTTCCTCTAAATGTTGATATAAGAATTTTTAAGATCAGGCCAGTTTTGAAGAAGAAAACAGCGGAATACGAAACGCCTTTTGGTCAAGGTTTTTGTAGGTAAAATCAGCCTGAGCTGCAGTTGTCCCTTTCGCACTTTACGGGGGGAGGTTGGAGGTGAGGGAGGGTAAGGCTTACACGTACACTAATAGGGAAGTGGTAGTTGGCGATATTTTTATCGATACTCTAGTGATATACACCGATGTCGATATTTACACTATACAATGATTTTATTTAATAAATCGTGTGATTGTGAGTATGACTTATTATTGTTGAAGGCACTTGTCGAATTAACTTAGGTATGCATAAGATCTGGAAAGTGCACTTGCAAATACACGATCAAAAGTTGTTAAGAAAATTAAGCCAAGATCCAGAATAATGCTCGGTACAGACCAACCGAACGAACTAACAAATGTTGTTGAAAAGAAATCGCTGATTTTTGTTATTATAGATAGGCTCGCTCTTGACCACTATCTCACCTGATGGTAAGCGATGATGTGATCTACGGTGTAGCAAACTTGCCCAGAAATAACTTCACTCTTGACTTAAAGACCCCGAGGTTGAAGCTATCGGGCAACACAGACGCAAGGCATTCCACTCCTTGCTGTACGCAAAATTAAAGTATTTCCAAAATGTTTAGTGCCTATGGGCGGGATGTCCACCTTGTACCGATGGCGCATCGCCGTACGTCTTGTAGTCCGATGATGAAACGGGCTATATGGAATTAGATCATGCAATTCCATCGCAAAAATCCCCGAAATGCAATCGATAAAAAACCGACAAGCTGGCAACTCTGCGACGATGTTCAAAATTCTGGAGCTTTGACTCGACCTCGTTGCCGATGAGCCTGCTGACCCGTTTTTTGATCAAATCTAGTGCATCAAGCTGGTATTTGGCAGATCCGTCCCAGAGATGAGAACAGTACTTCATGCAAGATCGAACTTGCGCTTGATACAACTTAAGCACCTGTTCTGGCGTGAAGTACCGTCTCAACTTCTTAGCAGCATGTTGAGGCATTCCTCAATATAATGGTAAAAAATTTATTATCGATGTTGACATCGACACTCAATTTTTGACCATATCGGCACGGTTACACCACGGAAAGATGGAGCCGGATGAAATTGGCTCTTTTTAGTGAACAAAAGACGCTCGCTGTATAATATAAATATAATAAATTTATTTTTTCCAAAGGTTCCCTTCTAGAAATAGTATTTGACCTTTTCCGGTGCAATAACTTGCAAATAAAATGTTACTTTAAAATTGCAATATAAAATTACAAATTCATAATACGAATGGTATATTGCATCTTATTTTTTAAAATGGCTGCGTACGTGCTCACTGCCCTCTGCGACCAGTCTCCCGATACATCCATAACAGCGTGAGTCTGGCCGGCCAGCCATCAGTGGAACAGCTATCTCAACCCAACTCCTCTAATGGCTGCACCGGGCATCGTAACCGGATCACGGCTAGGCCACGTGGTGGTATGTCTTTGCCCGCTATGTGGTCACAAGCCCTTCGGTCGAAACCTACCACCAGTATGTTACATGATTAGCACCATCCGGGGACCACGTATAGGGATTCAAAACGTTTATTTGCCTACGGACGCGGGTGACCCGGCCCTCAAAATGATGGCTCTCATGAACTGAATCGTTCGCTCACCTTACGTCCTGTCTGCTGATTTGCATTCTTTCGGTTGGTCTTACACCCAGTATCATGCAAACTAAATTTTGATTTCTTATAAAGCAGATACTTATAAAAATGTTTTATGAAATTTGGAGAAGTAGGGTTTGTGGATATTTAAATTAAAATATAGAATTTAATTAAATCTTAATAAAAAAAACACGCTTATTAATTAAAAGCACTTTTTGACAAGGTAGCTTGTCGAAAAGTGAATGAAAAATTAAAAACAAGCGACATTATTTTTGTGTTGAATGGGCTCAACTAAAAACCAACCTTTTCAACGAAGTCGGGGGTCCTGTAAAAACTGATCCAAGGAACCGTCCCCCGACTGCAAGGCAGGCCTGTTTTAAATTATTTTTAATGATTTATTTTTTATATCATACCTCTTTTAGTAATAAAACGAATTTTTTGCAAAAACAAATAAGTTTTCTATGGGATATTGAATAGTACCTACTCTTATATTTATTTAATTTCCTTTGGTATGTTATTAGGGAACGAATGATTATTTAATACTACTGTTATATATTATTATATATACACTAAGTAAGCTCTAGACTAGCTAGACGATGATAGAATAGGTAGTATCATTTTTATGTTTTTTGTTGCCCATTAGATTTTTTAAAATTTTTAATAACGTTAAGCTTCTAAAGATACCACATAAATTGATACCGGTTAAGCCGTTTAGAAGTTATGGTGGAATAAAGAAACTCACAAACATACATGAGCCCTATAAACATAATAACACTCCGTTTTTGGGCAGTCATGTAAAAATGTGGATTATCTATCGTAATTTCAATCCTTTCACTTGCCGGTAAATTTCGTAGTATACGACCATCAATTATTTCTGGCGGAAAGCTTTTAAAAAAAAACAACATTTCTCCAAAATACATCGTCTCTTGAAATTTTTTCGTAAAGTGTAGGTACAGCGGCTCGGAACTCGCGGTGAGGGCGCGTGCACCGGAGTCGATCGGCCGCTGCGGCGCGCTCTTACACACACAAATACACTACTCGTTCACACATTGATAGCTCGCTTGGTCGGGCGCAGCGCGACGGCAATAGTTTCTTCAAATACCTATTTTTCAAATTCTTGTTGACTAGAGTCCGCTCTTAAGCAATGTATGGATATGGAAGAGAGAGGTCCTCTGATACAGGTATATCCATACCTAAAAGAGGTCCTCTACAACCCTTATGTAAAACCTGTTGTTTGTGAAATAAAATAATTTAATTTAATGAAGGAACTACGTTCGTTTCTCGGACTAGTAAATTTCTATGAACGGTTCATTCCACACTTGCACAGCATCTGTGAAAAATCTTGCACATCTTCATACATTAACGGGCAATAAACAACCATGGCATTGGTCAGAACATGAGAACCAAATTTTCGAGAAGACTAAACAGTGTATTGCAGCATCGAAACTCCTGATAGCATTTGATGAAAGGCGTCAACTCTACTTGGCTTGTGATGCCTCTGAAAAAGGGGTTGGCGCAGTATTATTCCACAAAGACAAAAATGTTGAACAACCCATCGCATTTGCGTCCAGAAAACTGCGCTCTGCAGAAAGCAATTATTCGGTAATTGACCGGGAAGCATTAGCTATTCTATTTGGTATCACGAAATTTGACCAATATCTACGAGGAACTAAATTTAAACTAGTAACAGACCACAAACCTTTAATACATATCTTGGGGCCACAGCGGAATTTACCTAAATTAGTAAACAACCGCCTAATAAGATGGGCGTTGATAATAGGAAGTTATGATTATGGTTATGATTATGAAAAACTACCACCGGAAGGGGGAAAACAACATAATCGCAGACTGCTTGTCGAGACTTCCTAACGCCCGAGAAAAACCGTCCCCCGCCGAATGTGCTGTCCATAAAATAGCTGCGCGTGGGCAGAACATCAAAATCACAGATCTTGCGTTGACGGAAGAGGTAATTAAAGGGGAAACATCAAAAGACCCTGTCCTCTCTCAAGTCCGACAATATTTGAAAACGGGATGGCGAAATATCCAATACGAAAATCTCCTGAATCCATTCTTCCGCAAGCGAAATGAATAGTTATGTGGCAGGGCAGGATAATAATACCGGAAACCTTACGTCATTCAACACTGACCTATCTTCATCGAGGTCACCCTGGCATATCAGCGATGAGGGCGCTCTCACGTTTCTACGTATGGTGGCCAGCTCTAGACGAAGATATTGATGCATTCGTCAAGAGATGTCGTAAATGTCAAGAAAACAGACCGTTTACATATTGATTTTGCGGGGCCCTTTGAAGGAACATATTGGTTAGTGCTTTGCGATGCTCTGTCAAAATGGATCGAAGTTAAGCCTATGAAACATATCACAACAAGAAACCTATGTTATGTTCTGGATGAAGTTTTTTCCACATTTGGTCTCCCTGAAATGATTGTTTCCGACAACGGCCCACAATTCACATCCCATGAGTTCAAACAGTACTGTAGAAACCATGGAATAGTAAATGTCACGTCAGCACCATACCACCCGAGGACAAATGGCTTGGCGGAACGCCTTGTGAGGACATTCAAGAGCAGAATGCGATCCAGTGAAGGAACTGATAAAAATCGACTTTATGAATTTCTTTTTTCGTACCGGAATACCCCTCATAGTACCACAGGGAAGTCCCCATCACAAATGATGTTTGGTCGGCAATTGAACTGTCTTCTCTCAAACATCCGGCCCAACAATAGGAGAGAGCTACAATTTAAACAAGTACAAGGCAATATTGCGTCAACTTCACCCAACTATAGTCCGGGAGAGAGAGTTTTCATCAAAACTCGCTTAGACAAGATTTGGCAACCTGCTACTATTTCAGCACGCACTCACCGATATGCCTATGTCGTTACTACACCCAGTGGGGAGGAAAAGCGTCGGCATGCTGATCATATACGGCCACGCGTATTAGTTCTTTCACCCACACCTGAGCTGTCAGGCGATTCACCACCTAGAGACGATGATCGCGAACCAGATGATTTACCAGTTGGATCCTCATTTCAAACACCATCGATAGTTGAAACACCGATTGCTGAACTGCCAGTTGAGCCTACTTTCCAAACACCACCAACATCAGCTAATCTTGCTATAGCAGATACCAGTACCATGCCGCTGCAAACCCGTCGCAGCAAGCGTTTAGGGATGCCACCTCGCAGACTCATTGAGGAGATGTAATTCACTTAGGATGGGAGAAATGTTGTAAAGGCTTCTTTGAAACCTCCTTGCCTTTTAGTAAAAAGATGAAGCATGTCATTAATTGTCACGTCATGTCAAATTGTTTTTCTCTTGCGAATACAAGTCCTAAAATGTTCTACAGTGAATTCTTATTTATCGTATCGCGTTATATCAAGTACAATTTCAGAAATAGATATCTGGAATTGTATTTTTTTATAGTCTATTTCTGGCACTCCCCGGGACTATACACCCCTGGGAGTTCCAAAAATAAGGGATAGTTAGGGACCTCCCGATGACCCGATAAACGCGCTATCGTGTCGTCCCAAAACAGGAAGAATTGCTTAGATAGTTTCTTCGATAGCTAGCAACAAAGAAAGTGAGTAGCCGTAAGCTTGGCACCTTTCGAGGCACAATATGTGTAAAAGATCTAGATATATTTATAGAAGCACTAGATGTGTAAAATGCATTCTATCAGCTACCAGGACACCCATAATAGGCGGTGATAGCCTGGATAGCTTGAGTAGTAATACCTTTAGGGAATAGAAAGACTTCAGAGTTTTATAGACTTAGACACACACGGGATGATATCCTATCTAGGAATTCCGAAGATAAGCTTTTTTAGACCGTCAATAGACAGCCTGCTGGAAGCATCAGCGGGTCATCCTGACTTATAGAATATCCTTTGGCTAGATTAGAAGTTATTTAACTTATAGTGAAAAACCAAAGGTGAATGTCCCTTTGTGCCGAGTGTTTGGTAAGGGATTTTTTGAGTGAAATAAAATTATTTTCTGCGTAAAATTGCAGGGCTCTCAATAATGGAAAGGGCCGAGAGTATATAGCACCCCCAGCCACAAATAGAATTTTGTAGTCATCGGAAGCTATTCGCTTGTACTAGTCTAATAGATAAGAAATAATTTTCTTGTAACTTTTGAATCTCAGTCACCAGTTGAGAGCCCTCAGATCATACCGTGTGTTTAAAGAAATCATAGTGTTTTATTTGATTCGATCTTATCGACCCTTACATCAATGCATAATTAAATCTTTGAGACGTCGACGGAGCCAGGTTGTCAAGAACCTTATTATTGTAGTGTGATTGTGTGATAGGAGCGTTCAGCGGCGCCGGCCGGGCGATTTACAACCTTCCATCTCAGGGTTGGCGATTACGCTAAGTCCAGTACATTTCGGATACTCAAGGATTCAGCAAGGCTTGGTTCCATTTAAATGAATTATTATATCTTTTCTATATTGATAATTTTATAAGTAGAGGTTATATATTATTTACTAGCTGTCCCACGCGGCTTCGCTCCCGTCAACTGGCTACGTACCTACCCTACATACATGGTTGCATAACTGAATATGCCGCGCTTCTCTGCGCGGATGGCAGCTGACTTAGCGCCCAACCCACAGGCTGCGAATAACGTGCCCAAAAATCCGACCCTGGCTGCGACTAACGCGCCCTTAAACCCAACTCCGTCTGCGACCCACGCGCCAACACGAGGCATGACCCCCGCGAACCTCTGGCAACAGAGCGTCGTGCGGGGCAGCTCCACCCACATAGACCATAACCCAGACCGACACAAAAAGACTAACACGGGGAAAGATGACGGACCTGGCAGCTGTACCAATCTCACGGCTGTAGTTGACGAAGTACGCCTGGAAAAGCGCGGAAAACTCCCAGCCCGAGAAAATGAAGTAGGCGACCGAGAGCGTAGTTCTCGCGAAGGCAACAGCCAGCGCGAAGCGCGATCGGACGCTGAAGGGTGGGTACGAGTCCAGCCACGAGTACGCGCAGAGCGCGAAAAGGGGCCGGACAAGGGGCCACGCGACCGGCTGCATGCACGCGAAGGGGAAACCCAGCGCGACAGGCGGCCGGACGCGGAGCCACGCGACCAGTCGCAAGTACGCGTAGGGGAAACCCAGTGCGAAAAGCGACCGGACGCGGACCCAAGCGAGCGGGGACAGGTACGCACAGGGGCAACCCAGCGCGAAGAGCCTCCGCAAGCGAAAGCGAAAGTACCTGCCGGGGTCGCCGCCCGACCCCAAGACACTGACATAACCCACACCCGACCTAAACGCACCAGGGGCAAGCGCTCCCATGCCACACGCCGGACGTTGCCATCACCCAACGCCCAGCCCGGCACCTCAAACCCGAAGCCTGTACCGAGTGGAACGGGGCCGGGGAAGAGGACGCGCCCCAACGACACGGCCTCACCTAGCACGCTCCAGGGGGACGCTAAGCGTGTGAGGGTTCACTCCGCACAGGAGGGGCAGAGGACCTACGCGCGGGCCACGAAGGACATTCCTGCGCGGCTCGCCGTAGCAATCTGCCTTCCCCACCCCGGTAGGGAGCTAACTAGGGATGAGGCCGAGCACATCAAGACCGCCCTAGAGGACAGACTATTGGACTCGGACCCGTCGACGCCACTCCCGGCCTTTCGCGGATACCCACGGGTAGCGGAGGGCACGGTGCAGATATGGTGCGAAGACGACAATGCCCTGACCTGGCTGACCCAAAATGTGCCCCACATCAGACTACCCGAAAATGACCAGACACTGACGGTGCTCAGACAGACCGACGTACCCACCCGTGTCCGAGCCTCGCTCTTCGTCCCTCGCTATAGAGGTGACATAAGCAGGCTCCACGGTATCCTGATCCGTCAGAACACTTGGTACGACCTTACAAGGTGGTCGTTGTACAGGGCAACTACCATCGGTGGCGACCGTTACGGGACTTACCTGACCCTGGGGCTGCCACCGGAGGAAGCTGAAAAGGTCCTGGGGCGGGAGCGACGGATATCGTACCTGTTAGGGTCGATATACGTGCGCTTCTGGCCCACGACCCGCCCCGCCGACACCCAGACCGACAGCACACAGACGACAAACCCGACGACGATGACACAGACGGGCGACACGGACATTGCCCAGCTCGAGGAGGAGATGGCCCGAGCGGCAATGGCCGATGACGACGACACCATACCGGCCGCATCACCCGGCTGGAACGACCAACTCCTGGCCTCGTCGCCAGGGGGCATACACGACGACGACAAACACCGGGAGGTGGAGACGGAGGGACTATCCGATGGATCCGTCTCCGATTAACCCCACTCCACCTCCACCAGTCCCCCTCAACATAATCCAAAATAACCTCCAGCATAGCCAGACTGCCACGGCTAGCTTACGCAGGGCACTGGAGGTTAAACACCGAACCATCGCACTGATCCAAGAGCCGTGGATCAGGAACAACAGAATATGTGGCCTCGGTAACATCGGAGGTAAGACAATTCTCGACACACACGGCTCAGATAAGCCAAGAACCTGCATCTACATACCCAAAGAAATTCCCTTTACGACACTGACTCAATTCTGTTCCAGAGACCTGACATCTGTCAGGCTCCATACCGAAGGTAGCGCTCCAGACGTTGTACTGGCCTCGGCGTACATGCCAGGCGAGGACACAGATTGCCCGCCAAAGGAGCTAGCTGACCTGGTGCAGCACTGTGAGCGCGCCGGTTTGGACCTGATCATCGGCACAGATTCGAACGCCCACCACCCGCTCTGGGGCAGTGTCACACCGAACTCCAGAGGAGAGGTACTATCCACCTTTTTATTCACTACTAATCTTAACATTGTTAACCGCGGCACAGAACCCACTTGGGTCACGGCCCGTGGACAAACGATCATAGATTTAACACTAGCCACAGAAAACGCGACAAACCTTAATACAAACTGGCACGTATCGGACGAGCCTTCTTGCTCAGACCACAGAAGGATCCGCTTTACACTAACTACAAACACTAAAACACCCGCACCAAGGCGAAACCCGAGGCGTACTAACATCCCCGGGTTTAAAAGCCTTTTGGCCTCACTATTAGCTGGACATCTAGCACTGGCAACCGTAAGAGACCAAGCATATTTAGAACACACCGTAGCAGAATTATCCAAATACATAACAGAAGCTTACCACGCATGCTGTAAATCAAGAGCGCCACAAAGCAGGAACGAAAGGAACCCCTGGTGGAACGCTGAACTTGGTAAACTCAGAGATACGCTGCGTAAGCAATTTAACAGAGCAAAAAACACGAGACTCCCGGAAGACTGGGAGATATACAAAGAGAACAGACAAGAACTGCCAGGAGGAAGGTATGGCGGCAATTCTGTGAATCCATTGAAACAAATAATGAGGCCGCAAGGGTACGGAAGATCCTATCAACTGATCAGGATCGATCCCTTGGCGCGCTGAAAAAACCCGACAACTCATACACACAAACCGACTATGAAACCAGCAAGGTCCTCCTCGAAACACACTTCCCGGACTGTCAAGTCCTGGAGGAAAAGACGTGGGAGGCCGAACCCGAATGGACCCCAACGGAACAAGACTGGTCAAGAGCCCACAGTATAGTAACAATAGACCGAATAAAATGGGCTATCAACACCTTTCAGCCATACAAGTCGGCGGGGCTGGATGGCATTTTCCCAGCCCTGCTACAGTGGGGGGTAGATTATCTAACGCCATGGTTGTTGGAGATCTATCGAGCCTGCATAGCACTTAGGCACATCCGTGATGGGCCTCTTCGGGAAAAACCACTACACAAACAACAGCATGCGTACTCCACAGGCAAATCGACAGAATCCGCGTTGCACAGCGTGGTTTCTAAAATTGAATGCGCAGTGGACCACAAATGCTCAGCACTGGCTGCCTTCATTGACATCGAGGGCGCCTTCGATAAAACTATGTTCAACAGTATAAACACGGCCCTCGACAGACACGGCATAGACCCGACCCTGAGGGGCTGGATCACCAATATGCTCAAACTGAGAGCTGTTCAAGTCACGGTTAACGACACTACAAGAGCCATTGTCGCGAAGGGCTGTCCGCAGGGGGGCGTCCTTTCGCCACTTCTGTGGAACCTGGTAGCTGACAGCCTCATCAAAACACTCAACGACAAAGGTTATTTCACCGTTGGCTACGCGGATGACATAACAATAATAATAAATGGAACCCACGAAAACACTATGCAATCTCATGCGTCAAGCCCTGAAAATAGTAGAGGAATGGTGCAACGAGCACCAACTCTCAGTGAACCCCACAAAAACTGAACTAATTCTATTCACAAAAAAGAGAAAACCGATGACACTGCAACTACCGCGTTTCTTCGGCACAACCCTAAGCCTTTCAACCGAAACCAAGTACCTGGGCATTTACTTGGACAAACAATTGAATTGGGCAAAACACATGAACCATATCACAACAAAAGCCAGCATATCCATGTGGCAGTGCAAGCGACTGCTAGGCAGGAACTGGGGGATTTGCCCCATGGTCACTTACTGGCTATACACCACAGTCATCCGACCAATCATCACATATGGCTCACTGGTCTGGTGGCCCAGGACAGACCTCAGCACAGCCCAAAGAGATCTCGAGAAACTGCAGCGGTACGCCTGCGTTGCAGTTACCAGTAGTATGAGAACCACACCCACTGCCGCCCTACAGGCAATGCTGGGGCTGCCACCTCTACACCTAATTGTGCGGGAGGAGGCAGCCCTAGCCACCTTTAGACTCCACCTATCAGGTTCCCTAAATAAAGACTCCAGAATTTAACACTCGCATAAGGGAAGATGCGATCAAGCGTAAACCGATGTTAGCATCACCATGCGACAAAGCCCCAAAAACACACCACTTCCTTATTAGGCACTATAACATAATACTCACAGAGGAAAGATGTGACTACTCTGGCCCGAAAGAGATGAGAATATACACTGACGGATCGAAAACGGACACGGGTACCGGAGTCGGAGTCTTCTCACACGATTTCAACATAAATATATCCAGACCGCTAGGATGTTTCAACACCGTCTATCAGGCGGAGTGTGTGGCCATCATACAAGCGGTCCAAGCCCTAGAAGTCAGGAGGGTTACGGACAGCCACATACGGATACTCTCCGACAGCGCATCAGTCCTACAATACTTACGGAAAAAATACATTACATCAAAACTAGTACTAGAATGTCACAACGCACTAGAACAAATAACTGTATCCAGCCGTAACACGGTGACACTACAATGGATAAAGGGACACAGCGGATCGCTGGGCAACGACGCGGCTGACGAGCTTGCGAGACGCGGATCCAGCTCGGAGGTCTATGGACCTGAGCCTATTGTACCCATCCCCTTCAACCAAATACGCAGGTGGCTACAGGAATTCACCCAGACACAGGCAGTGCAGAACTGGTGGGCCTCGGTACCGGGCTGTAGGCAATTCAAAGAAGCTCTGCCATCCTTGGACAGTAAGCTTACCAGACGTCTTTTACGCCTGGACAGGAATGGCCTGCGCCTGGTGACGGGGACCATCACGGGACACTGCTCACTCAACAAACACTTCCACACAATAGGCATAACGGACAGTCCTCTGTGCAGGGCATGCATGGAGGCCGAAGAAACCGTCGCGCACGTTCTCTTTGAATGCACAGGTATCACACAAATAAGAACACGAACCCTCGGGTCACCCAGATCGTACACGGATGTTTTGATGAAACCAGGAGCTCTAATTGACTTCTGGAGGGAGGTGGGCTGGATGGAATGACCACCCAACGGCCGCCATGGCTCACGTACAAAGGTCCATCCAGGACTAAGTGCGGAAACCAAAACCCCCCTAACTAGAACTAACTAGATAACTAAATATTCTTTCCCGTTTTTGCAACATTTTTCATTTATGCTCCGCTCCTATTGGTCGTAGCGTGATGTTATATAGCCTATAACCTTCCTCGATAAATGGACTATCTAACACAAAAATAATTTTTCAATTCCAAACAGTAGTTCCTGAGATTACCCCCTACATACAAACTTACAAATTTTACCTCTTTATAATATTATAGTATATAGTATAGATAGTATAGATAGGAGCAGTGGTGGTGGCCGCGACTTACAAGTTGCAGGTCGTGGGTTCGAACCCAGGCAGACGCTTTACTTTGTGTAAATTATTTCATCAACATTATTTCGCCACCGAAAACTTCGTGATTAAACATGTCCTAGAACCGTTAATTCGAAGACATGTGACTTCCACTAACCCGCACTGAGCCCGCATGGTGAATTACGGCCCATTAACAGAGAGGGGGCATGTGCTCCAGCAGTGGGAGCATGAAAAGGATGATGATGATTCCCAACTAATATGCATATTACGAGAAAGAAATAAAATCTTAGGATGTTTTTTGTATACCTTTAGCTTTGCTGCTAACTCTCGGGAAAATAATACGTTAGCAAGTTTGCTCTGTGAGTAGGCCTCTGCTGAGTTATAAGGTCGCTTCTTGTAGTTCAAGTCGTCGAAATTGATGCCATACCCTGCAATACACAAGTGAAACAATTGAAACTCAATATTACACCGAGTATATAACTGATTATTATGATTATTTATCGTGATTTAGAAAGAGACCAGTGTCGAACTCTTTTTCTATTTAAAAAAACTGTAACTTACTAATATGCGCTCTAGACGACACAGTAACAATTCGCGCCGGTGTGCTGTTCCTGATACGCGGCAGAAGAAGCATGGTCAGCAAGAAATGCGCAAAGTGATTCGTTCCAAGCTGCATCTCAAACCCATCATCAGTCTCGCTCTTAGGGCACATCATGACCCCAGCATTATTCACGAGAATGTTTATCTGTGGTTCAGTATCCAGAATACTCTGAGCGAAGTCTCGGACAGACTTCAAGGAGGTGAGGTCACATTTCGCTAGAACAATGTTGCCAGTGTCTGGCAAATCCTTGCAGAGTTTCTCAATGTCAGTTTTCGCTTCTTCCGCCCTTTCCATACTGCGACATGCCATTATCACCTTGGCACCTGTGGAATTTAAAAAAGGTAACATACAGGGTGCACAAAAAACCGTGGATCAAACTTCGTTGAAGGATACACTAGATGCCCGGTCAGCGGTTCAACAACGGGCCGAAAAATATGGCCACAAATACGGTTGTGATCTTATTTCAAATTAGTATGGTCCCATTATATCATTAAGACAGCATGGTTGGTGCAGTGGCTGAGCGATGGGCTGTTGCGCTGCGTGTCTCGGGTTCGATAAAGGTACAAAAAGAACATACAACTAAAACCCGACATTACGTGACCTGTCGACACCCGATGCGAGTCGTGCACATATACAACACGCCACGTGATGCTATATCACGCTTCGCTAGTATCTATAGCTTCGTTTCTACTATTATTTCTAATACTATGATCTCATACCATTTAATACTGAGTACCGTTTCACTAATTCTATTAATTTTTCATCCGACATTTTAAATAAAAATTAACAAAACATATCTTTATACCAGGAATGTTCTCGACTGACTGAAGCGTGGGAATGCGTGTGATCTCATGGTGTGTTGTCTATGTGTTTCTGACCATATTACGTCGTGTTACGTCGGATTTTAATAGTATGTTTCCACCATAAATATTTGTATGGCTGGATGTTTGTGTATTTACATAAAAATCGCGTTAAAATTTGTTAAGACGCCCACAATATAGGAGAAATGCCTAGAAGCAACATTAAAAAAAGCCTCTGACATCAGATTTATTATTTTCATATTATTTTTTATATTCAATACTCAATTTAATTTATGATGCCAAAAAATCTGTCCAGTTGCGAAACTGTCCAGCTGAGAATCTGTCCAGTTGCGAATCTGTCCAGTTGCTCCGGAGGGAAAAAAAATATGGGGTGAAATAGGTATATTCATAATTTGAAATGAACATTGGGTTGAAGTACTTCAACCACTGACCTCTATCATACAAGTACGCTCAAAGAAAATTTTTACTCTAGCGACTACTACTCTGGACTAAATGAAATGACAGTTGATTTTTGTGCCGAATCAAAGCGCCCCACTCGAGGTTCTCAGGAACTAAAATTGACACATTTAGAGATAGGTTAATACCGATATTTCTCAAGATTAGGTAATACTAATATATTCGCCTGGAAATATTATATTATTTTAACTAATACGAGTATATGAGTATTAGTAATTTTTAAATTACACTAATATCAAAATAGTAGACTTGGCAAGGCGTATCTCATAATATGTTGCAACTAAATATCTCATATTGGTATTAGTGATGAATGCCTAATAATCAGTAATAATATGTTAAAAAGCAATGTGTAATACTAAATTCTGGAATCATCATCATGATCATCCACAGTCCGACTTCGCCCACTGCTGAGCACAGGCCTCTCTCTTCTTGTATCAATCACCTCGTTCCTGTCTGGAATTAATTCTGGAACAATATCATGATAATTATAATTGTATTAACAAATGTTTTGAAGTCAAACAATTTATATCTGCATCTGAAACAGAGTTGAAAACCGATATAAGTCTTCACGTCGCTGGAGTGCGATGTCACTCTTATTTGCACCTTAACACTACAGAGACAGGATCTCAGCGATGAGAGCGAGAAATATGTCCGTTGTAAATTATTATCCATCTCATTCGTACGCAAATATTTGTATGAATGATGTTCCAACCGAGTGAATCCAAACTATTGTAAATGTAAGTATTAACTAACTAGTATACTTGAGCGAGCAGATACTTGCTCAAATATACTAGTTTTAAGAATAATTTGTTAGCCTATCCCCATATTTAAATCTCACTGATCTGACAGTAATGCGCTATAACTTTAGTAGCACGCTATCCACTAGTTTATAGCTTGCAATCTGATTGAAAGTATTTTTCAGTTAACCTTTACAGCAAGTTTTCTATTACTTAGAAATGAATCTCAATTAAAATAATTGGGATTTTCTTTTTCTCTTACGTATTAAATTATTCTCACGTATTTTTATACCGAAGGCTATGTCCCATCTGTAATATTAGTTCCATGGAATCTCACGTTAAGTCACGTTGCTATCAGCCCCAAAATGGCGAAAATCAAATGTCTTAATTTTGTCATCGATAATATGAAGTCCAGCGTACTTGTCTAATAGAGGTCAGTGACTTCAACCCATGTATATGTCAAATGAACATAGTACTTAAGAATTATTTTTGCCTGCTCATAAAAGTTCATCTCTTAAAAAAATTGGACGCCGTGGAGTCGATATTGTGTTGATGATAAATAGAATAATTTGTTATGTAAAGAAAAAAACAAAACCTATTTCTGGCATTTTTTGTTTTTTTTTTCTGTTTGTCTGTTTATTTGTGCACGCATCACGTGAAATGTACGAAACCAATGTAAATAACTTTTATACATAAAAATTGTGCGTAACTTGAAGGATTACTTAGTTTTTGTTTCATCGCAATCGGTTCCCTCTATCAAAAGTTAGATGAATTTAAAGTGTTCAAGAAGTAAAATTATCACAACACACGCAATTCAGATTGCGTAGCAAAAAAAATTCTAAATCTATGATTCAGATACTCGGACAGTTGAGCTCGATATTCGATAGATGGTGTTGTGCATTTGAAGTCATTTTCTGAATGGCGGTGTTAAGATTCCCCGTGGAAGAATGATGACTATAGAAACAAAAATGGTAGGTAAGTAGGGTAGGCAGGCAGGTAAATAGGGTAGGGTTGGCAGACAGATGACGGGAGCGAAGCCGTGGGCACAGCTGGATCAGCATATAATTTACCTGCTGCAGGGCAAAGGCAACTTCTCATAAAGAAAAGGCACAAGCTTTAAAAGCTAGGTTAAATAAATTGTAGTTCTAAAAACTAAAAAACACGCTTTAATGGTAAATTGAACTAAAAAGTTGCTAATCCTGAAGATCTTGGTAAGGCTGGCTAATGGGACAAACAATTTAAACGCGCACGGTAGAATCAACTTTTAATACATGTAAATTTTAATTTTTGTTTGACTTTCAAAAGTACTTTGACTGAATTATTGTGATAAGCATTGTCATCAGTCATTGATAGGTGTGCAAAGTTTCAAATCAATCCGTCCTCTACACCCTAATCAACACGCTTACTGCGCAGGCAGATCAACTGAATCGGCACTCCACTGCGTAGTCTCACGCATAGGAAATGCTCTCAAGGCCAAAGACCCAACCCTTGGCGCCTTCATTGATATAGAAGGTGCCTTCGACAAAACAAGCTTCGCCAGCATCGAGCAGGCACTCGCCAAACACGGAGTTGCGCCAACGCTTATAGAATGGATAAATAACATGTTAAAACACCGCGCTATTCAATTTACTGTGAACACCACCACACGCGGTGTCGTGAGTAGGGTATGCCCACAAGGTGGGGTGCTGTCACTACTACTGTGGAATTTAGTTGTGAACGAGCTAATTGCAGAGCTCAACGCTAGCAGCCTGTACTCGGTGGGTTATGCAGATGACATAGCAATTCTAATCTCTGGGAAATTTGAGGGCATCTTATGTGACCTTATGAGAAAAGCTTTCAAAATAATCGAAGGTTGGTGCACTAAGCATGAACTATCGGTTAACCCATCGAAAACGGAACTAATAATGTTTACTAACAAAAGAGTCCTTGGACCCCATATACTCCCTAAACTCTTTAACACAGAACTAACTCTTAATAACGATGTCAAGTACTTGGGGGTGATTCTTGATAGCAAACTGCTCTGGAACAAGCATCTTGACTACAAACTCAACAAAAGCACAATAGCAATTTACCAATGTAAAAAAATGTTAGGAAAAAAATGGGGGCTCTCTCCGAAGATCACGCTGTGGCTATACACAGCGGTGATCAGGCCAATGTTGGCTTATGGCGCTCTGGTTTGATGGACAAGGACGGAGCTGTCTACCACCATTGCCAGACTCCAGAAGTTCCAGAGACTGGCCTGTTCAGCTATCACCGGCTGCATGAGGACCACCCCGACGGCAGCCATGGAGATGGCCCTACAATTAACTCCTCTTGACCTATACATACAGCAGGAGGCAGCGCTAGCAGCCATCAGGCTGTTGCATCTGGGCATATGGGGAAAGAATCTCACCAGCCCACACGCTGAAATCCTGGACCAGGCGATTCGGTACCAACCCCTCATCGCCGCCCCGTGTGATAGAATACCAAATCAACATATGTTTAACAAAAACTATAACATACAAACTGTAGAGGAATATAGGGATCAGTCTGGAGCCAATGAAGTACGCATTTACACAGATGGCTCAAAAACAGACAACGGTTCAGGTGCTGGCGTACATTCCCTTGACCTCAACATTAACTTTCACTTACCGCTAGGCACACACAGTTCAATTTTTCAATGTGAATGTGTCGCCCTAACACAAGCCGCTACTGCTATAAAGCGCTTAGGTATCCATAACTATGGAATCAGATTCCTAACCGATAGTCTGGCAGTGCTCAAAGCCCTAGAAAACAAACAAACCAACAGCAAACTAATCTTTGAATGCCACCTTGCCCTGGAGAGTATATCGACATCCAATCGAGTCACCCTACAGTGGATCAAGGGACATAGTGGGTCTTTAGGCAATGATGCCGCGGATGAACTTGCTAGGAGAGGTTCTGAGATGATAGTGCTAGGCCCGTACCCACTTCTCGCCCTGCCCTGCTCACAAATTCGTGCATGGATCCGCCAAAGATCAACCGAGCTGCATAACAACAGATGGTCACGGGCTACAGACTGTAGACAGTCAAGAACGGCCATACCGAATGTAAACCCGCGACTAACCAAAAAACTTCTTAGCCTAAGTAGAAATAACCTCAGAATAATCATAGGGACAATTACGGGTCATTGTCCTCTTAACAAACATCTTTTTAACATAGGCGCCACGGACAGCCCACTTTGTAGGGGCTGTTTTAACGCCGAGGAATCAGCTGGCCACGTCATCCTGGACTGCGAGGCTGTGGTTTCGCAACGTGAAGAAATCCTCGGAACGGTGAGGTCGCTCCGCGAAGCCTGTGAAGCCCCCAGGAAGCTTCTGCGCTTTTGGACGGAGATAGGCTGGCTACTTTAGCCGGTAACCCCACGCACAACGGACCAAATGGGAGTCTGAGTGCGGAAAAGGGAGTCCCTCTTCTATTCTATTCTAAACTAAAAAACACGCTTTAATGGTAAATTGAACTAAAAAGTTGCTAATCCTGAAGATCTTGGTAAGGCTGGCTAATGGGACAAACAATTTAAACGCGCACGGTAGAATCAACTTTTAAAACATGTAAATTTTAATTTTTGTTTGACTTTCAAAAGTACTTTGACTTTGACTGAATTATTGTGATAAGCATTGTCATCAGTCCTTGATAGGTGTGCAAAGTTTCAAATCAATCCGACGTTTTGAAGTGGGTGAAAATCACGTTAAAAGATTCCGTTACATTGATACATAGATACAGACATACCAAGATAATAAAAGCGTGTTAAAAAGAATTACCTCTTTTATAAAAATCCAGCACAGTTTCTTTCCCTATGCCTGTGTTGCAGCCGGTCACTAAGGCAGTCTTGCCCACCAGCTTGGCTGTGCTCAGACATCTTCCGCTGAAGAAAGGCATTGTGCTGAAAGGATGATGTGGGATATACTGCTTGTCTGTAATAATAAAAAATATGACATTATATTTAATGTCAACTTTAATATGCTTTTTGTTGTATATGTGGGTCAGTGGGTCTTAGATGCTTCTGATTACTGATTTTACTATGCAGTAATAACAATATTTAATTAATCTGCCAAATCTTTCAATTTTCGCAGCATAGTTCACCCCTATTTATTCATTATATTATATAATAATTATAGTCTCATGAAATTAGTAACAACAAGTGAAGTACTTAATTAGAAAATTCTTGTTTGTGAACTGAGAAGACAACGCAGATTGTTTGTTTTTTTTATATGTTATTCCGCTTTTCTCAAAACATTTATAGTTATATGGCCATTTGGCTAACTTTTACGCGATGTGAATGGACAAAAATAACGGCACTTACCACTATCATAAATCAACTGATGCAAGTTAAGTAGTGATAATTATGTTTTTATCGGTAAACAATTTAACAATGAATTAAAGTATGCCCTTTCCAACTTTTGTAAAGTTTGAAACATTAAAAACTTTTACAGCAAGTGTCTTGTATTTTTGCCGGTCGCAGATAAAAAGTTTTTGTTCTGGAATTCTTGTATTAACTTTGGTATTGGCAGTACTCACCTTCGCTACTAATTGTATAACGAAAGTTAAGATTTTTATTCAGTACCTAAACTTTCACGAAATCAAAATCTTTGGGAACCAAACTAAACTATAGTCTACACAGAACAGACTACTTAGAGAGAGATTTCCCAATCTATTACATGACTATACCTCTATGGATACTACGTATATGATAGTCTACGTAGTGTACGTAAATGACAACAATAAGCAGAGACATTGTAATACCTAGACAGAACGTAGGTATTTACGACGAAAAAGAAACTGTCAATTCTTTCGTTCTTATTATAGTGTTAACACACGTTCGAATTTGGTACGGCCGGACCACGGATTTGGGCGGGGTTAGTCCGGCCCAGACCATATCCGAGCGTGTGTAGAGTGGTCCGCGGACATTATTATTATTTAATTGATTCCGTCTCGGTCCAAACAAGCGTGTGTAAGCGAGAAAGCATTTGTGGGCGGAGTCGGTCCGGCCGTACCAAATTCGAACGTGTGTTAACACTATAACACGCGCAAGAAAGAGACAAACATAGACAAACGCTACCATCCTGAACGTCAAAGAGACAACTTTTTAGTCACTGTTGTAACCCATCGGTTAGCAGCTCTAATTACAAGTTTTTCGCTGTTTTCACGCCTTTGTTTCGTTTATATCAGGCAGAATATTGTTGATTAATTATCTGCATGAACCATGTCGTGTGTGGCTATCGGTTGCAAGAGTAGAATGACTGTATTACCAGAACATAATCAAAGGATATCTTTCCACAGGTGAGTTATCGACTAGCATATTGAAATTATTGTGCAGGGAATACATTTCATAGGCTATCCAGAATGAAGGAATCTAAGTTCTAAATACTTCGAGGACGTATAGTATTCATTTAAACACAGAACAAAAAAACGCCTATGCATTTAAACCATTCTATTTAGTGAAATAATTAAATTTTATATGTTCGCTGATAGAGCTATGGCAGTTTACGTACTTACATTCTGATGTTAGAGATGTGACAAAAGATACGAGAAAGATTTATCGATACTGTATTTTTATTTTACTTTAATTAAACCATTCTATTTAGTGAAATAATTAAATTTTATATGTTCGCTGATAGAGCTATGACAGTTTACGTACTTACATTCTGATGTTAGAGATGTGACAAAAGATACGAGAAAGATTTATCGATACTGTATTTTTATTATACTTTAATTTATTTCATAAAGTTTATTTGCTATTTGTTATCATTAATCCAATATCGATTGTGCACAGGTTTAAGCGACGCTTGACGAGGTCGGTCCGTGGATGGGTGACCATTTCAACATACCGAGTTTCCTCCGTGCCTCGGCAAGCACGTTAAGCCTTTGGTCCCGGCTGTCATTTGAAAGATCTTTGACAGTCGTTACGGGTAGTCAGAAGCTTTAGATCTAACACCAGTCAGATCTCAAGCTTCTGATCTCAAACTTCTGCCAAAAAGGCTAGGCAGATGATGATTGTGCACAGGTTTACTAAGAGTATTTATTTAAGAAATAAGTGGATCAAGAACATAAAACGAGCTAACTGGACACTATCACTATATTCTCGCTTGTGTTCACTGCATTTTAATGAATCATGGTATCGCTATCCCTTGACCTATCTATGGACACAGGTTGATGAATCATGTTTATATTTACATTTTACTTTTTTAAATTAGTTATTATATTTAAACCATATTATTATTGTTTTTACTTTTATATACATATTCATCTGTAAACTTTCTTTTCAGTCTTGCACAAGAACTAGCATACTATATATCAGTATATTGATCAGTACCTGTTTGTACAGTCGTACCAGTGTACCAAAAACTGTCACTTTGATCTCATGATGTACGTTTTTGAGTACAAAAACGAGGTACGTTTTTGCGCAAGATATGAAAAAGCATTATTATACAACCCGTATAATACGCAGAAAAATTACGAAAGAGTGGAATTGTACTCTTACAATGACTGATAAGTTGACTCTTTGTACGAGTACACATTCACTCTTTAAATAATCATAAAGAATCCCTAAAAAAACCGTAGAAAATATTAGCCGCAGTCGGGGACGTTTCTTACAGATATTTGACCAAATTTGTAGATCGCTCCCAAACTAACCTCGATAATATCGATAAACGTAGTGGTTATATTCTCTGTGATATCGATATGACAGTGGCACAGATCTAGTATTGATGTACGTCTATAGATAAGTATCTATAGCATCCTCGGTCACATTGGCACAAAAGACAAAAGTATATCTATCTCTTTTTGCTTATGACGTTATCTGTTAGTGCGAAAGTGAATACCGATGTTGAATTTGCGTCTTAAATATGTTATCTCTAGGTTATTATACAAACTCTCTGGCAATAAGCGTCAGTGTTGCCAACTTTATTTTTCAAACCCACCAAGAGTGGCTTCATCATCCACCAGAAAACCACTAAACTTAACGGTTTCTCTCAAACCACCAGAAAACCACTAATCCAAAACGGGTCTGTCCCAATAGTCCCATTGGCGTAGTCCCATGGTGGGACAAGTGGGATGATACATCCCACTAGTCCCATGGGACAACTGATACTAACATATTTTTAAAATTATGTCCCAATAGTCTCATGGGACAACTGATATTAATATATTTTCTAAATTACGTCCCATTAGTTCCATAGGACGGCAAGTACTGATTATATGATTGCGACGGTGAATCAGTCAGCAGGGTACAGGTGCATGTGAAAATGTCAATTTCACTCAAAACTGCAGGAACCTATTAATGAAGGAGAAGTAGAAGACTAAGTAAAAATTAAATATGTTATTATGTTTTAATTGTGCTATACTATTTAAAATTTATAAAAAAGTGTGAAGGAAAACATCGTGGGGATATTGACATGTCCTTGGGCAGAACCCTCTCTTCCCCCAACAGTCGCCAAAAGAACGTTGCTCTATCGACCTTCGAGAAAGATCTAACCACAGGCAAAACAGAATTCGCAAATCACTCGCCTCTTTAAGCTATGACCATATTATATTTCAAATAATAAGTTGTTGTTTACCTATAAAATTGTGGTAATTTAAATATCTTTGTTAATAAATTTTTGTATGCTTAATTTTACATTGAAATATAATTATGCATAACCTAATCTAGAAACAACTCTATCTCTGTGAAACTCCGGAGTACTAGAGTTGCTTCCAGATATTTCAGTCGATGTCGCTTAAAAGGAAACGTGGGCAGAGAGCGCTGACTGAATTTCCTTAGTAAAAAGTCATAAATCGAGGTTTGGCTGTTGCCTATTTCCTCTTCCAATATTGGACTGATTTAAAAGATATGCCATAAACTGGTAAAGTAAGATATATACTATGTCCCTATGTTTTGCTTTTTTCATTTATATTTGTCAAATTTGTACACTAAGCCTCTGTTAACAGCGCAATTTTGAGAATTTTGTGAGTGTTCTATTGCTTCTAAAGATAATGTATCATCAAAAAGGAAAACATAGGGACATAGTATATATCTTTAATTTCAATCTTTTAAATTGGTCCAATATTGGAGGAGGAAATAGGCGACAGCCAATCCTCGATTTATGACTTTTTACTAAGGCAATTCAGTCAGCGCTCTCTGCCCCCGTTTCCTCTTAAGACGTCATTTTGCAAAGTCACAATAAAAGCTTGTAAAATAAAAACACTTTTCAGGCAATAATAAACAGAAGCGGCTGTCCTACTAGTTAAAAAAATAATCTTTAGATAAAATTAACGCAATTTTTCCAAAAAAAGCCCTAATGAGATGTCGCCTGTTATGAGTTCCATCTGAATTTTTTGTATTAAAATATCGTTATCAATATTTTTATTTTTTCGTTTACGCGATGAAGTTACTTCATCATTTCGTACAGTATTTACTGTAGCATCTTCTATTAATATAAGCAAAATTTAAAAAAAAAATACTTCTGCCTTTGTTACTTTCTTATTTATTTTGCGGTGCCAACCTTCAATCGAATTTGTCGTACGGTGTCTCTCTGCGTACACACACCATATTCGTTGCTTGTCAAGCCATTGTTTAGACATATATTTCTGAAATTTTATGATATTTTTAACATTAGAAGGCATTTCTCCAAGAATATAGGCCCAACCTTCGTTTATCAAGTCATTTGGTAAGAGAGGCAATGCGCAACATAAGCCAACAATCCGATTGGTCAGCTTAGGTTTGTTCAAACCCAACGCTCTTGCTTTCCTTTTCAAACTTCTAGTAAAATGAAAAAAAATCACCCTTTCACTGTTGTATTAGGCAATATCTTGAATAACGCTTGAATCACAGCCTCTTCAAAATCCACAGTTACTTTAACTGGTTGCCACTTTGGCAGCTGTGATTTAATTATTTCCATCAAAATTGAATAAGATTTTATATCTTTATGCGACATAAACACATAGAGCAGTGGTACAACGTTAGTGCTATTGGTATCACTACCTAGATCTGCATGAATGCAAAACATTTGATTGAATGGTCTTGGACAAGATCTAAAAGTAGCATCCATATAAAAGTGTTTAGCTGTTTCAAAATGAAATTTAGCCTCATTGCAGCAATATGCCAAAATTCTAACTCCATCGCTTGAATAATCAGCAAACAGGAAATCTAGATATTGTTTTGGCACTTCAACTTCAGCTGGAGTTTTTGCACAAATTTTTATTACACCTGCTGCTTTGTTGCGTCTACGGTACATAGATGACTTTTTTTGAGAATACTTTGGTAATCGTGCGGAACCCGCTAAAGTTAAATCTATTCCTTTATTTTTTAATTCGACAATTCCTTTCTCGAACGCTTCAGGTACTGATATTTGCCCTTGGGCGGCAACTTCAAAAGATTTACTTAAGACCATTTCAATTTCCTGCCCAGCAGTATCTGCAGTACACGATTCAATGTGATTTTTGAAATGAACTATCGATCGTTCATCCTAAAAAAGTTACTTAGTTACTACATAATAAGAAAATGATTAAAAACGAATCCGGCCACCGACAAAAGTTCACAATATTCAATTTACTTACATTTGAAATTGTAACGGAACCAGTGCACTTCGTATTTTTGTGTTTTTTACAAGACCATATTGAAACTCCAGACTTAAATGTTTCATGTTTGTAAAATTCATATCCAGAACTGAGTAATACCCTTCCTCGGCCTCTTTTGATTATATTGAACTCAGCTTGCATGACTCTTTTGCAACTATTTTAATTTCAAGACAATAACATATACGCCGTATCAAACAAGTTATTTTTGTTTTTTCAAGTCATAATTCATAGACTAATCTTTACGTCTTTACTACTAATAATATAATAAAGAGGAAACATTTTTTTGTTTGTTTGTTTGTACTGAATAGACTCCAAAACAAGTAAATAAAAATATATTTGAAAAAATATATCCATATTCCCAAAGGTCTGTTTATAAAATTTTGCGCGCTCGGTTTCGTCTTTTGACCAGCAGTGCATACCACCACTTGTAATCAGTCCTAAAATTCTGATTTACCTAACCAACAATCACGGAACTTTTAGGTATACTGTGGTTTTGGCATACCTATTAGTTTCACAAAATTAGTATAGAATTAGAAATAATTTGTAACCTTTACCGATACCGACTCGAACTGTACTGTATTGTCCGTCTGTTGTATTTGTGCACACATAGGGAACAACATAAACAAACCAGAGAATATACACAAACCCTTTAAATCAAATCAAACTTGACCCAGTAATCATATAAATAAAGTCCATAATCAAAATCATTCAAGAAATTGAAAAACAAATTTCGGGGAATAGCCGAAAATCACTACCTTAGTTCTGTTGTGTCGCCTAAATTACAAAAAATTATACACTTGTTTCAATAGTTCTTTCTTAACTAGAGTTTTTTGTAAATATTACTAGTGGTTCAATGGCGTACCACCACTAACTGAAGCAATCAAAGCCACTAAAAAAATCCACTAGCCACAAAGAGCAAAATTTGGCCATTAAAAGGGGGGTCGAAACCACCAGTTTTAGTGGAAAATCTACTGAGTTGGCAACACAGAAGCGTATATATGGACTATGCCATAGATATTTATCTATGGTATAGTCCAAATAGTACAATAATAAACATAGTCTAGGGTTGAGCTGTATAGTAGTGCTAACACACGTTCGGATTTGGTACGGCCGGACCGACTCCGCCCACAAATGCTTTCTCGCTTACACACGCTTGTTTGGACCGAGACGGAATCAATTTAATAATAATAATGTCCGCGGATGACTGTACACGCTCGGATATGGTTCGGGCTGGACTAACCCCGCCCACAAATCCGTGGTCCGCCGTACCAAATTCGAACGTGTGTTAACACTATAATAAGTCAATGCATTGAGCTAGGAAAAACATGGAGGCGCCGGCATGTTCTATACATAGCTTATACAAATATGAGTGAAATACGATACAGAATGTGAAACATCGTTTTAATTCTTTTTTTCTAATGTAGTAATCGTATTTGACAAAAGAGACAACAATATTTCAGTTGTTGCTCATTATGGTAACATTTGCTATGACGTAGTGACAGTAGTAGGTAGATTTATACTTCCTAATTGGTCCCATAGTCACCAGGTCAGGATCTCATGATGGGATCCTAGAGAAATCGAGAGAACTCCTCAAATATTGTAGGCATACATATAGCCATATTCGCCATATTATGTGACGGACTGTCGGATTGTGTGGTTGTGTTCGTGGTAGTCCTGCTGTCAAATGGTTGTTTATTTTTTGTATGTGTTCCGTGATTAACACAACCATAGCATCGGCAGCCATTTTAAGTGCCATTTTAAGGTTTAGGTAGGCACGTTGTTTTTGTAGGTATTTCCCACAGAACAGAGAAGACAGTAGAAATCGCATAAAGCTTTTTTAGTATCGGAACCAGCGTACTCAAACTCACACATATACAGATTAATTGTATTTCATAACACTAAGAAATTTTTGGTGTGATTGGTAGTTTAATTTTTAGATGAAAGTAGAAAATATGTCAGTCGTCGCTTATTTGAAAATAAACCACAGCTTTATGACAATAGAGTTGGTTTATTGTCTACTCTTTTTGAGTATTTATTACTTTTTTCGGTTAAAGCGCAAACGGAATAGTTTAATGAGCAAGTTACGCTACCCGCCGCTAGATGTCACTATACTAAATTCATTTAATTTAAAGCCGTATTTCGTTACTGATAAGATTTATATTTGCGAAATGAGGTCATTACTACTCGTCCTTCTGTAGTGATGTACCACGGTCGTTGACTTATTTATCGACATTCCGTATTATTTTCAAACAAAATACAGTTTAGTTTAAAAAAAAACGTAGCCCCACGCTAGGAATTTCTCATGTATCGTGGGTGCGATTACAAACATATAATTTAAAATACACAAACACCCAGAGCCGGTACAACTATTTGTAGATCATACAAATATTTGTTCCGTGCGGGAATCGAACCCGCAACACGCAGCGCAGCAGTCAATCGCTCAACCACTGCGCCAACCGTGCGCCCAATAACTAGAGTCTATAAATATTATTATGTTTGTAATCAAGTTTTTATATAAATTTATTCCAATACTTACGATTTATAGAAAGTATAATTAAGATATTTTATGGTAAACTACTGATCCGATTTTGAAAATGATTCTATTGATACAAAGATGGGCGTATCTTTGTATGTGGTGTTTTTGTTCTAACAATAGAATTATAGAATATAATACTCTTTATTATGTACACCATATAAGTTACAGAAAGTATAGACGAATTAGAAAATTAGAAAATTTTACTTCTTGAACACTTTAAATTCATCTAACTTTTGATAGAGTGAACCGATTGCGTTGACACAAAAACTAAGTAATTCTTCATGTTACGCACAATGTTTATGTATAAAAGTTTTTTACATTGGTTTCGTATATTTCACGTGATGCGTGCACAAATAAACAGACAAAAATTCCAAAAATGCTGGAAATAGGTTCTGTTGGTTATCCTTTAACACACTGGCTATTTTTTTTGGAAATATTTTCGATGTACAAAAAATACTTTTCTACAGATTTATTATATGTATTGATTGATGATGATGATGCGATAGACTACACTACAAATGCAATACGTCCTACTGATATGGGAAGCTTACGCTTTCGCCTGCGGCTACACTCTTATTATGATTAGCTTGACTAACTCTTTAATGAACTGATGAAATTTAGGTCTATACACCAGTAGATCTTAAATTTCAGACAAACACATAAGCCACTTTTTAACTGACTTAAAAAAAGGAGGAGGTTCTCAATTCGTCGTAATCTTTATTTTTACACGGCTGCAAGGAAAGGGTTATGTTTTTCACGGGTAAGAAGATTTTTTCGAATATTGTAAGTTTAAAGTATCGATAACTCATTATCGATATTGGTAATCTCTAATTGAGTAGCTGAATGTGACATGTGCATAGTTGGAATCTTCGAGAACAATGTTTGAGTTTTAAAGAAAGTAGACCTTAAATTTAACATCATAAAATCAACTTTTACTTGTCTTGTTTAGTAAAATATTGTTTTTACATTTATATCGAAATAAAATAAATTAAGAATTGCCGATGGTAAGATATACCTACATTTGATACATTTTTGGTTCTGCTATCGTGTTTACATTCTAAAACAGCACAATAAGGCATTTTTGTATTTTTTTTCAAGTTTTTGTCACCGTGACGGTTGGACCAAGACTGATGTGTGTAGTGTTTGCGCGAAAGGAAACATATGCGGAACTGTGCAAAACTCGGGGTATGCGGGCCCCGCCCACTTGCGACTTCTATTGTAGTAGGCGTTTTTTTTGTTCTGTGGTATTTCCAGTCAACTTGGCAATGCTGCCAGCGTTCTGGGCACTTTTCACGTTGACAGCGATGTGGACGAATTTTTTGACGCTCTATGACCCCTGCCCTTTTATACGCGTTCGTAGTTTAATTTTATTTTCATTTAAGTGTATTTATAGCTAGTTATTGTTAATTAAGTATTTTATATTATGTAAATTTTAGATTGTTTGAAAATAAACAATGCACTTTCCAGTCCATACTATTTAATATGTCTATGAGTCAATGAGGTATTCTAGGAAAACTTGACAGGACTATATCCATTCTAGAAAATATCCAGTAATCTTTGACTGTATCTCGTTTTCTCATTTGATTTTGTCCTAGTCCTTTGTCCATGCTATAGAGATAGACTATATATAGGTCCACCTGAATCCATGGAATCTCATGGCAAATGGGGAAATAATAATGTGTTGTGTGTAATATGGGGCAATTGGACTAAACGATCTTGATACTATTTATTTTTATTAATGTATTTTAAGGTGTATAGTATTAATGAAAATCGAAGTATATTAGGTATGTGTATGAAGATACAAAGATGTAAGAAGATATTTGTTTTTTTTTATACCATGAGATTAGAGAGATATACCGGTAGACTTATAATATAAATATTTTGATGATGTAATTTTTTTTTGTGACATTGTTCATTTTTTATGTTGTCAGTAAAAAAAACAAACAGCCGGTAAAAATCTTATTACAAAAAATAAACTATAGGCATTTAATGTTATAATTCAATAATTTTGTTACATTTACAGGCATAATGATGTTTTCTAAATAAGCCAAGATGCTGAGTTGACAAACATTTCTCGATCGCGGTGTATGTTAAGCTAAAAGCCTACTTGCATGACAAAACTCAAATTGTCAATTTTGTCTTGTTTATGGCTTAGCACGCATTGCGATTATTATTCACGTATTTTTTTCCGCAATGCGTGCAGCTCATGGAATTCCATAGGTTGCAGAACGGGCGGAAAAAATCGCGAGAATAAAAATATCAGTCCGTGATAAGCCTTAGCAGATGGTCAGGGTAGGGTCAATACAGGTCAATCCGGTAACTTGTCATGTCAATTTGTCAAACGTCAAAGTCAGTTAAAGAAGGTCATGACACTGGCACTTGGCAGTTTGGCAGTGTCTGGCAGAACAGTCGGCACAGAGTATATTTTAATAGTCGGCATCGCCATCGGCTCAGTTGACAAAGAAAAGAAGAGAAAAAAAAAACGATGTGTTGTGAATTTAATTATTAATTTTATAATTTAATTTTATCTCATTATTTATTACTGCACACAGCACTTCATCACCGTTGGGTACTCAAACTTATCCTTCGGTAAAAACCATTCTTAGGTTTGAGATGTCTTTATTTAAATTTTAATTACCAGTTACCAGTTAACGTGCAGTGTAATTGTTATACTTAAAAATACATTCAATGATACTATTATTTCTTCATAACGTGAAAGCAGAAACTATACAAAAACATGTATTGAAGTAGGATATAAGTACTATTATTCGTATATCTAACAGAGTAACAAATTATCATTCATTCGTCACAAGGTCTATAGTACAAAAGCTTGCCTACTGTTGTGGATAACATTATATATGTACTCAATTATTCGCGACTCAGTGCCAATGGAGTATGATAACGATGAGAATACCTGGCGTAGGCCTTCAACGCCTAAGGTGGAGCGCTCTGCTTGCCACCAGATCCCCAAGCGGTCATCAACTGTTGCTGTTGTGGTACTTGGACTAGCAGTGCTAAGTTGCTTGCTTGGTTATTGTGTGCTCAGTGAGACTCTGCCTTACGAGTCTAAGACTTTGCGCCTTGTTATTATTGTAAGTATTCAGGCTCCTATAATTTATCATCTTAATTCATGATTGATAATATATATTTTTCATTTCTTATCTTTTTGGCCTTTATTCAACACAGTTAATTTAATTTCCCAGTTGTTCCGCCATGGAGCTAGAACACCAGTAAAGACTTACAACAGTGATCCATACAAGAACTACCAATGGCCAGATGGACTTGGTGGTCTCACTAATGTAAGTAAACATTGTCTTTATTAAAATAAATTAATGGCTTTGCCTCATGATGGAAAGTAGGTTTGTCATCTGCATCAAGCTAAAGCAGTTAATTGCAGGATAAAGGTTCCTCCCAGTAACCTGTAGACAACATACTCATCCATTCAGTAGCAAAAATACTTAATTATGTGGTGTAGTAATTGTTTTCATCAACTTTAAGCACATTGCTGGGCATAGCCTCACCACTGAGTTGCAGAAGCCATAGTTATCTATTCAGTACCAACCATTAAGATATCTCTAATATTACATCAGAAGTTATTATGGATATAATTAATCAAACATGATGAAACTTGTTTGTATGATAATAAGACTTGTTTTTGAGTTGATTTAGAATTAATTGAGTTGAGATAAGAAATATTGAAAATAACAATAGTTCTACAAAGTAGTCATTACAATACTAGTTTCACAGAGAAAATAAAACTATGTTACTACTTTAAAGAAGTTTGAGCCTGAAACGTTTTGCCAACAGTCGATTGGCCCATGAACCATTGGTCAACAGAATGCCCACAAATGTTTCGCCAAGATAACTTTACGTCAGTGAATGTTTAACCAACAGAATGTTTTGACCAATAACTTTTCACCCAACAAATGATTGGCTAACAGACAACGGGACAGGTGAAGTTAAATAAAAGCTTAACCTTAAAAATAAGATACTTTTTAAGCAACTAAGTTGACGGAGCCCCGCTACACAAGGCTAACATGAACGAGATGACGGGAGCCGAGTTCGCTCACTAAGCCCTAAGCTCCCGAGCTCGCTTCACTCGCTCTTTGACCAATTCATTGCACTTTCACCTGTCTCGGTGTCTGTTGGCCAATTGTTCATTGGGTGAAAAGTTATTGGTCAAAACATTCTGTTGGTTAAACAATCACTGATGTAAAGTTATGTTGGCGAAATGTTTGTGGATGAACAGTTCTTTGGATGAAAAGTTAATGGATTAAAGTTTCTGTTGACCAACCGTACATGGGCCAATCGACTGTTGGCGAAACTTGTCAGAGCCATGAAGGTTCTTTGGATGAAAAGTTAATGGATTAAAGTTTCTGTTGACCAACCGTACATGGGCCAATTGATTGTTGGCAAAACGTGTCAGAGCCAAGAAGTTTCGTATCTAAAACTGTATGGAGACAAGTTTAACAAATATTATAATCACAAAAAAAATATTATATGGGCTACCCTCGCCTTCCTTTTGAACAAGATGTGATGTTGTAATATGTTGTTATTCATAATAGTTGTCTGCTTTTCCAGGCTGGTAAGATTCAGCTGTATGAGTTAGGTAAGAAGTACAGAAATTACTATGCCAACTTCATCCCAGAAGAATACTGTGAGAAGGATGTGTTTATACGCAGCAGCGACAAGTCCCGTTGTCTCATGAGCGCGTACACATTCCTTGCTGGATTGTATCCGCCCACCGAGAGGCAGATGTGGCATCCGGAGCTACCGTGGCAGCCTGTACCTGTACACTCACTGCCCAAGGAACTGGACAATGTAGGTCATGACCATTAACCCCACGAGTGCCTAAAACGGATCCACGCGAAACAAAGGCTTTTAATTGTTTCGGTTCTTTCTTTCATTTTGTGTGAGGTAATAGCCACCTCTGGTGTCAAAGTTAATTAAATCGCCTCTGAGAACTCTACAGGCCTCTGATCTATTTCAGACTTACATCTATACTTATATAATAAAGCTGAAGAGTTTGTTTGTTTGAATGTAGCACATTCAAACAAACAATCTCAGGAACTACTGGTTAGAATTTTTCAATTCAAACCAGTAGTTATCAATCAGTAGTCAGTAGTTTATTAATGTGTTGGATAGTATATTTACCGAGGAAGGTTATAGGCTATATAACATCACGCTACGACCAATAGGAGCGGAGCATACATGAAAAATGTTGCAAAAACGGGAAAAAATATTCCTTTTTGAGAGCTTCCGTTGCGTGCGCTGCGTAAATGGTTTAAGTTACGGAACAATCACTTATGTAGGGTAGATGGGTAGATAGATAGCCATTTGACGGGAGCGAAGCCGCGTGGGACAGCTAGTTAGCTATATAAGCCCAAGTTTCCTCATAATGGTTGAACTAAACCACCAAAGGGTGGCCCCCCAGACAAACCAGCAGACTATCCCAGGTCTGATGGATCACCCCATCCCGGCACCGACCCCCAACCCGGCCCCTCAGGCCCCTGCCGCCCCCACTGACTGACATATTTTCTACTTTCATCTAAAAATTAAACTAGAGTGCGCGCAAGATAAGTCTGCGCGCGACGGGTGGCGTGCTTAATGTTGCCAGCATACATTATTTTTCATTACTCGAAACATAAAGTATTTTAAGTAAAGCATAATTAATGACTAGCTTTTTCTACTTGCATAGAATATGATGAAAAATGCTTCATGAAATGATTGTAAATCTTTTATTGAATACTTAGTCATACAATAACTACTGTTAAATTTGGTCTAACAATGGTCCTGCAGTGGCTAATTCCGTCAATTGCAATTCTTTTTTAATTTCTTATTCAACAATTTTTGAAGGAGCTGCTGCCACTTTATTTGGATGACGGTGCGTTCAGAAACGCCTAAAACAAAATAACAATGATGCATTATATTACATAATTCCGGTCCTGTCCCGCTGGTATATTTATGTACCACCCAAAAACAAATACTACAGGCACTGGAAGTACAAAAGTTTAGGGAAATTTTAGTATAATGGTATCTTAGGGATACCATTATACTAAAGTTACCTGTCAAATAAGCAACGCGGGGTATATCTTTGTAAAACGGTACCGTAGGCCCGTTATTGTCTTGTTTACTTCAAGGAAACATCCCTGCCAGCACTTTAAATTATTACTTTTGGCATAATTATGGCGATTATTTACTTCGGAAACGAATAAAAACACGGATTAAAACACACTCTCTTGACACCTGACATAATTGACAAACGATTGGTTCCGATTTTGGCCGCGCGCAGACTTATCTTGCGCGCACTCTACCAATCACACCAAAGATTTCTTAGTGTTATGAAATACAATTAATCTGTATATGTGTGAGTTTGGGTACGCTGGTTCCGATACTAATAAAGCTATATGCGATTTCTACTGTCTTCTCTGTTCTGTGGTCTGGATGACTGACGAGGCACGATCCCTGGCCGCTGAGATCGAAAAGATCGAAGCATCTGGCATTATGCCAAACCTAGCCGAGTCACAAGCCCTATTTCATAGGTATCCGACTATAACAAGAGAACTAGATAGGCTTGTTTATAGAAACGGTCAATGGGTACGCAACTAAGTCGGGGTACGACTTAGTTGCGTACCCATTGACCGTTTCACTCTCTTCACTCACACTCTCACTTACCCTTTCAATTAGAATTTACACAATTAAGATGTAATCTCAGTAACATCATATTTTTCGCCAACTTAGGCATACTCTATAACCCACATGACCTTTCTACTCTGCTCCTTAAGAGCCGTAGGGAGTAGATACAAAAGTAAACAAACAAACCGACTCGTTACGTCCTCGCCGCCGAGGACCGCCGCGTATTCTTTTAATAATTCCCGCCAGCCCGCGATTAGCTGAGCAATAGTTAAAATATTAGATATAAAAGGAGTTTCTTATCCGTTCTTCTCCACCTAGGTAGTTTACGAACGGAAAGTAAATTCATTAAGTTAGATCCAGCAATAGTTGTTCCCCAGCGACGCCCTGAGCCGAGGTTCGACCCCAACTGGGGTAGCCCTCAGCGTTGTCGCTTAGGTTAGAAATTTGCGCCTAGCTGGAGGCTATATAGCTTAGTCTCAGCAGGAAAAGTCCGGTTAAGCAGTAACAAATCACTTTGATTGACACTGCGAGAAGCCACGTAATTAAAAAAAAAAAAAAGTTTTCCTTCGCCGTAATTGCCTGTGATGTTTCGGTAATTCGGTTTAAAGATATTTATTCTCATAAGAACAATACATAGGTTCACTTACAATAGTTACAATAAGATACCAAGTAATTGTTTATATCTAAATAAATACATTTTGCCTCCGATGCGTGTTGGTTAAGTAATTACGGCACACAACAGTTTAACATTGTTCTCAATTTATTAGTAGTTTTATTAATGTAATCAACTAACAATATAAAGAGGTAAAATTTTATTTTTTAGGGATCAATCTCTGAAAGTAAAGGGCCAAATATTTTTTTTTACTGATAGAGAGGTAAGATATTGCTGTGTGCCATATAGACTGCTTTCAACCCCAGAAAAATTACGATTCCTTTGATACAGTCGTCGGCAGAGATTCGAAATAACATCAAGTATGATCAGATGTTGAACCTGCTTTTTTCACTGTTCCTTATGCCGGCCGCATCCTCTTCTTAAAAAACTGATTACTCTCATAAAAACTAATCTGAAATGGCAATTACCATTTCAGATAGTAGCAGCAACAAAACCGTGCAAAGTCTGGAAGGCAATGTATCAAGAGCTACTAGCGGAAAAGAACGCCGACCCGAAGTTCACAGACTTATTTGACTATTTGAGCAAACACACGAATCAGAGCATGCGCAGTGTGCTACCAGTTGACTTCTTGTACAGCACACTCTTAGCTGAGCAGGAAGCGGGGCTCAAGCTCCCAGAATGGACGAGAACTGTGTTTCCTAGTAAAATGCGACATCCTTTCATGCTGAGTTTAGCTTTGCTGTCTTATAATGAGACCTTGCAGAGACTGCAAGTTGGTGAGTTAAGCAAAACTGATCTAGGTATAGTTAGTTATTTAACAATTTTACTGAAAAGTATAGATCTTATCAGAAAAGTCTGCATACAAATTAATAGGTCATTCGACATGGTTTCATACGCCAATAGATTGAAAATTCTTACGATTATATGCAATTCACTGCTTATTTAATTTCGAGCTGTGGTGGCTTAGTGGTTACGAACCCAACTTACAAGTAGAAGTTCGTGAGTTCCATCCCAAGCAGGCGTATTACTTTGTGTAATTTATTTCATCATTGCTCTCAAAATGTTCTTTCAATCTCAATCTCAATTGCATGTGTAGGTATATATTCGACACAATGTAAATTGTTTTATGAATAAAATGAAATGAATGGGGAAGAAATACAGAATGTCTTAGAACTAAAATTCGGTGACATACCAATCCGCACTGGGACCGCGTGGTGGATTAAAGCCCGATCCCTCTCACAGAAAATAAGCCTCAGTCCCAGTAGGGAGTATGTTATAGGATGATTATGCCATGATATATAATTTCAGGTCCACTTCTAAAGCAGATAACGCAGTACCTAGATGACACAGTGTCACACGAGAACGTGGAGCGTACTCTGTACGTGTACTCGGGACATGATGTCACGGTGGTGTCGCTCTGGCGCGCCTTCGGGTTCACCGACCTGCTGGAGCCCGAGTATGGAGCCAGCATCGTTATCGAGTTGCATGAAGATGTTGAGCAGGAGGCATTCTTTGTCAAGGTACGTTCATCTGCCATACACTACGACGTTCATAAAACACTAAAAATAAACTAATTTGCAATACATCTGGCATATAAGGATATAATATTCGACCTGTGTTCAGAAAAGATAAAACGTCCTCTTCGAAATGCAAATGCATCTGGCGAAATATATATATTATGTACCCTAACTTCGTGATTTAAGCCCTTTTTTATACTTATATTTTTCAACTTTCCATTTCAGACGTTCTACCGCAACAATACAAAGGTGGAAGTTCCTCTAGAGCTGAAGTTACCATTCTGTGACGATCCTTGTACGTACAATCAATTCAGCAAGCAGATGAGTAAGTTTATATCTGACGATTGGGAGGCGGAATGCGGCAACACAGACAAGTAAATCGTTATAGTCCTTGCGAATCATGAGCTATGTTAAACTTTAATGTCATTGATATTGATATATGGCTTAAATTACATTGGTTGATGCGCGTTCGTAAAATGCATCAACTATACTTATATTTTTTGACGTTTATGAAGTATGACAACAGTTCAGTTGCTAGTGGGCCAAGAGCACACGGTGAGTTGCGGCGCCGCACCGCAAAGATTTCACCGTATGGTGAAATCTTTGTCGTCGTATAGTGAAATCTTTGCGGTGCGGCGCCGCAACGCAACGTGTGCTCCTGGCCTAAGTGAAGTCTTAAAAATTCGAATATTATATTTTATATATAGTTTGTAAGATTGAGGGTCTCCCACGGAACAGGAAAAAACAGTGGAAATGCAAAGTAGGCGTGGCACGCGTGTCACTAATAAGCGCATCCACGCAAAACTGATTCCAGTCGTGTTCTAACATCGCGTCGAGTTGCTAGTCTCGCTACAAATTTATTTTTCCGTAACTATGCCGTTTTGTTCCATTTTGGAGTGCAAAAATGATAGTAGGAGAAAAAAATCTTCTTCAATCAAAAATGGAGTTGTTTCGTATCATCGGTAAAAACACAGAACAGAGAAGACAGTAGAAATCGCCTAAAGCTTTATTAGTATCGGAACCAGCGTACCCAAACTCACACATATACAGATTAATTGTATTTCATAACACTAAGAAATCTTTGGTGTGATTGGTAGTTTAATTTTTAGATGAAAGTAGAAAATATGTCAGTCGTCGCTTATTTGAAAATAAACCACAGCTTTATGACAATAGAGTTGGTTTATTGTCTACTCTTTTTGAGTATTTATAACTTTTTTCGTTTAAAGCGCACACGTAATAGTTTAATGAGCAAGTTACGCTACCCGCCACTAGATGTCACTATAATAAATTCATTTAATTTAAAGCCGTATTTCGTTACTGATAAGATTTATATTTGCGAAATGAGGTCATTACTACTCGTCCTTCTGTAGTGATGTACCACGGTCGTTGACTTATTTATCGACATTCCGTATTATTTTCAAACAAAATACAGTTTAGTTAAAAAAAAAACGTTGCCCCACTCTAGGAATTTCTCCTGTATCGTGGGTGCGTTTACAAACATATCATTTCACATACACAAACACCCAGAGCCGGAACAACTATTTGTAGATCATACAAATATTTGTTCCGTGCGGAAATCGAACCCGCGACACGCAGCGCAGCAGTCAATCGCTCAACCACTGCGCCAACCGTGCGCCCAATAACTAGAGTCGATAAATATTATTATGTTTGTAATCAAGTTTTTATATAAATTTATTCCAATACTTACGATTTATAGAAAGTATTATTAAGATATTTTATGGTAAACTACTGATCCGATTTTGAAAATGATTCTATTGATACAAAGATGGGCGTATCTTAGTGTTTTTGTTCTATCAATAGAATTATAGAATACAATACTCTTTATTATGTACACCATATAAGTTACAGAAAGTATAGACGAAGAAAACATTACACTGGGTGGCACAATGGGCGGCCTTAAGGCCTTATCGCTAAAAGCGATCTTTTCAAGACAACCTTTCCATGGATTTAAAAAATGAAAGGAAAGACAGTACTGTACGTAGTCTTTGGTGAACTATTATTAATTACAAGCTGTGACCGCGGCTTCGCTCCCGTCATCTGTTTGCCAACCCTACCCTTCTTACCTTCCTGCCTACCCTACTTACCTACCGACCATATTGGTTTCTATAGTCATCAATCTTTCGCGGAGAATCTTAACACCGTGATTCAGAAAATGACTTCAAATTCACAACGCCATCTATCGAATATCGAGTTCAACTCTCCGAGTATCTGAATTGCGTGTGTTGTGATAATTTTACTTCTTGAACACTTTAAATTCATCTAACTTTTGATAGAGTGAACCGATTGCGATGACACAAAAACTAAGTAATTCTTCAAGGTACGCACAATGTTTATGTATAAAAGTTATTTACATTGGTTTCGTACATGTCACGTGATGCGTGCACAAATAAACAGACATAAATTCCAAAAATGCCGGAAATAGGTTCTGTTGGTTATCACACTGGCTATTTTTTTGGCAATATTTTCGATGTACAAAAAAATACTTTTTTACAGATTTATTATATGTATTGATGATTGATGATGATGATGCGATAGACTACACTACAAATGCAATACTTCCTACTGATATGGGAAGCTTACGCTTTCGCCTGCGGCTACACTCTTATTATGATTAGCTTGACTAACTTCCTTAATGAACTGATGAAATTTAGGTCTATACACCAGTAGATCTTAAATTTCAGACTAACACATAAGCCAGTTTTTAACTGACTTAAAAAAAGAAGGAGGTTCTATGTTCATGTGTTATTATTATTACACTTTGTTGATTTTGAAGGCTGTTGTCTTTTTAACCGACTTCAAAAAAAGGAGGAGGTTCTCAATTCGTCGTAATCTTTATTTCTACACGGCTACAAGGAAAGGGTTATGTTTTTCGCGCGTAAGAAGATTTTTTCGAATATTGTAAGTTTAAAGTATCGATAACTCATTATCGATATTGGTAATCTCTAGTTGAGTAGCTGAATGTGACATGTGCATTGTTGGAATCTTCGAGAACAATGTTTGAGTTTTAAAGAAAGTAGACCTTAAGTTTAACATCATAAAATCAACTTTTACTTGTCTTGTTTAATAAAATATTGTTTTTACATTTTATCGAAATAAAATAAATTAAGACTTGCCGATGGTAAGATATACCTACATTTGATACATTTTTGGTTCTGCTATCGTGTTTACATTCTAAAACAGCACAATAAGGCATTTTTGTATTTTTTTTCAAGTTTTTGTCACCGTGACGGTTGAACCAAGACTGATGTGCGTAGTGTGTGCGCGGAAGGAAACATATGCAGAACTGTGCAAAGCTCGGGGTACGCGGGCCCCGCCCACTTGCGACTTCTATTGTAGTAGGCGTTTTTTTTGTTCTGTGGGTAAAAACGATTTTATTTGTTTTCTAATAAAATCTTAGTAAATTTACTAATAATTTTATAAAAACGTCTAGTTAAAATCAACCTTACGCGATTAAAATAAAGTTTAATTTGGATTGAATGTGTTCACTATTTCGTTCTCGAAAGTTCTTCGCTACTCAATTAGGGATGTAGTCGGGTCGGGTATTGATTTTATAGATAGATATCGATAAAAGAAAATAGGCACCTATATTTTCTTTTATATTAGGTGGATTAAATATTTCCAAAAAAATGGAAGTATGCTGTATTGCACGCATAATAATTATTACAATGATTGTTTGTGCAACAATTTATTGAAATCACTAAATGAAAAATCCTTCTGATTTTTAGATTTCCCAAAGAAGCTAGCGTCAAAGAGAAATGGGTAGATGCAACGGGTAGAGTTAATTGGATGCCATCCAAATCAAACACGATATGCTCTGATCATGTTTTAGAAGATGATTTATTAAGCCGTTTTTGAGTTTTAGCGAGACTAACGAAAAGTAATAGATTTTTATACATATTAATATTTTATGTTTACACAATAAAACGCCATTCATCCTACAGTTTTACTGAACTCCAAACAAGGTTTATTTTTCAAATTAAGAAATCTGGTATGTATCGATATCGATAATGTAATTAAAAATGTAATGTTACTTCCATGGTTGAGTAGCAGTAGATATCGATCTATGACACGAATGTCAAACTTACATCATACGCAATAAAGTTTATAATTGCAACCACTGAGAATACTAAATCTATGGTCGGGTAGCGGAATTCACTTGGCAATAGAATCTAGTTTGACTTTAGATTACAAAACGTCGTAAATACTTTCTGCACTAACGCAAAACAAATCCCATTTAAAGAGTGCGAAGATTTCTTTCTTGATGTAGGATCTGTGACTTATGCTTGTTTTGACTAAAATTAAAACGACAAATCAAACGATCGGCTTATTTGTAGTGCATTATATGATTATCAGTTTATTTGTGTGAGTTTGGCGACAACGGTTCCCATAGTAATTTTGCTACATTGCACTTCCACTGTTTTTTCTGTTCCGTGGGCTCTCCCTACTCCCGGGTGCCACAGCGCTATGAAGGAATCGCAATATCTGTGTCGTGCATGCGCATAAATCTCGTTTGTTTGGGAGAGCCTTTAAAAGACACCAACATAGTTGGTAAGAACTTAGGTGTCGATTGTTTCGAACAACGACAGTACTGTAGGTACATATTTCGAAAAATATGTTACACAGATATAGATCTGCCAGAAACAGTAATGAATCTTCACTTAGACTAGCACTGTACCTACTCAGTAGATTTACAGTTATTATTAGTTTATAGACACGATAATTTTAATTCACAATGCCACAGTTATCATGTTTGCCAAAATCTTATACTGTTTTCTAAGAAGACACTTCATGGATCACAATTTGTTGTCACAAGCTTATTTTTAAGACTCAACTTTAGTAATAATTAAATGCCAAAATTGAGCCTATTGTGTGACGGTGTAGTATGTTAGGGCAGCTAAACAGGCTGAATGGTTCTAGACATACCTAGATAAATGTTAATCTAAAGTTCTTGATGTGAGAAGGTACGCTGTTTACTCAATTTATGTATTAGACTTTTGTATTACTCACATTGATATTATACGTACATATTTCGATCTGCATTTAAAGAAAATTGCTATTGTCTACACTACTCTAGTAAATTGATGAATACTTTAATACAAAGTCTACTCTTACCAACCCAAGGGCGGCGGGCGGCTCGACGGTACGTATAGAGAACGTAAGAGCAAGTTCACCTAGATCGAACCATTCAATACGCGCTCCCTTATGGTGCATTCGAATTTAAAATAGCTACATTGTATTGAAATAAATAATCGATAGAATTTGGTAATGCTTACTATACTATTTAGCAATTTACACCCTGTGCATTAATTTCTCGTTCACGAGATGCATTCCACAGTGTGAACACTATCCTGTGATTTCTGAAGTATTTACATTAATCTGTCCACTTTTAAATCGTCACAATTTTTGTAAAGACTGTATTAGACACGTTTTATTGATTTTAATGGTGATTGATATTTTTCTTAGACTCCTTTAAAGAGATTATTTTGTAAGAAGATGCCTAAACTTCTTATGAACGTTTGATATAGAATTTAAATTGTTGTTGTAAAATATTTAAGAGACATGTTAAAAAACGCAATATTTTGATATACCTACCTAATAGGCAAATAGCGAATATTCACAATGTAAACATTCATAATTATAGAACTTTGATATATAGTTAGTTCAATTTTATCTCTACACTGACGAGTTAAATGATGCACAGTTTCAAAGAAATACTCATACTTTTCTCCCACCTGATGTTATTAAAAGCCAAGTTTTATATGACTTTGTATAATGTAGAGAAGGTCTATATTACCTATTTTATTAAATTTAAGTATTTTACTATGTATTATACTGTAATCTTCTCCACACATGGTATTTTATCTGTTATGAATTGAAAATTAGCAGGAAATTTCAGCTGTTCTTGTTATAAATGTACATATTCTACAAATTGTTTACCCTGTAAAGAAAGTAGATGATATTGATGTTGTATTTAAAGGAAAATGTTGGTGGGAAAGCATAATCGAACTATTTATGGCTCATTTATATGGAGTGGCTGTCTCATCAGGTGAAAATGTGCATAGGCGATTATAGCATTTATTGTGTTTATGGCTTATTGACTCGAGACAATTTTCTTGCCACGCTTTACAAAGCGACTAACTCTGTGTAAATGAGCCATTGCTCTATCTTTAATGAAGTCGTAAGCAGCTGCTACCAGGAGACATTTATTGAATTGTAGGATGGGTCGTGTTGTCATTGATAGCACTACACAATCCAGGTATTTTATAATTTATTGAAAATTAATGTTAGAGTTTAATTAATCGTAACATTATAATGTTGTTGTTTTTATAATGTTTACCATTAAATGTTTCATGTGATATTTTGGTATTTTTGTAATTTTAACAACAACTATAAATACTAACAATAAACCTAAAATAAAATAAAGCAAAACGTGAACTCTAAAAGAAACAATTAAAAAAAATATTGTAGGATATTGTATAATTTATTTTTGTAAAATTCATAATTAATAGATTGTAGTAAAATACGTAAAACAAAGCTTACATCTAAGTAAAATAATTGGACGGCACATGGACGAAAATTGTATTCTATAAAATACTTAAAGATTTATTACAAAGAATATTGTAAAATCTTATTAAATATATGTGTTACGATTAAATAAATATAAATTATATTTTATAAATATCTCTATAAAATGGACGAACATTTCAACCTACAATAATAAAAAGAAGTAATTCAAAAGTGGTGAATTGTATTTAAAACTACTCTACTCGTTTAACTAAATTGCTCACGTGATCGGTGGAATGTTAATTTGTTAGTAATAAAGCTACAATACAACATTACGGTTTTAAAGCTCAGTCTTCGCTACTTGACTCGGTAATTCTATGGCTTAACTGGTAATAAAGTAAATTATCTACAATATAAAATGGAAGTTACATTGTCGGCAATTTAGTCTAATAATAACTTTTAGTTCGTTGCTCGGCAATATTCATATATCAAGGCACTTAAAAAAAGCAAGATTCTTTTGATCGTTCTTTGTCATGAAATAGATATTAGACATGTAAAGATTAGAAGTGTACATGGCCACACCATTTCTGATGTGGCATAAGGCCAGCTAATAAGGTGCGCTATCGATATCATCTTAGCTGACTATGTTACGGAAAATATAACTGTCCATTCAATTCCCACAGCATGTGAGTACATGTCTCTCTTTAAATGCCCTCAAGGCTGTAAACAAAACAATTGCGACCCATATACCCACAGCCGCCCAGGCCAAGATGACAGCTAATTGTAAAGCCACACCGGTATTAATGAAGTCACCTCGGCGACTATTCGGCGCGTCTTTCTGTATGTAGTCCATAAAGTCGTAAATCGCTTGGCATGCCAGACGGAAGTGTATGGCGGTTGCGTGGTCCCCTGTGGCTCGGAGCTCCTGCAACACATTATGGTAATGAGTATTATATTAATTAACACTCACAATTCCCACTGTCTGATTATGAAGGATATAAAGACCTTGTTTGAGCAGGCTTAACTAATTGAGTTTAATTCTTAGTGACTCAATAAATAATTTATTGGTTTGTGAGACAACCTTCACTTATTTTTTTTACAATTATTTATTACTATTGTAGTTGCATTTATGATGACTTTATTTTTCCACTAGAGTTCTAGTGGAATCACAAAGGCATCATAAATAACTTTGCTTAATTTGCATTCACTATCATTTAAACTCTTCTGGGAAATCTGAGACAAAAAACCAATAGAGAATGGCTGAAATGTGAGGTGAGCGTTTACCATCTTCCCAAGTAAGTTGACAGCCTAACCAGATTCCGCTCAGTACCAGAATATTACATATGCCCAGTTACCAACTGCTGAGACTTAAACATTATTATTAACTAGCTTCGCCTGCGTGGATGCCGTAAAGTATCCCAGAGGAGCGTGCTACCAGGATAAAAAGTATCCTATATCCTAACCTAGGTCATTTACTCAAAAAAGAGTACTAGGCCCTTACCGCCTACCGAAGCTGTTCGACACTGAACTCCTGCTGTCCAACGAGGTCAAGTATCTTGGGGACATTCTCGACAGCAAGATAAACTGGAGCAGTCATTTAGACAACAATGCAAGAAAATGATAGGCAAGAGATGGGGCCTATCCCCCAAAATCATTATTTGGCTGTACTGCGCGGTGATTCGGCCCATGATCTCCTATGGGGCCGTGGTTTGGTGGCCCCGCACAAAGTTAAGTACAGCCGTGAACAAACTGCAACGCATGCAAAGACTGGCCTGCATGGCGACGACAGGATGCATGAGAACTACCCCGACTGCTGCGCTCGAGGCTATGCTAGATCTACCTCCGCTCCACCTTTTCATTCAGCAGGAGGCCACGACAGCGGCAGTGCGGCTTAAGGCACTGGTTCTCTGGGGTAAGAGAACCATAAGTCATAAGTCGTTTATTTATTAACAATATACATTGTCTAGAAAGTAATAAGGAAAATAGAGAAAACACCATAAAAAAAATCGAATTAAAATACTGGTAAATAACAATACGTCAATAATTGAAAACAGTTATTGAACAACAAAAGAAAAAAAAACATATAATAACAAAAATCCAAATTCCATTTTAAAATCAATTCAGCAAAAAAAAAAAAATAACAAGATTGTTTTTTTAATATTAATATGTCGAAAATAATATTCAAAAGTAAATATAAAAATATCAATAAATTCACATAAGTAATCAGTAACAAAACTAAAAATTTAATTGAAATTTATAAGCAAATAAATAATGTCACATATCCAAGGATGAAAGAAAAATTATAATAATATTACAATAATCAACACACGGCTCTGCTCGAGGACCTAAATAAAGAGTTTCCTCTTACGACAGCAATTAGTGACTGAATACCCAAGCAGTTTGTTTTTGGCAAAAAATACAAGATCCAACTCCATGAGGACCATCACTGTGAGGGGTTACGCCCAGACGAGTTGAGGATCTTCGCCGATGGTTCCAAGACAGGTACTGGCTCAGGTGCGGGGGTGTTCTCGGAGGACCTCAACATCCATATAGCCGTGCCACTTGGGGCACACAACAGCGTGTTCCAGGTAGAGTGCGTGGGCATCACCCTGGCTGCATCGGCCATTCTAGACAGGAAGGTAAAGGATTTCCCAATACGTATTCTCTCTGACAGCATGGCCGTCCTGCAGGCGCTGGACAGCCACACGGTCTGCTCTGGACTGATATACGAGTGTCACCAACGCCTAAACCAGGTTGGGTCAAGCAACAAAAAAACCATTCAATAGATCAAGGGGCGTAGTGATTCCCGAGGCAACGATGCGGCGGATGAGCTCGCTCGTAGGGGGTCCAGTATGGCGGCTGTTGGACCGGAGCCAATCATGCCAATAACTTTCGGCTACCTCTGCAGTCTGGTAAGGAAACGCACCAAGGAGCAACACCACAAATTGTGGATTGACCACAGTGAGTGCAGGCAGACCAAGGAGGCACTTCCCTCTTTAGATGGACGCTTCACGCAAAAGGCCCTACGTCTGACGAAACAGCAGTTACAAGCAGTCACAGCCGTAACGACTGGCCAGGGGACTTTTAATAAACACCTTTTTGTCTTAGGGATTACGGACAGCCCGCTGTGCAGAGCACGCATGGAGGAGGACGAGATAGCAGCGCACCTGCTCCTAAGCTGCCCAGTAATCGCTGGATACAGGGCCAAATACCTCGGTGAACCAGGTACCGTACAGGAGGTAGTCAGCAACACGAAGGCGCTGCTGGCCTTCCTCGAGGGGTTGGGATGGATCGAGTGAGGAAGTTGGCAGGAGGTTAATTCCCACCCGTACGCAAAATACGCGCTTGGTCGTAGAGTTGCAGAAAACAGCCCGTTTTAACCTAACCTAGGTCATGGCCTATCCCTATACCGACCGACAAGTATAAATTTGAATTTTCATATCCCCAACTTAAGAAATGCTAAGTTTCCCATACAAACTTTTAGCCTTTAGGATTATTTTTGAGACAAAAAGGAGCCTTTGTCCTTCTCTAGGATGCCATCTATGTCTTTCGCCAAATTTCATTGACAACTGTTCTGTGGTTTAGGCTTGAAAAGGTAACATACAGATAGGCAGAGTTACTTTAGAATTTATAATATTATAGTATGGATTAACTACATAATATACACACACCTTTTTCCTATGGAAATAGGAAGAAACTACAGAATGCCACTTGCTAAGATTTAAAAATAATAAAACAACTTACCCTGACTAAGTACCCTCTGTACTGGGTGCAGGTCTTGATAAAGCCATCAGTCAAAATGGCAGCATGCACTAGAGAATACACGGAAAACACAGCTGCTATACAAGATGTGGGGATCCAGCAGTAGATTACGGAGTCATTACTCCTGCTTACACGTGTCCTAGTACTTACAACTATTGATTCGCCCTCTCTGAAATAGTGAGTCATAATGTTAACAATTGATAGTGACATTAATGAGACTTCTGGTCAATTTTGGTTCTTGTTATTAGAACACCTACATTTCTTCCATGGTTGTAGATTTCTCATCTTCATACTGGCCAATATTATTGATACACACTCTGTACATATGAAACAGTGCCATGACTATAGCATACACAATGACTGGAAGTGGTGCGAACACTGCATACAGGCAGTATGAGTTGTGACCACCATTGAAATAGGCGAATGTGCTGACTCCATACAGTATGCAGCCGCAGTTAGTGTTCTCGAAATACCCGCCAGGGCAGACGTCCAGTGTCGTGCGCCAGTGGTTGTACGGTATCCCAATACATAGAACCGATACGGAGAGAAACACCGCCACGAATAAGTAGCTCCAACAAAGTCGTCGTTCGGTTTGATACTGATTCATCGTTAAAGGATTCCTGGAAAACAGGCCGTCAAATTATTAAGTTGCAATGGCTTGGTAATTAACATAACACTTCTTAAACGCGGGCGTAAACGACAACAAAAACTTACTCAAGCAAAGTTTGACACAAAAACCATTCATTAATTTGATATACAGAGAGATAAAGTATTACTAGGTCAGCACACACGCCTGGTAGTTTTGTTGATAACGATTATAAAGGGTAACCCGAAAACAAGATAAACATTTGCTACGATAAGATTCCGGGTTAAACAACGTCGTCAACAATGAACGCCGATCTGAGTGTTGCCAACTTTATTTTTAAACCCACCAAAAGTGGCTTCATGATCCACCAGAAAACCATTAAACTTAACGGTCTCTCAAACCACCAGAAAACCACTAATCCAAAACAACAAAATCCCCATAAAATTGAACCACATAATTTGCACTTAGCTACTGGACCAGCAGTGCATTCCACCACTTGTAACCAGTCCTAAAATTCTGATTTAGCTAACCAACAATCACGGAACTTTAAGGTATATTGTGGTTTTGGCATACCTATTAGTTTCACAAAATTAGTGGAAATAATTCAAACTAGTTAGTAACCTTTACCGATACCGACTCAAACTGTACTGTATTGTCCGTCTGTTGTATTTGTGCACGCATAGGGAACAACATAAACAAACCAGAGAATATACACAAACCCTTTAAATCAAATCAAACTTGACCCAGTAATCATACAAATAAAGTCCATAATCAAAATTATTCAAGAAATTGAAAAACAAATTTCGGGTAATCCCCGAAAATCACTACCTTAGTTCTGTTGTGTCGCCTATACTACAAAAAATTATACACTTGTTTTAATAGTTCTTTCCTAACTAGAGTATTTTGTAATTCGTACTAGTGGTTTAATGGCGTACCACCACTAACTGAAGCAATCAAAGCCACTAAAAAAATCCACTAGCCACTAAAAGCAAAATTTGGCCACTAAAAGGGGGGTCGAAACCACCAGTTTTAGTGGAAAATTCACTGAGTTGGCAACACTCTGCGCCGATCGGTTTCGAATCCGAACGATTTTGACAGTCCGACGTTGTCACCGTCTTGATGACAGTCAGTGACAATGATAGTGTCAACCACAGACTATGCTCTAAGGCTAAGGTGTCAACAGGACACAGCTTGTAGTCAATACGTTAGATAAAACCACTTTCTACATGTGAAGAATGCTAAATCGTCTTAGAGCATTTAACCTATGGAGACGGCAAGCCGCGAATCACCGAACAAATTTTTCTGCCACTTTCTGCGGGGGGCAGAGACATTGTAATACCTAGACGGAACGTGTTTAAGACGCAATTTTAATATCGGTATTCACTTTCGCACTCACAGATAACGTCATAAGCAAAAAGAGATAGATATACTTTTGTCTATGCCATCTTTTGTGCCAGTGTGGCCGAGTATGCTATACATACTTATCTATAGACATATATCAGTACTAGATCTGTGCCACTGTCATAGCGATATTATTGAATTTAGTTTTGGAGCGATCTACAAATTTGGTCAAATGTCTGTAAGAATCGTCCCTGACTGCGGCTAATTTTACGTTTTTTTGTAGGGAATCTTTATAATTATTTAAAGAGTGAATGTGTACTCGTACAAAGAGTGAACTTATCAGCCATTGTAAGAGTACAATTCCATTCTTTCGTATTTTTTCTGCGCATTATACGAGTTGTATAATAATGTTTATTCATACCTTGCGCAAAAACGAGGTACATCATGAGATCAAAGTGACAGATTTTGGTACACTCGTACGACTGTACAGACATGTACTGATCGATATACTGATGAAGACTGAAAAGAAAGTTTACAGACGAGTATGTATATAAAAGGAAAAAAAAAATAACAATGTTGTTTAAATATAATAATTTAATTTAAAACAGTGTAAAAATTAACATGATTCATCAACCTGTGTCCATAAATGGGTCAAGGGATAGCGATAGCATGATTCATTAAAATGCAGTGAACACAAGCGAGAATATAGTGAAGGTGTCCAGTTAGCTCGTTTTATATTCTTGATCCACTTATTTCTTAAATAAGTACTCTTAGGAAACCTGTGCACAATCGATATTAGATTAATAATCACAATAGCAAATAAACTTTATGAAATAAATTAAAGTAAGTAAAATAAAAATACAGTATCGATAAATCTTTCTCGTGACTTTTGTCACATCTCTAACATCAGATCGTAAGTACGTAAACTGTCATAGCTCTATCAGCGAACGTATAAAAGTTAATTATTTCACTAAATAGAATGGTTTAAATGATACTATACGTCCTTGACGTATTTAGAACTTAGATACCTTTATTCCAGACAGCCTATGAAATGTATTCCCTGCACAATAATTTCAGTATGCTAGTCGATAACTCACCTGTGGAAAGATATCCTTTGATTATGTTCTGTTAATACACTCATTCTACTCTTGCAACCGATAGCCACACACGACATGGTTCATGCAGATAATTAAACAACAAAATTCTTCCTGATATAAACGATACAAAGGCTTGAAAACAGCGAAAAACTTTGATTAGAGCTGCTAACCGATGGGTTACAACAGTGACTAAAAAGTGGTCTCTTTGACGTTTAGGATGGTAGCGTTTGTCTATGTTTGTCTCTTTCTTTTTCATAGAGTTTCTCTATAAGCAAGAACGAAAGAATTGACAGTTTCTTTTTCGTCGTAAATACGTTCCGTCTAGGTATTACAACGTCTCTGGCGGGGGGCCAGGAAAACACATACAGCACACTACAAAAATTTGACAATCACTCACAGATACACGCATCCTATTGCTACAAACGCACACGAAAAAATTATAACCACACAATCAAAAAACACACATTCATTGACAGATTTGTGTGTATTTATGCAATTATCCTATGACAACAAACACAAAGTGCTAGTGATGTGACAAACAAACAATGAGTGGAATTTCATTTTAATGCATGAATGAATGAGCAAAATGTTCATTCGTTCTATTTTTGGTACATTTACCAAAAAACTTAAATAAATAATTTCACAAATTAAAAAAAATACGCAATGTGATTTGTGCTCTCCTACTAAGAAACTACGTAGGTACAGTGCAACATAAAAGAGTAGAAATTAAATGAGGGCGCCACAATCGCTCAGATAGCAACCCAGTTAGTACGACCGAGCTGATCTTGATACTTGAATAGTATTATTTATTTATTGGGTATAAAAAATAAGTAAATATATTAAATAAGTATATTTATTAAATATTTAATATGTAGTAGTAATAAAACAACAATTTCACAAAAAATAAGTATTTTTAATAATCAATTGCTTTCCATATAAATTCAGATATAAACTAAAATTAATAAAATAAACTAATCTAATAAATCAAAATCTAAATACTCTACACCTTCCATGGGATCACTTAAGTTCGTGTAGTCTATTTTAGCTCTGGTATTGATTCGTCACTGATTTCTGAACCACTCTCATCGTCACTGCTGTCTGCACCATGGGACGACCCTTCATGTGTTTAGCTGGTGTTGAGAATTTTCCACCGTTTTCAATGCCATGTTGCACGATTCTGCACACTGTGCTTACAGAAACACCTAAAACAAGCATATAAAAGAATCACTGTCAGTCCGACGAAAGAAGTTCCGCGGTAAATAAATGTGAATATATTTTAAAATTGTTTCTTTCCATTTAGTCGATTGCATCAACAAATATAGCATAGCAAAAAAAAAATTCGTATCCGCAATAAATTACATTAATTGTTTTTGCCTTACTATCAACGTTGTTAAGTCGCGCTATAACTACAACGGTATTTGCTTACGTTAGCATAACCTCAAAAATGTTAGACAAATAATGTGTAAATGATATGTGGTTCGAAAATTTAGCTCCCTGAATGTATTAATCGTTTGTAATTAACGTTTAGCGTAACTTTCAATAGTTACTTACCAGTAAAATCTGCTGTACGATGGTAAACATCTTCTAAGTTGCATAGAAGCTTCCCAGCTTGGAATTCGGCTGTACACCACATATAAACTTTGTAAACTATATCACGGGCACCTCCACGAATTACCTTATTCATGATTTGCCACTGTTTTTCTGTCCACACTCAGAAATATCACACAAAAACCAAAATTCTTACGAAAATAAAAACCGATCGAGAAAAATTGACAGCTCAAGTACTCATTTTAGATGTTGCCAGAAAATGAAAACTTTTAGTCCCCAAATATTTAATTTCTACTCTTTTATGTCGTACTGTAGGTAGGTAGTAATGACCAGAATTTAAGGTAGGTACACTAGAAAAAGAACGATTGTATTTATGTTTAGTCAATAATATTTCATAATAAATATTGTTGGAACTGTTCCTTTCCTATAAGAATGAAGTGACAAATAAATATCCAAAAACCCCATGCATGGTAGACGAACTGGGGATAGTCTATATCAATATTATAAAGAGTTTTTCTTTGTTTGTTTGTACCAAATAGGCTCCGAAACTACTGGACCGATTTAAAAAATTCTTTCACCGATACAAAACTACATTATTCCTGCGTGACATAGGCTATTTTTCAATCCCGAAAACGGGTCCTGTGGGGTGGTCCACGGTAGCGAAACCGCGGGGAACAGCTAGTACCTAATAAAATGGTGGCATAAGTCTTGCAACAATGTTATCATAAACTAGTACCTACAGATTTCAGCTCAGAATAGTATGATAATGTCACTGGCATTTTGTTTTATTTAGGGTCGGGCATTCGGGATTCATACTTGAGCCCCGTTCATACGGGTCTAATGTACACGTGTTAAATAGTAGGAAAGGGTAAATAATACAATCAACCAGATAGAAAGTCTATTTGACATTTTTTATTTAACACGTCCGTTTTTAGTTTTTTTTAACTATTTGAGTTCGGTGTTTCCTAGCTAAGCTAGTTTGTTATCTTAGATTATCAGAGAATATGCGGGCATGGTTTCATAGCCATAATCTAGTACATAGACATATCTCAATGATTAAAATTTAAAATGTACCAGTTTATTATATATATGTCGAATACATTTCTGTGGATCAACTTTTTTGGTTAAAAAGGATATACCAACGTTTGTATATTTTTTCATGACCATGACTTGTCCAGATACAAACACAAAAATATATTATGTTAGTGAACATACTGATTCAAAAAATCATTTAATTTATCAATCATTCATTCACGTTGTCCCAGCACTATTCACATCGCTGTCCTGTCAGCCCCTGTACTGCGTTTGTGCTACCAACGTACCACTGAATTTTTCTATCGTAACGGCATTAACGATTATTTCGACATTGTACCAGGTTCACTGTCCACAGACCACATACGGTCTGTAGTTGTAGTAGGCGTTTTTTTTTGTTCTGTGGTCTGTAGAGAGACTTCCATATCAGTCCACAGACCGTATGTGGTATGTTCGCCCGTACAATTTCTAAGTTATCTGATACTGTGGACGTAAGGAGAAAGTCTCGTAATTAACCATTTTTTGGGTGAACTTACTTGCGTGCGACACAATACGATACACAATGGCGGCGGTCGGCGAATGAACTAGTTTTATATAACGTGCATGGTCATATGGCCAATCGACTTTGGCAGAGGGGTTCAGGTTAATAGCCCAGTCAACGGGGCATAAGCATCGACTATACAGCCTCTAGAGGCTGCATAGTCGATGGGCATAAGTAACCCGAAAAATTCTCCTGCCAGTGAGAGTAGGTAGTGTGATAAAGTAAGGTAATACAGATTAAAGATAACAAATTATCCAAAAGATTTTGATAAGAGAAGTTAGGTATTTTTACCTAAACATGAAAATTGCTTATAACTCTCTGTGAAAAATTCCTCAGTCTGAAATAATTTCTGTATACGTACGAATGTATAAGTTAGAATAGGCAAGTATAGGCATCCAACATTTTTTCGATTTGAGAAACACTCCAAATTTAACTTATTACCTACATTTTGCGCTATAACTTATAATGAAAAATTGGTCTGGTAATTTTTATTTTTTAATATGGTTTTTTTCTTAAATAAATAGCTTTGTTAAGTTATCCAAAAGATTTGCCTTTAAAACATTTCTTTTTTCATTTTTACGTAATTACATCATGTGAATAATTGCTCAGGTTAATTTAATACGTTTCTTAGTTATGAGTCGTTGTATTTTAATGAGTTTTTCAATAATCCAATGGAAATTCGGCCTAATACCAAAGCTTTTACAAACTTAATAATTGTTAAGTACAAGCATTGCCGTCGGTTAGCAACGACCGGTCGCGGGAGTGAAGAGGGGAGCGGGGAGCTCGCGCAGTGGTGTGGCGACGACGGGCAGCGTGTCTCGCTCGAAGTATGAAACGGAGCAGCCCGGCGAGCTCGGCCTACTGTGACATGGCTTAAGTCACACTTTTTATCACCATAATAAGCCATTTTGTCTTAAATGCTAGCACGGCGGCGTGAGATATTTTCTTGACTTGTGGTATAACATCTTGACGTATATTTTTTTATCTTTTTCGGAAATTTTCAAATTTTATTGCAGTTTCGGTTTAACCTTGGCCATAAAAACCATTTAGGTTCTGAGAAGCATAGCCCTACGACGGACTGTTTCCGAATTATGGGCCTCCGAATCTTATTTTATTTTGCATAAAACGCTCTATATTTCTAAAATGGTATCTCGAAAACGGTATGTACTAGGCAAAAAATAACCAAAATTTAGCCCCCCCTTTGTCACACCCATACTAGAGAGCGCGCAAGATAATTCTCAAAGTCTGCGCGCGACGGGTGGCGTGCTTAATGTTGCCAACATAACTGATTTTTTTTCCTTTATTTAATCAATAGTCATTTTTCATTACTCGAAACTTAAAGTAATTTAAATCAAGCATAATTAATACCTAGCTTTTTCTACTTGCATAGAACATGACGAAAAAAGCTTCATGAAATTATTTTAAATATTTTATTGAATACTTAGTAGGTAGTACCTACTGTTAAATTTGGTCTCACAATGGTTCTGCAGTGGCTAATAACGTCCATTTAAATTTTAATTATTTTTTATTTTTCTTCAACTATTTTTGAAGAAGCTGCTGCCTCTTGATTTATTTGGGTGACGGTGCGTTCAGAAACGCCTAAAACCAAATAACAATGATGCATTATATTACATGATGTCGGTCCTGTCCCGCTGTTATATTTATGTACCACCCAAAAACCAATACTGTCAGGCTCCGGTAGTACGAAAATTAAGGGAAATTATAGTGTAATGGTATCCCTAAAAGTTACCTGTCAAATAAGCAACGCGGGCTCTATCTTTGTAAAACGGTACCGTAGGCCCGTTATTGTTTTGTTCACTTCAAGAAAATATCCCTGTCAGCACTTTAAATTACTTTTGGCATAATGATGGCGATTATTTACTTCGGAAACGAATAAAAACACGGAATTCAACACACTCTCATGACACCTGACAAAAATGACAAATGATTAGTTTCGAATTTGGCCGCGCGCAGACTTATCTTGCGCGCACTCTAGCAGCATCCCAACATGAATTTATGAAAGTTTTTTTTTTTTGCTTTGTTTTCGACTTGAACTACAAATTCTTAAAAGAAAATATTTTCGGTCATGACAAGTTATGATAAAATATGTCATGTCTTAAATTTTTTCTTAAATGCTAGCACGAGACAACCATGTGACACAGTTTAAAGGCGCGACATGCCTTTCTTGTTGCTGACTTCACAGTGCGACATAAATTGAATAGACGACCAAATAAAATAATACGTATAAAAGTGTACCGTTCATACAAATAAACAACTTCTTAATTTTGTTGGGAACAAATTAATATTTGACCCACGACCATAGACTTACACACACTTTATTTTTCTTTGTTTGTTTGATAACATAGTAAGTGTTTGTTAGAAAGATATAATTATTGTAAAACCTTTAATAATAACTTAAAAATATAAAAGTTTGGACCCTGTTCCCGATACCGATGGGTCCCAATTTTTTTAATTTTAAATGTTTTTTGAGAGTTTTATTTAAGAAATATTTAAAAATGGAGAAAGTAAGAAGAATATGGAATAAAAGAAAATAATTATAAAGAGAGAAAGTGATACATTTTTCTGAATCATCTGTCAAAATGTGACATTTGTGACAAAATGGGTGCGCCCATATTAGCAATTAAGACCTGATGAGTCCCAAATAAACGTCAGGGAATTTTCAAACGCCGCCGGTGCTATTATGTCAAAATAGCTTTATGGCCCAAACTGTGATGAAATGTGTGACTCAAGCCATGTCACAGTAGGCCGCGCTCGACGGGCAGCAACAAGAAAGGCATGTCGCGCCTTTAAAACTTTAAAATATGTCACATGTTTGACCCGTGCTAGCATTTAAGACAAATTGTAAGACATGACATAATTTATCATGTCTTGTCACAAATGTCTTGGGTACGCCCATGCTCGCCGGGCAGTTGTGAACCTACCTACTTGTGCATATTTATTATTTTACTCTTTGTACTTGTGCAAGGAACATTTGTTTAAAAATGTGTGTGCTGTGTAAAAAACCTTTAATAGTGGGGTTTGTTAAAGTGACATAAAAGGGACTTCAAAAGACTCGACAATCAAGCCGAAGAAGAGATGTTGGATTTTGCTCGCAACTTATGGAAGTTTCAAACCTTACAGTACACGTGAAATATCGAATATGATATATAAATGACGCCATGATTAAGGCGTTTAAAAGGAAGAAGATATTATTCATGAATGCCACAGCGTTAGAACCACCGGCAGCGAACATCCCGCCTATCGAATTCAATTGCCAGTCAAAATGTCTAATAATTATACCCCCACCGCAGTATCTCTACGTTGACGTCGTGGTGGGCCCTACGTGCTACAATGAAACCTAGGTCGGTTCCGGTAGATTCTACTTTGCCGCAACATGCCTTGGGTGAGGGTCAATACAATCCACAGGGCAGTTTTGTGGCGAGTTGGTGGGCAGTGCGACCCCACGGACCTGATCTCTAGGCAGAAGTCTTATCCCTCGTCTCCGCCTTGCCTTTATTGGCCGGTCGGTGTGAACACCGACTGGGAACAGGGCTTCAACCTCTCTCTTGCCTTAATTGGCTGGCTTGAGAGGAGATTCGCAAGAGCATACGAGCTCGGAGGAAGGAAGTTAACCAACTAAGATGCTGGTACAGATCTTGACCGTACTTTCGGGATTGTCCTGATAGTCGAGGCGTACCCCTCCACTCCTCAAGCACCTCCGTATATGTTGCTCCCTTGGCGCTACGTCACACTTTTACATGGATGATCTGAAGCTCTTTGCCCCCAACACCTTGCAACTGATGGTATATAATATACAGATGGTAACAGAAACCTTCAGTAACGCCATCAGGATGGAATTTGGTGTGGACAAATGTGCAGTCATGCATGTAAAGCGAGGCGAGATTATGGAATCCGTGGGAATACAACTCTCGGATTCCATACACCTTAGATCCCTTTACTCATCCGATACTTACAAGTATTTGGGTATGTCGGAAGCACTACCTAGGCATCGATGCTACTGGCGTGAATCAGTCGTTAAATGAATCGTCGTGATGTACACTTTCGGCATACTCAAATGGACTCATACAGAACTTGACACCCTGGATAGGGGGGTCTGCACACTGCTTACCGCAAATTACATGCATCACCAGGGTCATCGGTGATGAGACTGTATATCCCGCGGAAGGACGGCGTTCGGGGCCTTTTAAATGCTAAATCTCTGCACAACCGCGAGGTATGCAGTCTCAGGGAATACTTCCAGAAAACCTACGTGGGTATGCATCGTGATGTGGTAGCGGCGGACAAGGGTCTTATCCCGCCCTCCTTGGCTATCGATAATATGCGCAAACCTATAGTATTAGATACCACAGGGAGGTATGGCAGAGCAAGGCGCTTCACGGACGCTTTTAGATCTCTTAGTGTCCGTGGCCTGGTTGCGATTTGGTGACCTTTTCGCGGCAACCGAAGGTTTTGTCTTTGCGATTATGGACGAGTTATGATGACGAACAACTACCGGAAATACGTCATGAAGGGCGGCACGGTTGACATTAGTCGGGCATGTCACCGGCCGGGGGAATGCATCCGTCACATTATCTCCGGTTGTTTTAGTCTAGCTAACGGAGACTATTGCATAGACACGATTATCCATCAGCAACTGCTCTTAAATACAATCTTGTGGAATGGGAAGTACCGTACTATAGGTATGTGCCCGACCCAGTTCTCGAAAATGACAATGTCACGTTGCATTGGGATCGGTCTATCATCACTGACAGGACTATTGTTGTTAATAAGCCTGACATAGTGGTGATCGACCGACTAGAGCGTCGCTCAATGATTGTTGACATAGCGGTCCCTCATGACGAGAACCTCGTGAAGGCTGAGAAAGATAAAAAACTAAGTATCTGGCTCGCCGGGTTGTCGACATGTGGGATGTGAATACAGCAGTCATTTTGCCGATAGTGGTGACGGCCAAAAGCGGTACTCCTGACGCGGCGCGTATCGTTAGGAGATTCCTCTCTCAGGAGCCCTGACCACCGGTAGCTTGGACCCTGTTCCCGATACCAGTGGGCTACTCATCATCATCTGCCTAGCCTTTTCCCCAACTATATTGTGGTCGGCTTCCAGTCTTACCGGTGGGCTACTATTTTTTATATTTTAAATATATTTTTATTTTATTATTATAAGCTGTATTTTTTTGTAATATTTAAAAATGTAAAAAGTATTCACATAAATTAAACAAAGTCCCAATATATTTATCTCCATATTTAACAATAGTGCTCCATATTTAGCAATAGACTTGTACATCATGCTTGGACCCTGTTCCCAATACCGGTGGGCGTCTATTTTTTATATTTTTAAAAGTTTGTTTTTATTTTATAAATATATTTTCAAATGTTTTTTTTAATTTAAATTTATAAAATATATTTTAAAATGTAGACAATAAGAAATGAAAATTAAATAAAGAACATTTTTTTTTTTTTTATCGATATTTCCTCAACAGGTGTCTTTATAAACATACTTTTTGACCATTTTTTCGCATAGTTTACAAAGTCCTCAAGGAAGAGGTCCTTAAGAACTTTGTAAACTATTCGAAGATTTATGAAGATGCGACGGATTTTAAATAAACGTTTTATACCTATCAAACGTTTTTTAATATCCATATATGTATAAAAAAAAATTAAGCGATTTTCTAAACGCCGTTGTACAGTCAACAGCACATCAGGTTATACAAAACTGTAAAATTTCTCCAAATGATTTCAAACCATAAAATGTTGTGGGTTAAGTTCAAAATCGAATGAGACAATTTGAGATTGTGGTACTTGATGACTTTAGATAAATTGTGCATAATAAGATAAAAAACATATTTGTAAATCTCGCCTACACTAATCCAAAAGTAGTGCGTGGCAAAGCAGCTCTAAGCGGTCAAGTGAAGGTCAACCCTTACATTCTAGCATAAATCGGCAAATTATCCTAACAAATATAATGAACGTTCGAAAATTTGTTGGATTATTGATAATTATGTTTTAATATAAAATCATATTACTAATAAAGGTATGAAAATGCACCGAGATATTTTTCACGTCACGTAATTAATCAAAAATCAAAAAAAATGTTTTAAAAAGGAAAATCTTTTGGATAACTAAACAAAGCTATCTATTTAAAGATATAAAAACATATTAAAAAATAACAATTAGCAGATAAATTTTTCAGTGGAAGTTATAGTGCAAAATGTTAAAAGTTGAATGGGGTAAGTATATCCAAAATCGAAAAAATATTGGATACCTTTACATACTTATTCTAACTAGTACATACATACGTATAAAGAAAGTATTTCAGTCTGAGGAAATATTCACAGAGCCAAGCGATTATCATGTTTAGGTAAAAATACCTAACTTCTCTTGACAAAATTTGTTGGATTATTCTACATCTGTGATCTGTATTACCTCATTTCATCACATGCCAAATTTCAGAGGCGGGAAAATTTTTCGGAAGTCTCCATACAACAAATATCCTCGTTGACTGGACTATTATAAGTCAGTGGGTTCGCTAAGCTATGCCCTCTCCATAGGTTAAATGCTCTAAGGGTTAGAGGCACATTTGAGTGTCGTGTCGTGTTTCACGCAAATGTGTTGCTGGCTTTTCTACACCGCGTGGCTCGTGCGTGGCGCGTGGCGCGCCATTCAACGACGTGAACTCGTAGCGAACGCATGTATGCTACGTATTGAAAATTACGGACGAGCTGATTGAACTTGTACGTCAATGTACAGTTTTGTATGACACAAAGTCTAGGGAGCTCAGATGAAATAAAAAAATACATCTGGTGCCATTCAAACAAGAAGTGAAGTGAAGATCATTTGATAAGTAGGTACCCTAATTGTATAAGTTCAAAGAATAGAGTAAGGTACGCACTCCTTGCATTCATTTATTCAAAAATCCGTCTACTCGACTGTCAGCGACGAAACCCCGTCTACAACGCTACGCTGATTAGGTAAAACAATGAAGTTTAGGCAATACCTACTCATGCAAGTACCTTAAGTACATAAAAATGTATATAAAATGTTAGTTACGTACATCTGATAAGATTTCAACTAGTAAGTAAGATAACAAAACACATTTTAAGCAAATGACGAAGTACTTAGTAAGTGATAATTATTTCTTGTTAGACACTAATTAGAGTGTTGTATTTGTTTTGTTGTATGTCCAACTAGCATGTACAATCATATAGAATCCTAATTTGAAAATTAAAAGTTGATATAGATAGTTTTTTAAAGAATTGATATGAGACATCATACATTTTTATAATTACGCGAGTAACTTGAAAACGTGATTTTTTGTTTGTGGAGATTTTATGATAAGGTTTTTATTCAATGAACGGTATTGGTCTAAAAGCATTTGATCCGTTTGAATCATGTAAATCGGTCCACACTTTTCCGAGATAATCGCATATCATTATAATGAAAATGTAAATAAACCGATTTTTTATGTTTTTGTTCTAGAAACTTTTTAATTTGAAATTGCCATTCCTTCTTTTTTTGATTTTGCCTTAAAGGAGTTTCATTGCTAGGAGAAATTCATTTATTTATTTACATTTCATGCAACATAAATGTACATAGGCAGACTTAAAGCCTAAGGTATTCTCTACCAGTCAACCAAGGCGGTGGAAGGGTGATAGAGATATAACATGGCAGGTGCATAGAAATAAATTGAAGGTCTTCATCGAAATCATCATCCGAATTCGATGTTATTATTATATACGTCTACACATTGCAAAGGTTCGATGTATACTAATTCAAAAATAGCGCCAGAGCAGAGCGCTACGACACGCCAGCTTAGTGTGCACACTCAGGTCTCAGCCTCTCAGCGCCTCGCCAGTATGCGCCATGCCACGACACGCCGCGTAAATGTGTTGCCGCCTTATGATTGACATGGCTGGGCTGGCACGCTGGCACTGACAGTACAGCTGACTGACTGTCATAATTATTATTTAATTTTTACTCTTTGTGACCACTGACGTATTTTATGTCGTTTTCCTACCTCATTGTTTGTGACTGACTGCTGAGTGAATGTAAATGTTAAAATTCGAAAAATAAACTTGTGTACACAAAACAAATGTTCCCTAAATCATCAGCTAACTAAAATTTAAAATGAAATTGAACAGCAATACTCGAATTGTCGGACGGAACATAATACTAGTACCATACAGAGAATATCATGTCCCCAGGTATTGTTCCTTTTCAGATTTCTTTGTTAGTCTCAAGTGCTGAGTTATGTTAACAGGTTCACTGTCCAATTAGTAAAACAAGAGTTTATAACAATAGAATTAATCATATATGATTAATTGGACATAGAAACTGTTAACCTGAGTTACTTTTTACAGGTACCACGAATGGATGAAGTCTGTAGAACTCCAGAAACTTACCGCATCTGAACCATTGACATTAGAAGAGGAGTATGAAATGCAACAATCATGGCGCGAAGATGACGACAGTGTGTTTTTTTCATAGTATTTACTGCTGTTAGCTAGTGATAGCTAGCTATCATTATGTATAACTATTGTATAATAATGAAAACAATATTTAATGTGATGAATGATGATACCATGTAATCATCATCATCTGACTAGCCTTTTCCCAACTAAATTGGGGTCGGCTTCCAGCCATGTAATATTTTATTTTACTTTCAGAGTGCACTTTTATAATATTAGACAAACAGATGTTTGATAATCATAATGATGAGACAGGTAAGCAGGCCAGACCAGTTTTCAGCTTAAATCAATGGTCAGTTTGCTGTTTTCCCCTATATTACTTTATCATAACATCTTTATTCTAGATGCAATGATAGGAGACACAAACATTTTCATAACAGACTATGAATTGGCAGCTGGTGAAATAGAAATAATGATAGCAGAGGAATCAGCTCGGGGCAAAAAGTTTGGATGGGAAGCAGTCATTTTAATGTTCTTATATGGGATTCAAAATATCAACCTAAAGTTAATTGAAGCAAAAATAGCTCTATCTAATAATATCAGTATCAAAATGTTCAACAAATTAGGGTTTCAGGAGAAGTCCATAAGTGAAGTGTTCCAAGAAGTAACTTTAGAGAAGAAGATCAATGAGGAATGGATTGAATGGTTAAATAAAGAAGTACAATACGAAATACAAACATGTTGATACACTTCTTGTGTTCTTTACTGCCACAGATTATAACTAACTACTTAAAAGTAAATCTGTTTGATTTCCTAATCCTTCTTAAACTAATTGCTAAAATATAGTGAAAACATCTCTTCTATGATCAACACCTGAAAAAATATTTTCATTCCATTTGATAAACATAGAAAGAAATAGAAGTTTTCCAATAAAAATCAAAAAATATAACAGGGTCGCCTAAGTAGCTTCTAATGAAGTTAGTAATAGATCATAGAAGGCTTCTATGATCTATCACTAACTAATAAACACCCTAGCTGGTTGTGCCTGGACACACGGGGCAGGATGGTGGAGGACTGGGCTCTGGAGACAGGCCTGGTCGTCCTCAACCGGGGTTCTGTCCCCACGTGTGTGCGGATGCAGGGCGAATCGGTGGTGGATATTTCATTCGCCAGCCCCGCTCTGTCACCGCGTGTCGTCGACTGGCGCGTTATGGAGGAGGTGGAGACTTATTCCGACCACCGGTACATTCGGTTTGACGTCTCCACCCAGATCTCGAGCGCGTCGGTCCGACAGACCCCGAGTGGTCCGCGGTGGGCGCTGAAACAGCTGGACCGGGAGCTCCTCCTGGAAGCCTCGATCGTGCAGGCCTGGGTGTCATCACCGGATAGGCCAGCTGACATCAACGTCGAGGCGGAGTGTTTCCGGGAGGCCATGTCCGAGATCTGTGACGTGGCAATGCCCCGGATCAAGCCAGGACGCGCCCGGCGCCAGGTGTACTGGTGGTCGCCGGAGCTTACGGCTCTGCGCCAGGCGTGCGTTGCTGCGCGACGCCGGTACACCAGGCACCGCAGGCTCCGTAACCGTCCTCCGGATACGGAAGCCATCGAGGTGGAGCTGTACGAGGGGTACAGAGCGGCGAGGACTGCCCTCCGAGTGGAGATTAAGCAGGCCAAGGGCTTGGCTCGTGAGGAGTCGCTGGGGACTCTGAACAGGGATCCGTGGGGACGCCCCTACAAAATGGTGCGAAATAAACTCCGCCCATGGGCACCCCCGCTGACGCAGAGTCTCCGGCCACAGCTCGTGGAGGGCGTCGTGAGCACTCTGTTCCCTTCGCAAGGGGAACATACTTCCCCGCCCATGTCTCCACCTCTTGCGGTGCCCGATGCGGACCACATCACCGACGACAACGACGATACTCCGGAGGTGACCGAGGTAGAACTGAGAGTGGCGGTACGTAGGCTGAATGCCAAAAATACCGCCCCAGGACCCGACGGCTTACCTGGAAACGCCTGGGTTCTGGCCTTGGAGGCTCTCGGGCCTCGACTCAGGGGGCTCCTTAGCGCATGCTTGGAGAGGGGCCAGTTCCCGCTTCGCTGGAAGACAGGGAAACTGGTCCTCATTAAGAAGCCAGGGCGCCCAGCGGACTCTCCGTCCGCTTACCGGCCCATTGTGCTGCTCGATGAGGTGGGTAAGCTCTTTGAAAGAGTAATTTCAGACCGCCTCGTTGGGCAGCTGGTGCAGGTAGGGCCGGATTTGGCGGAGGGCCAGTTTGGCTTCCGCAGGGGGCGCTCTACGGTGGACGCCATCATGCGCGTGCGAGCCCTCACGACGGGGGATGCAGTGGCCCGGGGTGGGGTCGTCTTGGCGGTGCCTCTAGACATCGCCAATGCTTTCAACACCCTGCCCTGGAGTTGCATCAGGGAAGCACTCCGGTATCACCGGATGCCGCCCTACCTCTGTCGCGTGGTCGAGGCCTATTTGACGGACAGAGCCGTCATCTACCCCGGTCACCAGGGAGAGTGGAACCGGCGAGAGATGTCGTGCGGTGTCCCACAGGGATCGGTCTTGGGGCCGCATCTGTGGGACATCGGGTACGACTGGGTGCTGCGCGCCGACCTCCCTAACGGCGTCAGCGTAATTTGCTACGCTGACGACACGCTGGTCCTGGCGCAGGGGAGGTCGCACCAGGCGGCGGCTGAATTAGCGACACGCGGGGTTGCAACAGTCGTTGAGAGGATCCGGCAATTGGGACTCGAGGTGGCCCTGCACAAGTCCGAGACCATGTGTTTTCATGGTCCTCGGAACGCGCCACCACCGGGTTCCCAAATAACGGTAGGAGGGGTTCACATCGGCGTCGGGTCGACGATGAAGTACCTGGGAATGATGAACCCCTTTACGGCGCACCGGTGTGGGCGCATTCCCTGAGGCGGCGACCAGCCCGCTCGTTGAACGCGCCCCAAAGGGTCATGGCCATCCGGCTGGTCCGAGGATACCGCACGGTCTCCGGTGAGGCGGCGAGCCTCCTTGCCGGATTGCCGCCATGGGATCTGGAGGCAAAAGTCCTCGCGCACATTTGGGAGTGGCGCGAGGACGCGAAACGCCGGGGCGAAACTCCGCTGCCACGACAAATCGCGGCTTGGCGGACAGAGCTCCGGCAGGATCTCATGGCGTCATGGAGAGAGCGACTGTCGCAACCCAGTGCTGGGCACGCCACAATTGCGGCGATAAGGCCCCTCTTTGAGAAGTGGCTTGAGAGGCGCCACGGCGTCCTCACCTTCCGCCTTACGCAGGTCCTCACCGGACATGGCTGTTTCGGGAGGTTCCTGTTCAGGATAAGGCGGGAGGAAACGCCCGGGTGTCACCATTGTGTGGATCGCCCGGAGGATACGGTGGAGCATACGGTGGAGGTCTGCCCCGCTTGGGCGGAGCACCGCCGTGTCCTCGTGGAGTCGATCAGCGGTGGCGACCTCTCGCGTCCGGCCCTGGTTCAGGCCATGCTACGGAGCGAGAGGGCATGGAAATCTGTCTCCTCCTTCTGCGAAGCAGTAATGCTCGCGAAGGAGGAGGCGGAACGCGTGAGGGAGACGCAACGGAGACGCCCTCACGCCCCTAACCACCGCAGGAGACGCCCTGGGCGTCGGGAGTCGCAAGCCGATTCCCGGCCACCGTAGGCGCGGGCTTGCGGACGGCGAGTAATGGGTAGCTCGCTGTCCGATAAGGACCAAGCCCGAGTCGACGGCGCGTAGTGTTCCACGCGCGCCTCAAAGAGATGTCAGCAAAAATTGACGGGGTCTGACAGGGCCGATGCCTGTCTGGGTCGCGGATAAATTTGAAAAAGAGTTACCGCGGCCCTGGCTCAAGCAACTGAAGGAACACGGGTGGGTTTTAGTCAGTAAAAGTCTGACACGCACTTCCGCTTCACCCAGAGCGGGAGAAGTCATTGGATGATTTCCCACCCAAAAAAAAAAAAAAAAAAAGCTGGTTGTGCCTGCTTTCCTACTTCTGTCTAACTACTTCTATCATTCTAGACTAAAATCATTACTAGGGATTGATTGGCTGCCCGTTTTTCATGATTCTGTGGTGCTTCCCTCGCACAGTGTTTTATAAACCCAAAAAAGTGACATCGGCTTTTTATTGGCTATTTCTACCTAATAGTTCTTACAAATGCACAATAATTAGAACTCCCATGCGCCAATTTTGAATACATTTTTTTTTGTCGCATAATTTTCTTGACGTTTAATTAAGGTCAAAAGTACAAAAAAAAATCGTAAGAAGAAAACTACTTAATTAGAATTAGGTAGATAGGTAAACAAAAACCTAAAAGTGCACCTTTTTCAAAATCAATGTTGGTAATAAAAATAAAAGTTTATAGATGAAGTCAAAGTCTTTTTATAAAGTACTTATCATGCAGTTTTCGTTGACATAAAGAAATAAAGCATATTTCGTTATATTTGCTGAAAGTAATCCTCCATAGCCGCGCCACATACTTTAAAGATTAATTAATCAAAATGAATAGTTTCTTGACAAGAAAAAAGTATCAACGAAGAGTAGAGAAAAGGTACTATTATATAAATTGATTTATGGATAGTTAATATTAAATATTGCAAAATTGACTTGCTGCAGAGTGTGGTGTTCACTAATAACACTAGTTAGGGTTTGGGTTATGTAATAAAACAACCAGATTTATCAGTAAGTAGCCAGCACTGAATGGGACGTCTGAGCACCGCTGGTGCGATCTAATAATGAATAGACATAAACATTCAAGTGCTGTGCTACGTATATTTTAAGTGTATACCACATCTCTTCCTTTTTATAATATTAATTAGTTTTCAAGTGCAATTACATTATTTTGCATGTAGACAATAATTAGGTCTTAAAGTACAATTTACAATATTTAGCATTTTGGAAGTTAATTGCGTTTCAGGCACGAATGCCTATATTTATGATGCATTACAACATTCGGTTAGTTTAAAGTAGGTATAACAACCTTATTTTGAATATAGAAATATCCAGCTATCAAGTATTAGTATAAAATATTAATTTACACTAAACTTACATATATAATATGGATTTAGCAATACAGTGTTTTATTTAAGTCTTACGAAGCATCACTTCTTGATCGATAACCCTACGGCCTATAAAGCCTACAGGTTTTTTTTTTGTTTTTCTTTATAAATGATACTTATTTTTGTAAATTTAGTGACCGAAGCTTTTAGACGACCATATTTTAATTTATTTTTTTATACTTAAACTAGATGAGGCCGGTATTTCCTAGTGGACTACTCTGAGAAGAAACACCGAAACAAACTCAGAGGTCAAAGTCACTTTTAAAGTCCATAATAATTAATAAAATGGTCAAATCATATGAGAATTGAGAACCATGTAGGTTCGTAGGTTAATGTCTGAGGTGGTCTTCATTCGCTAATTATCATTTCAGTCTGCTTTTCGTATTGACTGAAGCCATTATTAAAAAAAAAGCTATGCCTCGTTTCAAACGAGGCATAGCTTTTTTTACATACAGCATGTATTGAATAAGTAATAACAGAAATATCAGCCGTTGTTATATGTTATTTGAATAACTAATAACATAATTATCTGTCGTTTTTTAGATGTTATCTGAATAACTAATAACAGAATTATCTGTCGTTGTCAGATGTTATACTTTTACGATTTACGTTTTTTGAAATATATTTCATAACACTATTATTGTGTTTTGTCTAGAAATTTCACAATTTCGATGTTGTGCTGAATATTTAGATTTTATATTAGTAGTCCTTATGACTATAAAACCTTTTTCGTATTTAAACACTCTGGACTGCTAATTAAACTAGGTCTTTATCCATATGGCATAATTAATCAACATCAGGATTCTACCAAGACTAATAACGTCTCGTTTTTAATCTGACAGTACACTGTCAAACTTTAGTTTCCAAAGGAATGAAATGAACTATTTCTGTTTGTGGTACTGAATTAATACAGTCACTAAAGTATCAGAACTGGTGTCAGCAACTACTTGGGTGCATTACAAACTTTTGTGTCATTAAAGAGACACAATATTTTAGTTTCAAAATTATAGATTGATTTTAAAGTTGTGAAATTAAGGATTTACTTTCCAACAAAATTGATCCAGAAAACTGGATTACTTTAATAGTTTCCAATTGCTTAAACGCTTGTGTTTAACCGTCGATTTCACCAACCGGTTAAATTATTATCAACGCATCACAATTAAACGCCAGTCAAGTGATGCCAAACTTGGATTTGATCAATCGCAGTAGCTGACGCACGCGTTTGACAATTCCATTTTTTTTTCATATTTATTACATATTTTAAAGACAACTATGTTGTTTAAAAGTTTTACAACTGTAAGCCAAGCAATAATGTTTTTTTTTTTTAATGCACAGTGTGCCAATTTACTTCTTAACAATTTTTTTGTTAAGCGTGATGAAAAGCATTTTTGATATTTACTTTATAGAAACATATTGCTTTTTAGAATTTAGGAGTGATGATCATATGGTGGTTTTGTTAGCTACACTACCTTGGTATTATAATTTATCTAAGGCTATGTGCTTGTCCAAATTATAAGAATATCATCATCAGGCTTTAAGACAGGCCCTTTCCACCTTTGCAAAAACCCAAGGTTATGGTTTAATTTACAGGTTCCATGATGATCGTCTGTAGCTTGTCTTTTGTTTTTTTACTTTTGATTCCAGGGGGGTGACCATAAGCTCTTAGAGTGTTATCAATTTGATATCGAATAAGGGACAGATGTATCTGACGTGTATACATCTGTCACTTACTCGATATCAAATTGATACCGCTCTAAGAGCTTATGGTCACCCCCCAGGAATTGGAAATCAACTATGAGGCTGAAATATATAATAGAGATCTCTAGAATGAAATTTGTAAAATCGAAATTTGTTTATTTTCTATTGAATTCAGGCCAAAATCTTGTTGTAGTATATTAACGGAAATGGCAACTTTATTCTTTGAACCAAATTGATGGAACTGTTTTGATAATAGAGATCTCTAGATAAACCTTTTTGAATGAGGAGTGTGGTGTTCACTAATAACACTAGTTAGGGTTTGGGTTATGTAATAAAACAACCAGATTTATCAGTAAGTAGCCAGCACTGAATGGGACGTCTGAGCACCGCTGGTGCGATCTAATAATGAATAGACATAAACATTCAAGTGCTGTGCTACGTATATTTTAAGTGTATACCTTCCAGCCGGACCACACCCGACGACCAATAACTCCTTAACTAAAGGGGTTTATTGTCTCTTTAGGTAGTTTTTGCCGGGATATTGATTTATTAATAGTTCATTATACTCTATTCAATTTGAGATGGCGCGGCTAGAGAGCAATGCCTGGCGGCTGGACCACATAAATCAATCATCGTCAATCAATACATATAATAAAACCAATGTAGATAACTGTTATACATAAAAAATGTGCGTAACTTGAAGAATGACTTAGTTTTTGTTTCATCGCAATCGGTTCACTCTTTCAAAAGTTAGATGAATTTAAAGTGTACAAGAAGTAAAATTATCACAACACTATTCAGATTCAGATACTCGGACAGTTGAACTCGATATTCGATAGATGGCGTTGTGCATTTGAAGTCATTTTCTTAATGGCGGTGTTAAGATAAGATTCTCCGCGAAATAATGATGACTAGAAAAAAATTTGGTAGGTAGGTAAGTAGCACAGAACATATATACCCTAAAGGGGTAAGTAGGGTAGGCAGGAAGGTAAGTTGGGTAGGCAGGAAGGTAAGGGTTGGCAGACAGATGACGGGAGCGAAGCCGCGGGCACAGCTAGTTGTTAATAAAATAGATATCTCTTGAGGTACCAAAAATATATATATATTCCGATGAAAGTAGACTTTATGTAGGTATTATTTCGAACTATAGCATCTGAGTACTAAACTGTGGTCCGGCCACAGAGGAACACACGACCCGGCTACCCCAATAAACACCGAAGACTGGACCTGGCAACGCGAACACTCCGGACCGACGAGAAGATAGCCGAACTCGAGGAAGAATTGAGCGGATTGCGATGGAGTGTTATAGAGTTATCTGAAGTCCGAAGAGAGGGGGAGGACTCGATAATCCTCAAATCCGGTAACCTGCTCTACTTCCGAGAGGGTGACCGGCAGTCCCAGGGTGTTGTCGGGTTTATCGTCGACAAGTCCCTTGTGAACAACGTGGTGAAGATCGAGTGTGTCGACCAGGGTGGCGTACCTTATACTCAGAATATCCTCAAGATATTCGCTGAAGGTCATACAGCAGCCGAATTGCGTAAGTATATTATCCAAAGCAAAAGAATCGATTCCTTCCCAAAAACGACTTTTCGTATCAATATGTGTGCTGGACGTAGCGTGTTCACTGGCCCCGAGAAAAGAAGGGCGTAAACCTTCTGGCCATTGCCGCTGAACGCCCCTATCACACCACGAAACAAGGTTCTTGGATGCCTAGCTGCAGCACTGACGTAGGGTTGCAAATCGACTCTAACGATTCAACGATGTGTTGGCTGTACTCGAGTTATTTCCAGGTTCTGGGTTGCCTACTTCTGGATCAGCACTCCTGGTGTCCAGGTCCCGAGGTTCAGCTCGACAGGATCGAAAAGGGGTGTCTTCATAAGGGTTGAAGTTGATGAATTGAATGAAACACTAAGTTATTCAGTACACGGCACGATTCTAGGGCTCTCAACAATTTCTGAAATGTGATTCTATATAAGAATTACTTCTTATTTACTAAGACAAGTACAAGCGACTAGCTTTGGATGACTACAAATTCTATTTGGGCCCGGGGGGTGTATATACCCTCGGACCGTGCCATTATTGAGAGCCCCGCAAATTCTCGCCGAAAATAATTTTTATTTCTGTAAAAAACCCTTATCAACATTTGGTAAATAGGGTTACCGCACCCCTTCCACGGTGCTATCAATAGCTGGATTTCTTCGTACTGTAACACAGTAACGCCCCCTATCTCTGTATCTAATCCATATACCTAATTTCCAGGTATTGATAGCTTCCCTAGACTAATTCCATGAAATAAAGGAACAATTTCCTTTATTTCTCGGTTAAAACCTTAATAGCTTTTAACCTAGCCTAAGGATATCTATAGGTTGGGTTGACCTGCTGGTGCCAATAGCAGGCTGTCTGTTGACGTCTAGAAAAAGCTTATTTTCGGGAATCTTCTATGGGATATCATCCCTTATGTAATGAATCTATAAATTCCTAAGTCATTTCACCGACTTTAGGACTTCCTACTTAGGCTAACCAGACAATCACCGCCTATTATGGGGATTCTGGTAGCCGATAGACCACACTTTACATTTCTAGTGTTCATATAAGTCTATCTAGGCTATATGCACATAAGGTGCCTCGATATGTACAAATTCGATAGCTGGTCACTTTCTTTGCGCCCAGCTATCAGAGAAACTATTTACAAAACCCTAACAAGATTGGGACGACACGATGGCGCGTTTATTGGGCCATCGGGAGGTCCCCAAAAATTCCTTATTTTCGGAATTCCCAGGGGTGTATAGTCCCGGGGAATGCCAAAAACTGACTAAAAATTACATTTTCCAGAAACCTATTTTCTGGAATTGTACTTAAACTACTTGAGTGATTTTCGCTCCAAAGTGATGGCTTGGTAGTTAGTCTAGCAAGCCATCCGAAAGTACTTACACCATGAGTACATCTATTCCCTTCATGGAGTTATTCCACCTGAAGGGTCTACAAATTTCAACGTTTTACGTTGTTTACATTTTTCACGACTGTTTATCTCGCTGACTATCCAAGCGATTCTTCCCATCTAGAAACCGCCTGGAAGCCCTTTTAGCAAGCTTTCCAATGGTAGTACTTTTACCAGTACACCTATATGTTTTCTAGGTACTTAGGGCACCTAAACCCGTAAGCATTTGCCGAAAACCAGATAAACAGCAGTTTTCTATTATATACCGACTTGATATCTCAAGTAAATGGGCTTTATATAAAAGACTACGCTAACTATGAGGTGTATATAGGTTTCCTGTCTCGGTCTAGGTCTCCCATATACCCTAAAATGACCTAAAACCATATATTTGGTGTTTGAGATATCAAGTCAATATTCATATTTACATAGCAGAAACTATGTGTTTTTCACATAGTTTCATCATTATGTACTGATTTCATGTCCAGTACATAGGATAAGCCCTTAAAAACATGATTTTAATTACTATAATTTTTCCAAAATATCCAAAACTATATATCCGTGGCTGGCGTGAACACATTGACATGTCGACTTCTATGACTTTTTTTTTATTGGCTTATTACATCCTACGCATTAGGAATTTATATGAAAAAAATTGACAGTTATTAGATATACATAATTTTTGGAGCAATCGACTTTGGTAATATGTTGACATCTCGCATTTTGACATGTCTAACTTAACAAAACCTCATGTCAAATTAACGATTCACATGTTTTTGTGATCGAACATTGATATTTTGTTATATCAACCTATACTCAGCACCCAAAATAATATTCGTTATTTGATATCTCAATTAATACACTTAAAAGTTTTGTTTAAGTACTTATTTTAAATTGACAAATTGAAGTGTCAAGCTATTGCCAGCTGAGGTCTTTTTGATTAAATCGTGACAAATTGAGATATCAAGTTATGGCCCACCGAAGAATTTCTGTTGAAATTGCGATATATTGAGATGTCCAGTTACGGCCAACGAAGTTCTGAGCACTAAAAGTAATAAGTATAGGTATCACTACATGTCCGTTATAAAAAACTTGTAACGTTAAATTAATATGTTTAGTTGACAACTTATGTACCCAAGTTGTAATACATGTAAACCGAAAGTACTAGTGAAGAAAGGACTAATAATAATACAAAAAAAGGAAGATCAAGAGTGGAGAGAAATGCAAGCAAAACACGTCGGAATACAGGAAAGAGTTATATAACGGAAAAAGGTAAAGTAGTTCCTGACAGAAAACCGAAAGAGTTGAGTTCATGTAGACTAAAATGTGCTGAAAGAATTACAACGGCTGAACAGACGCATTGTTTTGAAAATTATTGGCAACTAGGAGATAGAGATAGACGGGCAGCATTTGTGTCTAAGTCAGTAATGATTTTCCCGAAAAAATCACAAAAAACGGGCAGCAGGACATTAAATAGAGAGTGCTACTGTAAATACATGCTAGAGATTTCTAATGAGATGAAACCGGTTTGTAAAGAGTGTTTTTGTAAAATTGTAGGAGAGACCAAGGGATTTGTTAATGTTATAATAGAAAAAAAAAAATGTCTCCCAACGGAATCATTGATGAGGATCAGAGAGGTCGTCAACCTCCCAAAAATAAGAAGACTATCGAAGACATTTCGCTTGTCAATCACCACATTTTGAGTTTTCCAAGTTATGAGAGTCACTACTGTAGAAATTCGACTGGGAAGAAATATTTAGCTGCTGACCTGTCAATCGCCAAAATGTACAGAGAGTATAAAAACACTTCTTCAAATCCTGTCTCGTTAAAATTATATGCCAAATGCTTTCACGACCTCAATCTGTCGTTTAAGCAACCATCAAAAGACACATGCAACACGTGCGATGTGCTGAACGCTAAAATTAAAGTTGCAGATGAAGATCGCAAAATTAATTTAACTGCTGAATTAGCTGAACACCAACATCAAGCTGATAAAGCTTATGCTGAAAAACGTGTGGATAAAGAGAATGTCAAAGCAGATTCGTCTGTTAGGGCATTTGCATTCGACCTCCAGCAGTGCTTGCCGACTCCATATTTAAAAACATCTGTCTCGTTTTACAAACGACAGCTTTGGTCTTTTAATTTAACAGTGCATGATTTAGCAACTAATGAGGCTACCTGCTACATGTGGGACGAGACAATAGGAGCTCGAGGTGCAAACCAAATTGCCTCATGTTTGTGGCACTTCTGCAACAATTTGTCCTCCGAAGTAAAAGAACTGATTTTTTATTCGGATACTTGTGGTGGTCAAAACAAAAACAATGTCGTGGCAATGATGTTTATGTTTTTGCTACATAATCATCCGACGCTGCAAAAGATAAATCACAAATTTCTCCTCAGTGGGCACACACATATGGAGTGTGACTCTGACCACGCTATTATTGAGAAAACAAAAAAGAGAACACAAATGAGAATAAATCATTTGTATGATTGGGTGCAGCTGGTGAGGACTTGCAAAGTTCAGAAACCATTTAAGGTCGTGGTGATGACGGTAAATGATTTCTTGGATTTTGCTGAACTAAAAGCCAAGAAAGGACCCTTTACTATCAAAAAACTGGACGATTCTTGGGACAAATTTCTATGGCAACCTATTAAATGGCTGCAATATAATAAAAACAGCGTAGGAAAAATAAATTTCAAGAAAAGCCTGGATCGCGAACCCACTTTCGAGTCAGTGAACTTTCGGAAAAGAGGAAAAACCACCATAGATGTCTTTAGGTTGAGCCAAATCTCCAAGGAAGCTTTGCCAATCAGTGCAGAGAAAAAAAAGGATTTGATGGACATGATTGACCTGATTGACGATTCGTTCAAAGAGTTTTATATTAATATAAAAACTGTCGGTGATGTCTCTGCATCTACTGATCCAGATTTGGACGAAGACAACCCAGATGAAGAGGATTCTGAGGTCTAATAAAATACGAATGGTCTGCGACGAGGTTGAGGAGTCAACGTAGTTATTTGTGTTAGTAACATACTTGTATCTGTTTGATGACGTTGTTTGTGGTCCAATAAAGCAATTTTCTATTTTTTTATAAATTTTTTTATTGCGAAAATACTAAACTGATAGTTTCGTGGTGTTTGAATTAAATATTTCTTCAGTTAAAACAACATTACTTGATTTGAGTGAGTAGCAGCAAATTAAATATTTTTTTTATGTTTGTCATCTGTTTGCTATCCAATTAAAATAATGTGGTTGTCATTAAATTACATTGTTTACTTACTATAACTTCCCACTCAGAAGGTGAATAAGTTGATAACTGTTGGTGAACAAGTTGACAACTCGGTGCATAAGTTGATAACTCGTTGGTGAACGACTTGACAAGTCTATTATTTTGCAATCTATGGAAAATTTCGTTTATTTATTGTCATCATTGAAAAGATGGCACAAAATAACCTTTAAAACAACTTATACACATATGTAAAATTAATTAACCGATTTACCAGAAGACGCCAAAACTTTAAAATGGCCGTCCTGACAAATTGCAGTTTTAGACATGTCAACATATTCACGCCAGCCACGGATATATCGGGTGGGGCCACCTCGCGGGCCAAAAAAAAAAAAAAAAAAAAAAACCTCGCGGGCCATTCGGAACTAATCCGTCGTCGAGCAATGACGTATCGTACGACAGAAATTTATGTTTTTCGCTATGATAACTCTTATCAGTATGCTTTCTAATGCTTTTACTCTATTAAGGGTGAACTATTGAACCCTATAACATACTGACAAATACTAAAAACATTATACTACTATCTCAAAAAATGTAGGTAAAATTTTAGTATAAATATGAACGTGCCTCTAAAAATCATTTCAGTATTAGATGGCGCGCCGTGGTGAGCAGACATGTCTACACATACAAACTTCAACTTTTATGAACCATTTAGTATGGTTGATGACGCTTCGTCGCGAACAATATGCACTACGTAAAGTCGGTTTTAGGAAAGAATCGATTCTTTTGCTTTGGATATTATACTTACGCAATTAGGCTGCAGAGGTCTACGCCCCAACCTCGGCACATCCCGACGACGAGGTAGAGACCATGTATGAGGCATGCTTTCAAAACTCATTTCGCCATTGTCATGGGGGACTTCAACGCAAAACTAGGCAAACAAGACGAGGATGAGCTGGAAGTGGGCCAATTTGGAGTTAGACGTCGGAACCACTGGGGTCACCTACTGGCCAGTTTTTTGGAGAAGAAAGGCCTCTATATGATGAACTCCTTCTTCAGAAAGCGTGAGCACAGGAAGTGGACATGGCAAAGATGGAGCAACTAAAAACGAGATCGACTTCATCATGAAGAAGAAGAAGAAGCAAGTGTTCAATGATGTCTCTGTGATCAATTCGGTTAAAACCGGGAGCAATCACCACATGGTAAGAGGCACATTGAACATTGATATCAAGCTTGAAAGGTCTCGACTGATGAAGTCCACGCTCCGTCCAGCACAGATCCAGATCCAAAACCCCGAAACCTTTAAGCTCGAAGTCCAGAATGGGGGCTGAGTCACCCTCGTCCGTAGGAGAGAACCCCATACGAATCCCTACACGTGGCCCCCGGGTGGTGCAAATCAGGTGACATCAATTAACTGGTGGTAGGTTACGGCCGAAGGCTTGCGACCACCCACCGGGCAAAGACGTACCGCCAAGCGGCCTAGCCGTGTTCCGGTACGATGCCCGGTGTAGCCAACTAGAGGAGTTGGGTCGAGATAGCTGTTCCACTGCAGGCGTTCCAGCCTGACGCGCGCTGTTATGGGCCTATCGGGAGACTGGTCGCGGAGGGTAGCGGGATCCGAGGCACGGTGCGCCGCTGGCCGACCGCAGGTAGTTGGGGGCCCAAGTAGTGTGCCAGCCACACACGAAAGGCTGCCCCGCCAACTGTCGAAAAATCCCGGAATGCACCATCGTGCTGGTTGGCGACCAGAAGACAGGGCCCGATGGACATTCCCGGGTGGGCTCGGGCGTCCCCGCGGTCTCCAGATCAGTCCCCCATTGATAGCGTCCTGTCAGTGCATGTCTGTAGGTTGCCAGCGTGGAACCTCATCTCACTGCCTTCTCCTCACCTTTTTTCACTCAAGTATGCAAAGGAAAAATAAAATAAAAGCTGTACAGCGGCAGCACTCCCTGTCACTCAAAGTGCACCTCAGCAACATAAGAGGGCTGCACTCTAATCTCGAAGCAGTCCATCACCACCTGGAGACTGATAGACCAGCTCTTCTTTTCCTTTCGGAGACGCAGATCGGATGTCCGTCAGACGTGTCGTACTTATCATACCCAGGGTTTACCCTGGAGCACAATTTTAAACCACGCGCGGGTGTATGCATGTACGCCCGAGACGACATCTGTTATCGGCGTCTCCGTAACCTTGAGGACTCCAGGTTTTCTGTGCTCTGGTCACTGGTGGACACAGGCCTGGATAAAATTATCTACGCCTGTGTCTACCGATCGCACAGTGGAGATCAGGAGACAACCAGGCTCACGGAACATCTGTGTGAGGCGGCTGATATGGCACAGCAGCGGTACCCTTCTGCCCAATTAGTGATACTGGGGGATTCCAATGCCCACCACCAGGAGTGGCTCTTCCCATACCAGTGCACTGATCATGCTGGGCGAGAGACGCGAAAGCTTGCGCTTGCGTTAAATCTCGCCCAGCTGGTCCAGGGAGCAACAAGGGTGCCGGATGTTCATTCGCACACTGCCAATTGCTTGGACCTTCTGCTGACAACAGATCCAGACCGCTACTCTGTGTCGGTATCTTCACCTTTGGGTAGCTCCGACCATTGTCTGGTGAAGTCTGTATCCGTCTACTCCCCGCCCGATCCCAGCCCAAGAGGAACTCGGCGGGTTTGGCGGTACAGGTCAGCGGATTGGGATGGGATGCGTTCTTTCTTCGCATCTTATCCTTGGCAGCCCATTTGCTTTTCTTCGGCTGATCCTTCGTCGTGCGCGGACGCCGTGACGGACGTGTTGCGTCAGGGAATGGAGTACTTCATTCCGTTCTCTGACGTAGCAATGTCTAGTGTTGACCGGCCATGGTTTGGCGCCGAGTGCAATCGTGTCAACACGCTGAAACATGAGGCGTACCTGGCTTGGGTCGACGCTCGGACGCGCAAAGCTAGCGACGTGAGCCAGTGGAAGAGAGCCTTCAATAGGGCTGCCAAGTCCTGCAAGAGGGTATTGCGAAGGGCTCGGTTCGACCACATAAGCCGTATTGGGTCCAAACTTGCTTCCTATCCAGCCGGTAGTAAAGCGTTCTGGTCCCTGGCTAAGTCGGTCGAATCGAACTTCTGCCGGCCCTCACTACCACCACTGCTGAAACCCGACGGAACGCTGGCCCACTCCGCTGAGGAGAAAGCAAACTTGTTTGCCTCTCTTTTTGCGGAATCCTCACGCCTGGATTCTGGTAACGCGCGGCCACCTCCATCTCCTGATGGATGCGAGACGAGTATGTCGGACATTCGCATCCATCAAAAAGACGTCCGTAGGGTGCTGCGGAATCTTGACGTGAACAAGGCTAGTGGCCCCGACGGGGTACCGGCAATTGTTCTAAGAACTTGTGCGCCTGAACTGTCTCCGATCCTGACTCGCCTGTTTTGCCTTTCATATGAGACTGGAAAAGTACCGAACGCTTGGAAGCAAGCTAACGTTCAGCCTGTGCCCAAGAAGGGCAGTCGGGCTGACCCGGCCAACTATAGACCCATCTCAGTAACGTCCATCCTCTGTAAGAGTATGGAACGGGTGCTCAACTCCAAGCTCCTGGCATACCTAGAAGCTAACGACATCCTCAGTGACCGCCAATATGGCTTCCGCCGAAATCGGTCAACTGGGGATCTTCTAGCGTATGCCATTCACATATGGAGTGAAGCCATCGAGAGGCACGGGGAAGCGCTTGCCGTCTCCCTCGACATCTCGAAGGCTTTTGACAGGGTCTGGCATGAGAGCCTTATTGGTAAGCTTCCGTCATTCGGTCTGCCCGGCGGTCTGTGCGATTGGATCGCAGACTTCCTGAGGGACCGGTCTATACGAGTGGTTATTGATGGCCGCTCGTCTGACCAACTGGATATCAACGCCGGGGTCCCTCAGGGGTCGGTACTCTCAGCAACATTGTTCTTGTTGCACATAAATGATCTGCTAAAACCCGGCACTTTTGGGTATGCAGACGACAGCACTGTTGCTGAGAGATACTTGTCCAACGCGCGTGCTACCGGGCCTCAGGTCCAGTCTCTCCGGGAGGCCATGGTGGAGCGCTTGAACTTGTCCTTGCAGGCAGTCTCCGAATGGGGCGATGCCAATCTGGTCAGGTTTAATGCTGCTAAAACCCAGGCGTGTCTTTTTTCCGCTAAAAGGAGCCAATTCCACCCGGCTCCTACTTTCCGCGGTGTGACCGTGCCGATAACGGACCATCTCGAGCTTCTTGGCGTTACGTTGACATCGACCCTCAATTTTGGTCCATTCATTGAGGCAAAAGCTCAACTGGCTGCCAAAAAGTTGGGGATCCTTGCAAAGGTGAGACGGTACTTCACGCCAGAACAGCTGCTCAACTTGTATCAAGCGCAAGTTCGGTCATGCATGGAGTACTGCTCTCACCTCTGGGACGGATCTGCCAAGTACCAGCTGGATGCACTAGAGTCGATCGAAAAGCGGGCCAAGAGGCTCATCGGCAATGAGATATTGGTCGAGTCTAGGCTCCAGAGCCTTGAACATCGGTGCCAAGTTGCCAGTCTGTCGGTTTTTTATCGGTTACATTTCGGGGAGTGTGCGT